>CM014274.1:66888602-66967788 GCA_004135705.1 Alloteropsis semialata
GCGGTCTCTGAATGACGTGTGCGCTCGTGGCTGCAGTACGCGCACAGGGGATGCGTGCAGCGGTGGTGCGACGAGAAGGGGAGCACGCTCTGCGAGATTTGCCTCCAGGTTCGAACAGCTGATCGATCGATCGATCAGCCTTGCCGTTATGTTTCCGTGTTCTTCCCCGATCCTCCTCTGATTCTGCTTCCGTGTTCGCTGTTCCTCACTGTTTTATCCATGGGAGTTTCACCCTTTCCTGCCTGGAGCATGCTGCAATTTGTTTTTTTTTGGGGGGGGAATTTCAAATAGGGGCTGAGCTTAAGCTTCTGATCGTCGTCTTTCATCCTGATTCCCCATGAAGAGCAAGAGCTTCCGCCTGAATGACACGAGCGATGCTTTCGTAAAGGCTAGAGCTAGAGATTTCTTTGAGGCTAAACCGAGCGATTCCATTCTAGTATCTTGTTGATCACATCATGCAACTGCCTGTTTTTTAATGCTTGCAGCGCAAAGTATTGTACTTTTCTCAGAGTTCAAGTAATCAAAACCTGCATAGGACTTTCCCCGGCATTCCCTTTGTTTAACAGCTCGGTGTTTTACTGTCTGTCTGTCAGAATTTCGAGCCCGGCTACACCGTTCCTCCCAAGAAGAACCAACCTGCTGATGTCGCGGTCACCATCAGGTAAACCTCTCTCTGATACACATTGGTAACCGGGCGTTGGTATTGATACGCGCATTAAGGCTATAGAACAAGGTGAATGCTGGGTTTAATTGTAGGTCAGGTCTCTGCTGGTTCCATGGAACTGTCGTCGCAAACTCCATTGCTGAACGTCCATTTCGTCGTCGGCACCCTCATCTGAACCGAGTGGTCAAGCATGACGGGTGTTATCTGGCTCGGTTGCTGACCAACCTATCTTTATCTCCAATTCAATCGATTGATAAGCCGGAATCTTCCAGCCAGACAGCCACTTAGACGGCCAACCACCATCCGTTGATGCTCGATCGCATACCACCACCAGCAAATTCCAAGACGGCTGTCTCTCCACGGCATGAATCCCAGCCTCATAGGGCCCTCATCCTCATGCCAGCCACTGCACACATGCCCTCTAACATTGATCTGATCTGATCTGAACCTGAATGAGTTTCTGACGCGTAACAAACAGTATACTGAAACGTCCCTGATCACTATCCAAACAAAAGAACAAGTATTCCAATCAGAAGGGTCGCCGCGATCCGGCTCATTCCATTCTGGCAGAGCTGTCGCCGCATCTTCTTCCCTGTTGTTGAGAACATGCGTTCAGAGAGGGAGAGGGGGATGGGGTGGCTGCCAGGTGGGTCCGGCCCAGCTGTTCCGTTAGGCGAGCCAACCACCGGGTCCCAATCATTCTTTTCCCGTCGTGAGATGGCAGATGATATGATGCAAATGCCCTCGCACTGTTGCTGCACATCTGTTGTCCAGCTCCAGCTCCAAACCGTTTCCTGCACTCCTCTCGGCTGTCCTGCACCGTGGCGTCGCCATTGGAGTCAAACCGTCCGCTCATCGGTAGTTGCAGCAAGGCCAATCATGCATTCGCAATCGCAATGTGATACTTCTTTTAAGAAAAAGATCAAATAAAATGTGATGTGATCGAGAGAGAGAAAAGGATAGCATCAGGGTCAAAAAGAAGAAGATTATCGAATCTGTCGAGCTCAGCTGGTCAGCAACGGCCGATTCAGCAAAGTTACTAGTACCACGTACCAGCCAACCACCTCGCACGGTTTGCTGACCTGTGGTGTGCAGGGAGAGCCTGGAGGTACCCAGGCTGAACTACGAGCCGGAGGAGGAAGAGGAGGATGCGGCGGCGTTGGTCGCCGCCGGCGATCCGGAGTACGCCGAGTGCGCCCGCGCCGCCGGCAGGAGCGCGTCCTGGTGCCGCTCGGTGGCCGTCACGGTACGTGACTGACAGCACAGGAAATCGAATCACATTGCCAGGTTTTGACTGACTTTGTGCGGTGCACGGTCTGAACTCTGGCTGTCCCGTTGTGCAGTTCACGGTCGTGCTGCTGCTGAGGCACCTGGTCACCGTGGCGACGGTCGGAGCGGCGAACCAGTTCGCCTTCAGCCTCCTCACGGTGAGTGTAGTCCCACTGGACCTGAATGAATGAAGAATTTGCTTCTTCGATTTGCGCTGTTGGAAAAAAAAGGGAAATCTGAAAATGCAGAGAGAGGTTTCTTTGGTCGACAGTAACGATAACAATTGTTGCTTGCTTCGCTTTGAAGGTATACTTGCTGCGGGCGAGTGGGATCCTGCTGCCGTTCTACGTCGTCATGAGGCTCATCTCCGTCATCCAGCAGGGTCAGCGGCGGTACCGCCTGCAGCTGCTCCAGGTTGGTTTGCTTGGACATCGTATCTGGCTGTGTTATCGTGCTGCTTTCCTGATCCTTTTTATGCTTTTCATCTTATCTGAATGTTGCTTTTTCATGCTTCTTATCTTACCTGGATCTTATGTTGCTGCTGCCGCTGCAGGAGCAGAGGAGACGCGCGTTGAGGTTGGTTCGGCGGCAGCAGGGTCAGGAGCAGCAGCAGCATGTCATACTGGTTTGCTGAGGAAGAAGGCGTTCGTTCACCAAATGTTCATATCACTTGTAAAATGTACTGCTCCATTATTCCGGGGAACGAGAGAGCATTTTCTTTTGCATGCTTCCAGTTCATGTGCATGAGTCGACACAATTTTTTGGATTACCGATGGAGTCCATCACCCACCCTGTCCATGAATTCTGATGTACTGATGCCGTACTACCACCGCAGAACGTAAATAGGAACACGACAGTGATCCTGCATAGATCCACCCACTGCATTATTCCCTTTTTCAGTTTTCGCTTCATAAGATGGTGGATGCAAGTTTAAGAGGACCATGGACCACAGATGTGGTTTAGCCAAAAAAAGAAAAAGGGATTTATATCACCAGTTTTGTTCACTTGATTATATAGTTTAAGAGGACCATGGACCACAGATGTGGTTTAGCCAAAAAAAGAAAAAGGGATTTATATCACCAGTTTTGTTCACTTGATTATATATTTATATGTCCTCATGTACTCCGTGTCACATGTCATTAGGACTTGCCTAGTAATTCTAAGCATATGTTGTCAGTCTATATGATCGGTTAGATATTGATGATCAAAGCTTAAAGAGCTTGATTGATTAATAGTAACTCTGAATCGACTTATATTTTGGATCAATTGTACCCTTGTAAACAGTACTGGGTAGCAGCAAAATGTGAAGGCAGTGGCGTCAGATTGAACAGCCCTGTTTAGTTCCACCGGCAAATCGGTAAATCGGCAAATTTCACTATTTATCAAAGGGAATCTCACATGCATGGAGTATTAAACGTGTGTTAATGACAAAACCCATTCCATAACCCCCCGGTAACTTTGCGAGACGAATCTAATGAGCCTAATTTGGTCATGATTAGACAACGTCGTGCTACAGTAAACAATCTCTAATGATGGATTAATTAGGCTTAATAGATTCGTCTCGCGATTTTTCGTCCATCCGTGTATTTAGTTTTATAATTAGATCATATTTAGTCCTCCTAATCTTCGATTTAGAATTGCTACAGTAAATTTCGGCAACTTTCCATTCCAACTAAACAGGCCCAGAGTGAGAGAAGGCTAAACACTTTGATGATCGGCAATCAATCTGCTGTGGACGGACATCGATCCAGACTACGGTTCGGTTGAATTCGATTGAATGTACTGTAAAAAAATGTATTGGGAATCGAAAAAGCAGAGAAAGAGTATGTTGTTTAATAGAATGACTTTTGGTTAAATTGGAGGGAACTAAACAAGCCCTACATACGCACGCGTACTACAAAGTTGGAAATTATGAGCACGTGACGGTGGCAGGGCGAAAAGCGGTGGAACACGTGATCCCATCCATGGAAAACCCCTGCTGCCCTGAGAGAATCGTACCAGGAGCAGTTTCGACAAGATGTAAATGACACCAAGACAGCGCGTATCGCATGACTAGACTAGGTGTTTAGTTCACCCCTCGCCAATCCATTTTGCAAAATACACGTTTTCCAATGTATTTTTTCTCTCTGTGCACGTGGCCCAATGCGAGCCCATTTTGCAAAATGCAAAGAACTAAACACCCCCTAACACCACTCTAGAAGGAGTAAAGAGGCGGCCCCTGGAACTCATGGATCGAGGACATGCAGTGCTGAAAGGCCCAACACTCCAACAGACAATGCAGAGGGCCACCCACTAGGCCACTACTGGTGCACTTTGAGGTATGGAGCCACAGATCTCGGATCAAAAGGCGTGCGCCATGCAAATGTATGGTCCATCGAGGTTTTGGTGATACACATAACAAAGTGGCAAAGTGCAGAGATAAAATCATGATGTTGGTATGGTAAGGCAGTGAACGTAGGGATTCACATTACTGACAGTTTCCTCAAGATTAGGCCCTAGGCGCCTCGCGCGGGCAGCAGCGCTGGCCAAACCAAGATACGTACCCGGGTGGTAACCAAAATCTGAGGCACTGCAGCATGACCCATGCCAGTGGCACACCGCACATGAAGATAATACATAGTACAGGGCAATTTGGCACGTTGAGTTGACACAGCATTTACATGGCAACAGTGCCGTCACTGTCAGCAAGTGCCTGAATCCTGAAGCGCATCGGATTTTTCGTTCAGGGGATTAGGATGACACTAGAAAACCCAGGGCGCGGCTAACAGCATATAAGTTTTTTGTGGGATATTTCCACCGCTCAATCGATTGGAGAAAAGAGAATTATGTTAAGCATACATACCATACTAGTTGCAATGTATGCGTTTAAATGAGACATACATCCATGCACAGGCTAACAAAGATGATCTAGATTAGATAAAGAATATATTCAATATCAGATAACTGAAAAAGGCTAACAAAGAGATTGTAGTTTGTGAAAAACAATGTTAGTGTCATCTAACTGCAATTCTAGATCTAGATTGATAAAGAATATATTCAATATCAGATAACTGAAAAAGGCTAGCAAAGATGATCAAATCCTTCACTTGCAGACTTTGTGAAAGCCCATTTTCTGTCATAAGAGGGGTCATCTAGAAAAAGTAAGGTCTTTTACAAATGAAGGCAAAACAACATAGGACTCAGTGTAATGAAAAATTGATATAGTTTCTGACACAAAAAATAATATGCATAGTTCATTTCATCTGCAAAAAGGAGAGTTTGATAGATTCCTCAGAAAGCATGCACCTTCATTTGTTTTGTGAATAGAATCCCTTTTATATCTTTCTGAAGAGGAAAAAAGGCTACGAATTGTTTGCCTGTTGGGGAACCACTATGGGAAGTAAAGCAGGACTCCACTAAATTTTACAGTAGCATTCTTGTAAATGATATTGTTTTGAGGAAAAGGGTGTAACCCAGCTTCATTTCAGAAATTTAGTATCATAGCGTACATGGGTTTGACAGGTTTCAATGCCGAAGCATATTCCAAAGCGCAGCCGCCAAAGTTGTTACAAAGTTTACAAACTGTTGTGCTCAAACTATCATACTCTGGGGCTTCTGTGCTACTGCTCGAACGCCCCTGTGTCGGTGCCATCTCGTTCCCCGCCAAGGCAGCGGTGCAGGGTGGCTGGGATCGATAAATTGAGATGGTGGCTGCTACCTGCTAGATAGTTATTGTCTTTGTTATCAGCTCCTGGAAGGAAAGGATAAACTGAGCATTGCTAGAACCATGATCCAACGATTTGATTTTCTAGAAAACAATAATCTTTAGATTGAACTGGATTGAATTATTATACTCCAAATAAAACAATGAATTAGAATGTTCATTTCACACAAGCCCTATAGCAAGTATAGAAGACAATAGGTATCGACAAAGAAACTCCATGCTATATTTGTGTTAACGCAATGTATGCAGAAATTTGTAATCTGATCATGCAAAAGTTGCATACAGGATTTTCCATATCAATAGGATGTCATTTAAAGTCAACATCATGAGATGCAAACTGTCGCACTTGAAATGCGCATCTTTACATTGATGCTTTAGAAGGGCAATTGCTCCAACTTCATGGAACATTGCGTAAATATCAATGAGGTCTTGGTAAGAGCTACCGGCTAGAAGACTATCGATAAACGACCTTCTATCCAAAATAGTCAGATCTCACCTTGTGCTCTTTACTCGTTGAGGAATTCCAACAAAGGCATCAATAGCTTTGCCTGCAATCATGATCAAGCATATATCTTCGAGAATTGTGTGATGAACATGTAAAATCAGAAGCTAAGCACAAAGTGAGTAGTTATAAAATTTTGAATACAAGTTCTGCAATAAAATCAACAATTGAACTATGTAAATTGAGATTTTTTTTCTTGCGGCAATTAGAAGTTCAGTTAAAAATTAAATGAAGCAATTCAGTGGAGGAAAGTAGAAATTGTGAGGTAAGGAGCAACAGGCCTTTTAGACTCAGGGAATGACATATTTGTATCTAATTCTTAGAAATTTTAATAGATAATTGCACGGTGAGCTTTCCAATTGCAGCCTCTTTCTTCATGATTTGGAAAGTAAATAATGCCTAAATTTAGGAGCATGTGCATAAACTGTGTCTGAATGAAGCCCTAGACATCAGATAGCTCTTCCTTATAACCTGGAAGAAATCGCTAGAACAGTAGCCAATATAAGGGCTTTCAGCACTTTACATTGTTATACTCGTTTCAGTATTATAACCTGGTAGAAATGGAATTTGATAGATCAGGATATCAAGAATCTTCCAGCTTGACACAAAGTAGTGTGAATTAAAATGCAGAGAACATTCTATTATTTTCGAGAGGATAACTTGCCTTATAAGAGTATTTGTCTGAGTCAACATCTTCCCATGCATCCTAAGTTTGAATAAATGTTAGATACTAGCTTCATTCCCAGAAGATTTTTCAACGAATATGATTTATGGATTCACCAAGAAAACAAGGATCGTTCCCAAACAGGCGAAATTAGTAGCTATGATTGGTTACTAAATAATGATTTTAGCCTACTCTTACAATATGATAGTATCAATCCTAGAGCAATGAGAAATGCTACGGAGAAATATTTCACTACTCATGAGGACTGCTGGCAGAACAAACTATTGCCTGTGTTTGCATCATTACCAATGATAAGCTTAGGAGCTGTTTATGGGACTATTTAAAGGTATATAATCCAATTCAACCAGTTCATGATAGCCTGAATGCCTGAGCATGCCCATATCAATCGAGCCACAAAGAGCATAGAAAAAGTGTCACCGGGGATAGATTAAGCAACATACTAGCAGGAGAAATGGAAAAATCAAAGCACACTCACAATCACCAATCGGGCGAGCGCCATGAGCCTGTATACGTGTGAGCCACTACTCAGAGTCCTGCAGGGCGCCCGCGAACGGCTTGTCATCATCGTACCATGCAGGGTCCAGGTCCGCATCGGCGACCTCCTCGTCCTTGTCGAGCGCGTCTTGAACTCCCTCCTCGTCCTTGAAGTCGTCGCCCCCTTTTACTCCTCATCGCGCAGCCCGGTGATTTCCTCTGCCCGCCTCTACTTTGCTCCGACCACCGGGTCAAGGAGTTGGCGCTAGGAAGGAGGTGGGCCAGAGAGGTAGCGGCGGCGGCGGGGACGCTCGGCCGGCGGCGAATCTTTCAGTTCACGGAGGTAAGGAGGAAGTGAGCAGAGGGAAGAGGGAGAGACAGAGAGGAAAGGACGCAGTTGGGCCGGATGTGCGGACATGGGCAGAGGCTCGGGGCTAGGGAGTTGGCAGCGTGGACCGGCGACGAGCGGAGGGCGATGATGAGCGCAGCGGGAGGCGGAGGGAGCCGGGGGCGGCGCGGTAGGCGGAGAGAAGGTTGTGGCTCGGGCGGGTTCGCGAGGACTCGCGACTCGCGAGGAGGACCCAGATTAGCGACTTAACGGGCAGAGACCCACAACAACCCGCATCGGACGGTAGACATTGCGAGTTCGCTGGATCCAACGGCGAGCAAGCTAACGGGCGACGTGGACCCGCTACCTGCTCGGGAAAAGACCCAGGATTCATTATGTAGAGATGGGCTAAACTAGACCGGCCGGTGCCGCGCTCGTGGGCTACGAAAAGATCCGCAACTGGGCCCAGCAGGTTTCATGGGCTAGCCGGCGTGTGTGTGGAGGCGGCCTAATACACAGCGACCCCTCGGCCTGGAAGGCTCGTGGCGCGGCCGAGTTTTTTTTTTTCTTCTTCGGTCAGGTACGGAAAGCCCTGGAAACGTCGTGTCCGTGTCCACGCGCAACCCGGCGCGGCCGCCACGACCGCGGACACGTGCCGGGCCCCATACACGCGTCCCCCACGGCCGCCTCGCGGCATTAAACCCAGAGTCCTCGCCCCGTACTTCCCTCAGTTCGTGGCTGCTGCCAACCGAATAGCAGAGCGCAGAGAGAGCTGTCCGAGGAAGAGCGAGAGGAAGGAAAGCGAGAGGGGGAAGAAGATGAGCCGGCTGGACACCCGGACGCTCAAGGACGAGCTGACGAGCATGGACCGGCGCCCGCTGCTGGACCTCGGGCACCCGCTCCTCAACCGCGTCGCCGACAGCTTCATCCGCGCCGCTGGCGTCGGGGCCGCCAGGGCCGTCTCCAGGGAGGCCTACTTCGTCACCGTCGAAGGTGCCTAGCTCCCAGTTGGGCGTGCCCTAGTGAGAAGGCGACCAAATTTGCTCGTGCTCTGCTCACCGTCGTCCATTTTTTCGATCTGCAGGCCTTTCAGGGGACTCGGCCGGGCTCGACCCCAACGGCGGCAAGAGGAGCCACTTCTCCAGCATCAGGGGCGATGATGGCCAGAAGTCGCTGGAGGCAGTGGTGAGTGAGGCCGAAAAAATTAGCAGTTGTTGTCTTGTTGATGACACGTTAGTGATTTCTTGCTCTGATTATCACTCACTGCCACCTGCTCAACTTTGCGCAGGTAAAAACGGCTGGGAAGGAGGCCTTCCAGTGGGGTGTGTCCACGACGAGCAAATTTCAGATGGCGATTATTGCATCTGTAGAAAATTGGATGCATAGCTGACTGCTTAAGCTTACCCTCTTGCTTTTCTCTGACGTGCAGGGTTGGCAGCCGGAGTGTACTCTGGCCTGACCTACGGCCTGAGGGAGGCCAGGGGTTGCCATGACTGGGTTAGTGCCATCTCCAAATGGGACTCTTGATGCCCTGATCAAGCATGTGTTATTTCACCAACTTGCAAAGAGCAGAGTGATTAAACAAACCGCTGATTCTTACTCGTTTATCACCTCCTCCTGCAGAAGAACAGCGCGATTGCAGGTGCCATCGCTGGGGCGGCGGTGGCGCTGACGGGGGACGCCGGCGGCCACTCCGACAAGGTCGTCCATTTCGCCATCACCGGCGCGGCGCTGTCCAGTGCGGCCAGCCTGCTCTCCGGCATATTCTGAGCATAATCGAGGGGCACCGGACACGGGGTGGTTGTTTGGTTAGGGTGTCCATGGTTTTAGCATAAAATGGTGCATTTCAGCTCACCGACCATGAAATGTATTCCTAGGTCTGTGTCAGCTTTCCTGCTGTAGTCTGGCACTATGAATTTCCTCTGTAATCGCAGCCTCGTTTATGTGTTTCCAAGACAATTCTGAAGTGCATTTTGGACTTTCCCAGTTCCAATAATCTTCTTCCTTGTACTAGAGATGCCTCGAAATGACGTTTGTGTGGACTAAAAGTATCCCTGTGAGGTCGAGAACAAATATGTAAAAGCGTTTACCTTTGCAATTTGCTTTGCTTTGACAAAGAGCGAGCTAAATGGAACGTGTGTCGAGCGTTGCACCTACTAAGGCCTTCCATTCTCTTTCCATCTCGTGAATCATGGCAGTCATTTTTTCTCTCTGAGTACGTGATCCAATGTATAAATTTTTCACCATTTTTCATTCACTCCAATTAAACAGGCCCTAACATGATCTCTCGAGGAGCTAGTGATTGTGCATGTACAACAGATGAATGCCCCACGCACGATCAGAGGATTATGCTGAGCCAATCTATCAAAAAAAAAAAAGGATGCCGAGCCAATGTTGCCTACTTGCAGATGATTTTGCTGATGGCATTTCTATTGGCTGTTGCGCTGTTTCAACTCGACGCATACGCCTCCACAGCAGGTGTGAAAGGGGGTGTATGTGCAAGCTTCTTTGCAAGCAGTTTCGTTAAAAGAAGGGAAGCCAAGTTAACAAGTTCATGAAAAAATGTACCGGCGTATATTTACTACGACAAAGAAGCTTGCGCTAGCGTATAACAAATTACATCACAATTTATCTTCCTCACTGCAAAAATCTGCGGACTTTCCTGACTATAAACGAGCCTCGAGTAAAGAGCAAACAATCTTTAGAGTTGCAGCACGCGCGAATAAATTTCACACACAAGTGAAACATAGAGTAATATATCGGCCAAGAAACCTGCACGTAAAGAGTGAACTTGACGTCAAAACCCCAACCCCAAAATAGGATGCAAGTTCTGTTTTATTTGTGTCGCTGGGTGGACCTACAGCTCATTTAGATGTATTTATCCAAATTTACAAGCAAGAAAACAACTAGTGAATACCCCATTTGCACCCTGCTAGCATGAAAAAATCCCAAGGGTCAATATTCGTGCTGTTAAAAAAAAAGGAAACCAAGGGTCCATTTAGGCATGGCACCCTTTGGGAAGATCCTACTAATAAAGGGTAGCTTGAAGATGTGAACTTACATATAATGTGAGTCGATAGCTTCAGAAATCGTATCCCCAGTTGATGAGCACCATCTGACCAATTCGTACCGAAGCACTTGGCCATAGTGCATAAAGCAGCAGCCCGCCAGCCATATGCTCTGAATTCTTAACGATCAACTTGGAGATATTGGAGTCACAGTGGCTTTAATAGAGTGATGATGGACACGTCATAGCAGTGCCGAAGAGGCCGCTGATGCCTCAGCTATAAGCCAAAGAGGTTGACGTGCTTGAAGGCAAGCAGCAATATCGAAGGGATGTAGTTCAGCTCCATCAAATATAAGATTTACTCCTGGTAAGACTACATCCTTGCTGTCTGTGTCCTCTTGATCTGATTTTACATCATGTAGGGATGATTGTTCTTCAGACGTAGACCTGCTGGTGGCCTCATTGTGCTCAGGAGCAAGTGCATATGACCTTTACAAATTTGGAACATAGCCATCAGTTACAATGAATACTAGTTAACTTATTGCATTAAAGCTCAATGTAACACATTCGAAAATACCTGACAGTGCTCCCATCAAAGCTCACAACTTCTGTACGGCATCTCTGACGTCCAGAAAATCTCAGCCTCTCATTTTCACTTGGGGCTCCTTGGCCGGAAGGTGTTGAAGGTTCATTATTGAGATTCCATCTCCCACTGATACTGTTGATTAACACACGAGGTAAGTCCCTTGAGCTTCCACGCTTGTTAAATAACTTTGCTACTGGACCAGTTGCTTGATATTCACTACAAAGTTCCCTCAGACGCCTTCTTACATTTTGCATCACATCACAGTGCTCATTCAGGTCATCTTTCTGAAGCATATGGGATGAAACTACCCCTTCACAAATCCTCTCGCATAACTTTGGGTTGAACAAGGGAATCCCAAACTCTAAGCTCAAAGGCACCCACTGATAACTTAGATTTTCTGGGTCAATTTTGTCCGATGCATCAACCCTGTGAAGTCTTAGTAAACGAAGGTAGCCAAGTGTGCTCAGGTCAAATTTACTGGATAAGTCTTTCAATACAGATGCCAAATTCAAGATCTGTTCCTTTGGTAAATTAGTTTGAGCTACCACACTTGCAATTGATTGATCATCATTCTTCAGAGGCAAAGGGATATCTACTGTGACAAGGTTTCCTGATGCGTTAAGATCATCAACGCTAAGTGGTTGCACCAGCACGGCAGATTGTTTAAGCATTGAGTTCAAGCAGTGTAACAATAGGTTGCCCTTCACTAAGTTCCCTTCAAACTTCCCTCCTAGTCCACCCACCACAGAACCATCCCAAGACCATATCAATGCTTTTTCACAACCAGCTAATGGTTCAGGTAGCAGTCTAAAACGTAGTCCTTTCATGAAAACAGCAGATACCGGTCCACAATTCCCTGCTGTATACAGTACAAGCTTCATCCAAGGTGTCATGGAGGAATAAGAAGGTGGACCAAAATGAATTGGGCCTGAAGGGCCTGGAAGAACTGACGAAGAAGGAAGAGGAACCATTGATACAATAATGTCATAGTCACGGAGAAACAGCCGTTCCAATGTAGCCGGGGCAAGTGAGGCCAAGCTCTCACATCGAAGAATATCAACTTTGTACTTCCTTTTGTTCTTCAACACTCGAGTGTCACTTGAAACATCTAGTTCTGATGTAGTCACAGCTGGTGGCATTGTATTCCCATCAGTATCATCTAAATTACTTGTAACCTGGTTATGCCGCAGCAATTCATCATGGTTATTGTTAACAACATCCTCCATGTTTACTTTGGCCAATTCACCAGTAGCATTTTCAATGTCATGCAAAGAGCTTCTAGGAGTCTTTGCTTCATCAGCATTGTTAGGATTTTCGTTTGACGAAACTCCACCAGACTGCAAACACTCCAAGAAGTATCGTAGACTGAAAGCATGATTTGCAAACTCCTCTAGGACACCTTCAAATTTCTTTCCCTCTAAACTAGCCAGATCACTACAAAGTTCTGCAATGCAAGAATCACCTAGTTTTCCAGCCTCATAGAGTGTGACAGCATGAGATTTTAAACCTGCAGATTGTTGGTGAAGGTACTCACTAGTCACATTAATGCATTTGGCTATGAATTATATACTGATCAGTACTGCAAAACTGTCATACCACTACTGTGCAAGAGAAGAAATTGCTAGATTCTGATATGCAATAAACCTTTTAGAAGATACATAATTGTAACCTTCACTAACAGTAACTTTTTAAAATATTAAGGTAAAGTGAAAATAGTATTCTTAAACTTCCCATCAAAAGTGTCATGAATATTGTTAGTTTATAATCATCTATATTTATATTTTTCAAAATCGATAGTCAAAATTTGATTACCAAAATCAATGGTGACCGTTATTTTGAATACGGGTGCTTGATGATCTCCAAAAGATTTCAGCTTAAAATCCTAGTAATCTGCATTAGGAATAAGAGTTAAAGACAACATCTAACCTGGGGACAGTGAGCCCATCATCAAGTATGAAGTAACATTGGCATCAACAACAAAGCCCACATGAGCAGTCCCAGATATTTTCCTGGGCCCATCAGAATCCATGCTAATCAGTTGTTGACCAGACTTTTCTGAGTTGATACTTGTATTTGAACCTTCTTCGTCGTCACTTAGAATACTAGCGGGAAACGCAGGCACACCATCGTCATTAAGAGCAGAATCTGCATCCACTAGTTTTACAGCCCAGCCCAATCGACAAGCAAATGACGCAGCTGCCTGCAGCTGATAAAGGTCAGCTTGTAAAGTTGCAGCCAGTTCAGCAACAGTAGCATTAGCACTTGACACAACAAATACAGCATACAATAGCCTGCAACAAAAAGGTCAAATAATTGCTATGGTGGCTACTGAAAGTTACAGTTGAAGAGAAATTTAGACTCATGTAAATTAGATATGAATAGCAGATGGAAGGTATACAGAAAAACTGCAAGCACTTACTCTTCAATTGGATCTTCATATGATTGATCCTTGTTCGAAACAAAATTTTCAAGCCTGGAAACTGAACAAATAGTAACAATGTAACTCTTTCAGATACTCCATTACTAAACTTAATATAAGATCTATAAACACAAATCTGCATGACATATAGTAGTGTAAGAGAACTCAAATTAGCATTTTCCCACTTATTCTGATGGGAGAGGCTCAAGATCAGGGGATTTTGATATGCTGTTCGAATAAAATGACACCATCACGTAAAATACAAAGATGGTGAGCTACATATGCAATGGAAATGAAATACAATTATATTCTTCAGGAAACTTTTCTACTTAGCGCATTTATATGCAATATTAATCTATCAAATATGACTTTACAAACAACACATAGAATGCTCTAATGTTCTAACTTTTTGTACAATTTGTATGCTGTATTTTTGTATATCCACAAACTAGGTCATATGACAGACATAATCCAAAGGATGTTTATCTACTGGTGATACATAATAACGTGATGAACGCTGAAGAGCCAAAATGGTAAAAATATTCAGTATGATATTTAAGCAATGGAAACAATTTATGTTCTGGCATCAAAAAGAAAATTGAAAGATGTAATTTAGGCCATGACGCAATTGAAATAAGAACTGGCTGTCTATCGCATTCTTTGGCGCCTCAAAAAAAAGATGTTACATCACATCGCATGACATCGAGAGAAAGCATGGGCAAAAAAACAGACACAAAACATCACAAGTAATATGTAATAATGCCAATCAATTAGCTTAATTCTGCTTGACTAATCGTACCCCAAAAGTACCCCACTAATACCTTTGAAACGGTCATCTGGGAAAACAGGGACATCGAAGTACACTAGCCCTCTTTTATAAAGGCCATCTATAACCTTCCGATCAAAAAGAACATATGAGTTGGCTTCCTCTTTACATATTTTGTCTATTGTTGCTGTCTCTTCTTCTGAAACTTTCTACAGAAAACCAATAACACAAATTCTTATCAAAGACTTCATAACGAATTTTCCAAAAAAAAAGAAGACTTCATAAGGAAAGATCATTGAAGGAATAATGGCTAAACATAGGGAAAAAGAAAGTCAGGCATTGTATCTTGTAACTTTCACATTACGAGTAGATTTCATCACATTCTGTATCAAAGTTATATTAATGTATATCAATACTGAGAAATGTAGCGAACCTGACCTTAAACTCTTCCAGTGTAAAGTTAACAAGACAAACCCCCCACCAAGGCTCAACTGGGAAGTCAACAGGCTGTGTAGGCAGCATTTCTTTTGCAATCGATTTGTTCAACTTCCACATTAACTTCTGAAGAATTCAATACAGAAAAAATATTTGTTAAACAATCAATCTTTCTAACAGATATTATCTAATTAAACATGAAAATCACACACAAAACGTGTACTAAGAATGTATAGCATGCCAATGCATTTATTATTCATCACTTTTCACATCAACTAGACTCCTGCCCCACGCAATTGTTCAGCATGGTCTAGTGTTCTCTTTTGTGAAACTTTAAATTTCTGTTGTTACCGTTTCATATGAGATTTGTAAACCACGTGTCATCTGTTTGCACTTTGCACACTTTAGTATGAAATAGATTACTCATAAGTTCACACAATCAACTATTTGAAACCTATGTATGTTCACAAGATTGCATGAGCATCTGACAGTGTAACCTAAGATCATGGAGAGGACTACCTTCGATCTGCATTTGTTCATGATATCAATAAACTCGTTTCTCCCAACACCAGTAAGCCTTAGTGCATCAGCAGCAGTGAAGTTTGGAATACTATCATATGGTTGTTCTGCCACGAAATCAAGCATGTTAGAAATGTATTAAAGAACAAGTGGAACAGTGCTTCAGTCTTGTTTTCACATATCAGTAGGTTACACTGTTCTATAATAAAAGGAAAAAAGAATAGAAACGTTGACTAATACATTGTACTAACATGAGCTAGCAGTCTAGGCCAAGCATTGCCTAAAAATTGCAGTAAATTAACTTTTAACAGCAGGATATAACCATTGAGTTGTATTCTAATCCTATATGTGATAATTTTCCACCATAAAAATGCTACAGGATGCTCAAGAAACACAAATTCACAAGAGAGAAAATCAAAACAGAGCTTACCATTCTTCATTGTTTCAAAAAGGATGTCGCAATAATATCTGAATGGTGAGATCCTCAATACTCGGCATATATAGTCTGCAAGGTGGTACGGGTATAACTGCAAACCAATGTGCATGATGTTGAAATCTTGAAAGCTTTCAGGCAAACAATTCAAACATAGGAGAATAGAGTTTATTACACGCATATTTCAACCCATTGCAGAGGTAAGTATAGCTACATAAACATCAATAAAACTTCAATAGAAACATTAACTAGGCAGATACAAAACATTGTGCATTATAAATCACAGGCGTTGATTTATCAATGCTGGGAGATGTTATCAACAGGCAATTGAAATAAACCCCAACAAGGGAAAACCAAGCTATCACGCATTTGCCAGCCTATTGATTACATAGAAAGGGGAACTGAGGACCATACTGCAAGATTTCTCCGGAGGTAGCGCATCATTTCTTCATAGTATTCCCCTTCTCTGCATACTCTACGGGCAAAGCAGGTATTCCATTGCAACCGTTTTCGGATACAAAAATCCACAATCCTGCCACCAAAATAAGTAGAACTGGATATTATGCCTGATGGTTTCACACTATATTAATGGCAGGAACCAGGGCGCGCAATTCAGACAAGTTAAAATAGCAGGGTTATTCATGAAGGCCTTATACAAAGTACCGGTACCGTCCATTATACAGGGCATATTTTTGGTATATAGAAGTCTTCAACAGTAGTTTTTGGCCTTTAATATTGGAAAAAATTGCAAACATAACACTAGGTCAGACCCAGTTTGCTCATTTACCACAGGACACCTCAATGACAAGTGCGTCCTGGTCCCGCCTGTCATTGAGAGATCCAATATTAAGATAGAAAACTAGGGTTTGAGAATGTGGTATGTTTGCAAAATCCCCTTTAATATTTTATAATATATTGTTGATTAATAGGAAGGTAACATCACAAATGATATACAGATCAGCAGATACAACTTTTGTGCATTAAACATGCATATAATTTGACTAATTGTTGGTGATGACTTAAGAAGTTTGACATTTTCAAATCAAAATATCCGTTATATAATTGGAGGGAGGAAGTAGGTACATTAACATGATTCTCCAATATGGTATCATGTAACTTTGTGTGGCTCTTACTGAAGTTCCAACAGAAGTTTATGCTTTTCCTGTGCCGATAGGAAATCCTAGCCTCTATCATTTCACATGGAAGTATATTTTCAGCAAAATGGATTAAATGTTTTCTTATTTCATAAAGAGCTTTGACTTCATGGTAAAATCACATGGATTCTCCTCACCCAATAAAAAAACACATGCATGCATGCCTGGTTACTTCATTATCATGAGGGGATCATAAAATGTCAACAAATGTTAAGAAATGTGGTGCCACGAATGATCCAAGCAGTAAAAACACCACTAGCGGTCAGCAGGCCAGAAAATACTGCATGTAGCAAATATGTAAGAACAAAGGTTGAATAATTAACCAAATTGTTCTTTAAGATCAAAACATCATGGAATTGCCACGGCTCAGAATTCTACAGTTTTACTGAAACTCAGAGCCTCTTTAACTGCTCCAAAAGTGCCCTTTTCGGTCAGGCACAAATGCACAATGTCAAGAGATGTAAACTATATAAGCCATGATTTCCACCTATCTGCCGTGCTACATGGACCCTACAACCGTGCCTAACAAAACCGAGGCCACCTCCCACCTGACAGTAACAAAGAAGGTTGAACAATTAACCAAATTGTGCTTTTCTTGAAGATCAAAACATCACGGCATTGCCAGAACTCAGAATTCTACAGTTTTCGTGAAAAACAGTCAGTTCACCGAAGAGCCATGGTTAAATTTCACTGCCCCCGAAGTGCCCTTATTCGAACAGGCACAAATGCAGTGTGTCAAGAGATATAAACTATACAAGCCATGATTCACCTAGCCGTTCTAGAGGAACCCTGCAACCGTTCCTAACAAAATTGAGGCCAGCATCTGCGGCTCGACACCTCCCACGTCAATGCAGTCAGTTGAGGCCGAGATCTAAACAAGCGCAAGGCCGTTGGGATCCAGTTACTGCTCAAGCGGCACCAAAAACAGCCATTTCAAACAGCATTTGGCGTCTACCATGGCAACTCGCAGAGCTCAAAACTAAGCGTAACTAGTTGCATCAGCAGAGCAAATCCATAGCAGCGAGTAAAAGCAGAGCGGTGGGTACCTGCGGTGCCACTCGTCCTTGGTCTGGAGCGTGGACTGGAGGCGCTTGGGGAGCGACTCCCAGGGGCACTCCTCCCGGATCGCCTTCACCACCATCTGCTCCTCCACCGTCGCCGACATCCTCCACACTCCGCCGCGGGACTGGTGGTTGGGTGGGGCCGCGGATCTGGCTGCTGCGCTCCGGCGGGGTCAGATCGCGATCTCGCGGGGAGCAGGGGCAGGTGAAGCTCGGGAGCGCGAGGGACGCTGCTATGTATACCGGGATCGAGCACCGCGTCGCAGCCCGGTGGCGCGTTGCTGGAGGGGCGGCGGAGAGAAACGGGAGCGCGGCGGGACGGAAGAGAAGTGGCGGCCTGGTCCCCTGTTCGAGTCCGGTAAGCCGCAGCAGACAAGTCTTTGAAAGTGGTAGCGGCACCGTGGTCAGTCCGATTTCCACGATGACGGTTCGGGTAAGCTCCGCAGGTCGTGCACGACAGCACGAGCCACACGGTCAGCAGAACTCCACCGTGAATCTAGTCAGCCCCTGCTAAACCGGCATCACTTTCTTTGAAAAAAATACTCTTCGGTCTGATTTTAATTTTAGGTCGATTTGTGTTAAGTTGTCCTCTTTAATATCTACAATTATTTTTCTTAATAAATATTATATAAGACACTCTTTTACCCGTCTTTCTAAAAAAAAATGATATCTTAATGTCATTTGCACAAGATCTATACTTATATGATCTGTCCATAGTTTTATATTGTACTCAAGTATCTTAATGAACCAGGTCTGTGCCTAGGGCTGGATAACCAGCCGGGCCGGCTCGGCTTGGCTCGGCTCGGCTCGGCTCGTTTCAGCTTGTTAAGGTAATGAGCTAGCTCGACTCGGCTCGTTATTCTAACGAGCTGGAAAGGCAGCTCGGCTCGGCTCGTTAGCTCGCTCGAGCCAGCTCGTTTAGCTCGCGAGCTGAACATATAATATAAATATTGACAAATAAATAATCACTTGTGTTAATAATTTCATATAAATGACATAAACACAAATACACAATCATTCACATGGTACATATAAAATATAACATGCAAGTATACAAATGAACACAAGTACACAACCATCACATGAGCAGACTTGCAGCTCGTTGAGCTATAATGTTGCAGCTCGTTTGGCTCGCGAGCCAGCTCGCGAGCAGCTCGAACTTGCTCGTTATACTAACGAGCGGAGATAGTTGTTCGAGCTGGCTCGTTAATAAATCGAGCCGAGCCGAGTTCATCACAAGCCGAGCGAGCTAACGAGTCACGAGCTTTTCGTCCAGCCCTATCAGTGCCGCACGTTGCTATGGACAAAACAAATTCTATCTATGAGCATTAGTCTTCATGGTTTGAAAAAATTGTAATGGCATATAGCAATGGAGACATATATTCCCCTCTAAATAAAAAAACTCAAATCATTGTATATAAATTCTGTTTACTCAGACAAAGAATGAATAAATTCCGTTTTACTCAAAGAATGAATGATGCACCTTCAAACCAAACTCGTCCGACATGTTCAAGATCTTTTGAAAACTATCGTGAGTCAAAAGAGAATACATGAAAAATCAAATATAGTATTTTGCCAATAATTTTATTTGAAGTATAAAATATATCTACTTTGCCAGATTCAAGTAAGATGTGTTTGTATTATTTTATAACATCTAAAGAAAATGTTTTATCATTTTTTATACAATTTTATGAGTAAACAAGTTAGGTAAAAACTCAAAAATAGATTTTTGTAAATAATTTTTACTTCAAATCTAGAATAGCCATTATGCTAGATCTTATATACAGTAGATTTGCTCACGTGATGGTATAAACTATATCTAAGTTTTTATATAAACTATATCTGAGTATATAACGATTTTGCAAATAATTTTTATAGCATCTACTCAGAAAGTTTCATGATTTTACGGTACCATCTCGTGAGCAAATAATTTATATAAAACCTTAGATACAGGAAATTTTTTATTTAAAATCTACTGTATATATGATGTCATATCAAAACAAATTATATTGTTGTTGATTTATATCATCTATCAAAACTATACACATCATGAGTGCAAACAGCTCATGTCACAACCCAAGGATTAAGCATGAAGAAAAGCGTCATTCTTTTTAGTAGTATAAGTAGGGATTGGTTTCGAGCACGTGTTGTGCCCCATGCGCTCCACTTCTCTCATTTTGTTTCCCTTGCTTCATGGAGTCCCAACGTGTTTGTCTTTACGCTTTTTCTCTCTTTATGTAAATCTTTTAGAAACATCGGAGAAATTCGTTTAAACACATTCTCTATAGAACTTACTTAAGGAAACTTTCATTAAATATTTTCTGAGCATCTCCAGCAGATCCCCAATCCATTTTCCCTTTATTTTGCTTATAGAGGAATCCCCTTTCACAATTCAAGGATATTGGGGAATGATGCTGCAGCAGATCTCCTTTCTCATTTCCTCTTTCTATCTTTCCTACCATATGGGTCTACGTGTCAGTGGATTTTTTCTTCTTCCTCTCTTCTCCACCGCGTTCTATGAGCCATGAGGACCAGACTGGAGAGGCCATGGCCATGGCCGGGCGGCACTGTGGCCTCGGCGGCGAGCGTCAGCGGAACCGCGACCGTGCATGCCTCACAGGCGAGCAAGCATGTGTCCATGGCGCACTGCCCGGTGGTGCACGGCCACCGGCGCGGCGAGCGGGCGTGGCCCCGGCGCGGCGAGCGGGCGTGCGGCCCCCGCGTTACGAGCGGGCACGGCCCCGCGGGGTGCGGCCCCTTGTGCCGCCGAGCGACCGTAGCACCGCGGACGGACGGCGTCGTGGAGGCCGCAGAGCTGGTGCGGTGCATGGAGGCCGCGGCGTCGGGGGCGGTGGTGGCGCGCGCCGCGGCGTGGAGGGAGGAGGCGAGGGCGGCCGTGGCCGACGGCGGGTGCTCGGACCGGAGCCTGATGGAATTCCTGACAAGGATCGCCGACAGTGGCAACTAGTCAACGCGTAGCTTGCTCCATTCTAGCGAAAAACGAACGGTGTTCGAGTTTTTGCATGCTCCAGATGTGCAAGCGCCTGCAGCATCAGAAACCCAAGCCAACGTTTCGCTCGCAAGAAGCAGAGAGCGAAGGCCTGCCTACGCAGCAACGCGTCCACACTCCTGCTCGCGGCACAGTGGCTCTGCGGCGTGCGCCGGTGAGCTGCAGCCCGGCGGCGTGCGATCCCGACGGAGAACAGGCGCGACCTTGCGCAAGCGGCCACGTCCGCGAGAGAGCACTGCGCCGGAGCTCGGCCTGCTCGCGCCCGCCCTCGGGGCGGCGACCGGAGCTCGGCTAGCTCGCCCCGTGGCCGGTGCGGCGGCCGGCCAGCTCGCGTGCGCCAAGGCGGGGGCGGCGGCTGGCAAGCCGGCACGCCTCGTGCAGTGGCGGAGCCAGGATTCGAGAGTTGGGTATTCCTAAAAAAAAACTTGATGCAATGGTCGAAACATGAAAATGCCTACTGTAGCATGAGTTAAAGAATGAACTTTTATAACTCAAGATGTCTCAACTAATTAGGTATAATTGAATATGTCTCAACCCATTAAGCTATCTAAGGATCGCTGGTTACTACCCTCGTCAGTAACAAGTTGCAGTGAATGTATGTTTTGTATCCCTCTCCCACAAGGACTTTGACAAGGCTTGTTTGTTTGTCAAAGCTTTGCGATCTACATAAAAATTGAGCACAAAAACATGTATACTAAATAATAATAACAATACGAGGTGTAGTGGAAATTAGAATTATATATAATTTTGCGCAACACGAGATGCACAAAGTTGCTGGATGGCCGTGAACCTTCCGATCTCCTGTTTATGGCGCGAAGTTGCTGCTGCGTGCGTGCTCCCAGGGCGCTAGGCGCAGGAGTGGAGCTTGCTACTCGCGTGCGTGGCTCGCTTGGCTACAGCTTTGAGCTCGCACACGGCGTGCTGCACACGGGCTCGCAAGTCTGCTCATTGATCGGCAGCCAGGTTTTGGAGCCAAGCCACGTTGAGGAAAGATTAGGGTTAACTCATTTTGAAATTCAGTTGAAACCTGAGGAATCGAGAAGAGGTGAGAACAGGGAGGAGGCAACACAGCATGCGACCTGGCGGCACGAAGTCGACTGTCAAGGTTAGGCGAGCGTGCATCTCAGGCCTTGTTTAGGCCTTGTTTAGTTCAGTCAAATTGGTCGAATTTTCTGTACTGAGGCCATATAGGCTTGTTATGTACTGAGGCCCTGTTTAGATTCATCGAATTCGACCAATTCAACCAAAAGTATTTTCTTGAAAAACGTGTCCCCCTCTCTTCTTTTACGCTTCCCAATGCACTTTTGCTACAGTCAATTCAGGGGTGTTTACTTCACTGCGTTATGCAAAATGGGTATGCGTTGGAGAGCGTGCACACAGAGAAAAAAATACATTGAAAAACGTGCGTTATGCAAAATTTTGGAGAATGGAGGTGAAGTAAACACCCCCCAATCGAATTCGCGAATCTAAACAAGGCATGACCAAAGAAGTAAAAATAGTGGCCTAGCTAGAAGTATAGACAGGCATACATGTATATACTCTATTTTTTTCACAGGTGTTGGGTATTCCTGGGAATACCTAGGCATCATGCTGCCTCCGCCCATGGCCTCGTGGCCGGCCTGCTCACAGCGGTGCCCGGCGCAGCCGCCGCGGTGGCGCATGGCCAGCTACGGCAACCGGGGCGACACACGGAGAGACTTGGACGGCCAGGATCTCTCCTAGTGTAGAAATCGTGTGGCACATGAGAAAAGAAGGAAAGGGGAGAAGAAAAGGGGAGAGGGGCAAATCCCCTTTAGAAAAGGGAGAGGAGGAGAGATAAAGAGGATTGAGAAAAATTAAAGGGAAAGGGAAATAGAAAGAGAATCTGTTGGAGAGGGTTTTTTGCATCACAATCCCTTTAACCACAAATAAAGGGAAAGGGGATTGGTTTTCTCAATCTGTTGGAAATGCTCTAACAAAAGACTCTAAAATTTTCTCATGCAAAAGTCATCGTGAATCTTCCTACACAGTTTCGAGAAGGATAGTCCTTAGTAGTTTAATAAAAAGTTTCCAAGAAAGTTTGGAAAAAAATTAAAATTAAAAAGTCACCAAGGAGAAAAAAGAACAAAAAAGAAAGAGGACTCCTATGTGGAGACCGGAAACTAGCTAACGCAGTTAGCTTTCGGCCCACCACGGCCCATCGTCTCCTCACCTTTGTCTTCCTCCTCTTCCTCCATCTCTGCCCTCTTCTTCCTCCTTCCTGGCTAGGGGATGCTAGCGCCGCACGCCTGCCCGCTCAACCCCGCCCTTCTAATCCCATGGGCCTCTTCGCCCCCACCGCCGGCCATTTGACCCCGCCCAACTAGCGGCGCTCCCGTGTCGTCTCGCCTTCGCCGCCGGGCCTCCGCACAATCACGACCTTCTCCTATTCTATGGCCGCCTACCATTGGACCCACCCCCTTCCCCCCTTCGCACCCGAAAACCCAAACTCTAACCCTACCCGTCCATCTTGACCACCACTCGCAGCTGGCGGGCACCTCGTCATCGGCCGCTCCCCCATCTTCCACTCCTCCGACCTCGCCTTCTCAAGCGGCGGTGCGGCGGGCAGGAAAGAACAGAGCTCATGGGAAAGCAGAGAAGCGGAGATAAGGAGATAGTGCGGCCATGGTATGCCGCACGAATTCAAAACTGGAAGCCAAGTAGGGTTCCGATAGGTCTAAATAAAGTTTGAGGGAACTACATGCACGCAAGCACTAATTAAAATGGCCTATAGAAATTGGCCCATCAGGCAAGGCATCTAGCTAGGTTTTGAACTGTGACACTCTGGTGTCACTATCGTAATTAAGAACCATAACGAATGTAATTAAAGCAATAAAGGCATGCATCCTCACATAATCATAGCATTTGTTTGTGCATATGCGCACATATGTTTATGAGTGACCACATTAACTAGCATAAGGAATTAGGCTTAGTTTAGCAAAGTTTAAATCAAAACCAACCGAAAAGTGCAAATACAATTACCTAAGGAAATTGCGGTGCCAGGGGAAAAGCCACCGCAACAGTCGGTCACCCAGGCATAACTCCAAAATGCTCTCTGGATTGACGGACTATTGCGGTGAATCCTCAGTTGTGCACCACCGCAACTTTTCGTGGTTAATTTACCTATAATCAATACCCGAACCACCAGATGTTGCGGTCCTATTCCAAAACCATGACCGCAATAGTCGGTGGTTGTGAGGAACAGTAAAATTAGCCCCTGGATTGAAAGACTATTGCGGTGAAACCGATGACGGACGGTTGCGGTGCCTAACACGTGCCACCACCGCAATAGTCGGTGGCCCGCGAGATTTGGGACTGAACCTCGTCGGCACAGTATTCTTCGTGGCCATGGACTGTTACGGTGGGTGTTTTACCCCACCACCGCAACAGTCGGTGCCCACCAACCGCCACCGAACCACTGTCCTTCTCAACTGCTCCGGCCACGCGTCGCCTCTCCGCGCTCCATTGACGCCTGGTCAGCCCCTCCTGGCCCTGCTGGCGCGCCACGGCACGCCCAGGTGGCCGGCCCGTCCCCTCACCTCCATAACCGGGCGGTCAAGACGCCGGGGCCGAGTTCACCCGCCCCCACTCATCCATTTCTCGATTCCCCGCGTCCAGCATTTCCCCACTCCGTCCCTTCGGCGCCCGAGCCATCTCCGGCCACTTCCCCTCTTCCCTCGCCATTCCCTAGCCGGAATGCCACCGCCGGCCATCACTGGAGCCGAGCTCGGGTCTGGCTCAAGGTAGAAGAAGCACAGGACCAAGGGTAAGAAGCCAAGAAGGGTAGGGGAGTTGTCTATAGAGTTCTAGGAGTGTGTGCAGACCATTGTTTGAGTGATGGATTGTTTGGTGCCCAAATATGTGCTAGAGAGAGAGTTGGTGGGTTGCTTCATGAATCCTAGACATGGGCTAAAGTTGCAAACCGCCTGTGTTGGTTTTGATATGATTAGTGGAGTGGAGTTGGGTACCTAGTGGCTAGGATTTGTTCATGAAATTAGGAATTGGGAGTTGGTAAGCTAGAGAAGTAACTAAAGCAATGAATATGTGTTACTCAAGAAAACCTAGCCATTTGTGTTAGAATTACCTGGAAATCTAGGTAACCTCACAAAAATGATTTAATTCCTAAATGCATATGATTTGGTTGTGTGATTTAGATTTTGTTCTAGCTAGTAATATTTAAAACCAGTCCAGACCGGTCAGACCGGTATGTCTAACCGGTCAGACCGGTTCTGGTTCATGGAAACACCTTATTTATGAATAATCCGTAAATGATTATTAAGTATTACGAGTTGTGATGGATAGTCTTATGATTGATTGCTCCTGCATTCATGCATCTCATGCATACTTTTGCGAATCTTGTAGAGCACACCATTACCGACGGCGTGTACGAGATCGACGTCGAGCCCGAGGGTGATCCCGCCGCCGCCGAAGTGAACTACGCCACTACGCAAGACCCGGATCAAAATCCGGAAGGGCCCAAGGCCGTCGCTGGTCAAGAAGGCAAGCCCCGGAGCATAACCCACTGTGAAACTAACTCCTTGCTTGTGCCTTATTTTTGTGCATTTAAGTTTTAAGGAGTTGATTGAAACCTTAGTTGCATGATCCCTAGGTACCTATGTCCTAATATTAGTAAGTGTAGATCGTATAGAATGCTATGCTTAATTAGGACCGGTAGAAGTCGAGTGATTGCTTTGTCACTCACGAGATATAGGTTTTACTTTATATCAGTTCTTAAAGTTCGGCAAGCGGGGCTTGTGCGATATTCCTGTTGGTTGAATGTCCCGCTTGCACAGAAAATGGTGGGCTGAGGCATTGATTGTGTGGTGATGTTGGTCAAGCTTTTGAAGGTACTAATCGTATGCCGGGAAATATGGTAAACTGGTAAACCTAGTACTTGATGCAAACTGACGTCTGACGGACACTTCCACTCCATTGGGCGAGGGGTTGATGGCGAGTGTAGCAGTGGCCGCGGCACAGGTTTGTCTGGGGCACCTGGGTTCCGTTGGGGCGTGCACTCGGGTGGAGTGGGCTCTGATGGCAGACGGCAGGGAGAGATGGGAAAGGTTGCCCCGTGAGGTCCTGGGTGTCTCTCACGGGTCGTGCGATTAGGTTGTCCCATGCATGGTTAAAATCAACTCGAGTTGTCCGTCCTTCGCGGTTACATGAAGCTGCTTGATCTCTTTTCACACTTCAGTGTCCTTGGGCCAATGTGTAGAAAGTTGGTAAAAGGGGATTGATGTTGCAATATGAATTAATTGTTTGTCAATATTGGTTGTATTGGATAGCTTGGCAAATTCAGTAATGGTTAGTTGCAATCTTAACCTGGCTAAAATATTGGAAATAGGATTAACTTGTAGACGCTTTTGGCAAAACAAACCTCAGAGCCAAAAAGTTGTGCATGTCTAGAATTTTTAACCCTGTCGGGTAAGTCTTTCTGAGTAATTAGTACTCAGCCTTGCTTGTGGCTTAATTTTATTGCAGATAATGTTAATGGCTATGATCCCGTGGCTGCTTTGACTTGGCCGTGCACTTTGCCTGAGGCTGGATCGTGGAGCGAGTACCGTCCGAGTCCGACTCGGGCCGCGGTGAGTAGATGTTAAGCGAGGGCTCCGCTTAATGTCTTTTGTTTCGACGTGTAGACTTCCGCTGTAATATACTCTGGTTTGTAAGAAGATAAAACATATGTACTGTATTTGTATAATTACCTATGTGAACCGTGTGATGTAAAATATGCGATGAGTTGTACTGCCTGAGCCCTCCTTCGAGTGGGACTGCTGCTATGTTGTTTCGGTCGAGAGAACAAGGTGGTTTAATCGGGACGTTACCTGACAGACCACACGATTGATTCGGTTTAAGGGCGTGGAGCACTGCTGTGATAGTGGTCCCATGCTTTTAACCCGGATTAATTGGGGCGGGCTGCCACATGAACCATCGAGTGTGAATCAGTATTTTATCTAATGGTCATTTTTTTTCGAGTGTGAATCAGTATTTTATCTAATGGTCATTTTTTTTCTCCTTTTCTTATTTATGTCGACGAGTTTTTCTTTCTTCCCGAGGCGTTAGGCAGAACCGCGCGTAAACAAATAATTGTTCACATGCTATTGGACGGAGGGCCCGTCCGTATCTTATTGGACGGAGGAAGACAAAACATGACGCAGTACATTCACCTTTGACACTGCCGACGAGGTAGCTCCGGTGCCAGCGTTAACGATGAGATTCGGGTGCCAGGGCTTGTGACGACCTGGCTTCGTCGGGATTTTTGAAAAGGAAATAAATCTAATATTAACAAAACATTTAAACCACCTTAGAAAACTAATCAACGTGATTAGTGGGCTATGATCAGCAGGCCCAAATCTAACCTTCCTAACATAGGGCTCGGTCCTGCCCCCACAGTGCCTATATAATTAAGATCGCGGGTGGAGGTTTAACCATTGTCAAACACTCAGAAAAACCACCACCCGTAAGTCTGATCGCTTAGGGCGCTGGTGGGGTGTAGAAGCTCGAGACCCCGTCCAGAGCAGTGCCGTTGGCGTCCCGAAGGCCGCCGATACGCCACTACTTCCTCTACTCCGACAAGAACGCCTACTTTCTCTATGGCTCGGGCGTCATCAACACAGGGAACTCCTATGGCTGCTCCTAACGCTGGTATAAGATTTACCCACCATCTTCCGCATTACGAGATTGATATCATGTTTAGGCTAAGGATCCTTATTGTGTGCTACTTCTGTTAATCAGCAAATACTACATTAGGTATCAGACTATCAGTAGACCAGGCTTATGCCTAGCATGATCAATCTGTTAAGAATGTTCCCTGTTGTCGGATTAGATTGGCTTTATGAGTGTGCATATCTAGACTCTACTGCACATCTGTTGAATCATGTTTATGTGCACAGATTAGTTTTTCATGTGCAAATTAAAATGCAGTTAGGTTATGTCAAGTTTTAATCTTGATCTGCTTAAGGATTAGGTGCCAAAATTAGATGCAATCATGCTTATGTTATGCAATGTTTTAGTTAACCAAGGCAAATCAAGTTAGTTTCATGGTTAATTTGGTGATTAGGGTTACGGTTCCCCTTTTCCCCAATTTACGAAAGCTCTGTTATTTTCAATTCCGTGCAATTAGACTCCACAATCATGCAATTGGCACACACAGTAAGCATGTAGAAGGAGGGAAGAGCCAAAACTCAGTTGCATAAGTAAAATCCCCAAATTCCTCACGAACCCCATCCCAAACCATAAGCATCAGTGAAGAATTTACCATGATGTTGTGACCGTCGGCATGCCGGGATGAGACACCCAGTGGAGCCCCTGGATGGCATGCCGCGCGACTTGTTCGCACGACACACCGGTGAGAGGGCCCACGGGGCGCCATGGCGGCCGAGCTTTAGGCCGTGGCATCAGAAGGCCGCGATGGCTGCATGAAGGGTGGCGGCACACTGCTGAGCGGTGGCTACAGCCAAGGGTGGCAGTGAGTTGCGTGAGTGGCAGCGGCGNATTAGGGTTTTGGGCAGATCGATAATGGGCCGCACTGGGCCATTTGCTGGGCGCTCGGGTTACGAGCCACATCTGTTTTCGGGCTAGTTTCGGATTTTGACTTATGTTTTAATGTTTAAGCTTTTCTTTTAAGTTTCTGTTTAATATTTATGCTTTATTTATTTAGTTGCATTTTATAAATTCCAGCATTATGTTTATTTATTTTTCCATGAGTTATTTACGTTTTAATTGCTTTTATTCACTGAATGTTATGTTTATCCACCATATGCAAATGCAATTGAGATGCACTCTATTTAAATGGTACCATCGGAAAATTTATTTAGAGTATGCTTGTAATTAATTTGACCATCGTTATTTAATTATGAGCTTTGATGATAAATTTTGTTTGTTTTCCCCATCGGTGATGCAAATTGAAATTTAAGTGTGATTTTAATCAGACCATCGTAGGATTAATTTCATACTTCTTATGAGCATCTTTATTGTGAATTTTAACTAAGTTGTTATTTTCATGTTTTTCTGTGACGAGCTACCTGAACTCCATTGAGCCCCTTAATGGCACCAACTACCCCAATTGGAATAATCAGGTGCAAGTGGCCATTGTTGTGTGCGAGTATGATCTCACTTTACATGAGAACAAGCCAGCAGAGCTCGCTGATGCAAATGGTGATCGTTCTGCCATTGAGAGACAGGATGGCTAGCATGTTCATTAAGCAGACGATCTCAGCTGCCATCCGTGGTGCTATTCCTGATAAGGACGAAGCTGGTGGGCTTGGAGAGACGGGAAGAAGAATTTTTATTTCCTTTCGTAACGTATACGTTTTCTTAAAAAAACTGTCATATATTTTCCATATAGGTGTGGCGGGTAAAACAAGTTACTATTTGTTTTTGGCAGAATTATTTTCTAACTATCGATTTCTATGGGTCTCGGTCCTTTTTCAGCTCCCTCGGACCTGACAAGCGTCCAGCGTGAGGGGTAAGACGGGTCCAAATTGAGTGAGAAATATTTTCAATTGTTTTTATTATTTATAGTATAGATAGATAGCTTTAGTTGACTATAGCATCCTACGGCTGTGTTGCCCAGAAGTCAGACTATCGGAGATGAGGCTGCCCGCACCGGATACTGGGAGCGGAACGCTCCCAGTACTCCAGTACCGGTTTTACAGGAAATTCGTCTGCAGCGGGAGACGGTAACGCATACGCCTCATCCCGTTCGGAGACCGCGTTCGCCAAATCCAGCGCACTCCAGGGCGTGCGCTACGCCCCGCGTCGGCCCCACCTCGCGTCGCGTCAGTTGCTGCTCCGCGCCAGCAGGCAGCATGCGCGGGAGAGAGGAGAGAGAGTGATGGCGGGCTCCACGTTTGCAACTAGCTAAAAAATGTTATAACTCACAAACCAAAAAACCAAATTAAATTCCGATTGCACCATTAAATTCGTTGCAATAAATCCTTCAAAACAAGATCTCAGATGGATATATTTTGATAAAATTCATAAAGAAAAGAAAAAAAAAGGTGAGGAGAGAGATGATATGGTAGTTGGGATGGATGAATAAAATATAGTAGAGTTGGGATAGAGTATGTGATTTGGAGTATGACGGGTGCGGGAGAAGTTGGTTTAGAGTACGGAATCTCGATGACCAGGACAGGATATTCCTTTTAAAGGATGCATTTAGGGAACGACCAGTGCGGACAGACTGAAGGAGCCACATTTTTTCTGGCTCCTCCACCCATTTACCGTACCGCAGAGCTGAAGCTGCTGAGCTCTACCAAACGAGCTGAAATGCTCAAAGCCAAGTCTGACAAAACTGACGAACTGCCAGAGTTTCTGACACAAAGTCAAGCGAACACCAATCAAAAAGAATGCAACTACGTGTTGTGTACCATCTAAAGTGGTTCACATTTGACCAAGTTTCTAGCAAGTTCTATTCATATTTATGACTCTAAATAAATTTATTATGAAAATATATTTTGTAACTAATCTAATGATATTTATTTTATATTATAAATATTGATATTTTTAATCTATAATTGAGCAAACTTGAGATACTGCTAAAATTGCATTCTTTTTGGGACGGAGGGAGTACAACATTGGCGCATCCGTCCTATTTCTTTCGTCGCCTCCTCCATATTTTGTTTTTCAGGTTGATTTATAGCACAAAACAAGAGTAAATTTATAGCCTGTTCGGTTGGCTGGTACTGATTTGTTGTGAGACTGAAGTACTGCTGGCTGGCTGGTGGCTGATGCTGATTTGTTGTGAGACTGAAGTACTGCTGGCTGATAAGCCAAGCGAACAGGCTGTTAGTGGCCTCGTCCAAACGACGTTTTTCAGAGCGGGATGGAAACTTTCCAAGCTAGTAATTTACACCAGTTTTGATATCAAAATCGACGTTCCAAACATTGCCAGCCAATCTGTACAGCGATCCTTTTCCTGAAATTACCAGTTGCCTAAGATTCGCAAACCAAAACGTAAAGCCAATCTGTACAAGAGCACAAGATTCTAACAATTAAGTTGGGTAGCCAGTATTACAATTTCATCGAACCACGATACAATAATTGGAAAACATTCGAAGGTTACAAAAGAAAATAAAGTATACCAAATATAAACAGAGAACGGAACAGCACAAGTAAATTTACCTTTATAAGCCCTTCGGCCTATCTAACAATTAAGTTGGGTAGCCAGTATTACAGCCAATGCATGAAACTACTAATAAAATGCTTTTGCAGGTCTCCCCAATTAGCTCGTACATACATTTTGTTTCATTACGACGACACCATATACACATGATCTTGAAAAATAATGAGGCACTGGACTGATTTGATCAATTTCAGGCTGACAGATATTTATCTGTCAATTTTGACCCAGCAGATTGATCATCTTCACAAGCCAGGTCATGCTACCAATTGAGTTGGCCAGTTTTCTGCCCAAGTAGTGGTGGGTGGTTCAGGGTCCGATTGTGCCAGTGTCGAAGTAGAGTGTCGTCCCAGAAGATCCACCAGCAACACCCTCCATAAGCGCGAACCGCATGTCCTCCGACGGCTTCCAATGCCTCTTCCTTTGGTTGATGAACCAATTGTTGATCTGCTTTGGGTCGAGGCCGGTCATTGCGGCGAGCCTCACCTTATCTTCTTCCTGTCAGAATCACAACATCAGGCAACTGTAGTGCATCAACTTTTGGTTGTAGAGGGAAAATATTCGGCATCTACCGTAGGATAAGGCCAGCGATAGTGTGTATTCCACCACTCCAGCAACACCGTCCGTGCGTCCTTTGGTAGCTTCCCTTTCTTCCGCTTCTTCAGGAACTCTGACCGTAGACGACTGAGGCATCCACTGTACTTCTTGAGCAGCATTTCCTTGAGCTCGTGGTCAGCTATGCGAGAGCTGTGTTCTTGCCCTATGTCTGGCACATCAGTGTCCCCTGAGCATTGCTCATCCTCAGAGGACCCCATCATGTCATCTGAAAGGAAGGATCAAGTCAGAAATAAATCACTTACAACACATCTAGCCATCTAGGCATCCACATATCACCTAAAAGTATGTTTTTCAAGCAGGTTCAGTTACTAGAGTCTGGAGACGCCTGGAATAAGAATTTGTGGAAGAAACTGTAGTTGTATGCATGTTATGGTAGGGATCACATTAATATAACGTAATTTGTCAACCTAATCCCCAACCGTCACATGTTAGTACCGGTTTTCGACCACCAATGATCTACCCATGATGTTCACAAATTCTCAGACTTCAGCTTGGTTCTAACATAGAGATGGTGTGAAGACCTTTTTCGTACTTTATAAGAATCACACATTCATTTGGAAGGACTATGTGAAATCCTACAGATCTGATTGTGCAACTACCATATCTTGTTGAGCACAAAAAAAAAATAAAGTTTTGTTTTGCCCTGTGCCACCCAAAAAAGTGCATTTTGAATTATGCAATTCTTTATTTTCCTTGCATCACACTCAACTAGAATCCACATATTGCTTTTTTTAAAAAAATCAATCATTGACTTAATTTTGCAAAAAAGAAGAATAGCCCCTACGGCCCTACCTTTGTCACTAACAGAAGAGTTTTTATTATTATAATGGCATGACCAATAATGCATATGCTGTGGCATTTTCAAATTTGATTTCTCCAGGGTGCAGTCCAAGATAGATTGTTTACAATCCGAACACCCGGCAACATCGCCATCTGAGTTCATATGGCACAAACTTCCGCCCATGTTTTCCATAATTTTCTAGTAGCCAAGAACCCAAGATGAGGTTCCGTTCACAACACGCCTGCCTTACCTTTTCGATGTATAATCAACTTATTGCAAGCCATCTTTCTCTATATAAAATTGCGGTGAAAACCTGCCACCGTCTTACATCATCTCTCTCTTCTCATGGGGCCTACACTGACTGAGGTCCGGTATATATGTAGAAATATGGCTGTAGTTGGTTTTGTCTTTGTAGAGCTATCAGCTTAGTAATTTCCTCGTGAGAACTACAGCCATTTTTTTCTCTTCCAAGGTCAATATTTAGGCCCCTTCAGAACAAAGGGTTGCACTATGGATTTCTAGGATGAAATGCATGGGTTTATACCAATTTTGGAGGAAATCAAACATGAAGTTGAACTTCATAAATTTTTTGTCCCTCCCTCCCTCCCTCCAAAATCCAGATCCTACAAAATTCCTCCACAAGTCTTATAATCTTAAGGAGCTCTAATTATTTTCCAAGGAATTTATATTATTTTTATCTCATACATACAGATAAATCCATAGGATTATATCAATGCCTGAAAACAGGATGTATTAGCATATTCACCTAGCAAATATTTAAACACATCGTGACCAAACAAGGATGCACCTACCCACACGCTCTAGTCACAGACACCTGAATTTGGTTGCTCACATCACATGTGCTTAACATAACTGAAAATTCACAAAGAAGATGAGTTTTCGTAGGGGAAAGGATGTACACATTCATCTATTCTTTTTCTCTTGTCTCGATGTACAAATCACAGAAGCTTGCTCTGCTTATAGACTTGACATTGCACAAGACCAACATCTACAATTAACATGAACTTTCAACCTACACTATGGTAGTATGGGAGCAAGTATACACACTAAATTTTCCATTTTTAAAACGTGGATCTAAAGTTATAAATTATTTGTAAATAAAGGGAATGCGTGTAATACATGGCATTTATATGTGAAATAATGGACATCTAGGTTCCAAGTGCATCAGTATGTCTTTGCATATAGGTTAATAAGATCATCATTTTCTTGCTAAACTTCTTACGAGTGCACAAAAACCCATACTGTTACTATACAAACTAATTGGAAGTATACGTGGACAACAAGTTCTGGTTCTTTTGCACATTTTTTGACTTTTGGATGGATAACCTATGCGCATTAATTCGTGTAATTCAAGATTGATTCAGAGATTAGGACACGTGTTACCCTTATGCAGCAATAACTGATTCCCAAACCATATGGAATATTTCATCGTTTCAGATTTGAGTATTTGACGTAAAAAATGTACAAACATGTCAGTAAGCTGCAGATCATCCAATCAAGTTAAGTGGCATTCGTTTTCTAATGGCAAATTAACAAATGCATGCTCAAAATGAGGTTTCCTATGGTTGATAACCATGCATGTATATCCCATTACGAAAAAATCGATATGCCAGAAGATAAGCCATAGAACCTGCAGAAAGTTGGATCAAAACGTCAATGCTGCATCAGCTAATGGGCACCACAAGGTCTTGTCAAGTCAAAACATAGCATTGCTTGTTTCCTGTAGTAGAATATTGGGGTACCCAAAATATTGCAACCACAAGAACCCCAGCCAACCAATAGACTAGCATCCACATAACATTATTTCATTTATTATACCACCTGCAGCTCTTCTGACGTTCTGGGCAAGGATTTGACAGGACCTTGGTAAATTTTATTAGGCCAATGTACATTATACTTTTCCCAAAAGAATATTTTTACTCTAGAAATAACGCCTTCAATGTTTTGTTCTAATTCTGATAAATAATTAACCCTGCATTGGACTAGCGTCGAATGTGACCTCGTGGTTGTCTCCATAAAATAGTGGATCTCCATAACAGGTATCCTACTTGTAATGCGTTAACACCTATAACCTTTCACTCCTATATTGCAAATTGTATGGGAACAAAATCCTAACTGCCTTCATTTTCCCCCCTTTCCCGGGTTTAAACGAACAGGGGGCGAAAAATCAACGCTGTAATAATATTATAATAAATCAACCCACGGAACAATGTAGAAAAGATTAAAAGAATCCGCATCACCAGAATTTACCACTACCGCGATGATATGATATGTCTTGTCAAAGTACAACAACCGAATCCGGCAAGAGATCCCCTAACCACGAGCTAGCTCTAACATAAACCTTTTTTTCTCTCAAAACATTTCTCCACTTCAGGGCAGTACTCCTCTGCTTAAACCAGCATCCGGCGGGCAGCAAGCCAGACCGAGATGCCGGCGTTGGGTACCAGCAAGGCCAACCAATCCAAGCAAGCTCACTCCCCAGTCCCCACCACTCTTCTCTCAAGTTCCATCACACAGCCTATAGCCACTAAAGCCTAGAGAGAGAGAGAGAGAGACGGAGAGAGAGAGAGAGGCTGCTGCCCACTGCCGTGCAGGGTAGAGAGATACGGTGATAAACCCTACACTACACAAGCACCCTCCCAATGCTTTACTCCAGCTCTGACACCCTGCACCCCATTTGCATGGACACGATTTGACCCTTCGGCATCGAGAACACACGCACACGCATGCACATGTATACTTTCAGAGGCCTGCATCTTTTGATACGCACACACGGCAACCAAATGCACGCTCGCTCACAAAAACCAGCGTGCAACGCGATGTATCCTCTAGAGAATATGTGCGTTTGCAATAGTAACTTGTGCCGCCGTGGATGGATATGGATGTATGGATGCGCGCATGTGAGTTTTTTTTGCTAGGCTAGATCGACGCGTGGGGGTTTTGCTTACCGGAGTGCGTGGCGGTCGCCGCCGGCGAGCTGCCGCCGCTGCATAGGTTGCTGAGCTGCGCCTGGATGCTGCTGAGGAACGACGCCGCCTCGTCAAACGGCCGTGACAGCTCCTCCTTGTACCGCACCAGCACCCGGCAGTACGAGTCCTGGAAAAATCACAAGCGCGTGCACATGTAATAACAGGCGATTAGGAGCAAATCGCGCGGCAAATCCAGCGTTCACCGCAGAAATTACTCGGCTAATTCTCCCTCAATTTCGATAGATATAAGCACGACGCTGGCCCAGGAGCAGACCATGAACTCGTCGAGCTCGGGATCGACGCCGATCTCCCCGGCGCCGGCGCCGGAGCCGCCGCGCCTCTCCCGGCTGACCTCCTCCAGCAGCGACGCCACCTGCGGAGGCGCTCCAACCTGGAATTAATCAAGAAACCGCGCGCACGTACGTAGACGACGCATCCACGTGAGCGCAGGAAAGCACCGATCAATTCTTGGCATGCACAGCTAGCCCTCAAGATCCATCTCCGTTCTCCACACGTAGAGATGCACACGCACGCACCTTGCGGCACTCGATGTAGGCGGAGAGCAGGGAGGGGTAGCGCGGGTGGCTGGCGATCTGCGCCTTCATGAGCTCCGTCAGATCCGATGGCGCGGGCCCGCCGACGCCGGCGACGGACGCCTCGCTCGCCGCGCCGCCGACCCGCGAGATCCCCGGGTGGATGCTGTACAGATCCTCCATGGAGCGGGGCTGGCGCAGCAGCTCACCTGTGCATCACCACTATGCACAGCACGGCTTGCTGCCGCTGCCGCTGTGTGCGCACAAGTGGAAATCTAGTACGCCACTGTAGTGAGTGAATAATGATCCTCGTGTGCTGCCGGGGTTCCAAGAAAGCGAGAGGGGGCAGGAAGGCAGACGCTTATGGGGAATTTTAGCAGCTACTTGCACTGCAGATGGAGAAGCTGCAGGCGCAGCAGGAGGAGCAGGAAAAGCTTGTGATATCTGCAGGGGGGTGGATACATGGGAGGGAGGGAGGGAGGAGAGAGATTGGGAAAGAGAAGGTGGGTGGAGTATTCTATGTGGAAAAGGGAGAGGTTGGGATGGGGATGGCAACGGGTACAAACCCGCTGGGTACTATCATTCCATACCCGCACCAGCTAGATATAATTTTACCCGTTAAAATACCCGTACCCGCATGCGGGTACAAGAACTTACCCACACCCGTACCCGCGCGGGTATTTTTACCCGTCGGATAACCCGTACCCGATGCATACTTAGTATAGACTATCAAAATTATATGTGTAACACATAATAAAAAGCACATAAACATATATAAAAAATATAAATAAATAAAAGCAACACAAGTAACAACTCTTATCAAATTAATAGCCTAATAGATCATAAGATCATTAGCTTATGAACAACGACAAGTCACAACGGACAACGTTAAGTCACCACTCACTAGCAAAGTATAAAATTATGGTTTCATCACACACACTAATGTCGGGTATATTTTACCCACGGGTACGCGGGTATGGGTAGCATGCACCCGTACCCGCACCCGTCTACCCGACGGGTACAGAATCTTTCCCATTAACACACCCGCGGGTGGAGATATCTTTCCATACCCACCTCTTTTTCGGGTAAAACCCGTCGGGTTTTCGGGTACCCATTGCCATCTCTAGGTTGGGAGGGGTGTGGTATTTGACTGTATTTTTCTTGGAGACAGATTGGGGAGGTTGCTATGGTCTTGTTGAATTGTTAATTTGCATGGTTGGACCCTCCTTGTGTGTGCTGGGATTTGGAGGGATACTCTCTAGAAGGATGGAGGTGACCACCTCCCAAGTTAAATATGCTTTTCTCCCATCGGATTTCTCCTCCCAACAGCAGGCAGTTCTTTTACAACTCAATCATCAACTTTTGTTTAATCACTTTTTATGCTAAAATATTGCAAACATGTTTTATCCCATATCCAAGTAGATATCTTATTTTGGAAGAATAATTCAGAAAGGAACCCACCATGCTACCTCTTCTTTCGTTAAGAATGGCATAGCGGAGGTGCAAGGGGAAAGTGAAATTGCTGTCCTAGCAGCTTAAGATTTTGCCGTTCATTTGGATTGTTTTAGTAAGTTAATAAAGATTTCTTAAATGGAGTCCTAGCTACTATTCAAATATAAAACCACAAAATTCCAGTCCATCCGAGAGACCGTGTTCGGTTGGAGGGACAAATTTTTGTCCCTCCATTAAATACTACTTTGACCACTAATTAGGGGTATTAAATAAAGTCAGTTTACAAAACTATCCTCACAACTCTCCGGCAAATTCGCGAGACGAATCTAATGATGTCTTTGACCGCACGATTAGAGGATGATTACTGTAGCACTACTGTAGCAAATCATGGATTAATTAGGCTCATTAGATTCGTCGCGCAAAGTTGCACTCATCTGTGAAAAGGTTTTGTAAATAAACTTCATTTAGAGCTCCATGTATGCGACAGTATTTGGGGACAATTTTTTTTTTTGTCCTCCCCAGCCGAACACGGCCTGCTCAAAAGAACATCAATAAATGTTCTTTGGGTGGAGCTTGCTTCAGCGTAACATTAATAGTTACTTCTGTTCAAAAGGCAGTACAGAAGCTGGCTTTAGGCCCTGTTTAGTTTGCAAACTTGTCGAATGTTAGGACACTAATTAAGAGTATTGAACGTGGATTATTGATAAAACCCTTTCCATAACCCCGGGTAACTTTACGAGACGAATCTAATGAGCCTAATTTGGCCATGATTAGACAACGTCGTGCTACCATAAACAATCTCTAATGATGGATTAATTAGGCTTAATAGATTCGTCTCGCGATTTCCCGTCCATCAGTGTATTTAGTTTTATAATTAGATCATGTTTAGTCCTCCTAATTTTTGATTTAAAATTGCTACGGTAAATTTCGCAAACTTTCTCACCGAACTAAACAGGCCCTTAGTTCCGCTTGGAAACGGAAATTAGTTTCGAATTCCCAACCGCTACACGGCTTTATTTTAGTACCGGGTTAATAATAGAGACTGAAAAAGGACTTTAGTTCTAGATGGTAATACCAATCGAAACTAAAGAGGATCGATGCCGCTGCCAGGACGCAGCTTTTTTAGTCCAATTATTCAAAAGTCCTCTTTTATTTTATTTTCTTTTTTTCTCTTTTTATTTTTTGTTTTCTTTTTATTTTATGTTTCTTTTATACTGATATACATATTATATGCCACTAATATCTGCCCATATATGTATACACAATTTGGCATATATTACAAAAATGCATGAAACTTATGATTAACTAACATACACACACACACAATATGACATATATTACAAAATGCATGAAACTAATAATTAACTAACATATATATTTACAACAAGTTTGAGAGAAGCATATGCATGTCTAATATATTACTTATTTTATTATAAGCCTTTCATCCCAATGGATGTGCCGTTCTCGTTCATGACCTCATCAAATATAAATCCTGCGAGTGCCTCTTAAATTGTCTTGACTCTTTTGGACTGTAAGAGAGCATCACACATTTGTATAACCCGAAGATGTGGTTAATTCAAAAATATGAATAACATAAATGCATATAGCGGAAGTGTAAGGGAAAGTGAAGTTGTTGTCCTAGGCTCCCACGTCTTAAAATTTTGCCCTTCATTTAGATTGTTTTAGTAAGTTAAAAAATATTTCTTAAGTGGAGTCCTAGCTAGTACAATTCAAATATAAAATAACCCAAAAGGACATCAAATGTTCTTTGGATGGAGCCTTCAGCTTAACATTAATAGTTACTTCTTTTATTCAAATGGCATTTTTAGACTTCCAACTTCAGTTTAAATTAATTAACATGTTGGTAAACGATAATGTGCAGTATTTTTATTCAAAGCGGACCATAAAAATGGGGCCGTCCAACTTCCAAGTCTTCTTTATGTGACACTCTGTTCAACATATTCTTTGGTATGGCAAGAGATGCCCAATTCCATGGAAGCTAGAGCTTGCCCCATGCCAATTTGATAGAGTTCTATCTAATTCTAATACTCTATGAGAACTGATTCTCTACCTGTTTGGATATATAGAATTGGATTGAATTAGAATCTCATTCCGGTGCAGGCTGTTTGGCTGTCTCGTGGAGTTAGAAAGGGAGATTCCGCTCGTTTCCATGTCTGAATCAGTGACCTGCCACGAATTCCTTGCATGTAAAACAGAAACCAATTCCCCAGCATCTGTCTCTTCTCGACTCTCTCTCCCGACCCCGAGGCCTCTCTCGCGAGCCTCTCCCTGGACGCCATGGAGATTAGGGTTTTCTAGTGTTGTCTCCTCCATCACCTCCATCCTTCATTGGATCCAGATGAGACTACAGCCTTTTTCACGTTCTGGTCGTGTTCAAGCTATCGCCTGATCACCTCGTTGTTCGTCTCCTTCGCTTCTATGAGTTTAATTGATTAACGGTTCCCAAAAATTGATTCCAAAAAATATTTAATTGCTGCCACATCGTCTATTTGCGGCCCAACGCCATTTTTTTCACGTGAAACCATGCTGAGTTTTCTCCCTCTCGCATAAACAGAGACGAAGAACCATAAAATGCTCTCAGAGAACTTAAATGCATTGTAGTCCACCCTAATCTAGATAATTGGAAAACAAGTCATAGTGATTATCAGGTAAAGTTTTTGTTAGTACATCATGAAGCACACCTTGTTGATCTTTATTTAGCTCATGAGATTAGATTAGGATCGGATGCTGTATATGTTTATGTGCTAGTATAGTTCAGAGATTATTTTTTAAATTTATTACACCGACTAATTTGCTATCACTACTATATAAATCACCTTTGGTTCGATACATTTAGTCCCGATCATATTGGAACCCGGGACTAATGAGTGCATTATTAGTCCCGGGTCCAACGGCCAGGAGGAGGGGGAACTAAATGGGAAGATTTAGCCCCGGCTGGAGCCATCGGCCGAGACTATAAGGAGGCACGACCTTTAGACCCAGACCATGACCCCAGTCGGGGACAAAAAGGATCACATTTATTTCCGGGTGGAGACACACCCGGGACTACATCGGACCAACTGCCTCCGCTGATTTTTTACGAAGTCCTGGCTTCATTTGCCACCTGCTTGTCGGGGGTAGACCCCCAGGGGTACCCAGAAGGCGGATTGGCCCAACCAGCAAGGGGCGGCCCAATCCGAGTACATCTGGATCGGTTTGTCGGACTGGCTGGCCCACCAGTCGAAGGCCCACCAGTCGGGCGAACCGGATGGGCGCGATGGCGCGCGCGGCAAGGAAGAAGACGGCGTATCCCACAAGAAGCTCGGAGATTGAGATAAACTGGCCAGAATTATAGGGAAAGATATCTGTAATCGTTATAGGATCAAATCCTTGTAATTCGGGTAGGTTACGATCTCTGGCCGACTTGTAACTCAAGGCAGCCGGACTATATAAGGCGCCTTGAGACCCCCCTCCAGAACACGAGACAACCTTTACAACCCACGATCATACGACCCTAGGACAGAACCCAACTACGGAGATCCTTCCAGGAACTTCATACACAGCAATACAATCACCCCCAACACAGGACGTAGGGTATTACGTCACCTCGACGGCCCGAACCTGTTCAATCCTTGCGTCTTGTGTTACCATCGTCTTGTGATCCTCGATCTGTCCCTCAACAAATCAACCACGTAGGCTACCCTGTGTGGACTGCCGGGTCCAAACATCCGACAGTTGGCGCGCCAGGTAGGGGTTTGATCGACGAGATCAATCTAAAAGCTCGATGGCATTCACTTCCGCCGTCATCACGCCGGCGACCATGAAGATTTCCATCACCGAGGGGGCTATGTTCTTCTTCGGATCCATGGTCTTCACCGCCGGGCCCGAGGGAGAGCTCTCCTTCACCCGTGACGCCACCCCGGAGGAGACAGCGCCATGACTCGACGCTACACCAGACGGGATCGTCACCATCACCACTCCGTCGCCAACCATCGCCAACAACTCGGCGACCGCGACGGCCGGCGTCGTTCTCCCGCCATCCGAGGAGAACGCGCCTTCTCCTATACCGCCGACTGCTTCGTCCACTCCGCCTCAACCACCCAGGGTGCAGGAGACACCCGAAGAACGAAGGCGCCGATGGGCTGCACGCCAACGCCAGTTCGAGGCGGACATGGATCACGCCATCGCCTCCGTCGGTGAATGCATTGAACTCACCGAGTCAGCTCGTCGGAGCATCGCCTCGCCGGCACGATTCCCGCTGGGACTCAGGAACAGCGGGGCCGTCTACCAGCAAGCACTCGGCGAACGCGCGAACGCCGATTACTCTCCAGATGCGATCAGGGGGGTCGATCCCATCGCGGCCACCCAGATCGGATCTACTCCGGACGTTGCAGCGGCACAGCACCCTCATCATCAAGATACGCCGACTCCGCCCGAACCAACTCCGGCTTTCCCGCGGGTGACACGTGTCCTCCCTCCGAATAAGAGGATCACGCCTGCCACGTGTCCTCCCTCCAAATAAGAGGATCACGCCTGCCAAGCGGGAGACGTTCGTCTCCGACATATCCGCCGACGAACCAATGGTCCAGGGTGAGGATCAAGCACGCCGTGACGCCAGGATCGGGCGTAACGGTGAAAGGCAACGACGCCGTGACGCGCGGCGAGAACGCCGAAACCCCAGGATCACGCGTAATCTCCAAGACGACTTCGTCCAAGAGATCGGCGGCGTAGGTGTCTACGCCACTCCATCGGCCAACCTTGCCGCCGCGCACCAAGAGCTTGAAGGGATCCCAGAAACCCCTGAGCTCAACCGGATCAAGGTCAGGTTGACCGCAGCCGCGGGCATGATCAACGCCCAGAGGGCTCCTGCTTCCTCATCTCGCCACTCCAGGTCGGCCAGTCGCCGAGAAGCCGATCGCGGCGTGGTCGAGCAGCCCGATCTCCGCGAACAACTCCGCAACCGCGATCTCCGAAGGAACCTTGACGACCGTCATCGGCGGAGGGACGAGGAAGAACTCCGACGGCGCGCCGAGTACAACCGTGAACACGGCCCTCCGGGGTTGGATCGCGAAGCACGCCAACGCCGAGAGCTGGAGGCCGCTGAGGCCGCACGCCGGCGAGAATTCGACCGCAAGTACGGGGCTCCACTCGGACAGGACAGGCCACCCCGGGCTAACACCCCGGAAGACTACTCCGCCGACTCGGGACACGCAGACACCGGGAACCTCAACGACTGCGACGGCTTCCCGGCATTCACTGCCCGAGTAAGATCCATCAGAATGCCTGCTAACTTCAAACCTACAGGCATAGAGAAATATGACGGGAAGGCGGACCCGACGCTGTGGCTCCGGACGTACAGCATCGCCATCCGCGCAGTGAACGGCGACCACGACGCCATGTGCGCGTACTTCCCCGTCGCCATGACCAAGGTAGGGCTAACCTGGCTTCACAGCCTTGAGCCCGACTCCATCGACAGCTGGGGGACCCTCTGCGACAAGTTCAAAAGCTACTTCCAGGGGAGCTCCATCCGACCAGGCACCGCCTGGGACCTGGGCAAGGTCAAGCAGAACCGGGGGGAGAGCCTCCGCGACTACACCGACCGGTACATGGAGAACCGAAACTTAGTTCCCGGCTGCTCCGAGTCCGAGATCATCAGCTACTTCCTCGACGGCCTCGCCGACTCCGCCGTCTTCGAGCGCCTCTGCGAAGACCTGCCAAAGACCTCCGGCGAGTTCTTTGGCCGGGTGAACAAGATGGCCAACGCCAAGGAGGCTGTCCGTCTCCACTACGGCAAGAAAAGCTCTCGGGACGACGATCGTCCCCTTCGCCGGGAAGACCGCCCGAAGAAGGAGGACACGCGCCGTTCCCGACCTGAATCAAGCAGGAGGGATGACCGAAAGCGCTCAAGAGACTTCACCGTCGCTGCCATGGACCGTAGTGGCCCTCGCCCGCGGTCCAACTTCAGCGCCGACTTCGAGAAGATGCTCCAAGGGCCCTGCCCCATCCACAAGCAGTCCAAGCATCGTATGATCGACTGCATGGGGCTCGCCGACGCCTACAAGAAGAAGGAAGGGAAGCTTCCGCCGCAAGACGACGACAAAGGCGACAAGGGAAAAGGGGCTGCCGCGAACCCTGCTTTCCCGAACGTCGACAGACAGGTGAACTTCATCCTCGAAGGACCGCCGCCTGTAGAGGACAAGCGCCGGGAGAAAGTACGTGACCGGGAGATATTCTCCTGCTACACATCGCCGATCCAACCACTCCGCTGGTCCGAGCAGCCGATCACCTTCTCCAGGGAGGACCAGTGGTTCCAGGTCTCCGACGTGGGCGAGTACCCGCTGGTACTCAGCCCGATCGTGTACAACGCCCGCCTCACGAAAGTACTCATCGACGGTGGGAGCGGGCTCAACATCATCTTCGCCCAGACGCTGAGGGACATGGGCATCGGCCTCGACGCCCTGACTCCTTCTCTCCACCCGTTCTACGGGCTGATCCCGGGCAAAGGCTCCAAACCACTCGGGCAGATCGCTCTGCCCGTCACCTTCGGTGATCGGGACAACTTCAGGACCGAGTACCTCAACTTCCAGGTCGCCGACTTCACCACCGCCTACCACGCCATATTGGGGAGACCAGCGCTCGCCAAGTTCATGGCGATCCCCAACTACACGTATCTGCTGATGAAGATGCCAGCACCAAACGGCGTCCTCTCCATCCGCAGTGACGTACACCTCTCCAAGGGCTGCGACAAAGAAGGGCTCCACCTCTGCACCGGCATCGAACGCAGCGTGCTGCAGATGGAGGTGGTCCACGAAGCAAGAACTTTCCAAGGGGACCCGGGCTCCGTCCCCGAGTCCTCCAAGCGAAGGGCCGCGCCGACCACAATGCAGCCGGCTGAAGAAGTGCGCGCTATCTCGCTTGGGCTCTCCGACTCCTCCAAGACCGCCCTGATCGGATCAGGGCTCGACCCCAAATAGGAAAGCGCGCTCGTCACCTTCCTCCGGGACAACGCCGACATATTCGCATGGACTCCATCAGATATGCCGGGTGTTCCGAGGGAGGTGGTCGAGCACTCCTTGACGGTTGACGCGAACGCCAAGCCAGTTCGCCAAAAGCTCCGACGCTTCGCGCAGGACCGCAAGGAGGCCATTAGGGCAGAGATTACAAGGCTGCTAGCCGCCGGGTTCATTAGAGAAGTCTTTTACCCTGACTGGCTTGCTAACCCAGTCCTTGTAAGAAAAAAGAATAATGAATGGAGAATGTGTGTTGATTACACGGATCTCAACAGGCACTGCCCTAAGGACCCCTTCGTCCTACCCCGCATCGACCAAGTCGTTGACTCCACCGCCGGATGCGTACTCCTATGTTTCCTTGATTGTTACTCCGGCTACCACCAGATCGCCCTGAAAGAAGAAGACCAGGAGAAGACTTCCTTCATAACTCCGATCGGCGCCTACTGCTACACCAAGATGACGTTCGGCCTCCGCAATGCCGGAGCCACCTACCAGAGAGCCATTAACTTAACTCTGGGCACTCAGATCGGCCGCAATGCCGAGGTCTACGTCGACGACATAGTCATCAAGACGAAGATCGAAGCCGAGTTCATCGCCGACCTCTCCGAAACATTTAACAATCTTCGCAGGCACAACTGGAGGCTGAACCCGACTAAGTGCGTCTTCAGCGTACCCAAAGGGAAACTACTCGGCTTCATCGTCAGCAACAGAGGCATTCAAGCCAACCCAGAGAAGATAGACACCATCCGGAGGATGAAACCGCCGACTGGGAAGAAAGAGATCCAAAAACTGACTGGTTGCATGGCAGCCTTGAGCAGATTCATCTCCCGGCTTGGGGATAAGGGCCTGCCGTTCTTCAAGATCCTCAAGAAGACCGACAGGTTCGAGTGGAACCAAGAGGCGCAGCAAGCTTTCACCGACCTCAAGAACTACCTCTCCAATCCACCAGTACTCGCCGCCCCGCATAATGACGAGACGCTACTCCTGTACATCGCTGCCACCACCAACGTGGTAAGCACCGTCATCGTCGTGGAAAGGGAGGAAGAAGGGAAGGTGCAACGAGTACAGCGATCAGTCTACTATGTAAGCGAAGTGCTCAGCGAGTCCAAGTCTCGCTATCCCCAGGTGCAGAAGCTACTCTACGCACTGCTGATCACATCAAGAAAACTCCGCCATTACTTCCAAGCGCATCGCATCAAGGTGGTCACGCAATTTCCACTCGGGGAGATCCTCCACAACAGAGACGTCACAGGGCGAATCATCAAGTGGTCGGTCGAGCTCGGCTCCTTCAACATAGACTTCGTCCCGCGCACCGCCATCAGGTCACAGATCCTCGCCGACTTCGTCGCCGAATGGACCGAGAGCCAGGACGCGAAAGAAGACACCAGCGGCGAGCACTGGAAGATGTACTTTGACGGCTCCCTGATGATCGACGGAGGAGGGGCCGGAGTACTCTTCATCTCGCCGAAAGGGGAACAGCTCCGATACGTCCTCCAAATTCGTTTCCCTGTCACCAACAACGCCGCCGAGTACGAAGCAATTCTCCACGGGCTCCGCATCGCCGCTTCACTAGGCATAAAGAGGCTCCTGGTCTATGGCGACTCAGCTGTTGTCATAAACCAGGTGAACAAAGAGTGGGATCGCAACAGCGAGCGGATGAACGCCTACTGCGAGGCAGTGCATAAGCAGGAGGGGAAATTCTACGGAGTTGAGTACCACCACGTCCCACGAGAAAACAACCTCGCCGCTGATGCACTCGCCAAGCTGGGATCCACCCGCGCAGAAGTTCCAGGGGGGTGTTCGTGCAGGGCCTCCTCAAACCCTCGGTAAAGGAGCCGAACGACGAGCCAGAGCCTGCCCCGGAACTCTGCGAGGTGCTAGCCATTAACGCAGAAGAAGAAGACTGGATGGCCGAGTTCATAGATTTCCTCGCCCACAACAAAGTGCCAAAAGACCCCACGCAGCGAAAGATCCTGGAACGCCGAAGCAAAAATTACGTGGTGGTTGGTGGCGCCTTGTATAGACGAGCCGCCACAAATCAAGTATTCATCAAATGCGTCACGAAAGAAGTCGGCCTCCAGATCCTTGACGACATCCACTCGGGAGTTTGTGGAAGCCACGCCGCCGCAGGAACTCTAGTCGGGAAAGCATACCGAGCTGGATTCTTTTGGCCCACCGCCGTCTCCGACGCCAAAGCACTCGTCCGCCGATGCCAGGGGTGCCAATTCTTCGCCTTCGTGGCCTTTCGCCTGTTGGGGGTTGGACATGGTGGGACCATTCAGAGCAGCCCCGGGAGGTTATACGCACATCCTCGTAGCCATCGATAAATTCTCCAAGTGGATAGAGTACAAGGCCATCGTCGGAACTCCAACATCGAAGCAGGCCGCCGCCTTCGTCGAAGAAATCGCACACCGGTTCGGAGTCCCTAACAAGATCATCACCGACTTGGGGACACAGTTCACCGGATCCGCCTTCTGGGACTTTTGCGAGAACAGCTGTATCGGTGTATACTACGCCTCCGTCGCCCATCCCAGATGCAACGGACAGGTGGAACGAGCCAACGCCATGATACTCCAAGGATTGAAAGCAAGGGTCTTCGACCCATTGAAGAAATTCGCCGGACGGTGGCACCAGGAGCTACCACAAGTCATTTGGGGACTCAGAACTCAGCCGAGTCGAGCAACAGGTCATACTCCATTCTTCCTTGTCTACGGCTCCGAGGCTATCCTCCCCACCGACATTGCTTTTGGATCTCCGCGCATTGATAACTACGACGAAGGTGAAGCTGAGGCAGCTCGCGAGGTGGACCTAGTCTCCATCGAGGAACACCGAGTTAACGCGCTCATACAGCACGCGCGCTACCAGCAACAACTCCGACGCTACCACGACAAGAACGTCCAGGAAAGGGACTTCAACATTGGCGACCTCGTCTTACGCCGAGTGCAATCCACTGCAGGGGTTCACAAACTCTCCGCCCCATGTGAAGGCCCGTTCATCGTGACTCAGGTCATATGTCCGGGTACTTTTCGTCTCCAATACGAGGACGGCACCGAGGTCCCACACCCGTGGAACATAGAACACTTACGCCGATTCTACCCATGAAAAGCTATGTATCACAAAGTTCAATAATACTATATGCTTTCTTTGTATATTGTTCTCCTCGCAAAACTTCTCGGAATCACTCCGTTCCCGAGTAGCTCTTAACTAGATGCTGTGTAACCGGGCCCGGAATGACGCTTAAGCCTTCTACACGTGCACGGGATCTGTTCTCGACGTTATGAACTTAGGATAAGTGAGGCAAAGGGAAAAGCACATTTCAGCCAAAAGCTACTCGGGCAACAATAAAATACGAAACAAAGTACCCAACACTTTTGTTTTACTTGATTACTTGTATATACAAAGGTTTACACTACTCTGTACAGAATACAGGACTCTACTCAAACTTGAGAGCCTCGCCGACTTTTTCGGCGATCGGTCGAGTTTCCGCCATCGCTGCACCAACCTGCTCCGCCGTGGCGTCCGCCGCCACCCCATCTCCGACCGGCGCAAGGTCGATCCGCAGGTACAGCGTTCGAACACGCGCCAAGGCGTCGTTCGCGCACACAACGGCCGATTCCTTGATCAACTCGGCGATGCGGGTTGGCGCGGCTTGAAGACGCGGGACCAAGGCAGTCGTCTCGCCCTCCTCCGGGGCCACGGAGTCCAGCAGGTCCCTCGCCGCCTCGTTGACCTCCGTCAAAGCCAGATGCGCCGATGAGAGATCTTGCTCCAAGCCTGTTATGATTTGAGAGTTATTCTGGATGGTATACATGGCTTGGAGCATCGTCGTGTCCGCACCTTTCCGGAAGTCCTGCTCCTGCTTCAATTTGCCCGCCATCACCTCCTCCGACTGCTGCAGAGTTGCGTTCGCAAATCGCAGCTCCTTCAGCTCGGTGATGTGGCGCTCCCTCTCCATCTCCTTCTCTGGAAAGCCAAGGGAGTACTCGGTCAGGATGAGGATAACATGGTAAGGATCTACCGTTCAGCAACTACTCAGGAATCACAAGGAGAAGTCCTTACGATGAAGAATATGCCGATGCTCCACGACGGCGTCATTCAAGCTCTTCTTGGCGGCGTCACGTTGACGTTTGACCCGCTTGAGCTCCGCTTCCGCCTTCGCCGCACGAAGAAGCGCCGACTCCGCGTCCTGAGCCTGCGCAAGGCGCGACTGCCGGAGCGTGGCCAGTTTCTGCAAAGATTCCGAAAAGGCGAACGACTCAGAAAACCAACAAAGAGAAAGAAAAGATGAACAAGACAGGGGAGGAAGCTAACCGCTGCAAGGCGCTGCGCGTGGTCGACAGCAATTTGAAGCTCGGCGATCACCGAGCCCTCTTTCTCCGCCAAGGCATCCGCCCCAGGGACAGTGATAGTCCCCGAGGCGTCCGACTCCTTCGGCGAGTCCTCCTCCTGGACTTCCTCCCGAGTAATATCACCGGCGCCGACGGGCGACTGGATCACCGTGTCCGCGACAGGATCTCCAGCGACGCTTGGAGTGATCGCCGTTTCATCGGCCGCCGGCACCTCCACCGCCACCTCCGGGTCAGGCCTGACTGGGACCTCCGCAGTCTGCGCCGCTCCCGGTCCATCCGCCAAATTCCTCACCTCGGGCGAGGCACCCGAGGATGACTGGCCTGCAGGTGCGGCGGGTGGGGCACTCGGACCTCGCAGAGCATCAGTCGAGGGAGCCCTCCCACTCGCCGCCTCTCCGTCCAGATCGGAGGCATTGCTGAAAAAAGCACTCGGAAGTTAGTACAAGAACTCGGATAACAAGAAGAAATGCGAAGACCAACAACTCACCGAGTACCCTTCACAATCGCAACCCGGGGCCGAATGACGGGGAGCTTGGGACGCCGCTGCGCCGAAGCCGCCACGGGGGTCGGCCTGGTCCCCAAGCTGGAGACTGGCCTTGCGTCCGCCGAGGCTTGCACGAGCGTCTCCGCCACCATGCGTCGCCTCTCCTCCACCGAAACGCCCATGGCCCGGGCGTGCTCCTGCTCTTGGAACACTTCGTCGGGCACCGCCTCGTCCTTCTCCTCTTCCTCGGTGACGACCGGGGAAGAACGCACCGGCTCGTCAACGTCGGCCTCCGAACCCGCAGACGGCCTCCGAGCCGGCTGCGCGTCCGGCTTCTTCACCGCCACCTTCTTCGCCAACACCTTTTTCGTACGCCTCCGCTTGGGAGGCGGCGGCGCCGAACCCGCCACCGCGTCCCGAACGGAGGGCGCTTCGTCTGACAACGTGGCCGAGTCGTCAGCCACCCCGTCATCAACCTCCACCGCCCGCCTGGAAACGCCGCCCCCACGGTTGTTCCTCTTCGCCACAGCCGCCCGGCGCTTCCGCGGACGGTCCTCCACCACCTCCTCATCCGAAGGACTCAGGGAGCCCTCCGTGTCACTCGGCGCCCATATACGGGGCGCAGGGGGTTGAACTGCCCCCTCTGCCCGAGTGCTTCCCTGAGCAGCCGGAGGCGTGTCCTCGAGAATTACCTTCCTCGGGAAGTCCTCCGGAAGTGGGGCAGCAGAGAAGAACTCGAAGCATCGATCCTGCGCAAGAAAAGGCGCAAAATCAGAATGGCCAACGGACGAAACAAGAAATCACGTCAAGAGAAAACACTCAAAAGGACTCGGAAAGAAAAAGGGCGCGGCTGGCCCTTCTCCGACACACGGCCGAGGAAGAACCCGCCGACGCGCTCCTTCATCTCCTCCTTCCCCACGGTGCGGTTGGCAGCCCGAGTGGGGTCATCCCGCCCCGAGTACTCGTAGCCCGGGTGCTTCCGCTCCTGGATGGGTTGGACCAGCCGCCTGCTGAAGTTGCAGGCGATGCCGATCGCTGTCAGGCCTCGAACCTTCAACTCCTTGATCAACTCAAGGAGCTCGCCGACCTGGTCCATCTCCGAGGCGTCTGGAAGCTCGTTCCAGCAATCTTGGACCTTCGGCCGCTCGCCAGTATGACAGGGGATCGCCGGCTCGTGGTTCCCGACGTAGAACCACTCGGCTTTCCACCCTTTGTTTGAGGTGTTGAGGGCGATGTCGAAGTAGTCGTCCTTCCGCCCTTGACGAAGCATGAACCCGGCTCCTCCGACCACCACCATCTTCTCCTCACTCGGCTGAGGCTTCAGCCAGTACAGGTACCTCCACAAGTTGAAGTGAGGAGAGATACCTAGATACGCCTCGCAGAGGTGGATGAAGACCGAGATCGCCATGATTGAATTGGGATTGAGGTTGATCGCCTCGATCCCGTAGTAATGCAGCAGCCCACGGAAGAATGCCCCCGTGGGCAAACCAAGCCCCGCCTCAAAGAAGGGCTTGAAGAGGACCAGCTCGCCGGAGTTCTCCGACGGGAATACTTCCCCTGCGCTCGGCCGCCATTCCGCCACGGCCTGAGGCGGCAGGACATTCTGCTCCACCATCTCCTCCAGTGCCTCCGAGGTCACCTTCCCCCGCGTCCACGCAAGGACAGGGGAAGGGATCTTGTCAGACTTCGGGACGGCAGCGAACTTCTTCCTTCCGGCCATGGATCTTACGGCAGGGGTCTTGGATCGCATTAGCGAGGCTACGCTCCCCGTGGTGGCTGAGATCGCGCAAGGGGCTTGTGAGCAAGGGGAGCTTCTGTGGCGACGGGGTGAAGAGCGAAGAACGAGGAAAACAGATCTGGAAATGAGAAGATTACCCTCCGGGGGTTAATCCTCGCCTTTCATAGCGCGCCTTGATGCCCGAAATTAACGCGAGATAACGCGATTAGCGGGGGCGGGCGAAACGGTACAAAGAGCCGTTGGGCGCTTCACCTTCCGTTACACGCCGGGCGTCAACGGTAAAAAATGACTCCGCAGCACTCGAGCAAGACAGAGCAGTCGGCGTGCCGCTAAGGCTCGAACAGCTCCCACGCTCGGGGGCTGGCGCCGCGATGAAGTCAGTGTGCCCCTCAGGCTCGATTGGCCCCGAACCACTCGGGAGCCAACACTGCAAACTCAGTGGTATGCCGCTAAGGCTCGAACAGCTCCCACGCTCGGGGGCTGGCGCCACGATCAAGTCAGTGTGCCTCTCGGGCTCGATTGGCCCCGAACCACTCGGGAGCCAACACTGCAAACTCAGTGGTGTGCCGCTAAGGCTCGAACAGCTCCCATGCTCGGGGGCTGGCGCCACGATCAAGTCAGTGCGCCTCTCGGGCTCGATTGGCTCCGGACCACTCGGAAGCCAACACTGCACAACTGAAGGCGTACCGCTAAGGTTCGACCGGCACTCGGACTCGGGGGCTGGCGCCGTATCAAAAGCAGCGCGCCGAGCGGGCTCGATCAGTCCCGAAACGTTCGGGAACTGACGCTGCGAACAAATTGTGACGGGTAATGCAATCCTTTTTGCAGGAAATACAGTTACAACGGAGCCGGACTTACGCCGGTTACAAACATCAAACACATCAGCCGCCAAGATGACGGCCTGGGGCACTCGTCCCTGCGCCTAGTGCTACATCCGGAGCAAGCTTGGCTCACATGAGCTCCTCGCAAGCTCTCTTGTAGCACCACTACAGCCGTCGACGGGACAGCACCGGTGAAGGGTTGATAACGGACGCCTTTGGCTACCCCTTGCTCTGCAAAGCATTTCACCCCACATGGCCCTCGTCACATGGGAATGCGGGGGTGAACGGGGCAGCGCTCACGCGCTGATCAACGCCTCAGATCCCTCGCAAGCACTCTTCTAGCACCGTGCCAAGATGACTCCATGAACTTTCCCCGGTGGATGAACCCAACAATGAGCCTCCGGCATATTGACTGAAAGGGTCCTATAATTTGCCCTTGGGTAGCAGCTCAGGCTCCCCGACGGGTATTTATAGCCCCTAGTCGCCAGAGGACGGAAGATTTTCTCCACTATCACGAGCGCGAGCTCCACGCCACGCGTCCTTTCCTCCAGCTTGAAGTGCACAGGTCACCCTTATCTCCTTTGGCTCCACTCGACCACGGGAGCACCCTGTGCAATCACGGGAACTCTGTTCCTGACGCCGCATCACAGAAGCGACGCCGCCTTGCCTGCCTCTCCTTGGCATACCCGACAGAGGAGGAATCCTCCGGGATATGATCCTTTCGCCAAGATAAGTTTCGATTGATTAACTTCATTAATTCCGCGAGCTTTAAAACAAGTTGCTAAAGTACTCGGGGAGCACATGCCTTAATCCGTGAAACCTCGGCTCTTCCGTACGCCTACCCTCCTACGCGTGCACGCGGCCCAGCTCCCTGCGCTATGGACTACGGCTATCGGGGACCAGGTGCATAAACGTAACAGGCTAACTGCCCGAGGAAATTAAAAGACTTGAAAGCAGGAAGCGGAGTTCATTAATATTTATATCGCCGAACACTTTCTCCTCGAATTTTTACTTTGTTGCAGGGTACAGACGACCACTCGGCGTGCTCAGCCCTCACGCTCGGGGGCTGGCGCCAGGACGACCACTCGGCGTGCTCAGCCCTCACGCTCGGGGGCTGGCGCCGAGACGACTACTCGGCGAGCTCAGCCCTCACGCTCGGGGGCTGGCGCCGGGACGACTACTCGGTGAGCTCAGCCCTCACGCTCGGGGGCTGGCGCCGGGACGACTACTCGGTGAGCTCAGCCCTCACGCTCGGGGGCTGGCGCCGGGACGACTACTCGGCGAGCTCAGCCCTCACGCTCGGGGGCTGGCGCCGAGACGACCACTCGGCGTGCTCGGCCCTCACGCTCGGGGGCTGGACGCCGAAATTAACGTCGGATGATCTAGCCCGATGCTCCTTGACTAACCCTTGGACCGATTCCTACGGAATCGCTTCAAGGCTCGGGGGCTACGGCCAACGGACGCACCTCGCGGCGCATCCGTTGATTGTCTGACGACCTCAGAAGAAGGCTACTAACCCTTGGACCGATTCCTTCGGAATCGCTTCAAGGCTCGGGGGCTACGGCCAACGGACGCACCTCGCGGCGCATCCGTTGGAAAACGGCTTTTTTCTCTCCAGTATCACGCGGTTTCGCTTCCAACTGCAGCGGGCCCGACGCTCATCAGGCAGCACGACCTCGCCGACTTGTCTCTCAACCACGTACTACTCGGGGGCTTGTCGGGGGTAGACCCCCAGGGGTACCCAGAAGGCGGATTGGCCCAACCAGCAAGGGGCGGCCCAATCCGAGTACATCTGGATCGGTTTGTCGGACTGGCTGGCCCACCAGTCGGAAGGCCCACCAGTCGGGCGAACCGGATGGGCGCGATGGCGCGCGCGGCAAGGAAGAAGACGGCGTATCCCACAAGAAGCTCGGAGATTGAGATAAACTGGCCAGAATTATAGGGAAAGATATCTGTAATCGTTATAGGATCGAATCCTTGTAATTCGGGTAGGTTACGATCTCTGGCCGACTTGTAACTCAAGGCAGCCGGACTATATAAGGCGCCTTGAGACCCCCCTCCAGAACACGAGACAACCTTTACAACCCACGATCATACGACCCTAGGACAGAACCCAACTACGGAGATCCTTCCAGGAACTTCATACACAGCAATACAATCACCCCCAACACAGGACGTAGGGTATTACGTCATCTCGACGGCCCGAACCTGTTCAATCCTTGCGTCTTGTGTTACCATCGTCTTGTGATCCTCGATCTGTCCCTCAACAAATCAACCACGTAGGCTACCCTGTGTGGACTGCCGGGTCCAAACATCCGACACTGCTCGCCTCGTCTTTTTATCTATTGACCGCGGTCTCTCTTTCTCTCTTATCATCTCATCTTCCCCATGCTCTCCACTCATCTCTCTCTACCTTATCCCCTCTCTCCCTCTGTCTCAGGCGAGTGGATGGCTAGGGCGCCGGCACAGCCACGCGGCCAAGCTGTCGGGTGTGGGCGGGAAGAGGGGAGGCGGGCTGGGGTGCCACTGGTCCAAGGAGGCCGGCGCGAGCGGGCCAAGCCGACGGGAGTGGCCAAGTGCCGCCGCCTTGGGTCCAAGCTAGGGTGGGCGGAGTGGGCCGTGCTCCGCCGTCGCCAAGGCTGGTCGGCACGGGCGGGAGCGGCTGTGCTTCGCTGCCGCGCAACTATAGGATCAAGGAGGCCGACTAGAGAGGCTGTGAATAGTCGGTTCTAAAAATTTATAGCAAAATTAACCAACTAAAATGCGGAATGAAATCGATCGGCAAAGCACGACTACAACCCCAAATTCAATGTCTCAACTATGTGCAATAACACCCTATGTCTAGATCAAGGTTTGCAATCCTAAGGTGACATGCAAGCAATTGTAATTCTAGGAATGTAAATTGTTTGAATATAAATTGCACAAAGTAAATGAGTTCAAATAGATAAACCACAATAGAGACACCGAATTTTTTACCGTAGTCTCGGTAACTTGGCGGTCAACCCTAATCCACATTGAGGTGGATTCAATGTTCCAACCGCTCCTCTATCAAGACACCACTTGATGTTTGAACCGGCTTGGATAAAAAAAAACGCTCCACACATCGATTCCACTAGAGTTGCTCTTCACCACTCCGGTAAGGCAAGCACAAAGCCTCTCACAAGCACACCGGGCCTTCTCAAAGCTTCTCTTGAGAAGATCATCGGATTACAGCACCACCAAACGACCCTTCACCAAGTGCCTAAAGCTCAATATTTTATGCAAATGCACTTATCTTGCCTCTCACCCTCTCTTATGTGCAGCACAAGCACAAACCGTGGGGAGGACTTGCACAACCTCAAGAATGCTCAAATGAAAGCCTAGAGGCACCCCAAGTCGTTGGAAACCGGTTATATATAGGCCACACCTCTAAAACTAGCCGTTACTCAGGAAACTCATCAAAACAGAGTTTTCGCGGACAATCCACCTCACATAGGCTGGACAGTACTCCATTCAAACCCAACAGCTATATACTCAATAAATGCTTCTCGGAGTCGAACGTTACGCCCTTAGCAGACTGTCCGCCTCACAAATCACAGACGGTCCGCATTACATTTTAATACCCAACGCAAAAGCAACAAGTTTCTGCGTCCATTTGCAGGTTAGCCAGCGGACAGTCCCCTTCAAGGTGTCGGACGGTCCGCCGTCCATTTTGGACATTCAACACAGAAACTCCATGTTTTTGGCTTCGTTCGAACATTTAAGGGCGGACTGTCCGCCCCCCAGGTGCTGGACGGTCCGCCGTTCACTTCAGCACCCCACACAGAAATAGAAACGGGCCTGTCCGCTCCCAAACATGATGCCGACGGACCGTCCACAGCTCCATTTTTAGTACAGCCGATGCTCAGTAAAATGTCCATAACGTTTTGCTCCGATGTCCAAATTAGATGATCTTAGACTCTATGGAAAGCTTATTCAGACGGCTACACATTCTAACTGAATGCTTGACTCCAAACATATTGTATCAAAGCAGAATTATAATCTAAGACTGTAGGATCTAGGATACCGACTAGAGGGGGGTGAATAGGTGGTTTTAAACTTCAATCACAAAACTCAACAAGTTTTATTAGTAACACAAGGTGAAACCTATTTCTACCAAGTCTATGCCTATGTCAAGGTTTGCAACCTAGGGTGACAAGATACAAATTAATCTCTAGGAAAGTAAATTGCCCAAATTAATTGTGGTAAACAAGTAGAGCAAAGAAATAACCGAACAAAAGAGACGAATTTTATCCCGTGGTATCGATGACTTGCCGGTCACCCCTAATCCACGTTGAGGTGGATTCAAAGCTTCAACCGCTCCTCTATCAAGACCTCTCTTGATGTATGAGCCGGCTTGAATCAATGAACCTCTCCAAACCTCGATTCCACTAGTGTTGCTCTTTCCACTCCGGTGAGGTGAGCACAAACCTCTCACAATCAAGGCGGGAGCAACTTCACAATCTTCTTCGAAGTGCTTCAACCGGCCACAACCACCAAGCTGTCTAGGAGGCGGCAACCTCCAAGAGTAACAAGTCGATGACGCTTGCTTGATGAACTTCTAGTGCCCCAAAGCTCAAACTCTTGATGCAATGCACTAGAACTCTCTCACACTCACAAGGATGCTACTCTAAGCAATAGGAGTGAATGAGAGGTGGAAGAAGGCTCAAGTATGTCAATTATGCTTCAGAAGTGCCAAGAGAGCTTCTCCCAACCCATGGGTGGAGTATTTATACTCCCCCATCTCCAAACTAGCCGTTACCTTCAAATCCCGTGAAAACAGAGGACAGGCGGACCGTCCGCTACCCACTTGGCGGACCGTCCGCCTAAGCCCCAACGGCTACTGTCTAAAAAGTCAAACGTGTCAGAGATAACCGTTACGCGGTAGGCGGACCGTCCGCCTCCCCAGGCCAGACCGTCCGCCTCAGTGTTAGATGCATAGCTCTCCACGCGACTAAGGATCCACCAAAGTGAACTGCGGACCGTCCGCCATACAAAAGAGGCCTGGAACCCCCAGAACACGTTCCTGCGTAAACGGTCCGTCACCTACGGTCCGCTTCACGGAACATGACAGGCGGACCGTCCGCCGTTCCCAGCGGACCGTCCGCCTTCAACGTCTCGGCAGACCCTTCCAACACTTAGTCAAAAACTCAGAAAGTTGGTTGACATGCGGACCGTCCGCTTGCCACCGGCCGGACTGTCCGCCACTAGCCTGCGGACCGTCCGCAGTACCATATTCAGCACACGTTCTTACTCTTTTCTATTCCCACTTTCTCAACGAAGTTAGCTCTTATGCATGCAATGCAACCATTTGAGCAAAGTGGCACTAGAAACTCGTCATGCAAATGAAATTGACCCCTCTTGATAGTACGCTATCTAGCCTATCAATCCGGTCAAAAATCTTCTCTAAACACCTCATGACCGGTAAAAGAAAATATCCTATCTTTTACCTTTGCCTTGAGCTTCCTTGGTTCCAACACACATATCCAATGTTAATTCACCGTTGAAGCTCAACCATCTCACCGGACTAACCTATTCTCATATCCTCAATGAAATAGTTAGTCCAATATGGTTATCATTAATTACCAAAACACACTTACAGGGCCTAGATGCTTTCAAAGACCCACCATAAACTATTAGCACCAATCATTTGCTAAGCGACTTTTGCACACTACCGGTTCCTTGTCAAGGTTATTATGTATATGCAAGATTGAGCTTTTCAACACCTAGTAAAGGCTCAAGCATCATCAAAACCTCTCTTAATAGTACAACATTCTATCTTATCAACCCGGTCCTTTCTTCACTAATCTCCGAGACCGGCAAAATAAAATGCCCTATGTTTCATACCTTTGCCTTACGCAAATCCAATTTTGGGTCTTGCTTGATATCCATATGCATGTGATGTCAATCACTTTCATTCTTCAAGCACTTGATGTTCTCAATACTTGAAGTCTTGCCCTATGCATTTCATCAACACATATGATGTTTCTCAATACATGATTTTCATCTTCTCACTTTTCACCGCATCATTTGGCTCATGCTTCATCGATACTCCATGGCCTTTTAATTGTCATTTACCCAAGCCACTTGATATCCTTCACATGAATTCCATCCTTTGTATTTTCTCCATATCTTTTTGCATTTATCATATAGTTGATGAGAATCACTCATAGCTTCATATGGCCTCTCACGGTCCACGGCGCTAAGCCTTCACTCGCCATTCACTATTGCCTTGGTCATTTAGCGCCAAGCCCTTTGCTTGCCCTTCACCCTTGTATGGTCCATCGCAGCCGAGTATTGCTTAACCTTCACCATCTTGACACATTTAGCTACTTTGTACTCCATATCTTCAATATATTCACTTTATCATTTTAATCACCATTTAATATTTTCAATCCAACACAACTTTCCTATTGATCACCAACTCATCAAACTCATGCCTTTGATCTCCATAAATTCATCAACTCATGATGTTCATTTCATTCACATCTTCGCAATTAATATTCATCTTCTTAGCATCAATCACACTCTTAACTTGTTGACCCTTAACCAATGAGCTATCAAATTTATCTTGATGCCGGAACTCATTCTTGACACATATGTCTTCTTGTCATCAATCACACTCTAACTTGTTGATACTCAACCAATGAGCTATCGACCTTTATCTTGATGCCGAAACTCAACCTAACACACCAACTCATGTAAATGGTGAGTCTCGTGCATCCGGTTGTCATTAATGACCAAAACTCATCATAACACAATGCTAGGGGCCTAGATCCTTCAGCGGCGCCGCGCAAGGCCGGCACGGGCTGGAGTCCAGGCCGAGGCGCCACCGTGAGAGGGGCCCATGATTTTTTTTTGTTTTTCTGAACATGTGTCGAGATGTGAGGATCGACGGACCGAGATTGATTTTGTGATTGATTTTTTGAATGAGTCTTGGGATTGATCGATTTAGTATTAATTTGTAATTGATTTTTTTGAATGAATTTGGCGGATGGAGATCAGAGTATAGGTAGGGGTAGAGAGGAAGAACGTTGGTGGGGCCGAGAGGAGCCGGTCTGCTGGGATGTGGTAGTGTTTTTTTATTCAAAATAATTCCCTTTAGTCCTGGTTGGTGACCAACCGGGACTAAATTGCCCTTTTAGTCCTGGGTAAATACCTGGGATTAAAGGCCAATGACTTTAGTCCCGATGGCGTAGTCCCAGTTGAAAACCCGCCAACCGGGACTATAACCAGTTCCCAACCGGAATTATAGGCATTTTCTCTGCTAGTGTATGTTCTGTAAAATAACCTGAAAGATTTGCAGCGTAGGAAGAAATGGCTGTAGCACGGTGCGGCGTCCAAGAGCCCCCTTTACATGGACATGTTTCAAATTGTAGTTCACTGTTGACTTTTAAAATATAATTTTGACCATTCATCTTACTCAAAAAATTAGTACAAATGAGTAGAAATATGAGTCGCACTTATCTATAATATTAAAATAAGTAATAATGAATAAATGATAACAGTGCAAATTTTTTGAATAAAATGAATGGTTAAATGTGCATCAAAAAAGTCAACAATAAACTACAATTTGAAACGGAGCGAGTACGACGAGCTCAGCACAAGAAAACTGCAGAAGAAAAAGGAAACAAACAAGCCGCGATGTTGTTCGTAGCCTAGTAAGCACAAGGCACTAGGCCCTGTTTGGAACTGCGGTGAAAAAAAGCGCTTCTCAGATTCTTTTTTAGATAATAGAATAGCATTCTGGCTTCACCCTCTTCAAGGAAGAGGGATCAGACCAATCTTATTACAAGAAAACTTGATCCTTACATAAAGTAACTCAATTAAAAAAATTTTAAACACCAATTCTCAAACTAAACGACCATCCATGCGTCATGAAGAAGCGCAAAGCAGCCATCTCCAATGTACGGCATGCCGTAGGAATAATCTCCTGATTGCCTTCACTTTGCTGCAACTTGGCCCAAAGACGGAGCCAGTATGTTCCCCTAGATAATACCTGCAAAGAAGTTTTTGATTGGCATTTATCAAAGACCACTTCATTCCTTGATGGCCCAACAAAAAGTTGTGGCTCTCGTTAGCAACAATAAATTTGGCTATTGCCCCCCTTGTTATGCCCGACTATTAAATAAATTAGTGAAACTTGTTGGTGAGGGATTCCAAATACTATATGTAGAGCCCTCCAAAGGAACTTAGCATAAAAACACTTGAAGAAAAGATGATTGATGGTTTCTGCAAAACAATAAAAACTGCAGTATTTGCTGCCATCCCAATTTCTCCTAGCTAAGTTATCTTTTGTCAAAATAATCCCTTTTTCAAATACCATATAAGGATTTTTATCTTTAATGGTATTTTTATATGCCAAATCTCTTGTGTGACTCTAATACCATTGCTAACGAGATACTTATACATAGAGTGAACAGAGAAGACTTCGTTTCTGTGAAGTGACCAAAGAAACACATCGCTTCCAACCTGAAGGTTTACATTATGTACGGAGCCCACTAAGTTGTTCCATTCTATCAACTTAACTCCCACCAAAGATCTCCTAAAAGAAATATTTAGAGGAGTAGTACTGAAAACGTCGGCAACAGTGGCATGTTTCTTACGGACAATATTATACAAATTAGAGTACTTTGACTTCAAAGTTTGATTCTTTAGCCAAATATCTTCTCAAAACCTCGTTAAGTTACCTGAATTCACTTTAAATCTTCCCAATTTCCAAAACTCCTCCTTCACTCTCATTAAACCCATCCAGAACTGTGAATCTCCTGGTTTCTTATGCACCTGCGCTAAGGCCTTGCTTCTAAGATACTTATTTTTTAGAAGATCCTGCCAAATTCCATTCTCATTGCAAAGCTTAAAAAGCCATTTACTTAGTAGGCATTTGTTCTGAAGGTCTAGATTCAAAATCTCTAGACCGTCCTGGTCCTTAGGTTGACATAACACCTTCCATTTTTCTAGTCTGTATTTTTTCTTGTGCTAACTAAAATCGCTTCTCAGATAAGCTCCACAAACATTGAAATAGTGCTTATTTGAGAAGCGGGTTTGAACTAGCTTCTGCATTTTAGTACAAAGGAGGGCGGTGAGGAGAAGCGCGGCAAAAAAAAAAGTTGCAAAAAAACTAATCGTTTGACTTTTAGTTTCAATTTATTTTGATCATAAATTGGATTTAAGTTGTTTCAAACAGAGCCTCGCCATGATGTTGTTCGTAGCCTCGTTCGTAGGGCAGTAGGCAACTGTTGTACTCCTACCCTACACAGTGGCAAACCGCCCGGTGCATTCATTACGCATGCTACTCCTAACACGTCGTATCAAATCTTGACGACGTCGCGCCTCGGGACACAGTTCACACTCTACGACAATACAACATGCACACCGCTGTGGCGCTGTCTTAAAACTAAGACGTGGTTTATACCTATTTTATATAAACTGTGTGAAGCAAAAATAAATTAGAAATGGAAAAATAGGCATATCGGTCTCTAAACTTTGCATCGAAAGTAAAGTTCGTCCCTCAACTTTCATATTGGTCAATCTAGTCCCTCAGCTTTTGTTTTTGGATCAAACTTGTTCTTTGTGCTGATATGGAGCTCCATTTTAGTATGAAACTCATGCGAAAAGTCTTTTACACCCTTTAGCTCCTTTTCTCTCTCTTCAATTTCCACCATTAGAAGTACAACAACAATATGACCAAAAATAAATATGAGCATATATGTGTTTATTGAGAGAGTATGGATATACATATGTGATATGTGGAGCATATATACCTTGCCATAAGTATGTGAGCACATGTCAATTTAAAATTTAAAGCATGTGTGGATACACTGAATTGTATATATACCAAAATAACATGAGTAGGCACTTGTTAGATTACATGCATTTTGCATATCAATTTCATATGAGCACATGCATGACTTACAAAGTACGAGTAGATACATTTTTTTTAGAAATTATATCGTGTTAGTTAAAAAATATATTGTTGCCTGTATGTATTATAAATTTATATTATTGGAGAGTTGCAAAGTTTGACTATTGACATATATATGCATCTTATAAAAAGAAACAGAAAAAGTAATGCTAAAACTATTTTTGGAAATTTTTTTGAAACGACCTCTCAGAAAATTCATTTTTCGTGTGCAGTAAAGACACGGCACCTCCCATAGTGAATTAGTGATTATACGAGGAGATGAACCAGCTCGGCTACTCAATCACAAGTACTGCCGTATTAGACACTGCCTACGCTTTATTAGCACATAAGTACTCTACGAAAATACAGGCGATCGGTCATTCAACCGGATACGTGACGAGCACAGGCAGCAACAGTGGCTACCGTGCGGAGCCACGGGCGTGCACGCCGCGCACTGCACAGTGACCCAACTCCGACCACTGTGTGCCGTGCTTTCCCAAACGGGGCGAGCAGCGCGGCCCTTGTCCGCCTCCCGCGTCTGCCTGACCAAACAAAACGCACACGCACCAACATCGTGCGCTCGCACGTGGGAGCGGCGTCATCGTGTCACGCCTCCTCAATGATGGGTGGGCTCGAGCTGGGTTTGTGGCCCACATGTCGGTTGCCAGTGCGGACGCGAGCGCGGCGCGGCGGCAGGTGGGCGCCCGCATTTAGGGCCCGTCCCGTCGCCAGTGAGGCGGACGAGACGGCCGGCCACATGCCTGCCGGCTGTTGGCTGTCCTGCTACAGCCTCTGCCTTTTCTTCCTATAGATTCGGATCGGATACACATAAAATCGAATCCGGATATTATTTTTTACTATATTTTAATTTGAATACGGATCGAATATAAATCTTGTCGGATATGAATATGGATGTGAATATTGTCTATTCTTGTCGGATACGAATACAAAACGAATACATCGAATACGGATTCGCATTCGGATAGTTAGCTTCATCACGTGTTAATTCTTCACGGATATGGATAATATCGGATATTCCACATTTTATTCGAATACGAATATGGATTCGGATAAAGAAAATTGATGAAAAGCGAATTCGGATATTTCCATTTAACATCCATATTAAAATCGAATACAAATACGGATATCCATATTGATGTTTTAATCGAATACAAATACGGATAATTCGGATGGATAATTCGGATGTCTGGACATCCGAATCCATCCCAGTCCTTTTAACCCGATGGAAATTGCGCGGTAACCGTCCTCTGAATTTTCTTCTCTTCTGATCCAGTTGCAGCGGCAGCTGCATGAGCATGATTCGGTGTGCGTCATGCGGCGTATGGACCCGGGCCGTCCTTCTCATGTCCCCACATGTCATTTGTGCCATGTTCCTCATGGTAGATGGTTAATGACACCTACTAGTGATTTGCGCGCGCCCCGGCGCGCGATGGAATACGTGATGTTTTGCATGATTTAAAAATTTTGTTGTGGATGAAGTATGACTAATGAAGTGGGTATAAATAATTGTTTATATACAATGTGTATAAGCGCGAGGGCTTAAACACAAAATGTCTGCACCATTCTATCTAGGAGCGTGAATTGATTTCTAAAAAATACGAGGGCTAATTGGAAAATGTGCTTCCAACTCAACTCAATCTCGGGTTGGTTCCTTGAAGACCCAAGTGGTTAATTGCAAAAAAATTCCGCTACTCAACTCAATCCGGGTTCATCTTTTTAGAAATGTGAGGGTCTAAACGCAAAAAGTGTGCCATATTCAATTTAGGAACACGATTTGATTCCTTAAAAATGCGAGGGTATAATTAAAAATGAGCACACTATTAAATGTGGAACAATGTTGTTCACTTGCAAATGTGGGAGCCTAAATATAAGACATCGGCATCTATATCTAGGACTGTGGGTTCGGTTTCTTAGAAATGGGATGTCCTGGACGTAAAAAATTGGTGGTTTATCGCTAGCCGTCGGTAGGGGATCGGACGGTGTTGGGTATATTTTTTTAGGAACATGAGGGTCTAAATGAAAATGTTCGTTACATGCAATATAGAAACACGATTAGTTTTCAAAAAAATGCGAGGGAATAATTGATAAATGATCACGCCACTCAATATAGGATAAGGTTGATTTATTATAAGCATGAGGGCTTAATATAAAACATTAGCACCAATATTTAGGATCATGAGTTTGATTTCTGAGAAATATGAGGGTTTAAATATAGGAACCAATGGCTTATGGCAACGGATGAAAAACAATCGAGGAAACGCGAGGGTCTAAATACAAAACACCGGCACCTATATCTAGAACCGCGGGTTTGAATTCTTAAAATACGAGAGTTTAACGTAAATAATTGGTGCGACTTGATTTCTTAGAAACGGGAAGGACTAAATGCAGAAAAATCAGAAATATGAGGATCTAAATGTAAATATTTGAAAATACGAGGGCCGAAATACAAAACATCAACACCTATATCTAGGACCATGAGTTTGATTTCTGAGAAATATGAGGGTTCAAATATTAAAAACCAGTGCCTTATGGCAATTGATGAAAATATACGAGGAAACGCGAGGATCTAAATACAAAACACCGACACATTTATCTAGGGCCGCGTGTTTGATTTCTTAAAATACGAGAGTCTAACGTAAATAATTGGTGGGATTTGATCTCTTCGAAATGGGAAGGTCTAAATGCGGGAAAATCAGAAAATACGGGGGTCTAAACGTAAATAATTGGAAACACAAGGGTCTAAATATAAAATTCCAACACCTGCATCTAGGACCATAAGCTTGATTCCTGAGGAATATGAGGGTTTAAATATAAAAAACCAGTGGCTTATGGCAATGGATGGGAAAAAATTCGACGAAAACGCGAGGGTCTAAATACAAAACACCGGCACCTATATCTAGCTCCGCGGGTTTGATTTCTTAAGATACGAGGGTCTAACGTAAATAATTGCCGGGATTTTATTTTCTAGAAATAGGAAGGTCTAAATGCAGAAAGAAGGAAAATTCGAGGGCGTAAACGTAAATTCTTGGAAACACGAGGGTCTAAATATAAAACTTCAACACCTGCATCTAGGAGCATGAGTTTGATTTCTGATGAATATGAGGGTTTAAATATAAAAAACCAGTGGCTTATGGCAATGGATGGAAAAAAATTCGAAGAAATGCGAGGGTCTAAATACAAAATACCGGCACCTATATCTAGCTCCGCGGGTTTGATTTCTTAAGATACGAGGGTCTAACGTAAATAATTGCTGGGATTTGATTTTCTAGAAATAGAAAGGTCTAAATGCAGAAAAAAGGGAAATACGAGGGCCTAAACGTAAATAGTTGGTGGGATTTGTGATTTCTTAAAAATGCGAGGGCCTAAATGTAGAAAAAAGACGACTTATGGCTAACCGTCGGATGGACATCCGACGGCCGAAATTTTTCCGGGCGACGTGGCCAGCCTGGCTGGCCACCGACGCCGGCTGCTTTAAAGAGATCTAATTTTAGGGTTAATCAACAAGGCAGCTAGCCTCGTGTGTCTACGTCTCTCACCGCCGCCTATTTAGGTTAGGCAATGATTCGACGCTTGCTTCTGTGCAAAGTCTACCCGTTTTCCTGTGTCTAGTCACCAAATGTAGGCGTGTGTAAGGAGCTATCGTAAGTCTAATTAGTGGTGGAATCAAAATTTGATCTTAAAATGTAAGAGCAACTCCAAGATATTAGCAATAATCCTAACTAAATTTAGCTATTTAGAGGGTCTGTAAAAAAATAAAAAATCATCTAGAAGGGAGAGGCAACCAACAGACTAGATATACAACTCTCTATTTTTAAATCTTCTTGGACTCTTCCTTCCGTTCTTTTTTCCTACCTCCAATCTCTTTTCCACATACGTCGCCTTTTTTTTCCCGACGCCGCCTCCTACGACAAATCTGATCAAGGGTCTACTCCATCATCTTTCGCTCATATGTATCTTGATCAAGGGCACATCTGATCAAGGGCGCCACCTCCCGCTACCATGACGCCGCCCCGACACGCGTCTCCTTCGACGCGCCTGCAGCACGCCGTGATCTCCTCTGACGCAGACCCTCGGGAGCGACGGTATGGAGTGCGATGAAGAATTCAATGAATTCGTAATGAATGAAGTGATTGATTCCTCTTCATCGGATGAGAATGATCTATTTTTTGGTGCCGCGCAAATGATCATTGAGGATTCAGTTAATAATCCGGATCGAACTGGATCTGTTAAGGGGCATGAGGTACTGCATCGTAATATGCTACTGTATCCAATTTTCTTTACAAAGACTATTTCTTAGATAATCCTACGTTCGGACCACACATCTTTAGACGCAGGTTCGCATGTTCTTTATAATTTTATGTGACGTGTATTATAGTATTGCTAAATTAATTGAATTGCATCATGATATAGGTTTGGGATGAGGCTACCTGTATTTCTTCGCATAATAAAAGTTGTTGACAAACATGACGATTATTTTAAGCAGAAAAGGAATGCAACCGGTGTGCTCGGACTATCTTGTTTGCAGAAGGTAGTAGCGGCTTTCCGTATGTTAGCTTATGGAGTACCGGCTGATGCTTTGGACGAGTACATTCGTATTGGTGAGAGCACCGCTCTAGAAGCTTTGAGAAAGTTTGTAGCAGCTGTTGTTGAGGTATTTGGACCAAAGTACATGAGGAAGCCTAATGAATAGGATACTGCTAGGTTACTTGCAATTGGAGCGAGCAGAGGATTTCCTGATATGCTTGGATCCATAGATTGTATGCATTGGAGCTGAAAAATTGTCCTACTGCATGACAAGGGATGTACAGGGGATATAAAAAGGAGCCAACAATTATACTGAAAGCAGTTGCATCTAAAGATCTATGGATATGGCATGCATTCTATGGCATGCCAGGTTCACACAACGACATATATGTGTTTCAAAGATCTCCTATATTTGCAAGGCTTGCTGAGGGAGAAGGTCCACAAGTTCATTGAAACATCAATGGTCATGATTATTCAATGAGTTATTATCTAGCGGATGGGACATATCTGTCGTGGGCAACTTTTGTGAGGACCATTCCAGAGCCACAAGGTAATAAGAGAATATTTTTGCAAAGGCACAAGAAGCGTGTCGAAAGGATGTTGAAAGGGCATTTGGGGTTCTACAATCTCGCTTTGCTATTGTTCATGGGCCAGCTCGTTTGTGGGATGAAGACACGCTACATAATATTATGATGGCTTGCATCATAATACATAACTTGATTGTTGAAGTTGAGCGGGATGAGCATGATTACAAATTCGATGATATGGTTCAATATATATGCAACTACGACGACATGGGAGAACGGGTGACAGTTTCACATTATGAAGCTCTTGAGATTGATGCTTTCATTCAAAATTATTTGAAGATCAAGAACAAGGAAACCCACACGCAGCTTCAAGCAAACCTGATCGAGCACTTGTGACCAAGAATTCTCTCCTCTTCTTCCTTTTCAGATTGCCAGTTCTGGAACTCAAACTTTTCCCTCTCTAATTTGATCCTTTCTTCCTGCAAGTCAAATGCCTTCTTGCACCTCTCTTCTTTCTTCAACTCTTTCTCAAGGTCACCTTCTTTCTTCTTTGCCATTAGATACTCCACTGCTTCCATGGTTCTACCCTGTCGTAGCTTCTATTTCTCCTTCTTCTTTCCTCTGGTCTTCCTGATGGCTGAGCATCAGAACCACCGGCATCAGGGGCAGCAGGTTCCATTGATGCAGGAATTGAATTGGCATTGTCTTCTGTTTCTTGTTGCTTGATTTTGGGGCACATCCCATTTCCTTCCGCCTCTCGATCCACTTGGACTTGTCCTTCAAGATATTCCAGCAATGCATCAAGGTAAACTTCCTATGCTTCTTGTCTTTGGCCTTGTACAATGCACATGCATTTGCGATCTACACAATTTAAACCAAAATTAACATGAAAAAGGTAGACTGAGACATATGATTATACCATTGAAATAATTCGTATACCTTGTCATCAATTCTGGAACTACTCTGGTTCCTATCTTGCATCCTAGTCACACATCCACAAAACAAATTCACATCATGTTGAATAGTGGACCAATGATTCATTAAAGAAACTTCAGTACTTGTTGACTCAAACTCTTTGTTTGCATGGAAATATTCATATATTCTTGCCCAATATGTCCCTTGTGATTGATCAACACCTTGAATAGGATCCATGCCAACATTTAGCCAAGCTGACACAAGGAGGATGTCCTCCTGAGTACTGAAATTTTTGGTCCAACCCTGAGAACTCTTGGCAGCTGCATTAGCTTCATTCACTACTACAGACACCATCATCCCCAGCACCCCCTTCACCAGCGGTTCTGACCGAACCGCTGGTGAAGACTTATCAGCAGCGGTTTGTAAGCGCCGGGCCCCGCTAGCTGTTAGAACTGCTGGTGATAGGTACCCTTCACCAGCGGTTCGTAATACGAACCGCTGGTGAAGGTCCCGCACAGTATAAAGCCCCCTCTCCTTCTTCTCCAACCCGACGGGGCACCATTTCTTTCACCATTTTTCACCCAATTTCTCTTGGAAGCTGCCATATTTCAAGGTATGGACCTCACCCACTTATTTTGAGGTTGCACTACTAGAAAGCGGAATTTTCTTGGCGGTCAACAGTTTCCTTAGGGGCGAAAATCAAACAGTCAAGGAATACATCATTTCCTTTGCGATGTTAGTGAACCGCCAAGTAAATTTATATATCTTGGCGGGTGACATCAACCTCCAAGGAAATTGTATATTTGCTTGGCGGTTTTGCTAAGCTGCCAACCAAATTTGATATTTCTTTGGCTGTTTTGTAGAACCACCAAGGAAATCGCATGTTTTCTTGGCTGTTTTGCTCAACGCCCAAGGAAATTGGATATATTCTTGGGGGTTAATAGCCAAGGAAAATGCACAATCATCAAGTAAATGCTTGTTTTCACTTAAATATATTGCTTACATATATATGTTTAAGTATCTATGTCTTAGTAAGGCATGTGTTTATGTCTTGTTAAGTGAACCAACAAACATATGGCGCTAAAACTTGTTACGGTCACATATATCACACTTAAATATATATGGGACACTCTGTTTTCACTTGGACATAGAATGTTGTATATATATACAAGTCTTTATCTTACGAGGATTGAATATTCATGTCTTAAAAGGTTCGCTTAAACGCATGACACTTGAACTTATTAAGTCCACTTGAACACATAGTATGGTAGTTAAGCTTGTTCACTTATACAAATGTGAGACCTAAGCTTGTTCACTTGAACATATATGGAATTGAATTTGGTCCCACATGAACATATATGACACTTAAAAGTATGGCATGCATTTTAAATTCGTTTAAACATATGCCACAAAAAATAATTGTAATTTAGAATCTAATTTTTCAATTATATAATAGCTAACTTAAATAATTATTTAAAAGTGGTATAAGGATTAAATGTTGTATATATATACAAGTCTTTATCTTAATTACGAAGAAGGGCTTAGGCCCAGTGCAAAAAAAAGCCCACTTGTGTAGAAAACTAAGACCCGGGCACACCCGCAAACAAACCCTACCAACCCCAAAATCCTCCAGCGCTAGCCCTCCTCTCCCGAATGGCCGCCACCCGCGCTCCCAAAATCGCCGCAGCGCTGCACCCTCCGCCAAATCCTCGCCGCGTGCTCCGCCCTCTCCCAGCGGTGAGCGCCAGGGGCTAGTGCCACGGCGCCGCGCCACTTCCCAACCCCGGCCGCCCCCGGATCCACTCCGCCACCAGCCGCCACCTCCCGACGTTGGCCGCCCCCGGATCCACCCCGTCCGCCGTCGACTACCCCGGATCCACCCCGTTTGTCGCCACCACCCATGGGTTCACCTTGTCTGGCCCCGGCTCCACCCCGTCTACCACCGGCCGCCACTTCCCGATGCCACCTCGTCCGCCGCTGGTCTCCAGTCGCTTGAAGTCTCCACCGGCGATGATGTCCGCAGCAGCAGATTGACCGCGTTGCCCTACCGCCGACCGCCACCCTCCTTCTGTCAGGTAAATGTCTCTCCCTCTCTCTATCATCTATCTCTCTGATTTGCCCCTCAATTTGATTTCGATCCTGATCTAGTGTATGGGCCATGGACTGCTGGTGCGCCTGCCAGCCTCACTGTCATTGGAATTTTTCATGTTTACTTTGCTGAAACTGAATGTTTGTGCTCAAACAAAGTTATTGGAGAGATGTATAGCAGACTAGCACTTGTAGGCTTGGGTCTTGAACATTGATGTAGGAAAGCATGGAGTGCGGGATTAGAAACTAGAGACTTTAAGTGGATTATGTTCTGCTATTTCACTGCACATGACTAATTCATTATCAGGGCCACTTTAACTTCAGGCAGAGTGGAGATTTTCCATTGAGCTTTAACTGAAAAAAGTTATGACTGATCCTTCCAATTTTGATGGCAATTTTCAATAGTGTAAATGTACTAGCACCTAACAGAGGTAGATGCTTGAACAAAAGATACAATCTGAAAGCCGTCTGCTCTCCCCATAAAGGCACATGAATCTGATAGTGAGTCTGGGTATGGCGCAACTATATCACAAATGATAAAAGAGTTGTGTCTAACATGGGATTTAACTGAATAAATTGCATGTAGGCACACCAAGGCATATTTACAAGGGGCGAACAGTTTCCTAGATTATGCTGTTTCTAACTCTAGGGATATGGAGAAAAGCAACACGATAGAACTCATTTCAATTCTTATAATTTTGAATCTTTCATCTTTCGTCAATACTCAACTGTGAAATCCTTAGTTTGGAGATTATTTGTTGTTATTACTTCACAACATTCAGTATTGTCCCTATAACCCATCAGTACAAGAGCAATTTCCAGGAGCAATAGTATATGAATACTTTTAATATTTCATTGGTTATTTAGTTTTCGTATGCTTAAGTTGTAGTGTTATCCTACGCTTGCAAATTATGCCAGACTGACATAGTTCATAATTTTTTATCAATGTGCAAGTTCTATAATGCAAATCAGGCCTGTCTTGCTCTTATTCAAGTTTGCCACATGTATGGCCTGCCTAATACAGATGCCTTACTGTAATATTGCCTTCATTTAAGCTAGGAGTTACTGATATGTGTTCATGATTAAAGCTTAAGCTAGGACATGAAAATATGTACAATGTATTTGATAGTCACTAGCTTGAGCTCATATTTTTTTACTTTTTTATCTTCATAGATTCAGATTGATGGCATTGCTAATTTATAGCAAACTTAGATTCATCCTTGAGACCCTTTTAACTCTTCCTTCTGGTTGCTAGAACAAGGGTCATCAGTTTACTGATTACATGGTATTTTTGTTTTTCAGGAAGTGCTGGGTGCTACTAGCTACTTAGAGCTAAATTGGTGGATCATGGTACTACCTGCAGCTCGAATCATACATTTTGTTTTTTTAGTTTACAGTCACTCAGTTAAATTAGTTGACTTGGTGGAAGACTGGAAGTAGCAATTATGTTGATAGGAAGCCACTCAATGTAGATTATTATGAGCTATGTTCCACTAGGAAAGATATAGTGTTAGTCTCATGTCAAGTGAGGCCTATAGGGTAAATGTACTTGTAATTGTCTTAAAGTTGTGTGAATATACTGTATGGTTGAATTATGAACTTGTGTTTGAACCATGAACTTGTGGTTCAGTTATGTGGTTGAATTATGAACTTGTGTTTGAATCATGAACTTGTGTTGATGTAATAATTATTATGTTTCTGGATATGTGCTGTTGAAATATTATTGCTGTTGCTGGAAATTTATTAATTGCAGCTGAAATTTTTTTTGGCTGTTAAACACTTATCACCGCCGGTTCGTGGCACGAACCGCTGGTGATGCCCCTAGCATCACCAGCGGTTTTAAAACCGGCGGTGAAGCCCAGGGTCTCCACAAACGCTTTTTCAGCAGCACTTTCAAAACCGGCGCTGAAGGCCTCTTACGAACCGGCGCTGATGCCGCTGGCTGTAGTAGTGATTGCTGATTGGATCACTAGTATGTGCCTCAACATCATTCACTAAGAGGCCTGTGTAATACCCTGATTGCGTACCACCTGTCACAGAAAAATTTAAAGAAAATAAGATATAATGAAAGTAAACATCATTCACTCAAAGTTGCATGACCTACAAAACTGATTGAAGGTAAAGTGCACTATATTTTTTTTTGCTTCCCTTCCAAATAATATGATACACTGTGTCCACACAATTGAAGCAATACTGTGAGAAATAGAATACTGTGAATCAAGTTGTTTTACAATCTGTACAGTTCAAATGCCCTCAACATTGTGTCAGATATGGCACTATCAGCTTAGAACTTTATTTTAGATTGCTTTGCATCCCTTTAGCTTTGGTATTGGATAGAACCCACTATCAGCTTAGGACTTTATTTTCAGCATCTATTGATCTACTATTCTTGGTTATGCAGTGAGACTTTGTCATGAATGATTGGCGCTATGTACATTCTTAGCTTAGCTTGAAAATGATGTTCTTGGTTATGCAGTGAGGCTATGAATGATTTGCACACTTGACTCCTGAAACCACCCCAAGTAAATGTGGAACTCTTACAACTTTCGTGCCTGATTACTGAACCTGACCACATGGTATTAACTCCTGAAATCATCCCATCCCTCGAATTGTCATGGCCTTAACTAATCAACGGATTCTCCCAAACAACATTGTTCAACAAATTGTCCAAAACAAATTGGCATGGCCTCTTAATCAACAGATATCCATTCTGTCTTATAAATCAAAATTATTATGTCTTATAATCAGTTATCTGTACATATAAAAATAATCAGAGCTGCTAGTGCGTTTGTGAAACTAAATCAGTTGAGCATGATAGCGCTATCAGAAGTAATTAAGAGAAAATATATTCTAAAACTGCAGAGGGATAAATGAAAATATGAATTATTTCTCTGATCTCTATTATTGATCTTCGATGATGTGTGTTCAACAAATACTGAACATTCCCAAACAACATTGTTCAACAAGTTGTCCAAAACAGATTGAGCCAAACATATTGTCATGGCCTCTTAATCAACAATTATCCATTCGTGCAAGATGAACAAACAAGAAAAAATTGAATTGCAGCAATAAGCATCTCACCAGTGTACGCCTCCTCAACGTCGTGTTGCTCACCATTCATCGGATACTCTGGCGCCCACTGAGAAAAGGGCGGAGCCTCTGCAGATCCATTCCAGAAGCCAGTTTCCCCAACCCCCGTTGAGCGGGGATGCGGTGGCCTGTACATGGACGACGCAGCGGCGGCGCCGGCAGTGCGTGCAGATGGCGGCGGCGAGGGCGCAGGAGCGACGCCGCCGGCGGTGGCACGTCCTGATGGCGGCTGGCAAGGGCACGTCGGCGTGGGATTGGCGTGCGGGAGCAATGGCGCGTGAGACTTATAGGCCGGGCGGGAGGACGCGCACGAGATAGGAAAATGGCGTGAGGGTGGGTGGCGGGAGGGCGGGAGGCGGCGCAAAAAGGCCGATGGCGAGCGGGTTTCGATCGGCAATTTTGCCTAGCGGAGGAGATAGGGTGGCGAGGGAGACACAGAGGCTGTTGGATCGGTCATTTTTCGGTGTTTTCATTTTTTTTCACCGAGCCAATCGTATTTACCGCGTCTGTTGGAGCTGCTCTAATTGGATGTAACACCTGTACTCGTGACCCTTCACGTCATGGTATATTCATACGTACCTCTAGATTAAGGTGGCCAGTTTTGAGTTGATGCTCAATTTTATCTTTTTCTATAGTTTTCTGAACTTTTGGGATTCTTGTTCCTCGCCGTGTGGCGCTTTGTGCTGGCTTAAAAGCCTTCTTTGGTTGTATTTACTTTGGCTATAAGCATTCACCTGTTTGAATGTCAAGGCCTCCTTTATCTAAGAAAACCCTTTAGATAAAGATATGTAGAGACTGGACCTAGAGCAAATATGGAGTGAAGGCACGCACTAAGAGCAACTAAAAACTAAATTTAGTGATCTTAACACATGGTGAGAATTTGCTAATTGAATTGGCATAAAAAATTGACTGTCAATGTAGGTCCGCCACTGAAGATCTGCCGTATAGAATTAGTATATTGTAACCACTCTGCAACTGTGTAAACAAATTGCTTGTTAAGACAAACATGAAACAATGTCAAATGGATAACGGATATGGTCATAGGGATTGTTATTAGTGTCGCCTTCTCTGACTCTTTCTTCCAATCAAAAGCTTTGAAGACGATTGCAGGAGAAGTTGTCGAACAGGTGCCGTCCACAGTGGTAGCGGAGGAGCAATTTGTCAGGAAGAGTTTGTAGTAGGGTTGTCTTGCCATAATAGTGAGGGGCCGCCAATAGTGGTATTGGGTATAGGATCCTGTTAGAGTGCGCCGCGAAATCCGGCCCGGCCTGCTATCCCCACGGGCCAACGTCCCATCAGGCCCAGGTTCACCGGAGCCCACAAGGCCACAACAACCAAGGCCTCGGGTCTCAACCCAAAATACTAGCCTGATAGGTGAGGGCTGTCTCTCCTTATATGTTGTGCTCCCTCACCATCAATTTCCGATGTGGGACCAAACCTAACAATCTCCCCCGTCACACATCGGGCCCAACTCTTCCATCACATAACCCATGTGATCTCCCAGAAGACGTTATCCTAGGCCCCGAGTTCAACTCTCCAGTCACACACCCGTATGACCCTCTGGAGACGTTCACGGGCTCCCCGTCACCATGTGACCCTCGGGAGATATTCTAAGGTTTCCGACCATCGGCTCTGATACCACTTGTTAGAATAATAGCGCGGAAGCAATAACCCCAAGAACGCAAAACCAAATCATAAGATCACACGAACGAGAATGACACCGAGGCACGATGTTTTTTAACGAGGTTTGGCCATATGCCTACATCCTTGAGGCATGACTACGGGTCTACCCATAAACAGCAGCTACACCGGCATTTGGGCACCACCGAGGCCACGCCGCCGCCCACACCAGCCGTCAAGTCATCTCACGGTTACAGCGTTAGTCCTCTCATATTTATGGGGTCTAGGGATACAAAGTCGACTCAAACTCTATCTCTAACCTACCAAATTATAACTCAAGTTTTCATCGTAACCAAAATATACACATATTCGACATAACTCTAACAAATCCGACGATGGAGGAGGCAAGGAGCTCAAATCCAAAGTTGTGACGATGCGTGGGAGGAGGAGGAACGATGTTGGGAGATGGACGATCCCCGGCCATCGTCACCGTATACTTTTATATAGTGGTAAAATATTTATTACGGCTTACACCCCTAATACACTCTTTTTCAAGCTTAAACCAGGATGGGAATATTCATCATCACACGAAACACAGCGCCAATACTGGACGCTGCCGACGTGACCACGGACACAAGAGGACACCATGTACCACTACCACCAAACGTACCTGCAAGTGGCTGTACCAGACTAGCCGTGCACCACCCTCGGCGCAATAAACGTGTCGCTGCCCTGCCGAGCTGCAAATAAAGCAGTACCAAATTTTAACTGTGCCACTGAGCAGCGAGTCCCCACTTGCCAATGAGCTGTGAGGCCTGAGGGCTGCATTGGCCATTGCACAATCTGAATGCCACGGTAGGCCTGTGTACGGCCGCAGCCGAAGGCGAGTGTTGTTAGTGTCGGGATACTGGGCAGTATCGTTTTTTGTCTGACAATATCGAATCGTAGGATCGTATCGTAGTATCGGGATACTATCGGATTATACATAATACATATTTTATATAAGATTTGCACTACATTATATAGATTGAAGCAAATAATGTCTACTTGGATGAACTAAATTGACTGTTTGCAAATGTAAGTGTTCTAATTGATATTATATTTAATGCAACTTATCTCAAATGATATTTTATTATCATTGAATCATTTAAAAAATTATTTATATCAATTATTATATGATATCGTAGGATCGTAGTATCGGGATACTATGAAATTTTATGTAGTATCGTATGGAATCTTTCTGTAGGATCGGGATACTATAAAAATTAAGATACTAGGTGAGATCGATATCGTTTTGTCTGGGTAGGATCGTAGTATCGTAAGATACTACGATACGTAGCGGGATAATGACAACCATGAGCTTGGTGCTTGGAGCAGAATTGCACAAGCATGTAGCTTGAGGCCTGAAGGTCTGGACAGCCTCAGAACGGTACGGGGTGGTGGACCACAAAACGGCCGGTCAGGTACCAGTGCGAGTGCGATCGACGTGGAGCTGGACCACAAACGGCTTCCTCGGACGCAGCGGCAACTGATGATCAGCCGAACACAGGTGCAGGTGCATTGAGATCTTTCAGTCCAGTTATTTTGCAGAGGGCAACGCAGGCAGGCCATATCCAGGACCACTTGCCTTGCCTCTTCTAGAAGCAGAGAAGAGAGGAGCGAAAGTGAGCGAATCGAAACTACTACCTGTGACGCAGAGCAAATGGAAAGCAAAATAGAATCATCTTATCTCAGAACCATTCCTCTCTTTTTTCAGTGAGGAATGCGTCTCACGAACAGTTTAAAACCCTCATGTAGAGCTGCCGAGCAGAGAAGTACACAATGCACAATCGACTACACATGTTTTCGACCACGGTTCCCCATGTCAAGATGTGTGTCAACTCTATGATGTGCTCCATCAATGTTTTAGTGGAGCCGCAAATAAGTGGTGCAAGAGTGGCAAGGCGGTGTTGTACGGCTTGTGCTGTTGGTTGAGTACTTGGTGTTGATTTAATTTGATGTAGCAGTTGAGCTATTTTTTTCCCTTTGATTTGATTGTGTTACCCGGTGTAATCTCTATCTTCTTTTTTATGGTTGTTTAAAATAAAAAGCTTTGCCGTAATTATTTTAAAAGTATGGTATAGCTTTTTAGGTTCATTATAAGTCAAAAAAGTTTATCTTTAACAAAAAGGTTTCTAAAAGTTTGTTTTAAATAAAAAGCTTACATGGTACGATGGTTGGTTTCATGATGAGTCTACTGACACTGTTTTCGGGCAGCCAACTTTTTGTTTTTTTCTATTTATAGTCTATACTATAAAGAGGGAGAGATTTGGTGTCAAATCCTACACAACCATAAACCTACCCTCATCTCACTAACCATCCTTTTGGGCCCACGTAGCAGGTAGGACGAAGACCAAAGGGGAGGGGGGAGAACGGTTTTGCCGTTGTTTCCCTGTGAAAATTCCCGAACGCACCTGATTTATTTTCACCGCGGTTCTTTCTTACCCACCGGGCCCACTTCACTCTCCCCGCGTAATTTTCCCCGTGCAATGGAGCCCTAATCGCGCCCTAAACTCCTCCATCCGCGCCCACCGCGCCATAAACTCCTCCTTCATCCCTGACCCTACTTGACCGCCAAGCTAATGAGTCCTCATCCGTGATTCGTGCCCTTTATTCAGCCCGACGGTGGAGCCCCTACAAAATTCTCGACGCTCGCTTCGTTTCTTTTGGCATTACAAAATTTCATTCTCTCTCATGGCGGCGGCTCGGGGGCACAACCCGGCATTGGCAGAGCTTGCAGCTCGCTGTCACCGGCGGTACGGTTAGCAGACCCCTGTCGCCGGAGGCACGTTAGTGGTGGTGCGGCACCTTGTTCGGATGGCGACATGTCTCGATGGCATCATGGGGTAGGTCTCTTCTGCAGGCATGGCTGCGCCGGTGAGGGCCACCTCCCCATGGCGACCTCCCTCGTGCATGGAAACGGCGTGGGCGAGCTCGAATGTGGTGGCGGCTGTGCACCCACTGCAGGCGGAGCACGTGGGCTCAGCAGCTGCGACGCCTCTCCTCGCCGGCTACGCACCCACGCGGAGCATGTGGGCTCAGCGGCCGCGACGCTTCCCCTCGCCGGCATGGACCACGAGGCCCTAGCGACTACTGCCCCTCATCTCCTCGACGCCTACCTCCCCGCGACAAGGGCGAGCAGCGGCGACGGAGAGCTGGGCGGTGAGCGGCGGCGGCCCACCAATGGTAAAATAAGCCCTCAATCCCCGTAGCTCTTCCTGTCTCTGCTCGTCATTCCCTTCCCTGCTTTCTTCTTTTTTTTTCTCCCCCAAATTCTTCCAATCCGATGAGGGATTCACAAATCATAACCATGGAGAACTGCAGATCAAGTACATCCGCGATGGATCCAAGTAGTCGAGTCCTGAGCAGCGGGAGGCGAGCAGGAAGGAGAGCGAGAAGAGCATGAGCAGAAGGACAAGGAGATCGAGCATCGCCAACGACGCGTGTGTCTGCACAGCCCCGCCACCTCCGTAAGTGGGTGCGGCGGGCTTGACGCAGGACCGGAGCGGCTACGTGTGGCGGCGGGCCGAGGCTGCGGCACGCGGCAGCGGCCCCCCGGCGAGCTCCCCGGGCCACCGCGGCGGTGCGCGACGGTGGCCCTTCCTCTCTCCCCCCTCCCGGCAAGATGTCCAGGCCGCAGCGGCGAGGCGCGGCAGCAGCCCCAGCGAGGTCCCTCGGCCCGGCCTGGCGCCGCTCGATCTCACTGTCTCGAGGTGCGTCTGCTGCGAGTGGAAGGACGCCGTTGACGGCCGCGGCCTGCTGCGCGCCGACCTCCTTCCGCTCTCCGTGGGAGGCATCTTCCTCAACCTGTCGGACCGCTGGTACGCCGAGTTCTTCCGTCCAGGCTCAGGCTCAGGCTCAGGCTCGTCGGGCACCACGTCTGGCAACCTCACCCACCTATACCCGTGCATCCAAGGCGGATGCGGCGGCGGCGGCCGCTGCCGTGCACCCGGCGCTCGGCTGGACGACTTGGTTGGCGGGCGGCCCTCAGCAGTGACGCGGCGGGGTCCCGTGGGGCTGTCCCCAGCGGCGCGACGCGGGCGTCAAGGCGCACGCAGGCAGCACGACGGCATCAAGGCGTCAAGGCGCAAGCAAGCAGCACGAGGCGCACACAGGCAGCATGGCAGGCAGCGTGTCTTCACCCTCTCTTCTCTGCTATGCTGCCGTGCTTGGCCTCGGAGGAAAAAAAAGAAGGGGAAGAAATCTCCTCCTCGTGCTCTGCCTCTCCGTCCGTGAGGGAGGCGGTGGCTGCCAGGAGCAACGAGGCTTCGAGAAGCAGCAAGGTAAATGGAGACCCTGCCACTCCTCATCCTCACGACACGAGATCTTCTAGATGTTCTACCAAACTTTGCATCACATTCGAGTTCCGTTTGCGCTTCTTGGAAGCATTGCATCTTTAAGACTACAGTTTATAGTATAGATTGTTAGGTTTAGTTTAAATTGTCAAGGAAAGAAAGACACCAGGTAAACTTTTCTAAAAACATATGCAATTCTAGGGCATTTGAAAA
>CM014274.1:66968788-67037182 GCA_004135705.1 Alloteropsis semialata
GCATGGAAACGGCGTGGGCGAGCTCGAATGTGGTGGCGGCTGTGCACCCACTGCAGGCGGAGCACGTGGGCTCAGCAGCTGCGACGCCTCTCCTCGCCGGCTACGCACCCACGCGGAGCATGTGGGCTCAGCGGCCGCGACGCTTCCCCTCGCCGGCATGGACCACGAGGCCCTAGCGACTACTGCCCCTCATCTCCTCGACGCCTACCTCCCCGCGACAAGGGCGAGCAGCGGCGACGGAGAGCTGGGCGGTGAGCGGCGGCGGCCCACCAATGGTAAAATAAGCCCTCAATCCCCGTAGCTCTTCCTGTCTCTGCTCGTCATTCCCTTCCCTGCTTTCTTCTTTTTTTTTCTCCCCCAAATTCTTCCAATCCGATGAGGGATTCACAAATCATAACCATGGAGAACTGCAGATCAAGTACATCCGCGATGGATCCAAGTAGTCGAGTCCTGAGCAGCGGGAGGCGAGCAGGAAGGAGAGCGAGAAGAGCATGAGCAGAAGGACAAGGAGATCGAGCATCGCCAACGACGCGTGTGTCTGCACAGCCCCGCCACCTCCGTAAGTGGGTGCGGCGGGCTTGACGCAGGACCGGAGCGGCTACGTGTGGCGGCGGGCCGAGGCTGCGGCACGCGGCAGCGGCCCCCCGGCGAGCTCCCCGGGCCGCCGCGGCGGTGCGCGACGGTGGCCCTTCCTCTCTCCCCCCTCCCGGCAAGATGTCCAGGCTGCAGCGGCGAGGCGCGGCAGCAGCCCCAGCGAGGTCCCTCGGCCCGGCCTGGCGCCGCTCGATCTCACTGTCTCGAGGTGCGTCTGCTGCGAGTGGAAGGACGCCGTTGACGGCCGCGGCCTGCTGTGCGCCGACCTCCTGCCGCTCTCCGTCGGGGCCATCTTCCTCAACTTCTCCACGCCATAGCGACGAGGCCGACCTCAGCCTCCTCAGCTTCGCAGCGACCGCGCCCTCGCCGTCAGCATCACCAGCGCCCTCGTCCCCGACGACCTGCGTGGCTGGGATGCGGCGGCGGCGGCCGCTGCCGTGCACCCGGCGCTCGGCTGGACGACTTGGTTGGCGGGCGGCCCTCAGCAGTGACGCGGCGGGGTCCCGTGGGGCTGTCCCCAGCGGCGCGACGCGGGCGTCAAGGCGCACGCAGGCAGCACGACGGCATCAAGGCGTCAAGGCGCAAGCAAGCAGCACGAGGCGCACACAGGCAGCATGGCAGGCAGCGTGTCTTCACCCTCTCTTCTCTGCTATGCTGCCGTGCTTGGCCTCGGAGGAAAAAAAAAAGAAGGGGAAGAAATCTCCTCCTCGTGCTCTGCCTCTCCGTCCGTGAGGGAGGCGGTGGCTGCCAGGAGCAACGAGGCTTCGAGAAGCAGCAAGGTAAATGGAGACCCTGCCACTCCTCATCCTCACGACACGAGATCTTCTAGATGTTCTACCAAACTTTGCATCACATTCGAGTTCCGTTTGCGCTTCTTGGAAGCATTGCATCTTTAAGACTACAGTTTATAGTATAGATTGTTAGGTTTAGTTTAAATTGTCAAGGAAAGAAAGACACCAGGTAAACTTTTCTAAAAACATATGCAATTTTTAATATAATAATTGTGTAGTATGATAGGTTGTTGTTATTAACAAATACATTAGGCACTAACTTGTTGGTTACTAAATATACATTTTTATTTACAGGTTTTTTGAAATAAGTCTTTTGTCACACATAAGTATTTTCTATAATATAAAATTATCGTTTACTAGATTTTTTGAAGATATATAAAAAAATTATACTATTTTTTTTAAAACACGTGCCTGGGCACGTGCATCTCCACTAGTTAATATAAAATGACTTAACTTAGGTCCTGTTTAGTTCGGCAAAAGTTACCAAAAATGGTAACTTTCTTCACACTGACAACCACCCCCTCTCACAGAACACGCTTCTCAATGGTAACTTTTTTTTTCCAAATTTTTTTAAACTTTTCCAACTAAACAGGCCCTTAGAACAAGTCTAAAACTTACTATGGCCGTGTTTGGTTCCTTGGGGCAAAAATTTTGTCCCAAGGAATCTTGTCTGCATGGAGTCCTAAATGAAGTCTATTTATAAAACCTTTTCATATATGAGTGCAACTTTGCGCGACGAATCTAATCAGCCTAATTAATCCATGATTTGCTACATTAATGCTACAGTAATCATCCTCTAATCATGCTGTCAAAGGTCTCATTAGATTCGTCTCGCGATTTTGCCCAAGGGTTGTAGAGGTAGTTTTGTAAACTGACTTTATTTAATACCTCTAATTAACGGTCAAAGTTACATTTATTACGCGGCAAAAATTTTGCCGCCCAAACCAAACACTGGATAAGCCATGTACTGCCCGCTGTCCATCGTAAAGTCCCGAGAGAGCCTCGAGGTTGGATGCTTGGCCTTAAACAATGGATACATCAGTCTATTACCACTTTGTTTTATACTAGAAGTACTTCGCAAATACTTCCTTCGTTCCAAATTACAATTCGTTCAGACTTAGGCTAGCAACGCAGAATTTATCTACGCAAAAGTTGTATCAGCATATATTCTATAACTAGCTAGCAATTAAGTTTTTTTTGCGAGAAAACAGTTAGGATAGGTTGGATGCTTGGCATTAAATAATGGATAGATTAGTCTATTACAACTTTATTTTATACTATAAGTACTTTGCAGTACTCCTCCGTAGTCACAGAGAATTGTAATTTGGAAAGGATGAAATACTCTATTTTTCTTACCAGCAATTTAGCTAACGACACGTGACTTTAGCTGTGCACAGAAGTATGTTTGTTTGCGAGGAAACATTTATGATATGTTATTATAGAGATTCACAGTTAAATTAAAACTGAACCTAATAAAAGGCAATGCAAAATCAAACCACAGCTAAAGAACTATTGGGGAGCGTAGCTATATAGCTGTTTGCTAGTCAAACTGACTCTTGGCTACTCGAGCTCTAATTTCATCACAAAGTTTTGTGTCAAGTCGTGTCATGGGCGTCAGGACGTGTACGTGACTTTCGAACATCCCTTTCCGCCACCGGCTTTTGAGATCTTTGCGTCCACGATCCAAATTGATTAGTGGGGATGTGATTTGTTTATGGCGCCAAAAAGGTCTGGTGACTGATGGGTGAGTGGTGTGGTTTAGTCCATCAGATGCAATCATTAGTGGGAGCCATCGCACAAAGCGCTCAAGATCTTGCCTAAAGTAGAAATGGGGAATACAAATACTGGACGATGAGATCGTGTAGAAAGGACAACGAGGATCCGAAAGGCACGGTGGTGGAAGACAGAAGAGAGATTCAATTGACGATGAGAACCATTTTGGTTTAGCTTAACAAACGAGGCCTGTTTGTTGTTTGTCTGGGCCGCTCACCATGGCCTTCGTCGCCGCAGCCCAAGGCCCGCCGTGGGCCCATTCCGCACGAGAATCTCGCCGCACCAAAACCACCACCGCGCGGCCAGCGGGAACTAACCCAACAGCCCATTCAGCCACCCATGCTGCGCGCGGCCACCGCCGGCGCGGCGCGGCGGCGCATCTCGCTAGCCCCGGCGAGATCGGCGCACGAGCTCGCCCAGGCGCAAGCGCAGACGCAGCAACAGGCGCAGGTGGCCGGCCCCGAGCGGCGCGGCCTAGAGCCGTCGTGGGTACCACTCTACGTCAGGCTCTCGAAGCTGGACTCCGGCAGGCCGCCGGGAAGCTTGGCGGCGGAGCTGGACGCCTGGATCCGAGAGAGAAGACCGATCTCGGAGGAGCAGATCACCGCCTACGTCCGCAAACTCCGCACATTCAAGAAGGAAGCGTCCGCGCTCGAGGTGAGGCCTGCCCCCCCTGCAGATAGGACATTGTGACTGTAATTAGACTATTTCTACTTTGTTTTGCAGTATCTTCACCGATAAGATTTTAATCTGTGGAGCGACGCTCTAGCTCCCTTTTGGTGGCTAAATAAATAACCATTGAAGTTTTTATACTTGAATGACAGCAGTGAGCCAGTGACTATAAATTCCATTACCTAACACATTAATCTGCATGTGGTTGAGACTTGAGGTCCTGCATCTTGGTGCTTATGCCGTGTTTAGATGGGACTCCAAAAAATTTTGCAAAAAGGAATCTTACATGCATGGAGTACTAAATGAAGTCTATTTGCAAAACCTCTTCACGGATGAGCGTAACTTTTCAAGACGAATCTAATGAGCCTAATTAATCCATGATTTGCTACAGTAATGCTACAGTAATCATCCTCGAATCGTGCGGTCAAAGACCTCATTAGATTCGTCTCGCGAATTTACCAGGGGGTTGTGGAGGTAGTTTTGTAAACTGACTTTATTTAATACCCCTAATTAGTGGTCAAAGGAGGGTGAAAAAATTTGAGTTGACAAAAAAGGGATGAATCCTGAAAGCCCCTGATTTGTTATGCTATAGTTTTAGAAAACCACTGTCCACTGGTATGTTTACTTGTGGAACACAACCCTAGCATTTGTGATTCATTTGTTTCATAGCCCCACACTCACCTCAATAACAACATCTTTCACTTGTAAGCTACAGATGCAGGCTGACGTGTTGATTTAGTTTTTTAGTGTCCATCCAGACTGCTGATATCTAGATGGGCGTATTGTTCTTTAGGCACAAATGCTGGCTGCATGCCTATATTCAACATGTCATTGTGCTCACATTTTCTTGAAACTACGAAACCCCAGATTTTCTCATGTTTACACAAACTGTCAACTGGCAGGGGTTTGCTAAATTATAGTGTTTTTTGTATATTATTGAAAAAAAAGCTTCAAATTCAGTTGCTTTTGGTTGAAATTGAACATTTGTAGATGAGTAAAATGCACCAGCGGTCCTTAAACTTAATTGGGGATGTTACTTAGGCCCCCAAACTATTAGGCCGTCCCCAACCCAAGACACTACTCATAGTTTCCATAAGCTCCACATCATCAAGAAACTAGTGCTAGACACTACCTCTCCAATGCAAACACTACCCTTTCATATCCAAATTTAATATCACTCCTCTCTCATTGTGTCTTGGATATCGTGTAGAAACCATGTCTCATGCAAGACCCAGTTTCCTTCTCTTCCTTCATTTAATCACTTGCCACATCACTTTTCATTCTAGGTGGCAGCTCATTTAATTCTATGGAAACCATCCTAGTCATTGGGTTGGGGATGGCCTTAACTTGCAGATCTGAGTCCCTGAACTTTTTAATTGCACCAGTTGACATCAAATATAAATACATAATTAATTATCATATGCTGGCTTGTGTTGGGGGGATGACATTTTGTGAGTCCCACTAGATTTTTTTTTTCATTGATTGCCATGTGTGACCCCACGTGATATTAATGATGAGTTGGGAAAATCAGTGTTGTGGATGTTATTGCTATGTAGGCGAGTCAACACTGATTAGAGAGGTTTGGACCTTTTAGGGTGAACCTCAAGTAAGTTTAGGGATCCACATATGCAAATTAATAGTTTAGGTACAGGTACCTAGGTGAGACCCCCGAACACGTTTTGGACCGTTGTTGCGCTTTACTCTATACATCTTGGTAATTACTACTTAGCCAGTAATCTTGAATATTTGAGGAAGGCACACATTAGGTTAGTGTTCAATACAAAATATCAAATGCCATTATGAAAGAGATAGTATGGGAAAGTTTCTTTTCTCCCTAAAATAATGTGTTTTATTTTACAAGCACTATTTGCAGGCAGTCGAATGATCAACTACGATTGATATCAAGAATGCTTATAAATCGGGACAAAGATACATGTGCCATGAGCTAGTTCAGTCGGACTAATGAATGTTGTGTTGTAGCTAACAAGATTTGTTGTTTCTAAAAAACATTCCTTGGAAATTTTTTGATTGCTAATTGTTTCAAACAAACATGTTGTCACTGCCTCACTGGTACTTGCCATAGCAAATTCTATTGCTTAGTGGGGGATCTCAATTCTCACACATTAATAGGCAAACCTGAATAAAAAATTTCTAGAGGGAAGAAAAGTAAGTAACCTACCCCAATTTGCTTGGGACTGAAAGGCTTTGTTGTCAGTTGTTGTTGTTGTGGGGAAGAAAAGTAAAACTTCACAATAGGAAGTGAAGGTTTATGTTCTAACAGTAGAAGTTTCAAATAGTGATAACATTAATGCGTCTCTCCAAAGGCTGAAGAATGGAAATGAGGCTTAATAATAAGAAATGGCTAGAAGCTTAATGGCATAAGTTGCAGGTTGTTTTAGCAGGCGAAATGATGTCTTACCCTGCCCCCTACAAATCCAAGGTTTTGGGTGAGGGGTCGTGCTTAACTAGTGGGGTTTGCATAGAGGAACCCAATTTTCAAGCAGCACTTTATCCAGTTGTTAGTAACTTGTTGCTGATAAGGTCGGTTGCCCTTTCGGATTATATATTCTCACATTGGAATCTTTTTCTAGAGTCACTAGCAGAAAGGAGGTTTTGATATGACAGCTGGTAATTTCATTGGTTTTAATCCTGACTACTAAGATTATCGGTTTGATGCCACCGACACTAACTGGGATTTTTCTTATGTAGCTAATAATACAGGATAAAAGGATATTGAATTTTGTAGTGGCATTGTATTCATTATGCCTGGTGTCTTATTTCTGCTTGAAATATAACTTTGTCTTCCTTAGTTCTAGTAGCTTTCTTGCTCTAGACATATCCAGTGTATCATGAGTTGTTGAATGTATGCAGTCATGTAAACCTTTCTCTAGAAGTTTAATTTAACATTCCTCTTCGAAGAAAGGGGAAATACTATTATTATTCTACTGTTTCCATGGTAGAAAATTATAGCAAGTTCTGTTGAGCAATCAAGATTCTTATTGCTTGCAAAACTGCTATTGAAGCAATGTTGGGGATCTGTTCTTTTGCTAGAGTGGGTACTTGACACCTGGACATAAGGACAAATACTTGGTGAATTCAAGCTTGATTCTTGACAATACAGGTTTCAATGGCTCATTTGGATATTAATCTGCAGAAAACAAATTTACATGCATTAGTTACTCGTAATAATAACATGGCATGGTACATATAGCAACTCATGATATTCCAATGGTTCCAGTGCTCTGGTTCTTGTGAGCATGTGCGTGCGATATTTTTACTTGGACCATATATTCATATGCTCAAATGATAGTTGCTGTGCAGTGTGATTTTAATTCCTAGAGTTTTTGTTTCTACTGGAACCATTGGAAGAATTGACTATTCGGGATTACAAATACTGAGAGTACTGGAAGAGACATGTATGGTTTTGAGAATTTATCTACTGTTCTGGTACAACCTCTTTCTAAACTAGGTATTTTTATGTTCACAGTATAATATTTGGCCATGTTGTTTTGTACCCAGTTGATGGACTGGATGGAAGCTCGTGGAGCAAAGTTGAGGCTCGGGCATCAGGCTTTGCGGCTTGACCTCATTTCAAAAGTGCATGGGATACAGGCAGCTGAAGAATATTTCTGGAACCTTCCAGATACATCTAAGTCTTTCAAAACTTATACCTGTTTGCTTAACTGCTATAGTACACACAGGATGGCAGACAAAGGTTTGGAACTCTATGAAAAGATGAAAGCCATGAACATTGTTCCAAATAGACTGGTATACAACACCTTGATGGTCTTGTACCAGAAGGCGGGCCAGCCAGAGAAAATCCCCACAACATTTGAAGAAATGCGAGAAAGTGGTATAAGTGCAGATAAGTTTACATACTTTGCATTGGTAGAAAGCTACATTAGAATGAACAACCTGAATGCTGCTGAGAAAGTCGTTGAAGAATTGCAGAAGGTGGCTCCAGTTCACTGGTCCTTGTACACTATGATGGCAAACAATTACATTAAACTAGAGCAGTTTGGCAAGGCGGAAGCAGCCCTAAAGAAAGCTGAGGAAGTTATGGACAAGGCTGAGTTTTCCTCCTGGTATTTCCTCCTCTCCCTCTATTCCCGTACTGGCAATTCAACTGGGGTTAAGAGGATCTGGGAGTCTTTGAAGTCCACATTCAAGAAATGCTTGAACAGAAGCTATCTTGTGATGCTTCAAGCTCTGAGTACGCTTGACGACTTTGAATCTTTGCAGCAGATCTTTCAGGAGTGGCAATCCAGTCATGAGCATTATGACATGAAGATAGCAAATGTTATGATTAAAGCTTACCTTGATAAGGGTATGATAGACGAAGCTGAGGCTATCCGTCAGAGTGCCATGGCTAAGGGCCGTTGCAACGAGAATACAGTTTGCATATTTGCCGAGTTCTATTTGGATAAATATAATGTTAGTGCGGCACTAGAGATCTTGAGAGAAGCAAAGAACATGGTAAAGGCACACGACTGGGTGCCATCGAAAGAGCTCGTGAGCCGATTTCTGAAGCACTATGAAGAATCAAATGATGTTGATGGCATGGAATCTTTCTGCGGGGACCTGAAGAAGCTTGAATGCCTTGATGCAAAAGCTTATGAGGCCTTGATAGGTAGAACCAACCCATCCATTGCTCAGCGCAAATGCAGAACCTGAGATGACGGGATCCACGTAGAACCTGAGATGGCAAAAATGCAGAAGTGTCTCTGGTAGTTGAAAATAAAGAGGAAAGATATTCTTTTAAAAGAAGTTGAGGCTACTTTAGATTTTTCTTCATTATAGAACAGTATTTAACTTGTTGAACGTGTCATTATCTCATGAAAAAAGGGGAGGAAGTATCTGCTGTACATAAAGTTGATGATGATCTTTATTATCCCTGGTGTCTTATTTCTGTATACGTTGCAAGTGGAAGCCTTATCGCCTGGCTATTGTGTACTACCTATATTCTAATATGTTGCGATCATTTCCAAAATCCAAATATCCATTTAATGTTTTTATGTTACCCGTGCAGTCGATTGCCAGTATTCTCTACTGTTCTTTGTTATGAACGTTCATGACTTGCGCGCTCCAGCTAGTTGTTGGGTTTTTTTTTTTTTTTTTTTTGGATAGAGAGAGGAGCTTGCTAGTAACTGGGCTAGGCTCGGATTGGGCTATGACCTAGGATTATTGGGCCGGCCAATCTCCCCTGTACACATATACGATAACAAGCACCATTTTTTCTCTAAAAAAAGTACAAGCACGTTTTTTTTCTAAAGAAAAGTTCGGTCATGATTTGCAAATTGCAATTGTTTCGATAACATTCCGTCTCATTTGCTCTGCAATTTCTCTTGCCAAATGGAGTAACTTAACCAAGACGGTAGTACGCCGAGAGTTTCCTCCTTGAATTCTTTCTTTTAAAGCCATTTATTAACAAACCCGAAATTTCTTTCATTTCAGCAAACGCGGGTCAACCAAGAAAAAAGAAATGGCAAACCCTCGCTGGAACTGGAAGCTGTGATAAGCAACGCTCCTGATTTCTCCTTTTCCCACAGTAGCCGCCGAGACCCCCGCAAAGCCCTAAACCCATGGCGCCGCCAGCCCCCTCCGCCGGCGCCCGCCTGCTCCTCCTCCGCCGCCTCCTCTCCACGGCTACCGAAGCGGCGGCCGAGGCCGCTGCGCCCACCACCCCCGCCCCCGCCCCCGCCGCCGCCGCCGCCGCGAAGGCGGGGAAGAAGGACGCACGGCCGCTCTACCGTCGTCTGTCAGCGCTGGGCGCCGCCGGGGAGGGCAGCGTGTCGCGGGTGCTGAACAAGTGGGTGCGGGAGGGTGGTTCGCCGCGCGTCGACGACCTCGTCAAGCACGTTAAGGAGCTCCGCAAGTACAAGCGCCACGCCCACGCCCTCGAGGTACAGCCGTGGATCGACCGTCCATTCGATTTGAGCTCTGATTAGATAGCTCCTTGGTGGTTTATGGGAGGGGCGGTGGTAGAGGATAGGTGAGATTTTGCGGCAGCAAGTAGCAATCAACCTGATGTGATGCTTCCGCTGGAGATGGAGATGATTCGTCCAGTGTTTTGCTGGAATAACCGGTTACATTAGCTTGGGAAATTTCGCATTTAGTTGGGGACCTCTCCTCTCTGGCTATGGCACAGATACTTATGGCGATGTTGGAATCCTAGTTACAGTTTGATCTGGTCAGATGCTCTGTTCAGCCCTTGATAATAATGGGGATAGCAGCGTGGAACTGTCAGCTGGGGTACCCAGGGGAGAGGCTATGGGCACATTTCAGTATCCCTTCTAGTGTGCAGAAGAGATTCCTAATTTAGCTGTATAGTTTCACTTTGAATATGGATATTGCTGAATCCACTTATTTTCAGTTTGTGTTGGTAAACTTGTTAGCCTGGACTGGCTTGGTATTTTGGATTATTTAGGCTATAAAAACGTTCTACTTTAGTTTTACCATGTGGTACATTGCTTCACACATACGCTGATGAGGTTTATGTTTCATTTGTCTTTGGGTATGCTGGGCTGCTGTCACTGTAATGCTTTTATTTTACTTCTTTGCTTGAACTTGCAGCTCTAGGATTTTCTTCTGAGATCTATTTTGGTTCAGAAGCTTTCCTTGTGAATGGTGGTGGTTTATATTTGTTCTATACCACACATATCTTTACTATTTTTTGGATATAGCGACTAATTATAACTATATTTAACTGCGTGGACAATAGCAAAAGATTTCACCGTAATTGTTTACTATTCTCTTGATTAGATCCCTAGTGTGCCACTTGCTTATGGCACATCTAAGCAGTGCCACCCTTTTTACACAGGAATCATTTTCGCAATTTTGTATTACACTTAATTGAATAATATAAGCACAGTAGGGAGGCGAATCAGTGTGGTCTCTATCCAAATCTATGTAGGCACAACTTTACCCTCTAATCATCAATCACAATATATTAGAGGGTGTTTGGTTGAAGGGCTTATAATAAGTCCCTATGTGCTTATATGACTTTTATACCCCTGTCCAACCCCTCTTTGGAGGATGGGGGAGGGGTAACAGCTGGAAAAGAGGTGTTTTGGGGTGGGGACCATCAGAAATAAGCCCCATAAGCACCCTTGGAGGGGCTTATGGGCTTATAATAAGTCCCACAAATAAGCCTGGGTGTTTGGATGAAAAGGGACTTATTTGGGGCTTATTTGAGGGGCTTATAATAAGTCCTTCCCAACCAAACACATCTAAAGTTATCGACTAGTCTTGATTCACAGTTCTTTGTACATCTGTTATTGATGCTTGGCAGTACTTTAACTATGATGTGTTGTCGTTCTCACACAGCTGATGGATTGGATGGTCAATGCAAGGGGCATGAGCATGTCACACACTAACCATGCGATACGTCTGGATCTCATCTATAAAGTGCGTGGCCTTGAGGCAGCTGAAAATTATTTTGCTGGACTCCCTGATCCAGCCAAGAACCATCGGACTTATGGTGCACTTCTTAATTGTTATTGCTCAGCAAAAATGGAAGAGAAAGCAACAGATATCTACAACAAGATGGATGAGCTTGGCATCTGTTCCAGTGTGCTACCCATCAATAATCTGATGTCCCTTTACATGAAGTTAGGCCGGCATGGGAAGGTTGATAGTCTCTTTGAGGAGATGAAGGTGAAGAATATTAAACCGGATAGCCTCACATGCTGCATTCTGATGACTAGCTATGCATCATCAAACAAGATAGATGCTATAGAAGAACTTTTGAAAGAAATGGTAGAAAAGGATGTAACTCTTGGGTGGTCTGCATATAGCACACTCGCTTCTATCTATGTAAATGCTGGTCTGGTTGAAAAAGCAGAGTCTGCTCTGAAGAAACTCGAGGGGCTTATTGTTACTGATGATGGCAGGCAACCTTTTGATTTCCTTATGAGCCTATACGCTTCAGTAGGCAATTTGATCGAGGTCAATAGGATATGGGATGTGATAAAGGCCAAATTCTCGAAGGTGACCAACACAAGCTACCTTGGCATGCTTCAAGCGCTTTATAAGCTCAATGATATTGACCGTATGAAGCAGATTTATGTGGATTGGGAATCCAATTATGAGCGCTATGATGTAAGGCTGACAAATATGATGATCCGTGGCCATCTGAAGCTTGACATGACTGAAGAAGCAGTGTCATTGTGGGAGAAGGCCAAGGAAAAAGGCGCAGATTTCGACTCCAAAACATGCGAGGTATTTCTTGATCACTACATGGGTAAGGGTGATCTGAACTTGGCACTGAACTGGGTGGAGAATATGATCAAACTCCCCAAGAAAGCAGGGCAGCTCAATCAGGATAAGATCCACAAGTTCCAGAAGTATTTCGAAGAGCACAAGGACGCTGACGGTGCCGAGAGGTTCTGCAACTGCCTGAGAACGCTAGGGTGCATCGACGGGAAAGCGTACGAGTCCCTCCTGCGCACATACTTGGCAGCTGGTAAGAAAAGCCGTTCTCTCCGCCAACAGATCAAAGATGATAAGATCGAGATCTGCTATGACATCGGGAAGTTACTGAAGAGGATGGGCGACAAGGGACGATGAGATACATATTTATCTTGAGCTCCAATTCACTGTAGTCAGTGATTCTTAAATGACCTCTTCCATGAGCATCATAAAGCAAATGTGATAGATCCAACAGTTTTCGTGTTCTTTGGCTGTTCATGTAAAGGATAGCTCAGGGCTAGACTGGTGGTGTTCCAGCTTTTGCTGCTCTTGTAAGAAGCACCTAGGGAGCAATGAGATTCTTCCAAGTGCAACGTGAGGTCTTGTCTAGCTAGGCTTTTTTGCGTTACCTTTTTCATACTTTTCTTGAATTGAAATTGCCATTACAGACTCGCTGTACTGGAGCAAGAATCCTGCTACAGAGCCGTTTCCCTTTCCATGTCTTGCGGTCAGTGTGCCATCAGCAGGGATGGAAACCGATCGAATACGCATGGAAACGGATTCGGATAGCACTTTTTACCACATTTTTACTCGAATACGAATACGAATTCGGATGCTCTCGAATACGAATACAAAACGAATGGTCGGATGCGGATACGCATTCGGATATTTACTCGATTTAGAAGACAACATTTACTTATTTTATTTATTGATGGTTTTTAAATAACAAAATTATTATACAAGTAAATATTAAATTATAAGTACATAACAAGTGTAGACAAAGACCGCTCGTTAATAATGTCACATTTATCCATAATTATTTCATTAATTAATCATATAAAAATTAAATAAAACTATAGATAAATATATATTTAATAAATAAATATATACATTTATCATGAAATAATAAAAGTATATAAAAATATTTTTGTCAATAAATAAATAAACTATAGTATTAAATTAAATTTAATATTCATATATCTTTCTTATTTAAATTAAATACATTAATTTTTAAAATTAGAGATAACTTTTAAATAGTTATATGTGTACAATAATAGTAATATTAAAATTGATATCATAATCATTAGTAATGAAGATAACATTTTTTAAATAGTTTTGATTATACACTATCATTACTAACAACCAAATAAACACTTTAAATGTTATCTCCATATGGTCGGATACGAATAGTGTCGGATATTGTCGAATACGGATGTGGAACCGGATAGAGAAAATCGACGAAAAACGAATTCGGATGTATCCATTTTAGTACCACATTAAATTCGAATACGAATACGGATATCCAAATTTACATTTTAGCGGATACGAATATCGGATAATTCGGATTTCACTTTCACATTTCCATCCCTAGCCATCAGGTTGATGCCCTGACAGTGATATGTGCACGCTCGCGAGAAGTGTGGTGTGGATAGGTCTCTGTGAACAGGTCAGCCATTCGTGCTGGAAATAATTCCATGCGAGACGGTAGCCCAAGGCTGTCAACAGGTGATGGATGGGTTTCCTGCACTGTCTTGTCATACCGTGTAAAATGGTGAACTCGGTACCAAGACAATTTATTTGTTCGCAAAAGAGTAGACAATTTAATCTCATGAGTGTGATCTGTAATGGTTACTATATTGTGTCAAACACTTTCTCCACTCTTAAGGTACAAAATGTTGTTTCAGACATTGACCGTCTCCAAAGTAACACTAATAATTAGTATACTGCAAATGTTCAAATTTGAATTCAGAGCTTTGAACTTTTTGCCTGTGCATAAGTCGAAATACTGACATACTCCTCTCTCGTGCGCCGGGTTGAGGAGGCATGTGGGTATGATCACATAACAGGTTTAAATCCGGTGATTTAAATCCTACTGATCATAATTTACAATACACAAGTACTTTCAATAGTTTTGTACCTTTTTTGTTTATAGGCGTAGGGTAGAAGGCCCTGTTGGCTCTTACACAAGTAAGTTACCTTTTGGTGCCCTAGCATCTTGTAATCGAAAAGCATTGCAAATGTTCAAACTTGAGTATTCAGAACTTTTAAACTGTTTCACCTGTGCATAAGCCAAAATAATTGAAAACACCTCTCTAGTGGAGACGTCAGGGATGATACCATGTAAGAGTTTAGATCAGGTGTATAAATCCTAATCATAATTTACATGCACAGATACTTTAACAGTTCTACGATTTTTATTTGTAGGCCCTACCCACAGGTGTTACTGGCCTTGCATCATCTTGTAGCCGAAAAGAAAATGAGAAGTACTGTGGTCGTTGGCACATTATGAGTCATAGAAACTGTAACCAAGACAGCAGCTTGTAAACACACAGCAGACAGCACCAATTGCTCATAGCAAAACTAAGCTGCATTAAGCTAATACTATATTCATATGTAAAATTACAGATCAAAGAGCCCTAAAATCACCCGGGAAAGATTACAGAAAAGCTGCTAGTCTTATTTTTCTCAACCAGAATGTCTAATTTACAAAGCAAGCCAAGAGACGAACACCAGGCCCGGATTTCAACTGTTCAGGACTTCAGGGAGGGGCTCACTTGCCCCCTCCAGGCCCTCCCAGCGTGAGCACAACATCGTGCAGGTCGCTGTTGCCCCGCTCCGGCTCGGACTTGACCGCCTTTGCTGGGAACCCTTGCCGCGCGTGGTGGGCGCAGTCTGGAAGCACGAAGCCGGTCGCTTGCGGCACCGGCAGGGCATGGACCGGGATGGCGTGCGCCAGCAGTGGCCGCTGCTGGGGAGGCACGGCCGAGCTCGTCAGGATCTGGTGGTGCACCGCCGGTCTTGGAGCCGTCACTCCAGGTCCCTGAGATGGAAAACGTCAAAGACATGCAAAACCATGTATATGGAGTAGTTAGTTTCCAGGAAGGATTTGCTTACTGGAGCAAAAAGAACGCCTCTGAAGAGTTGGCCGTTCACCACAGCGGTCATGAGGTACCCTGAGTCAAATGCTCCGTCAATCGTCCCATGAACCTCTGCGCCAATCTGCAGATTAAGCAAACATGACAGTATCCATTAAGAGACATGAACGATACCACTGAACATTACCCTGATGAGAAAGTGATGTGGTGAGAGTGGCATACAAGAGGGGGATTAGGAAGCCGGGGCTGTGGTTTGTGTTCGGACGAAAGGAACTGCACTTCCTGCCGATGCTGTGGTGCAATGTTGCGGAGAAATTGGTCAGTCTTCAGAGGCCTTGACGAAACACCTCCAGGTCCAGGAGCCCTCAGCGTGCTATTGGCACCTCCAGGTCCAGGAGCCCTCAGCGTGCCATTGGCATTGAGGCGGACAAATGGTTGCAGGGCTGAAATCGATGTATTTGGAGAGGCTGAAAGCTTGTGAACTCCATTCTGCTCCTGATCTGATTGCGACGGTGAGGAATGTTGGGAAAGAGACAGTGAATGCTCCTCTTGCTCTGACTCAGGCTCATTTGGGCGAGCTTCACCAGTTTTTCTTCGCTTCACATGGCCATTCTCTGAAGATGTCAACGATGCATGTAACCAATACATGTGTCACAAATAACACTGACAGAATAGAAGTCTTTTTCTTTCTTTTTTCACTTACCAAGGCCACGCAAGAATGGATTTCTTTGCCCGATTTCGGCTTCTCGAGGTTTCTGAACCATGTCTCCATTGCTCACACTTGTCTCTTTCTGCTGCATTGTCTTTGCGTCAAAATGGGTGTTTACAGAATAATTAAGATCGAAGTACTCATGGCAAATGAAGCTACTCACAGTCTCTGATCTCAGAAATTTTCTCTTCTCCTGGCTCCAATGGTTGCTAAGAACCTTGCACATCGAAATGTTGTAGCGGCCATTTGGATGCTCGGAGCCCAATTGCAGAATGAGAAGCTCATTCAAGGGACGTTCATCTTCGCCACATCTGAAATTTTCCAAAATATATCAAATTGTTAACCAACTATAACGTGTTTTCTAATACATTCTTGAATCTACTACAAATGAATCTGTTCCTGCAAACTTACCCTCCATAGATTGCGATGTCAGTATTCATGAGCACTGCTGTATGGGAGAACCGTCCCTGCGGTTGCTGCCCACATACCTCAAGTTGACTCCATGAACGGTTTGCGACATCAAGAACCCAGACATCGCTGTAGTATTTTTTATCACCAACTCCTCCAATTATATAGACCTACACAGATGTGCTTTGTTCAGGATCCAGTAAATGAGTTCTCTTGCAAAATTTGTTAATGGTGTTTCAGTAACTGATGCTACCTTAGAACCAACGCTGATAGCTGCATGACCTGCCCTCACACCAGGCGATGCTCCCTTTACTGGAAACTGCAAATCAATGAAGTTAAATTAGCAACATGATTATGCTGGGATGAGCTGTAAACTGCACTGAGAATTTCCATTCTGAGCAGAATCTTAGATGCAATGTTTCATTCTGAGCAAGTTTCAAGCTGAAATATAAGCGAAGTTTTGCAGTTAAACATGCAATGTAGAAGTCAGCATCAAAGATGAATATACTCCTGGGTATTTTGCAAGAGATCTAATCTAGCAAGTCACCATCACATTTGGAAAGCGAAAGATAATGGCAATCAATATACACCGGAAACATGTGCATCTGGCAGCGCTGTCACATTTGAGCCAAGCCACCATACATGACAAGGACGCGGCGCTTACCCTTGACCACGCCATGGTGTCGACGTCGAGCACGTCGACCTCGCCATGGTACCGGTCGCCGCAGTCCCCGCCATAGACGAAGAGCCTGCCGCCGACGGCGACGGCGCCATGGCTGTCCCTGGGGGCGGGCGCGTAGTCGCTCTTCACCTCAGGCGTGGACCACGTCATGGTGGGCACGTCCAGCACGTGCACGTCGCTGAGGTAGTTGCCCTCCCCCTCGCCGCTCCCGCCGAAGACGACGAGGCGGTCGCCTCCGACGACGGTGACGGTGTGGCTCTCCCGCGGCGACGGCGGCGTGCCCTTGCACTGCGGGCGGGTCCACTCCCCGGTGCGCAGGTCCAGCACGTGGAGGTCGTTCACCTTTTTGCCGCCGTTGGTGCCCCCGAAGACGAGCATCCGGTGGCCCACCAGCGCGGCGCCGTGGCTGTCCCGCGTGCCCGGGCGCTGCCCCGTCGTGGCCATGGAGCTCCACGCCATGGTCTCCACGTTCAGCGTCAGCACGTCGCTGAAGTGCAGCCCCCCGCAGCATCCCTGAAGGGTCATAGCATTGAACAAATCTCAGTCACAACAAAAGAACTACTCTCTACTGCAATGCAGAAAAGTGACCGTAGCCATCGACCACATGAACAAACTGATTGCGATCGATTGCAGATTTGATCTGCCTGATCGGTGAAACCACGTGGTTCGTACTGGCAAGCTCGATCGATCGCTGGAGCGGAGGAACAGCGCCTCGGTCGGTGCAGTAAGTACTACCACCGATCGACGATGCGAGGTGGTGCCGCCCGTGTCAGCGTTGCTCGCATTTAACACCTTCTCTGTGCGTGACCACACCACCATCACGGCATACCAATCAGGAGGAAGCTTAAACTAGCAAGTGGTCCAGACGGCGGGGGAAAGAGAAAGAGCAGCGAAAAAAAGGCTCTGTTCTCCCCTTTTCCGCTCGTACTCCTACTACTACAGTACATTTGCCGCTAACTCCAGCCGAATGACTGAACCTTCTTGGCTCAAAGAAATTACTTGCTTGAAGAACAAAATTTGTGAGGCCTCAAGAAGCTAAGAACGAACATAGAGAATTTGTGTGGTGGGCGGTGAGAAACTGACGGCGATTCAACGAAAGGGGAACCTACTTTTGCTTTCCTACCGCTGCCCATTTTTTTTCATTATTATGGACGAATATTACAGCAAGGACCAAGGAGCAGGAGCCCCTCACTTTAGGTGAAAGCTGCAGAACATTTCGCTTGCTTGTTTGCTTGCTTGCTTGCTTGCTACATCAGTGGGGGGTGGAAGAGGACAAAACGCGGCTCCAGAGGATGAACACCAGAAAAGATACAACTTTTTCTCCAAAAGAATCCCTCTCCAGTGAAAAAAAAAGGGTCACAGGTCACGGCATGCGTCTTTGTTGATGCTAAACTGAAAGATGCAAAACTCAACACAACGGCCTAAAACTCTGAATCGGTTCGTAGCTTCTGCTCATGCTTGGGCGGGTGGTAGAGACTAGAGAGGGGGCATCGAAAGTGGAAATTTCCAACAGCGCGCCAAGCAGGGATGGATGAAGAACATGCTAGGAGAAGAGAGGATCAAGACCATGGGGACGAAATTGGCAGTGGATGATGGGATAGATAAGATACGTACCCCGAAGACGTAGACGACCCCCTCGAAGAAGCAGGCGGAGTGGCCCCACCGCTCCGGCGGGTTGAAGCCGACGACCTTGGGGTACAGCCACATTGCCTTCCGCCGCCGCTCCATCTCCCCCTCCCTCTGCTGCGCCCCTTGCCCTTTTTTTCTTCCCTTCTCTCCCGGACTCCGGGTGGTGGTTCTCTGCTTCGTTCTCTCCGGAGAAGAGGAGGGGAGGGAGCAGGGTGGTGGGGGAGAGGAGAAGACAGCGCCAAAGATATGGAGTGAGGAGGACGAGGACGAGGAGGAGAGAGAGCCAGAGAGAGGGGAGCAGGGCAGTTTTCACAAGGTGTCACACCAGCCGTCTCTGTTGGTGATGCGATTTGCCACAAAGGGCGCCCCTGCTCAGCTAGTGAGGCATCACACGTCAATCAGTCGGTCGCTCGCTCGCACTCGGGGAGGTGGACATGAAAAGATAGGGCCTCTCAACTCATGTCCAAGGTTCTCGCAGCCCCCCGCCTCGTCTCAGGGTCCGTTTGGCACAGCTGTGGCTGTGGCAGCTTCGGCTGTGGCTGTGCTGATGGAGCTGATTCTCTGGTGAAGCTGAATCTGTTTTGAAAACCGTTTGGCAAAACAGTTTCTCCTGTATTTATTGGAATAGATGGAAGAGGTCAAATGTCCTAGATGCCCTTTTGTGTGGGTTGTCTGAGCTAATGTTCTAAGTGTCTTTAATAAAAATTAAAGCTAACGTACACATGCATGCTATTTGAGGTAATTAAGAATAATAAAAATAGGCATAATATGTTCATTACACTGTCTCATACAAGCTAACTGACATGATTCGTACCGCGGGGTGGGAGGGTTGGGCCGGTGGAATGATTGCGGTGGCAAATTGGTGGTTATTTTCGCGAAACACAGGGGCAAATTGGTAACGACGATGGCAGGCATGCAGGCGGAGCCGGGGGGAGCGGCAATTTTCCGCTCTCTCGCCCGCCAACCGCTCCAGTCACCGCGTTTTACGGGTGATTCTCGCGCGCAGCTGTTTTGCGCGCCCGTTTGGCAGGGCTCCTCGCTTCGCACGCGGAGCGGAGCGGCTGGGAGCCGTGCCAAACGGACCCTCAGGCTCTCGGCTCAGTAGCCAGTAGAGTACGCGCGCGCACAGCCCCACTGTGGCGACTGGCAATCCGGCCGGCACACAGCGCACAGGAGAGCTGCTGGTGGTGGTGGGTAGGGATGGAAATGTGAAAGTGGAATCCGAATTATTCGATATCCGTATCCGCTAAAATGCAAATATGGATATCCGTATTCGTATTCGAATTTAATGTGGTACTAAAATGGATACATCCGAATTCGTTTTTCATCGATTTTCTCTGTCCGGTTCCACATCCGTATTCGACAATATCCGACACTATTCGTATCCGACCATATGGAGATAACATTTAAAGTGTTTATTTGGATGTTAGTAATGATAGTGTATAATTAAAACTATTTAAAAATATTATCTCCATTACTAATGATTATGATATCAATTTTCATATTACTATTATTGTATCCATATAACTATTTAAAAGTTATCTCTAATTTTAAAAATTAATGTATTTAATTTAAATAAGAAAGATATATGAATATTAAATTTAATTTAGTACTATAGTTTATTTATTTATTGACAAAAATATTTTATATACTTTTTATTATCTCATGATAAATGTATATATTTATTTATTAAATATATATTTATCTATAGTTTTATTTAATTTTTATATGATTAATTACTGAAATAATTATGTATAATGTGACATTATTAACGAGCGATCTTTGACTACACTTGTTATGTATTTATACTTTAATATTTACTTGTATAATGATTTTATTATTTAAAAACCATCAATAAATAAAATAAGTAAATGTTGTCTTCTAAATCGAGTAAATATCCGAATGCATATCCGCATCCGACCATTCGTTTTGTATTCGTATTCGAGAGCATCCGAATTCGTATTCGTATTCGAGTAAAAATATGGTAAAAAGTGCTATCCGAATCTGTTTCCATGCGTATTCGATCCGTTCCCCATCCCTAGCGGTGGGTGGTGCTGCGAGGAGGGGAGGGGACGGGAGGCGAGGGGGACACGGGTGACCATGCGATGCAAAGGCGCCCCTGCTCCGGCTACTGCTACGCTATCTCTGTAGTGTGGTCTGGTGTGACCATGTATGCGTGCACAGGCACGGGCACAGCATCTGCGGAGGCTGAGATGAGGGGGTGTGGGGAAACGTGTGCGTGGGAATGTGTGAGGGAGTATCTAATTGCGCACCTACATGACGGAGGCATGGCTCGGTTGGAGGAGGGGGCCAGGGAGGGGTTTGAAAATGATGGGGAGTGGGGAGGCTGGCGGCATTGGTGTGTGTGGACTGTGGAGGGGATGTGATGGGGAGCTGTGTTGTTTGTGTCGCTCAACTGATCTCGGCTTGGTTGTTTGGTACTTTGGTGGGGGTGCGGATTCTCGGGCCCGGATGGGGTTGCGCCACCGCGGCAGGGTGGATCAAACCAGCCAGCCGAGCAGGCTATTTCTAATACGTACAAGTTTTATAAAAGTTTTATGTATATTAATTAGCATATTATATATTTTTTATAATATGGTATCGGAATTATGAGAAACAATGAACAAGTTTTATCTAGATAAAATCACATATACATGCATATCAATTTTTATTAAGTCATAAAATTAAATGTTATGAAGTGTCTATAAAATCATAACATGAAACTATGCATTGGAGGATAGTTTCATAGGCCATTTTATTGTCTTGTTGCTTGCTATATGACTATCTTGAAATTATCAGCATAAAATTTCCCAATGGGATTGGCAAGTTTCAGCTCTCCTCTTCTCTGTCTGCCTCCCCTTCTAGAAATATATATGGTTTCAGTTTTGTTCTAAAAATATAATTTGGTAGGGTAGATATTAATATACTCAATTATTTATCCATTGACCTTGTTTTTATTGGTATCCATTGACTCAAATGTTTGACTTACCACAAAACATAATGACCAGAACAGAGATTTAATTAGTACTTTCTCTGTTCTGGTCATTTGCTGATGCTTTATTATTACCACAATCTGCCCTGTGAAAGTTTGGCGTGCTGCTTTGCTGAGGCTATAGTTTGCTTTATGTCTAGACGTGAAAGTTTGCCGTGCTGCTCTGCTGAGGCGATAATTTGCTTCATGTCTAGACTCCGTGTGTGCCGCAAGCCTTAGCACTTCATTGCCGTAAAAAATGTCTCCACAATCTGCCCTGTGAAAGTTTGGCGTGCTGCTCTGCTGAGGCTATAGTTTGCTTCATGTCTAGACGTGAAAGTTTGCCGTGCTGCTCTGCTGAGGCCATAGTTTGCTTCATGCCTAGACTCCGTGTGTGCCGCAAGCCTTAGCACTTCATTGCCCTAAAAAATGTCTCCACAATCTGCCATGTGAACATTTGCCGTGCTGCCCTGCTGAGGCCATAGTTTGCTTCATGTCTAGACTCTGTGTGTGCCGCAAGCCTTAGCACTTCATTGCCGTAAAAAATGTCTCCAAAATCTGCCCTATGAAAGTTTGCCGTGCTGCTCTGCTGAGGCCATAGTTTGCTTCATGTCTAGACTCTGTGTGTGCCGCAAGCTTTAGCCCTTCATTGCCGTAAAAAATGTCTCCACAATCCGCCGGAAGTTTGGGAGACGAATCGACTGTCGCACTTCTGCTTGCTCGAGCTTAGCGTGGCTGGTTCAGGATATAAACTAAACAGTCCCAGATATGAATAAGTGCGCCATTTCCACCATTAGAAAGCCCCACATCCATCCTTGCTTTTTGTCTCGGCCACTTTTGGGTCCAGGTCGAAAGGCTGGAAACTTGGTCTAGTTGGTGGCTCCAACCGGAACAAGTGAGGGGCTTTTAGTCTTGCGCTAGCATGTTCGTTTGGCTTATCAGCCACCAGCCAGCAGTACTTCAGTCTCACAACAAATCAGCACCAGCCACCAGCCACCAGCCAACCAGCAGTACTTCAGTCTCACAACAAATCAGCACCAGCCACCAGCCACCAGCCAACCGAACAGGCTGGCACCGATTGGTCTCAGTTGGTGGCTACCACCAAGACTAAATAGACTCTTTTTAATTAGTCACCAATCGTGATTAAACTATTTCTCATGTCTCGACACTCTCCTCCCCCTCCACTCTTTCTACACGTATATCCTTCCCACTAGTCTCCTCTTTCTTTTTCTTCTGTCTTTTCGTCTTTTCTCCCATAGACGGGCGGCACGGCCTACACTACACGGGGTGCCGCGAGCTGTGCGGGGCGGCCGAGGAGCGGGCGGCCAACAAAGGAGCGCGGTCGAGCGACGCGGGGCTGGGGCTGCTACTATTGATTTGTTCTTTTTTTCGGAAGTAAACATATTAGTTCTGGTTGGGGAGAAATAAATAAAACACATTCGTCCCGGATGCATAGTTATAGTTAAGGAATCGGGACTGAACACAATTTCCAAACGAGGTTCAGATAGAGTTCTCCAGTCGCATCACTTTGGATATATAACGTGCTAGTACAGTGGAGTGGAGGGAGGAGCTAATCCGATAAAAGACGGTGTCCTGATTTATTTGGTTCTAAACTTTGTAGCACGATCCAAAAGCCAGCGATTTTATACGTCTGTCCGGACTCAGCGGACCGTGACACCGGATCTCGCTTCCGGCTCAAGTCACTCCCGGTACACGCACAACCACGAACCGAGCGGCCTGTACGGATAACCACACACGCGGGCACACACCCCCTCCCCGGCGGTGACAGCGACGGCAGCGAGTAAAGGCCCAGTGGCGCGCGCGCATACGCCGCTGATCCGCTGGATTACCTGCTCAGCTCAGAGCAGTCCGTTGTTTCTCTCGGCAAGTCAATGCGCCGTGACGGCGAGAGAACATGCACATGGACGGCATGGATGGAAAGGGTTCGTGTCACGTTCGCGTCACGTCAGCGCCGGACACGGACCGGCCCCGGCCCCCTGGTGCAGGGCCCGTCCGTCCCTCCGTGTCCGCGTGTGCAGTCACCATGTGTTGCGAGCTCGGAGTGGCCGGCCGCCAGTCGGCCACGGCGGCCAGCAGCTGGCCGATCGCGCATCGCGTCACGTCCGGCGGGAAATGTCCAATCCTACGACGAGAAATGCCCAGACCTAAGCCCTGACGACGGAAAAAAAAAAATCAAAGTTTTTAACCCCAGCAGGCCAGGTGGGCTCAGTTTCGGTCGGCACTCAAAAAATTGGACAAGTGCAATTTCTTTGATATACTAATTTTTATCGCATTTATTTCCTCATTGCACAATTGTAGCACCAAGAAAGAGCTGTACGCTTTTGCAGAGTAATTCTTATAAACATAAGTACTTTGTAGCACGATCCTTTGTTTTTTTTCCAAAAAAGAATATCAAAAATCCACTTTGCTAGCCACTGGCTGTAGGCATCATCAGGGAGGGATTCAGGGTAGGGTAGCAGTAACATGGTAGGATAGGACGTGCCACCTTACCTTGGCGTTGAAGACATGGACACCGGGCTGCTCCCGTCCCTTTCACCGCTCGTTCTGAAAGGGAAACGGCGAGGGAAGGGGGGTACCTTTCGTGAAAGCGGCCAAGACGCTCGCTACTGGTGGCTGGCTTATTAGTCCTCTAGTTGGTCATTTTGTGCGGGTACCCACTTATTTTTGGTCGTTCTATCAGGTCACGTCCCTGTTGACAGAGAGACAGATTTGATAGAAAGGTGATGGCAGTGACTGTATATTTCTAATGATATATCATTTGATGTTAAGAGCCGTAGCGGTGTGAGCTCCACATGAAATTGTTACGACCAGCTTCATCAATCATCAACGCTTAAGAAAGGATTGAGGAGGCAAGGAAGAGATGTTTGGATAAGTAGCATATTTACAGCACTCATTATGACGCATTTAAGTAGAGAGACGAGCTACAGAAACATCAACAGTAGACTTCAATTACTGAAAGCAGAAAGTTAAGTATGCTTTTGTTTGTCCAAATACTAGTAACCTATAAGGCCAGTCCCAGTGGAGGTTTTATAGGAGTTTCATAGACATTAAATGAGCTGCCACATAAACAAAAGTGATGACATGGCAAAGAAGTGATGAAGAGAGAGAAGGGATGAGTTTCATCTAGATGAAACCGTGTATGCACGGTTACCTAGACTATAAAACATAGAAACCACCATTGGGGCTAGAAAAGTTTCATTTCATAAGATTTCACCCAATGACGTGCAACGCATTTAAATGCTACAAATAGCCTATGAAACCGTGTCATGAAACTGTCCATTATATGCCTTGTTTCATTCATAAAACCTATACATGTTTAGATGACATGACATACTTGAAAATCGTGTAATGAAACTACCACTGGGAATGGCCTAAACAATTTTTATTTTACTTTAACACTTGACCTGTCAACATATTGCACTTTGCTATTTATAAATGAATATGCGACGAGAGCTACATGTTATATGAAAAGGAAAAGAATGCTTTGCAGAATAATGATATTCCTCCATTTTTAATTTATTTAAGTACAAATGATTGAAGTATTATAAGATGATCAGTTGAGTTCATACAATATTATTCTTGTTTATGAAAAATTGTGCATTTTTGTAAGAGGCCACTGGTCAGCACTAAAATGCTTTAAACCTAGGGTCTAAAAAGTACGTGCTAATTGTCATCGTAATTATTAATACAATTTGCAACATAGGTTGTGTTGCCATCAAAACACCACATATTTTTGTTTCAAATAGAATCATGAGTTTAGTCTAGAGAAACAAGAAAGACAAATGTCATTATGTTTTTCTAAAGAGTAAAATAGGTGTTTTCCTAAAATTAGTCACCATTTGCTAAACAATTCTATATGTATCTTGTTAACACACAATAGTTATTTTCAGAATCTAATAAAAAGGATTTTTATATGGAACATGCCTTTTAAAATGTAGAAGCTTCATATAGGATCTAAATAAATTTCAATAGAGCACTAAATAGAGAGCATAGCAACAATTTAAATAAATAACAAGCATAGCTAGAAGCAATAAAACACTTGGGACAGAAACATATAAGATCTAAATAACTTTCAATAGAACACTAACATATATGTAAAATTTTTAGAAATTTTAAATACCATTTTAATATTTTCTGATTTAAAATAAATTATTTATGCATTCTTTGAATTTAATTATTATTTTAATTATTTTAGAAAGGAAAATCACCCAAAGGGCCAAATTTGCACGGTTTCAATAGTTGGATGGACTATGATATCTTGTTTTGTGGTAGAGGTTGAAAATCAGACTCTTGTGATGGTTGGATGGTGTAAATTGAAAATTTCCCTTTTACTTTAGCACTTGGCCTGTCAACATATTGCACTGGATATGCGGCGAGAACCACATGTTATATAAAAAGGAAAAGAATGCTTTGCAACGTAATGATATTCCTCCATTTATAATTTATTTACATACAAGTGATTGCAATATTATAAGATGATCAGTTGAGATCATATAGTATTACTCTTGTTTATGAAAATTAGGGCATTTTTAAATTTCAGAAAATTTGGACATCAACACTTTTATACTAAAACTCACAGTACAACAATTCTAGGGGCTTCGATACTACTCATGGGTCACATAATAACTATTCACGAGACCCACCGGTTAGGTGGGACCCATGGGCAGGTGGGACCCACAAGGCCTACTATAGGTGGGCCCCACAGTAGATGGGACATGTGTAAATTTGTTATTTCATGACAATTGGGTCCCATAGGTCCATCCTAGATTATTTATGTTACCATTTTTACACAAAACAATAGTGGCCTAGACACAAAAACCGGTTTTACATGTTTATTATGTTGATGAAGTCCCACATGAGCTATTAATACGCGGGTCCAAAATTTGTTTATGGTTTTTTAACGAAAAAAGCAAAAATAATATAGAGAAAAAATCAGCTTAATTATGGACTATTATAAGCGCGCACCTCACACTAATCTGCCTAGTTGTTATAAGTTGGCACTGGTCAGCACTGAAATTGGTTTAAACCTAGGGTCTAAATAGTGCATGCTTATTATGAATACGGTTTGCAACATAGGTTGTGTTGCCATCAAAACACCTATTTTTGTTTCAAATAGAATCATGAGTTTAGTGTGGAGAAACAAGAATGACAAATGTCATCATGTTTTTCTACAACGTGAAATAGGTGTTTTCTTTAAAACACTCACCATTTGCTAAACAATTCTTTATGTATCTTCTTAACGTACAATAGTTATTTTCAGAACCTAATAAAAAGGAATTCTTTAATGGAACATGCCTTTTAAATTGTAGAAGATTCATTTTGACATAAAATAAAGTTCATTTGTGTAACAGCAACCAATGGATGCAACCATTTTTCTAAAAAAAAATGCATGTTTAGAACATGCTTTAGTTTTTATAGAAAGCCATACTATTCAAAGTTTAATAAAGTTTGCATAAAGAACAATAATATCTATGATATCGAAAGAGTACAATTCAATCAATTATGAAATATATCTTCATAGTTTATTGTTTACTGCAGTAGAAACCTATTAAATTGCTCAAAATCAAAATAGTTAGATTTAGGCCTGTTTGGATCCACCCCAACTAAAGTTTACTCGTTTCGGTCCAGTTTATAAGGCATAGTTTGGCGCAACACGTCTCTCAAGTTACATTTTGACCATTCATTTATTTCATATTAGGCCAGTCCAGGGAGAGGTTTCATGTTGATGTTTCCAAGATAGCCACATAGTAAGCAACAGAGCAATGAAATGATGTTTGAAATTATCCCTCCAATAGATAGTTTTAATTTTTTGGTTTCATAGGCACCCAATCACATTTAATTTCATGACTCATATGAGTTGTACGTGTGCACATGTGGTTTCATCTAGACGAAACTGGTTCACTCTATCTCATCATAAATTTGATGCCATGTCACCAGAAAATTCTAATAGCAAATGCTAATTAATGTGCAGAAAACCCCTATAAAACTTCCACTGGGAAGGACCTTATAACTGCTATAATTATAAACTTATGATTATTGTATAGTATAGTATATTTGATTATAAATCTACTCGTATTAAATTTGTATTATAATAGTTAAAATTTGTTGGCCAAATTATTGGTCAACGATGGTAGAGTTTGAATCTTTATATATCTATGCGTCTTATAAACCTGGACTAGAGAGAGTACCTAGCTAATTTGGCCAGCTAATATTTAGAAAGAGTGTTTGAATCCTCTAGTTAATTGGTGTATATTCACCATGCTACCGTTACTTTTGTCGAACCCCGAACCCAATGCGGACACAGGAAAATAGAGGACCAATTCTGAGTCTAGTTAAAGTTTAGTTGTTTAACTGCACCCGTTTGAATCCTGACAGCCTGTATAGTTTTTGCCGCTAGTAAAATTTAACTCGTGGGTACAGAAAGGCTTTAGAATAAACAAAAGACCCCTTATATTTCCCAATGAATTGAATTATTTTTTAAGAAACCATTGAGACCTGAAGCTATCTGTTTCAATCTGCTCACAGTTTTGCCTTTGAATTATATTACGATCAAGTTGCTCACAGTTTTGCCTCTGAATTCAAACCGAGTCCAGTACTTGTATGTCCTCTTGACGTCATATTGTGTGGTTATGATTTAGTAGGACGGTAGAAATAGGCGAAATGCGATAACGAATGGAGGAGTATATTACACCCATCTTTGGCTCCATTGGGATTTGTGGATTGAGCAGGAAGGTCGCTGCTCTCGAAGTCCTCACATTCATCTAGGTGCGTGAGCAGAGCGCCTGGGGTTCCAGCTTTGTTTATGCACGTCCGGTTGCGACTCCAGAGGCGGGTGATGCTCTCAAGGCCGCCTCGGAAACGCGCCACTAGCGCTCGGCCTGCTGCCAGTGCCCAGGCCTTGTGTTCTGGACTTGGACGGCATCGCTCTCCCTCTCGCTCGCTCCTATCCTACCACCGTAGCCCTAGCTTGCTTCATCTCCATGCGAGCGAACGCACAAACACAATTTGCTCTGCCCCGTTGGTTGCACGCCGGCAGGCTTGCTCCCAAATTCTCGTACAAACATCTTTTGGGGTTGGGTCATCGGCCTGAATCTGATCTCTGATTGATGACCCCGGGGGCGGGGCTTTGCTGTGTTTGGGCTCCAACAAAGGTTGTTGTCGCCAGCAGCAGAATGATCAGGTCAGGGACCTGCTTGTCAAAGCTAAAATGATTCCCTTTTTTCCATGACAGGAGCAGATTCAACTGTTGCCGGACAAGATCTGCCTGCGCTTTGCGCGAGAGACGAAAACAATGGCCGCGCTGGCTTCGTCGCCGGGTGTGGTTTGGATTTGGCGAAGCGAAGTTCGTCAACAAGCTGCGCTGGGCAGTAAAATACTATTTGTACGTAGGAAAGGGGGCAGGCACGGTCTTTCTGCTGCGCTCGATGCCGTTGGTAGTGCTGTCCATCCGTCACGAGTCCACACGCCGCCCGCCTTGATCGGCGCGGAGCTAGTAGCTAGGCCGGGGCGAGCGAGGGAGGGCGCCTCGTGGGGCGCACGGAATGAGACGGAAGTACGTGATGGCTACGGCGAAGTGCTCCACTACCAGCGGCGCCCGCCGCGAGAGAGCGCGCGGATACCCATCGGGACGGACGGGGACCTCGGGCCTCGCCACGGTGCTAGACTGCGGACGGGTTACGCCAGTTCGCGCTCGATCCCGGCGACCGATGCGATGCGGCATCATCTTGGTACCGAGAGAGACCAACTGGCTGGAACCGCGCGCCCGGCCGGCTGGCCAAGGCCTCGCGCGGCGCTACTACGCAGAGGCCGACGGGCGACGGCGTACGCGCTCGGGCGGGTCCCGTCCTGGGGCGGCGGCCACCCGCGCACGCGCTTGCCGATGCCGAGTGGTTGGGTTCGAGGCTTGGAGCTTGTGGTCGTGGGGGGTACGGAGCCGAGTAGCACCGAGCGCGCGTGGGCAGAACTGACCGAACCGAACCGGGCCGCGATGAGTCCGTGACTAACCACCGACCGAACCGAACCGGGATGCGAGTGGAGCGAGCGGCGTGAGTGTGACGGGCGCGTGACGCGCACAGTGCACGCGTCGCCGTGATGGACGACGCGCGCGGCGGCGGTCTCTGTCCCCGTCGCGTCCATCGTCAATTCGTCACCGGTCAGTCCATCACGCGTCGCAGGGGACAGAGGGCAGGGCGCACTGCCGCTGCGAGCACGACGTTATTGGTCTCCGACGCGCCGCGGTCACATCCTGCGCCTGTCCGGCCTGGGACGGAGTTATGGGCGTGCTGTGACCGCGATGCGCGTGGGCTGATGAGCAGGCGGGCCGCAGGTGCCGGTGGTGGGCTCTCCGTGCCCCGGGGACAGGTTCGTCCAAGGGATTGGTCATGGACACGGCCCCATTAGCCTTTGATGCTTTGTTCCAGTGGCTAGTCCTTGCATTTTGCAAAATAGGTTTGTATTGAGCCGCGTACAGAAAGAAAAAATACACCCTCCGCCGAAAAAGGCTACCCAAAACTCCTGCGAGACCCCTAAGGCCCTAACCGACGTGACGCTTTTATCTTTGGTTCCGGTCTGATTGATATTTGCCGCTAACCTTTGCTGGTTATCTGTCTCCGATCGCTGCAAGCCTGCGAGATCAGATCGGCGATGCGGTGCGTGAAGCAACATGGATCATTGAATGGAGGAGGACTGGAGGAGGCGACGTCGGACGGGCCAGGCATCCTGTGCTCGCCGTGACGCGTTGGTGTGACTGTGTGAGGTGAGGTGAGACCGATTGATTCGCCGGGGGCGAGGGGCGAAAAGAAAGGAAGGGACGCTTGCCTTGTGCGGTGCTGTACGGCAGCGGAGTGGTGTCACATCCTGTGCCCCGAGACCATCTTTATGGTCTTTCTTGTCAACTCCACGATCATTAGTGCTTCTGTTGACGACCAAAATCGGTAAGAAACAGGTTTTGCAGAAAAACCGGTGAAATCGGATTTAAAGACCGGTGGAACCGGTTTTGTTTACTGTGACGCGTCTGACAAAGCCAAATCGGCGGAACCGGATTTGGGACCGGTGGAACCGGTTTTTCCTGAGTTGTAATAGGATTGGACTCTTTTTGTAGATACGAATTGTAATGGGACTTTCCTTGTGGGGCAAGACCTCCCCACCTATAAATAAAAAGGGTTGCGGTCGATTGAGTATCATCCAATCGATCAAACACAATTTATCTTTTATTTGTCTTTAATTTTTGTCTCTACCTTTTGTTTCTCAAACCCTAACTCTTCCAAGCCCTAAGTGCTGTTCTTCTTTTGTCTCTACGGCGATTGAGGACGTTCTAGATGGCCTACCGATCCTAGAACAATCCAAGGTGCGCACACCCTGACGGGGTCCCTCCCGGGTGAACGTGCATTGGTCTTCGCAGGAAACCCTAGCAAACCGGTTTCACCGGTTTCTGCGCAGCCAGGTCTGCATTCTGCGATTTCGCGCGTGTGAGTGTTTGGCGCGACGCGTTTTAGCGTCAACACACTTTGGCGACTCCGCTGGGGAATAAGAAAAAGGGATCTACTACCATGTCGAATCTACTGAAGCCAGGCGAAGTTGATCCTGATAATATTAAAGGCCGACTGCTAATGAGCTGTCGGCTGAGGATCATCATCTATTCGAACAACTCCTGCAGCAAGAAAAGGAGGAGATGGAACGGGCCAAGAAGAAACTTGAAGATAAGGCGCAATGGTTTCTCTCGCACTTCTCCAAGGATCGAAAGGGTGCTATCTCCAAGGACAAGGAGGTGGTTGTTCTTTCAGAAGGAGAAGAAGAAAAAGATGAGGTAACACCCACTGTAAGTGCTGCATCCGCACCTGTTACCCTTGATCAAATTAATAGCTTATTAGTTTCTGGTCAACAAAATCTTCTTACGATTGTTCAAGGCATGATTGATAAATCCGTAGGAAAACAACCTTCGACCGTAATTAGTAATGCTATTAATTCGATATAGTGGGTACTTCACAGCATGCAATTATTGCTCAAAATTCATCGGTAGCAGTACCACCCAAAGAACCACAATATGGGATGCCGTTGAATCATTCAACAGAACAGAATTCTCAGGGACAGTTGGGCCTGGCAATTCCGGTGAAACCGGTTTCTGTAACCGGTCCTTCCGGTTTTAATGCCAATACGCAGTATGGCCAAATTCCGGTCCGATCGGTTGCAGGAACCGGTCCAACCGGTTCTAGTCCTATTATTGCATATCAGGCAACACCTGAGCTCATAACTAGTATGCCAATTGTTCAGGCTAATTCTGGTCGAATTAATGGTGTTTCTGGTTATGTACCTCCACATACTTCAATGACATACACTACAAATCCTATGTCTTCCTAAAGTTCAGGTTACTTGCAACAACCATTACATGCATCACCGAACCAAATGTTACAACAGGTGCCAAATGTTAATGATCAGCAAGAGTCAAATGACCTTTATATTAAAAGTTTACTTGAAGAATATAAAAAGGATTTGGCTATCATGATTAAGGATACTTTTGGCGTAGAGGTTAAGGATAAAACTTTAGTGTGTTAAAAACCTTATCCTGCAAATTTTGATACTATGCCTTATCCTCAAGGTTTTAAAGTGCCAGAATTTATCAAATTTACTGGGGAAGACAATAGGACTACATGGGAGCATATTAGCCAGTTTAATGCACAGATGGGTATTCATAGTAGCATTGATCATTAGAAAATTAGATTATTCCCTTTGTCATTATCTGGTACTGCTTTCTCATGGTTTTCAGCATTATCTCCTAATTCTATTCATACATGGTCTCAACTAGAGCATAAATTTCATGAACACTTCTATAGTGGTGATAATGAATTGAGGCTATCTCACTTAACATCGGTTATGCAAAAGAATGATGAATCTGTTGCTGATTATATTAGAAGATTTAGAGATACAAAAAACCGATGTTATAGTTTGATTATTTCTGAAAAAGATCTTGCCGAATTAGCTTTTAATGGTTTGAAATCTCATATCAAGGATAAATTAGAAGGCTATAAATTTCTTACCATTAACCAAGTGTTACAAAAGGCTTTGGCTCAAGAAAGCCGAAGTAAAGATGCTCGGCCAAAATCTGATCGTCCTAACATGCATATGTTAAACTATGATTCATTGGACGATGAGAATGGAGAAGTATGTGCTGCTGAATTTACATGGCCAAGCAAATCTCAATCATATAATTGCCCTTCTCTTAAGCCGATCCACAAAAATCGGCAAGAAGAAGTGAAATTTACTTTTGATGTGTCCAAATGTGATAGAATATTTGATGAGTTGCATTAAAATGGATACATCAGATGTACGTATACTATTCCATCACTTGATGAGTTGAAGCGACGTGCATATTGTAAATTTCATAATTCTTTTTCGCTTACAACTAATGATTGTAATGTATTTCGTAGGCGAATTCAATCGGCCCTTAATGAAGGCCATTTGACTTTGCATGAAATGAAAGTTGATTCTGATCTTTTTTCTAAGAATTTCTCTGTTAATACCATTAAAATACAGAATCCTCAAGTGTTGATCAGGCCGAGTCAAGCCGATACAACAAAAGGGAAGAATGTAATCATTGGTGAAAAATGACCAGAACAGAAAAGGAGCAAGAAGGTGTGGCTGAAAAAGGACCCTCAAGTTGCAAAAAAGAATTCAACACTCGGGGGGCAAGCCAAAAGCAAAAGTGCTGGTTCTGATAGAACCGGACCGGTTCTTCAAACCGGTGTAACCGGTTTTCACCTGGGGACTCTAGTGGTTCAGAGAAGAAAGCAAGGCCGACCTTTGAAGAGCTTTTGAAAAAATATAAGAAGAAGGGAGCTGCCCAGAAACAAAGGAGTCGATCACATAGCACTGGAGACGCAAATTCACCACCAAGACATCAAGGTAGACAAAAATTTCACCAACACCAAGGTAATTGTGCTGCTGCACCATATTATTTTGGTGGATCATATATGCCGTTGTCTTGGTCATATCCTTGTTATTATGCTCCTAGTGACTATGGTAGTATGTGCATGCCACCATATATTATTTCTTATCCAAATTATGGTATTTTACAACAACCGATTGCTTACGATGGTAATCCGGTTAAAAAGGATGGATGTATTGATCCCAAACAGTGTGAGAATAGCAACAAGCTAGATTCTAAATATACACAGCCGAAGTGGTGTCCCTCAGGCTTATCTCGCACTCAAAAGAGAAAATTACAAAGGATGCGCAGGCAATCAATGAAACCAGAAGTTGAGCAGAAATCAGCGACACCTACAAGGATGGTGTGGAGACCAAAACAAGTTGCTTCAACTTCAACATAGATGGGATACATGACATGGCTGATGTTTCATATATTTAACATCGTCTAGAAGATAATTTTGGTCATAGAAGTGTTTTCTAGTGCACAAACTTACTAGAAAATAGGGGGGCATATGTTGACGACCAAAATTGGCAAGGAATAGGTTTTGCAGGGAAACCGATGGAACCGAATTTAAAGACCGGTGGAACCGGTTTTGTTTATTGTGACGTGTCTGACAAAGCCAAACCGGTGGAACCGGATTTGGGACCGGTGGAACCGGTTTTCCCTGAGTTGTAATAGGATTGGACTCTTTTTGTAGATCCGAATTATAATTGGACTTTCCTTGCGGGGCAAGACCTCCCCACCCTATAAATATAAAGGGTTGCAGCCGATTGAGTATCATCCAATCGATCAAACACAATTTATCTTTTATTTGTCTTTACTTTTTGTCTCTAATTTTTGTTTCTCAAACCCTATCTCTTCCAAACCCTAAGTGTTGTTCTTCCTTTGTCTCTACGGCGATTGAGGACGTTCTAGGTGGCCCGCCGATCCTAGAACAACCCAAGATGCGCACACCCTGACGGGGTCCCTCTCGGGTGAACGTGCATTGGTCTTCGCAGGAAACCCTAGCAAACCGGTTTCACCGGTTTTCTAAACCGATTTCACCGGTTTCTGCGCAGCCAGGTCTGCATTCTGCGATTCCGCGCGTCTGAGTGTTTGGCACGACGCGTTTTAGCATCAACACCTTCCTTCCCATCGCGTCTGTGCACGCTAGGAGAACAGATGCACATCCTTGTCATAAAGTTTAGCCGTTAATGGTCGGATACTAATTAGAAAAACTAAATATAAATTAATTATAAAACAAATTGCAGAAGCACTGGACTAATTCGTGGACGAATCTATTAAACTAGTTAATCCATCATTAGCAAATGATTACTGTAGCATCATATTATCAAATCATGGACTAATTATGCTTAATAGATTCATCTCGTGAATTAGTATCCATGTGCGCAATTAGTTTCAATTTAATACTCTTAATTAGCCGATATGACAGTGCTAAATTTTAGCCCTGCCGGATCCAAACAAGGCTATGTCCCCTCAGTCGAGCACCAAGGTATGCCGTAGATTGGAGCAAATGCGGGATCGACCCTGGAGATTGGAGACTAAGGAAAGGGAAGGGGAAAATGAGAAGTTTTTCTTACTACCATTGACAAATGGGTACATGATGGCAGTCTATGTCGGTAACTACAGAAGTTAACAGAATGACACAAAATATGAGGAATAATTATCAGTGACAGAAAAGATAGCTTAATTTTCGATTGCACGTAGGGGATGTGTGTAGTTTTGATGGCATAAAGAAAATTGTCCCTTATTTGTTAGAACAGATACGGGCTAATAATCAATTAACCATAGTATACATTATCTGCATTTTGGAATTTGGACCTCAGTTTGATCAATAGTAAGGTTTTGTATTTAGATTCTACACATATGACTTAATTTAGGACAACACGCTTTTGTACACTTTCGTATGAGCAAACACACCCACACCAATGATATACATTCAATGGTACTACATAGACCTAGCTAGAATTCGTGGAAGCGCTGAAGACCTCTGTATAATCTAGCATGCATAATCGTTTGATTTGATGCATCCTTGGCTATTTCTATACTCGCATGATAGTTGTGATGATGTTGTACTCACGACAATGTTTCTATACTCGACAATGTTTCTATACTCGCATGTCGCATCCTTGCCGTTTCTTTACTCTCATGGTACCTTGGTAATTTTTGTTAATTTGGGGCACATTCATATTCCATTGTAAGTCGTTGCTGGGTACAATTTGTTCATGGGCCAATGCATCCAAAATGGGCTTTTATAATGGTTAGGCCCAAGCGGAAACCGGGGTGCGACTTTGTTTTTTTTTTCGGTTACTCGATCCCACTCAAATATGGACTGGTGTTTGCTTCAACTGTTACTTGTCGACATGTGTGGTGTTGGGCTGTCCCTGTCACGTATTCAACGAGATTCAGTCACTGTGTTGGGCTGCTCATAAATGATCGTTCAGTATAGTAGCGCTTGTTGCTCCAGATTTTTTAGTGATTTTGTCTAATGCTATGTTTTGGTGGTTTGGATTTAGGACACATTGATATGATAAACTGGCGAGTTTTGAAAAGTTAAATTTGAATTGGTTCATACTTTGTATTATGTTTTTTGCTATTTGAATGTCTGGACTAACATTAGGAGTTCATGGATGAGATGAGAATGAGATGTGGATATTTGATATAAGGAGGTAAGGTTCATGTTGACTTGCCCAAGGTAAGTCACTAAATCCTCCTCCCCAACACTTGGGGTGTTACACTTAGTAAGCATTTTGTGTCCACACCGATTTTAGAACAGGATAAAAGCATCGTGTGTATAGAGGGATTGAAAGTTTATTTTTTTCGACAAACAATCTGACACAAAATCCAATTGAACGACGTCTTGACTTGTTGTCACTAATTTGACCTAGATGACTGCTTCTGCTGTCACCTGGAGGCTGGCGCATGGAGAAGAAAAATGGAAAAGAAAGAAACACCAAAAGGGAAGAATAAATTCCTTATTTGACACTAAAAGATAAACCTATTCTCTATATGACACTTAAAACTTCGATATTCCTTATTTGATACCGTATCTAAATTTTGGTTACTTCTTTGACACTGACATGGTTTTTGTTATGTCATTTAGGATTTTTAGGTTTAGGGTTTGGGATTTAGAGTTATTGTTTAGTGTTTATGGTTTAGTGTTAGTGTTAGTGTTTAGGATTAGCATTTAGGGTTTATGGTTAGTGTTTAGGGGTTAGGATTTAGTGTTTAGGGTTAGGGTTAGAGTTAGGGTTTAGGGTTTAAGGATTGGGGTTTTTAGTGTTTAGGGTTATGTTTTAGTATTTAAAGTAAGGTGCCATGGTACTGTCATAAAAGACATCAAAGTTACCAAAAGTTGGATCCGATGTCAAATAAGGAAGATTAAAATTTTGAGTGTCACATAGGAAATTGACTTATCTTTTGGTGTCAAATAGGGAATTCTCTCGAAGGGGAACCCCGAGAAGTGAAAGACCGGCGGAAAGCTCTCAGGCCTCCTCTAATGGTGTCACGTCAACTAGCTCATAGCATTAAAATATAATATTTTATCTAGGTGAAAGAGAGAGAAAGGGAGGAGAGATATGAGCTATCTCTTGATCAAGAGATAGTCTCATACACACATTCCAAGACTATGTGTGGCTGATATGTGGGTCCATTCATATTTTGAGCTACGTGCTAAGAGATAGACCAATGGACAAGTTGCCTCTTATGTCGTTTTTTATTGCTATGAGCTAGTGGTTGGATCTACCTGTTGGAGGAGGCCTCATGTAGCACCTGCCCAGCTATCGCTGCAGCTTTGGCCTTGGAGCCTTGGAGCAGCACTCGGTGGCCTCCAGGTCCCATCCGACGTCACGCTCATAGTCGTTGGTGGCCCGCGTGTAGAAGCCAACGTTGATGCACCTACCGTTGCCCAGCACCCAGGGTGCGAGTTGATGATGCCGTCCTCGGACACGAACCGATGCGCGGGGGATCCCGCGGAGGTGTGGTCCAGCGTGTCCGCGAAGTGGGTCATGTCCCCGATGCGCTCGTCGTCGTACGGCGAGGCCTCGCGCTCCAGTAGGAGCACGCCGAAACGCTCCGACAGCTTCGCCGCCAGCGGGCAGCCGTGCCACGGTGCCACCGCCGCTTTTGCTGTGGATCAGGAGGAAGAAAGATATGGGGATACACGGCCATGCGATAGATAAGGTCATGAGACAGAAAAACGAATCACGTACGGCCATGCGATAGTCACGTACGGGAGCTCACCGGCTGGTCGCTTTGATCTACTTCACGTGAAACAAAAGACAAATGAATCAGTCAACCCTTTGGACCGGAGGCCATGGATTGGTCGCCATGGGTGAGCATGCACTCTCCCTGATCGCTATCATCTACCAAACTTCCTCTATCACTTATTTGTTATTGCTTAACTTTCACTTGCATATGAATTACAAAGAACGTGTTGGGGGTGGGGGGCACATGCCTCTATGGGCACAACTCGAGAGGAGGCATCTAGAAATAGACACCTCAAGCAAGATTTATGTTGCTATGATCACAACATGAAACGTGTACAGACACAAACACACCAAATCTTGTTCCCCTCAACAATAGTTTTGCCACATCTTTTATTAGAAGAAGAGGAGGAGGAGGGAATAATTTTGAAGTTAAATCTCTGCTTTAGAAATATTGCCCCGGTATTGTGACAGACCGTCCCAATTAATCCGGTTTAAGAGCATGGGACCACTATCACAGCAGTGCTCCACTTCCTTAAACCGAGCTAATCGTGCAATCCGTCGGATACCTTCCCGATTAAACCACCATTTCTCTCGACCAAAACAAAATAGCAACAGTCCCACTCGAAGATGGGCTCAGGCAGTACAACTCATCACAAATTTTACATCACCAGGTTCACATAGTTAATTATACAAACACAGTGCATAAGTTTTAGTTATTACAAACCAGAGTTATAATACAGCGGAAGTCTAAACGTCGAAACAAAAGACATTATGTGGAGCCCTCGCACAACATCTAATCACCGCGGCCTGAATCGGACTCAAACGGCACCTGCTCCACAGTCCAACCATCAGGAAGCACACACGGCCAAGTTAGAGCAGCAACAGGGTCATAGCCATCACAATTATCTGAAAAAAATAAGCCACAAGCAAGGCTGAGTATACTAATACTCAGCGAGACTTACCCGACCAGGTTAAATTCTAGACATGCAAGGCTTTATGGCTGTGGGGTTTGTTTTGCCAAAAGCATCTACGAGTTGATCCCTATTTTCAATATTTTAGCCAAGTTTAAAGTGAGACTAATCATTACTAAGTTTGCCAAGCTATCCAACAACAATCAGTGTCGAAAAACAATTGATTAACCAGATATCAACATTTCTCATCTAACCACAATTCTACCCATTGCCCAAGCCACTGATGTGCGGCAAGCGATCAAGCAGCTTCATGTAACCGCGAAGGATGGACAACTCGAGTTGATTTTTAACCATGCATGGGACAACCTAATCGTATGACCCGTGAGAGACACCCAGGACCTCACGAGGCAACCGTTCCCATCTCTCCCTGCCATCTGCCATCAGGGCCCACTCCACCCGAGTGCACGCCCCAACGAACCCTAGGTGCCCCAGGCAAACCTGTGCCGCGGTCACTGCTACACTCGCCATCATCCCCCTCGCCCAATGGAGTAGGAAGACCCGTCAGACGTCAGTTTGAATCAAGTACTAGGTTTACCAGTTTACCATATTTCCCGGCATACGATTAGTATCTTCCAAAGCTTGACCAACAACGCCACACAAGCAATGCCTTGGCCAATCATTATCTGTGCAAGCGGGACGTTTAATCAAACAGGAATATCGCACAAGCCCCGCTTGCCGAATATCCAAAAACTGATATAAAGTAAAACCTATATCTCGCGAGTGACAAGCCAATCACTCGACTTCTACCGGTCCTAATTAAGCATGGCATTCTATACGACCTACACATACTAGTATTGGGATATAGGTACCTAGGGATTATGCAACTAGGGTTTCATCCAACTCCTCAAAACTTAAATGCACAAAGTAAGGCATAAAGTAGGAGTGTTAGTTGTAACAGAGGGTCATGCTCCGGGACTTGCCTTCCTGATCACCGGCCTTGGGCCCTTCCGGACTTTGGTCCGGGTCTTGAGCAGCAGTGTAGTTCACCTCAGCAGCAACGGGATCACCCTCGGGCTCGACCTCGATCTCGTACACTCCGTCAACAATGGGATTATCTACATGAGATGCAGATGCATGAGATGCAGTAATGCGCAAGCAATTCAATCATCGGAATAACTGCAACAACTCACTAATACATCACTGGGCAATCATTTACGGAGTATAAACAACTAAGAAACTCATAAAGAAAGCTGGGTGGGGTTGCTTTTATTTGCTGATTAAACTTAGTTTAGATCCGAATTAACATACAAGGAAGTTTTATGAAGTCTTTTAACATATTAAAAACAACTTAAACTATTTCATAATTTAAGTGAAACATCTATAAATGAACACTAGTAGTAAAAAGGGTTCCTATGGTAGAATTTTATATTCATTTTGTTTTAGAGAAAGAACCGGTTTAACCGGATATTCATACCGGTTTAATCAGTTTGGACCGGTCTGACCGGATTTGGCACCGGTCTGACCGGTCTAAAGCACCCCTAGCTAGCTCTTACCAAATTAAACCTAGAAAAATACATGTTCACGAAAAGAGGTTATGATGAGCATGTTTCTGTGTTCCTGACAGCTAAACCTATTTTTCAAGAATTTTCCAATATTTTACCTATTTGTTTTTTATTTCTTTTAATCGCCAACATGTACCACTAGTTAGAAAATCCTAATAAATTCTACAATTACTTTCTGTAGCTAACATTTTTACTGCAACTACTAATCTACCAAGGACATTTTCTATGAATTTTTCATATTTTTATAACCCATATAGAATATTTGGTGATTTATCTATACTTATCTAGCTAGAACCAAACTCAATCCACAACTTAAAAATTATAAATTTTTTGGAGTTTATTCTTTTTGTGAGGGTTCCTATACTCCAGAGAAGCTCTAACTAAATTTGCCAAATTTTATTGAGGGGTTTATATATTTATTACCTTTTGTACTCCATTAACATAACTCATTCCAAACCTACCAAAATCATGAATAAACTTTGGCCAACAGATGCTCAACTCAACTCTACTAATCATAACAGAACCATCAAAGGTGGTTTTTGCATTTTTTTAGCACATTCATATGATTTATAAAGCAACAAACAATGTCTCAAGCACTCATTTATACATACAGCAATACATTGGGAATCACATAGATTGCATATGCATATGATACATCACTGGAAAGATAATTTCACAAGGATTCCAGAAAGTCCAAGTTTGTGATTTTACAATTTTTGTGTGATTTTTGGTGATTAACCAAAGTTCAGCCGAATTCAAAGGAAAAGAAATGTCAACAGTGAAAAATGAATTTACATCGGGGCCCCTGAAAAACTGAAAGTAATTGCAGACAGGTCCTTTCTTCGCGGATAGGTCCTCAGGAACTTGCAACCAGGCCCCTGCAAGATTCCACTTTTTAAACATAAATCCTGAAATTTTTTGAAAACCCCCTCGTACTTCTATTCTTCTTACCCTTCAGTCCGTTCGTCTTCTTCCTTGAGCAGAGCTCGGACCGATCTCGGCTCCGGTCACCGGCCGGCCCTGGACGGCCCTGCTGGCCGGGTTAAGGCCGGCATGGCCGGCCGAGCAGCAGCCAACATGGCCGGGCCGCATGGGGCCCTGGCCGGCGTGCCCTGCTAGGCAGCAGGGGCGATTGCCCGCCGCGGCCTACCGGCGGCGGCCCTGGCGAGCTTGGCTCGGTGCGGTCGGTGGGGAAGGAAGGGGAAAGAAGGGTCGGCGAGGATCAGTGATCTGTGGGGAACCCGTTTTGGGGGTTGGTGGAGGCCGAGGGGCATCGAGGAGGAACGGCCACGCGAGGGGTGGAGCTCGACCGTAGCAATGGCAATGGCGGCTCGAATTTCGCCCGGTTCTCTGAGTCTTGGCTATGGCGGAGGAAGCAAGGGGTGGAGAGCGGAGTGGGCGAGGTGGGCGACGTCCGGGTGAAGTGAATCGAGCAGAGAGTGATGGTGGGCAGTGAATTTTGATGAGGACTGACCGAGTTCGGTAATGGCGCCAGTGCGGTGGCTGCTCGGCCCTCCAGGCGTGCACGTGGCTTGCCATTGGGGTATGGACCACCTGGCAAGGCCAACTGGAGCGGGGGAGAAATGGACGCGTGGCCAGGATAGCTGGAGGACGATTCGCGGCGTCGGAGACGCCGAGGTCGTCGGGGTCGGCCTCTGGCCGGTGACACCCGGTCAGACCGGTTGTCTGATCCGGTCCGACCGGATTTGGCCCTCCAGCTGAGCAACGAGGCTGATTTTCCTTTGATTTTTCTCCCAATTTCGCGTAGAAACTCCCCGAACGCCCAATACAAAAGTTGTAGATCATAGTTCAGGCTACAACTCTTACAAAGGAACCTATGTCATTTTCTTGATGGTTTGGAAGTTACATGGCCGAGAAAATGGGCAAAACTCATGTTTTTCAGGACTTGGACGAATCGGCTAAGTGCTGAACATTCAGGGTTTTACCTGATTTTGGCCAAGATTTCGAATGACCAAACCAAGTTTTCCTTGATCCACATCACCACCATTGTGAAGAGGGTACTTTGTACTCCAACCTTTATATTGGTGGAATTTCAAGTGTTTAAGCAAAATCCAAAGATAATAGCCTTTCGAGATGGGTAAAAGTAAAACTCACAACACATGAAATGATGATCAAACGAGTTCAAAATTGAATTTCAAATTTTTGTTTGAACTTTCCATACCCATTTGAGTTCACAATCATGTAGTTGACATTATTGATGACATTTTGGTATAATTTTTATATTTTGACTATTTTTGATTAATTGGGTTGACTAAGTCACACATACATACAAATATGCACAATCAACACAATTATGAAATGATGTATGTCATGATTAGTTTAATTAAGTTCATTAAAGGTCTTAATTACACTAGTGACAGTAGGGGTGTCACAGGTATCCATACTCATTGAGGATACTGCATGTGGGACGCGACACACCAGCAGCTACTCTAGACATGATAAGCAATACAAAGCTCCCTAGATATTCCGGTAGATAGCTAGCACCTAGCAGTGTGTGTGACTGGCGGGTGTGGCCCACGTATCTTCCACCTGCTTCCAACATACGGCATGCAAGGATCGCGTCCAGTTCATATATGGATGCATGTCGTTTCTCTGAACCTGCGCCTGGCGTGCGTGTGCTTTTGTGCGCCGTGCCTTTGGAGTCGCGCTCTGATCCTCCGGATTGGTTGGTGGCGTGCCTGGTGGCTGGCCTACCTATATATAAAGTCCCCCTCCCCCCGACAACAGTACAACATCCAGTCCCCATCTCTGTCTCTCTCGCGACAACCAAGCAGAGTAGCAGGCACTAGCCATCAAAGCTCGATCGGTGGCGCTACAAGCTAGCAGATCCTCTAGCTTTATGACCATGGCTGCTGCTCAACAACCCGGTGTCGTCGTCGCAGCCAACCTCATCGTTGCCACCGCCACGGTGAAGGCCCTCGACGCGATTCATCGGTCCAACCAGTGGCGAATTTGGGATTTGAGTTTAGGGGGGGCTCTCGTCTCCTTCCTTCTTTTTTCTCCACTCTTTCTTCTTCTTCCTCCTTTCTTCTCCTCTTTCTCCTTCTCTTCTCCAATGAAGGTCTAGGCTGTAGGGGGGCCGGAGCCCCTCTAGCCCCCCTCTTAGATTTGCCCCTGGGTCCAACACTGTAGCGATCGCCCGGATGGCCCTGGCTGACACCGCTGCTGCCGCGGCCTTCGCCATAGCCGCCGTGGCCAACACAACATCCTCACCGGCCACATCGACTACTGCTTCCGCGGTGATAAAGGTTGTCACCACCGCCGCTCAGCGCCAACCAAGGATCCAGAACCCACTCGAGCGGGGTTACTGATGGCTTTTATCGTCAGATGTGAGGAAGTCTTTGTTCAGAGCGGTGGTCTGCATTGGCGGAGTCTTTTGATCTCACATTCGTCATCGGCATTATGGAGAAAATGACTATCTTCAGCGCTACTAAAGGCATGCAACTGCTTATTGGTTTTCCCGCACTACTCTCAAATTCTTGATTTGTTGCTAACGACTGGGCAGAGACAATGTTGTATCTTTTGCCGTCCATCGGAGGAGCTGTTACCTTCATCATTCATGCCATGGGCTTTGGCAAAACCATTGTTGGCCGTGTTCATGTGTGCTTCGGCAAACTACTCGCAAAAAAAGTCATATAAAAATAGTGGCAATAGCAGTGTAATTTCATGCTACTAGAAATGTGTAGTGTACTTTGGTCTTTCACTACTGTACAGTTATACAATTAGACATGAAATGGAAATTAAATGAGTTCTTTATTAGTCTCCAAATTTGTACAATACTATTTGCAAGAATGTGACTTGACGTCCCTCTAGCTATACGTGTGAACCTTCATACTAAATATTCAAAGTGTCGTTATTGGTCTTCACGCGATTAGGGGAGAACCTACAAGGGAGGGCTAGGGGGGCTAAAGGCGCCCCCCTCGGCGCCACCGCCCACACACAAACAGAGCCTGGACCTTCATTGGAGAAGAGAAGGAGAAAAAGAAAAAAAAAGAGGGATAAGAAGAAAGAGGGGAAAAGGAAGAAAGAAGAGGAGGCCCCCCTAAAACATAATCCTAAATTTGTCCACGCACACAGTCATGTCTGCTCGCTTGTTGCATATAGCTTTGCATGTGAGCTAGCATAGCTGCCACAAAGGAAAGAGAAAGCGCACATTTACATATGCATTGCAAGTTGACCCTGACCTGATCCGATCCAATATTTTGTTCTTCGAGTCCGTCGAGCCGTGCTTGTGCGCTTTCTCAACTTTTTCACTGTTTGTTGTAGTTTTACATGCATGCAATTTGAGGAAATGATTGTGGACTGATAGAGGTTGTTCTCATGCAGTTGCCACATCGTCTCATGATTAATGAAAGCCTGGAATCTTTGGCCTGAACAATTCAAATCTTAACCCCCTTGAATTTAGGCAAAATGTAGCTCCTCGATCGAACTAGAAATAGAGTAAGGGCAATGATTCGAGACTCATGGTGACATTGCCTGCGAGATTGAATTAGGGCACCCATAGCGGCGATTCGATGCATACAATAAAATACCAGCCATGGAAGCCAGGAACCAATGCATCAAAAAATCAATTCATCCTTCTCTGGTGGCTGGGACCCACACTATATCATCTCTGATGCATGTGCTGCTTGTTCGCTCTTTCACGAGCTGAGTAGATTCAAATTTTTTATTAGCCATGCACCGATGCATATCTTTGCATCAACTCCTCTCTCTCATCTATGGTTCGAGCTGCTCCACCAGTTCAATCGATTCATACGCATGCCATGCAGGACAATGCATCGCTTTGCCTCTCTCACTGGAGAAGCCCTTAGGCTGCACGAGGTCCCACCCCGTGGTGTAGACCGTAGAATGCCCGATCAATGCTTGTTTGAGATACATTATTTGACCAAGTGAATTTTCTTTGAGATCTTTCAATTCCAAGTGGTTGTTTCTCTTGTCTCTGTCTTGAACACAATTATATTGAAATCTCCCATGCACTATCAACAATCGGTCAGATACTCCATCTCTTATCTCTCTCACTTCCTGTAGAAAAGTTAGCTTTTGCGGATAGTCCTGTTGGTCCATATAAACCACCGTGAACCTCTAGTTTGCAATTGAGGTGGTGAAAAGAATTCATACCATAACCGACTTCTCCCTGATTCCAAATTGACTGATGGTGTATTAGTCCTCGTCAACTACTAATTAACAGAGGCCCTCCATGTGCCATTAGAAGGTAGATATGCAAATTGGGCTCCAAATTTCTGTCCTAAAGTTGCCCTCACTTCTTTTCGAAGTCACCCACCCCTTTGTCATTGGGCGCTGACGCCTGACAGGACTCGAATATGCTTTGGTAGCAGTGAGTCCTTGTCGGTTCGATTAGGAGGATTTTTTCAAGTAAAATGCACCCCCTGTCTCTAAATTTGTCCTGCATGTTCACTAGGTCCCTAAACTCTCAAAACGTGTATTTTGGTCCCCAAACTTTGTAAATGGGTCCATCCCAGGTAGGGTTGGATAACAAGCCGGCTCGGCTCGGCTCGGCTCGCCTCAGCTCGTTATGTTAACGAGCTAGCTCGGCTCGGCTCGATAAGGTAACGAGCAAAAAACTGAGCTCGGCTCGGCTCGAGAAAAGCTCGAGCTGGCTCGGTGCAGCTCGCGAGCTCGCCACACGCAGCGCAGACAACCAGTCCCCAATCGAATCAACTGCTGCTGCTTGTGTAAAAAAAATTGCAATGCTTCTTTACCAGATCAACGAGAGACATAGTAGAAACTAGAAAGTAAAATCAAGAATTGGATTGGCCTGTTGGAGACGAGAGGTGCCGACCACCTCCTGGCTGGCCTGACACCCGTAGCAGATGGGGTACTGAGCGACGACGAGGCGTTGGAGCTGGTTCCGCAGCATCTCTACGCCGTCGCCATGGCCAGATTGAGCTCACCCCGGCCAAGAAGCCGCTTCGACGAGGACTCCGGCCGTGGGCTTGAAGGAGGCAAGCTCATAGACCATAGTCCCATGGCAAGGCGCATGGTTTCGACTTCGTGGTTGGAGAAGTCTGGCATGGGTCGCTACGCGAGAGGGAGCGGCGGCGCTACACGAGGGACGAGCGAACGGGGAGGAAGCAGCGGCGCAGCGCAAGGGTAGCGAGCGGGGAGGAAGCAGGCAGGAGCGAGTATGAGAGGGCCGAGCCTACTAGGTTAGTTATTGGGCTGGTTGGGCCTTGCTGGGCTGCTTCGTGTGGCTTGCTCAGCCCTGATACCTGGCTCATTTAGCTCGTGAGCGGCTCGCGAGCTGGGTCGAACTCGCTCGTTATGTTAACGAGCAAAATTGTTAGCTCGGCTCGGCTCGAAAAGAGAACGAGCCGAGCCGAGCCAAGCCGAGCCGACGTCGAGCCGAGCGAGCTAACAAGCCACTAGCATTTTGTCCAGCCCTAATCCCAGGTCCCAAACGTGCTAGGCAAGCTCCTGATGCCGACATGGCATGCCATGCTGGTGCAAATATGTAAAAATAATCCCCAATTTAATCATTCACAACAAATTGCACTCGCCCAGTGGCCACCGGGGCGCCATGGCCGAGCAGCCTCGTCATTTCCACCTCCTCCTCCTTCTTCTCCTCACTCTCCACCAGGAAGAGCAGTAAAGCAGAGCACCAGCATGCAGCACCAGTGGACGAGATGGCCACGGGGATGCAGCGGACATGCATGCGGTGCCTACGCCGCTGCCCAATTTCGTCTCGATGCTGGCGGCGATGCAGTGGGAGGAGGAGGAGGCCGCGGGCATCCACCTGGTGCACGTCCTCATGAGCTGCATCGACGCTGTTGAGGCCGAGGACCTTGCGAGCGCGTCCATTCTCCCTACCGACGCTGAAAGCATCTTGGCCCTTAATTTGTGTTTTGGTAATTAATGACAACTATTGTGGACTAATGGTTTCATTTGAGATATGAAAATAGGGTTAGTCCCAGAGTTGAGATTTGCGTTAGTGGATATCACGGTGATATGGAACTCACTTGGTAAAATGGAAGCTCAAGGCAAAGGTATAAGATAGGGTTTTCTATTTTACTGATCAAGAGGTGATTAAAGGAGAAACATTGACCGAATTGATAGGCTAGATAGCAGTACTATCAAGAGGGGTCAATGTCATTTTCTTGGCGATTTTATGTGCCATTTTGCTTAAATGTTGCATTGCATGCATAAGAATTAATAGCATATATCATGTGAGTTGGAACGACATGTTTTTCATCTAAAATAGGCTAACAAGTTTCGTATGGCGGACGGTCTTGCCTTGTGGGCGGACCGTGTTTTTGTGTTAGGCGTTTTCAGAGTTGTCCGGAGTGCTCAACATGGCAAGGGTGGACAATCTCTGTAGGGGAGGCGGACTGTCTGCAAGTCTATATGAAATTGTGGGTAGAAACTTGAAATTTCTAGTGGGCCGAACACTTTGACCGGCAGACGGTCCGGCCTATGGGCGTGGACAGTCCATCGGCCACTTACCGTGTGTGGTCCACCAGTCCACCATCCACCGTGTTTTGTTGTTTGTCTGGCGGACGGTCCGCACAGGGCAGGCGGACGTTCTGTCCCTCTCTCTCCCGCGCGCCACCAGAACCTGTGCCGGCTCTGTGTGGGGGCTTATGTTGAACGGCAAACGGTGTGGCCCTTGAGGGCAGACGGTCCGCCAGCTAATCTTCGCGCATGACCAGGAAGGTCATGTCTCTAATCGTTGGTTCAAAATGGACGACGAATGGTCTGTCCTCTATAAGGTGGATGGTCTGGCCCTGACACAACGGTCGATTCTAATAGCAGTTATTGCGGTTCTAGCCGTTGGGTTTGAACGATAGACTATCTGGGTTTTGTGAGGCGGACGGTCTGCGAAAACTCATATTTCACGGGCTTAAGAGTGTAACGGCTAGATTTTGAAGGAGGCTCTATATATATCTCATGCTCGGCCGTGGGTGAGGTCTCTTGGTACTTTGGAAAGCTAACTTGGCATACTTGAGCCCTTATTCTTCACCCTCTCACTCATTTTGCTTTGAGGTTGCATTCTTGTGCGGTTGAGAGCATTCTATTGCATTGCATCAAGTGTTTGAGCTTTGTGGCACTAGGGAGTCTTCAAGCAAGCATCATTGACTTATTACTCTTGGGGGTTGCCACCTTCTAGATGGCTTGGGGGTTGTGGAAACTGTTGAGCCCTTCAAGAAGATTGTGAAGGAGCCCAGTTGTTCTTGTGAGAGGTTCTTGTGCTCACCTCGCCGGAGTGGTGAAGAGCAAGTCTAGGAGAATCAAGGTGTCGAGAGGTTCTTGGTCCAAGTCGGCTCATAAAGACGCCCACGCCACAGGCCGCCGTCTTGTCGTCCTCTGGCTTCGGCCTCATCATCTTCCACTTCATCGCCATGCTGTCTAGAGGTTGTTCCCTCCCATGTCGTCCCCGACTGCTGCAGCATTGTCCCGCCCTTCTCCTTCTCCTTCTGTTGTGTGGCCGCCAACCGCCTCGATGAGGTTCGCCCCTGGATGCTGCCGGTGTTATAGGGCGAGGCCATCGTTGTCAACTTTGTACTCTAGCTACGGCGGATCCGAGGTCTCTCGGCCTATATCCGGTCCGTACTCGACGGGGAGCTTGCCGTGCCGGCGGCGATGGCGATCAAGGGGCCTGGGAACGTGTGACACCCCTGGTGTCAAATTAAGATTAAAACAGCTAGATAAAAATTAATAATGCATAAGCATGGCATGCATCATTTTCATCTCATGAATTTTTGTGCATATGTGTGTATGTTGACTTAGTCAACTTTCATGAACAAAAATATTAAAATATATGAAAAATATATCAAAATGTTGCCTAGAATGTCAATTATATGATTATGAACTCATATGAGTGCTGAAAGTTCAAACCAAAATTCGAAATTCAATTTTGAGGAACTTTTACTTATATCGCATGCATAGGTGAAATTCTTTTTCATCCCTTTTGAGAGATTCTTAATAAATTAATTTGCCAAAATACTTGAATTCCATATATATGAAACTTGTAGTACTAAGTAAATGCTTTACATCGGTGGTGATCTTGATCAAAGAGAACATTGTTCGAGTGTTCAAATTGGTGGTCAAACTAGGGTCAAACCCCTGAAATTTCAGCACTTAGCCAAAATCTTCGTCCTGAAAATCCTTGTTTTTGCTGAACTTTAGAGCCATATATCTTCCAAACCATAGATCAAAACATATGTCACCCTTTCTAAAAGTTGTAGCCCTATATAACCTCTCCAACTTTGGTATTGACAGATTCCAAAGTTTATATGTGAAAAATTGATTTTGAGCGAGTAGAAGTCGAGCTGGGTGTAGTGAAACTTAACTGAATCGAACCAACTTGATTCAGTTCGTCAGTTAACGAGCCGAGCAGAGCGCTTCGTCGTGTAGCCATGATGCGCTGTTGAGCTCCCGTCAACCTTTGTCCATGCATCGGCCCGATGCTCCTCTAGCTCGACCACGCCATGCCCTACCGCCTCGCTGTCAATGTCTCTTGTGTCGCGCTGGCACTGCTCAGCCACCTCGCCATCTCCATTCACCGGACATGAAAAGGGACAGTAAAAGCTGTAGGCCAAATTAACTGTGCCCCACTTGGTCATTCTCCAAATTGACCACATCCACACCTCCATTACCTTGACCTCTCTGTCCTCCACCCCTAGCTCCCTCCGCCACAGACCATAGACGTCGAATTTTGAAGACTTCCGGCCACAATTACCGCCATGGCCTAGAGCTCCACCTCCCACGCGGTCGAGTTTCTACGCTCATCCTCCACCTCCACTGACCCCCAAAATAGAATCACCATGAGCCACTGATACTCCCATCTCCGTTGAGCCTCGCCACCGCAAGCTGTACGCCGTCACCGAGCCGTGCGCGGGCGGTCTTTCCTGGTCGAGGGCCAGCCAAGCCGGCTGTTGACGGTCATTATTGGTACACTTTTAGGGCTGATTTGGCATTGGTTTTGGACTAATTCTTATACTAACCTGCCATTTGGCACCTAAAATAACCCCGTTTTTGAATGTGTCTTGTATTTTGGAGCATATTGTGATTTTATTAGAAATACGACATATTTGGAGGAGTTAGACGTGGACCAAAATACCTACATGGATAAGACTTAAGGAGGAAGGCCAGCACGCGAAAGATGGAGATGAGGCGAGCCAGAAAGGTAGAAGAAGAAGGGGTTAGAGGTAAGAGAATAGAAGTACAGGGGATTATTGAAAGTGCATCTAGGCCCCCTAGTGGGTTTTGGTGATAATGACACTAACAATTAAGAAACAAATGATCTATATTGAGAAAAGTGTAGGGATAAAATGAAAGAAAATTAAATTAAAAAAGAAAGGCCCCTATACTAAAAAAGTGCGGTGTTGAAGCAAAATTGATGAATTTATATTGTTTTTGATTTTGAAATTGAGTATAGGAAACACCGTACTATCAAGCGGGACGTGCTCAATGATCAAGGAAGTCTTAAAGTGCTTATTGAGATGGATAAAAGCCTATGAGAGAAAACATTCTAAACCCAGCCAATTTTCCCAGCTCACTGTTATGGTCATTGTCGGAAGTCCCGACAAGGGCTGTTTCAGCCTTCCAGACTTAGCCATTTTCACGCATTTAGCAGTGTTGTCGGGAGTTTCGACAACTGGTCGGGGGTTCCGACACATCTCGGAACTCTCAGAAGAGTTCCGATGAGGGATGCTCAGTTTGGAATAAATATTATCCTCGGGAGTTCCGACATTATGTCGAAAGTTCCGATAAACCCCGTGAATGCCTGTAACGGTCATAATTTGGGGGTGGGGTATTTATATCCCTTCACCCCCTTCTTCATTTGTTGCCGTTCCAAGCCCGAGCTCCACACCTTCTTCAGCTCTCCAACTCTCTCCCACTCCTTCTTGAGCACATCCTTGAGTGATTCCACCAAGGGGTGTGAGGGGAACTCGATTTGAGGTGTGAGATTCAAGCTCTTGAGTGCAAGAACCGAAATCCCCATTCTCAAGAGCACTTGAAGCTTCCAAGGTCATCGATTCACGTTTGTTACTCTTGGAGCCTTGCTCCTAGATGGTTAGGCATTGCCGGTGAGCCAATCGACTTGGTGTGATTGTGCCGCGGACGTTTGTATTGCCCTCCTCTTCGTGGGGATCATAGTAAGTGATCTAATCCTCCTTTGTGGTTGATTGGGGTGAGGAAAAGGGTTAAGTGGACAACCCGGCTCTTTGTGAGCACCTCAACGGAGATGTAGCTTCCTTTGTGGGAGTGAACTTCAGAAATCAAATCCTTGTCTCCTTGAGTTCTTTGTGTTCATATTGTTCTTATTGAATATCTTGACCTAGAGTCGATTTCGTCCCGATCTATGTGCTTGTGCATTTTTGGTTGTGGAGATCATACCTGTAGGTACTAGGACATCAAGACACATCTTTTGGTTCAAGTGGAATTGGTGAAATACTTCTTGTTTTTGAATTTGATTATAGTTCGTCTGATTTGTCGAAAGTTCCTACAAGTTGTTGGAAGTTCCGACCATCAGAACTTCCTAGACATTGTCGAAACTCCCTACAGATTTAATACCACTGCGAGAATTTTTCAGGAACGCCTATTCACCCCCCTCTAGGCCATGCGCGATCCTTTTAATTGGTATCAGAGCCTAATCTCTTGATTAAGGCTTAACCGCTAAGGGAAACGCATGGCGCATGATGGGGATGGATCCGCGGAAGCCGCCGCCGCCGCCGCTGCTCAACAACATCCTCCCGAACTAACTCAAGGGCGACCAAGGAGTCACCACTCAAGGTATGACTCAAGCTCGGATGATGACCTAAGCTTGAGTGAGGATGAAGCGGAGATTGAAGATGTTGAAAAGAAGAAAAGAAGAAAAGCAAAGATGAGGGCTAAGATCAAGGAGAAGTCCGAACGAAAAGCTCAAAAGCTTTTCAAAAAGAAGATGAAGGAAGAGAAGGACAAAACTTCTCCTTACGGGTTACATCAAATTCCTCACACTTATGATCAAACTCCTTGTTATTCATCCTTACATTTTCAATCCATTTATTTGGGAAATCCTCCACATTTTGATGGGAAGGATTATGCCAAATGGGCTTATGATATGAAAATGCATCTCTACGGGCTTCACCCTTCTCTTTGGGAGATTGTGGTTGTAGGTGTGGATATTCCCAAAGCTTGTATCACAACGGCCAAGCAAGCACATGATCTATACCGCAACGCTCAAGCAACAAGGGTGATAACAAGCTCATTGTGTGCTCAAGAATTCAACAAGGTTCGAAGACTTGAAAAGGCCAAACAAATTTGGGACACTCTCAAGGAGTCACATGAAGGGACCGATCAAGTAAAGGAAGGCAAGATGGATTTGATTCATGGAGAGTTAGATGCATTTGTCATGCTTCATGAAGAAACCGTGAGTCAAATGTATGAAAGGCTCATACTCCTAGTGACCGACATTAGGTCGCTTGGAAGTGAAGATTGGGATGAATGTAAAGTAACAGTGAAGATGCTTAGGGCTTTCACCCCAAAGGAACCCCATGCTTGCCACCTTGATTAGGAGGGACCCAAGCTTCAAGACAATGACTCCCAATCAACTCCTTGGTGAGATTCTTCATCAAGAGTTGGTTGAGAAAGATGTTGCAAAATCAATTGGTCAAAGTAGCTCAAAGGGGATTGCTCTCAATGCAAATCAAATTGTTGAATATGAGTCAAGCAACAAGACATTAAGGTCAAAGAAGAAAGAAGACTCAAGTGATGATGAGAGCACCGATGATGAAACTGCCTTAATGGTCAAGAACTTCAAGAGATTCATGAAGAAGAAAGGTCACAAGAGAGGTGGTGATGACAAGAAGGTGTGACACCCCCGGTGTCACTATAGTAATTAAGACCCTTAATGAACTTAATTAAACCAATCATGACATGCATCATTTCATAATCGTGTTGATTGTGCATAATTGTGTGTATGTGTTGACTTAGTCAACCAAAAATAATTAAAATAGTCAAAATATAAAAATTATACCAAAATGTCACAAATAATGAGAACTACATGTTTGTGAACTCAAATGAGTATGAAAAGTTCAAACAAAAATTCAAAATTCAATTTTGAACTCATTTGACCGTCATTTCTTGTGTTGCAAGTTTTTCTTTTTACCCTTCTTGAGAGGCTAATATCTTTAGATTTTGCCTAAACACTTGAAATTCCACCAATATAAAAGTTGGAGTACAATGTACCCTCTTTACAATGGTGGTGATGTGGATCAAGGAAAACTTGGTTTGGTCATTCAAAATCTTGGCCAAAATCAGGTAAAACTCTGAATTTTCAGCACTTAGTGGTCTCGTCTGTCCTGAAATACGTGAGTTTTGCCTATTTTCTCGGCCCCGTAACTTTCAAACCACTGCTCAAAAGGAGTGACACCCTTTGTAGAAGCTGTAGCCTAATGTACCAGCTACAACTTTTGTATTGGGTGATCTCAATGTTTATATGTAAATCTTCGAGAAAGAGGCAATTAAAGTCGGGTCAAAACCAATTGACCCAACACTTAGAAATAATCAGATTCGTCAGTTTTGACCAAATTTGGCCGGTTTTCCCCACGATTTATCTCCCAAACCGTTGATCAAACACTATAACTTCCTTTGTAAGAATTGTAGCTCTATGATCCAGCTACGAGTTTTACATTGGCTGATTTCGAAAGTTACATATGAAATCGAGAGATAAAGTGAACCAAAGTCGGGTCGGTTGAGCTGCAACTTAACTGAATGGGCTGTCGGGAAACTTGAGATTTTGCCAAAATTTAGAGGCTTGTAACTTCCAAATCACAGCTCAAATGCTCATGGTTCCTTTACAAGAGTTGTAGCTCTAGGTTTCCTCTACAACTTTTGTATTGGTTGCTCACTGAGTTTATACACGAAATTTTGATAAAAATCGACGCGAACTTGGGACTCTTGGGCTGTGACTGAACAAAATCGGAGTCAGTTCATCAGTTAACCAGGCTGAACACGACCTCGACGTCGACAGTCGCCGTGCCGCTGCGCTGTCGCTCATCCAGCTGTCCTGGCCACGCGTCCCTCGCTCCTCGTCCCAGTTGGCCCGTGCCAAGCATCCCGGCTTCGCTGCCAAGCCACATATGCGCGTGGAGGACGCCGCCGCCAACTCACCCCTCCATTAACGTGCCCAGTAAAGGCTGGCAGTTCACTGGCCATTCATCCACCGTTCCCCAATTAACCCCGACCAAACCTACCCGACCTCGCACTCTCCGTCCTACACCCTTCCTTTTGCTTCACCATCGCCTAGAGCCGGCCAATTTCGAGAAATTCCGGCCGTCGCCATTAAACTGAGCTCGAGCACCGCCCCCTCAAGTGGACAGCTACCATCGCTGCTCCTCCGCCCAAACCAAGCGCAAAAATGGAATCACCATGACCTACTGATGCTCTCCGACCCCTTTCCCCTCGTTTTTCCCTCTCCGTCGAGCCATCCCACGGCCATCAGAGTTGACGCCGATGGGCCGCTCGCGGGCGGCCTTTGCTACTCGCCGGCCGGCCACACCGGCCAGGGCCGGGTGAGGCCCGACAGCCCCGGCCGCTGCCCAGCTGGTCGCGCCGGCCGACCGGCCGCCGATGCCCCTCCCTGCCGGTTCTGTTCGGTCGAACAGAACAGGTCTGTACCGTGACTTGCTCAAGGAAGAAGAAGGGTATGGGTTAAAAGGATTAGAACTTTAGGGGGTTATGGGGAAATATGCAGGGACTTATGTGAAAGCATCTGAAAAGTATTGGGGGGAATATGCAAAAGTGTTTTCTTTTTCGTAATTGTTTTTGGGTAAATTGGCTGCAACTTTAGCAAATCACTAAAAATCACAGCAAAATCATAAAATCACAAACTTAGACTTTCTGGAATCCTTGTGAAATTATCTTTCCAGTGATGTATCATATGCATATGTAATCTGTGTGATTCCCAATGTATTGCTGTATGTATGAATGAGTGCTTGAGAGATGGTTTATTGCTTTATAAATCATATGAATGTGCTAAAAATGCAAAACCACTTTTGATGGTTCTGCTATGGATTGTAGAGTTGAGCTGAGCATCTGTTGGCCAAAGTTTATTCATGATTTTGGTAGATTTGGAATTAGTTAAGCTAATGAAGTAGAAAAAGTAATAAATATGTAAACTACTCAATAAAATTTGGCTAATTTTATTAGAGCTTCTCTGGAGTATATAAACCCTCACAAAAAGACTCAACTCCATAAAGTGTATACTTTTTAAGTTATGGATTTTGTTTCTAGCTATTTGAGAGTAGATAAATCACCAAATATTCTGTGTAAATTAGAAAAATATGAAATATTCACAGAAAATGTCTCTGGTAGAATAATAGTTGCAGTAAAAATTTCATCTGTAGAAAGTTTTTGTAGAATTTATTATGATTTTCTAACTAGTGGTAAGTGTTGGCTATTAAAAGAAATAGAAAACAAATAGGTAAAATGCTGGAAAATTTCTAAAAAATAGGTTTAGCTGTCAAGAGCACTGAAACATGTTTACCTTAATTTTGTTTACGAAAATATATTTTCTAGGCTTTATTTGGTAAGAACTAGCTAGGAGATGCTTAATTAATAAATAATTTTCTTGTTGTAAAATTAATTCTACAAATATGTATAGCACCCAGGAGTGCTGAATGTTAGATTTAGCAATTGAAACTTCATTGTATTACTAGTGGTTAATTATAGATGTTTTACTTGATTTATGTGGTAGTGTAAGTTGTTTTAACATATTTAAAAGGTTTAATAAAACTTCTTTATACATTAACTCAGATCTCAACTAGGCATAATCAGCAACTAAAAGTAACCCACCTAGCTTTATTTGTGAGCTTCTGAGTTATTTATATTCCGTAAATGATTGTCCAGTGATGTATTAGTGAGTTGTTGCAGTAATTCTGTGATTGATTTGTTGTGCACTGCTGCATCTCATGCATCCGCATTTCGTGTAGATCACCCCATTGTTGACGGAGTGTACGAGATCGAGGTCGAGCCCGAGGGTGATCAAGCTGCTGCTGAGTTGAACTACACTGCTGCTCAAGACCCGCACCAAAGTCCGGAAGGGCCCAAGGCTGGTGATCAGGAAGGCAAGCCTCGGAGCATAACCCACTGTTTAATCTAACACTCCTTACTTTATGCTTACTGTGTGCATTTAAGTTTTGAGGAGTTGAATGAAACCCTAGTTGCATGATCCCTAGGTACCCATGTCCTAATACTAGTATGTGTAGGTTGCTTAGACTGCCATGCTTAATTAGGATCGGTAGAAGTCGAGTGATTGCCTTGTCACTCGCGAGACATAGGTTTTTATTTTATGTTTATTTATGAAGTTCGGCAAGCGGGGCTCGTACGATATTCCTGTTTGGTTGAATGTCCCGCTTGCACAGGGGTTTTAGGCTAAGGCATTGAGGGTGTGGTCAGTTGGTCAAGCTTTTGAAGGTACTAATCGTATGCCGGGAAATGTGGTAAACTGGTAAACCTAGTACTTGATTCAAACTGACGTCTGACGGGTCTTTCCTACTCCATTGGGCGAGGGGGATGATGGCGAGTGTAGTAGTGGCCGCGGCACAGGTTTGCCAAGGGCACCTGGGGTCCGTTGGGGCGTGCACTCGGGTGGAGTGGGCCCTGATGGCAGATGGCAGGGAGAGATGGGAACGGTTGCCTCGTGAGGTTCTGGGTGTCTCTCACGGGTCGTACGATTAGGTTGTCCCATGCATGGTTAAAATCAACTCGAGTTGTCCGTCCTTCACGGTTACATGAAGCTGCTTGATCTCTCGTCACACATCAGTGTGCTTGGGCCAAAGGGGTAGTATTGTTGTTAGTTGAGAAATGTTGATCTCATGTTAATCAATTGTTTTTTTTACACTGATTGTTATTGGATAGCTTGGCAAATCTAGTAATGGTTAGTCTCACTTTAAAACTTGGCTAAAATATTAAAAATAGGGATCAACTTGTAGATGCATTTGGCAAAACAAACCCCACAGCCAAAAAGCCTTGCATGTCTAGAGTTTAACCTTGTCGGGTAAGTCTTGCTGAGTATTAGTATACTCAGCCTTGCTTGTGGCTTAACTTTTCGTATATTGGTGATGGCTATGACCCTGTTGCTGCTCTGACTTGGCCTTGTGTGCTTCCTGATGGTTGGACTGTGGAGCGGGTGCCGTCTGAGTCTGACTCAGGCCGTGGGAATTGAATGTCATGTGAGGGCTCCGCATGATGTTTTGTGTATCGACGTTTAGCCTTCCGCTGTATTATAACTCTGGTTTGTAATAACTAAAACCTATGCACTGTGTTTGTATAATTATCCATTTGAACCTGGTGATGTAAAATTTGTGATGAGTTGTACTGCTTGAGCCCATCTTCAAGTGGGACTGCTGCTATTTCGCTTCGGTCGAGAGAAATGGTTGTTTAATCGGGAAGGCATTCGACGGATTGCACGATTAGCTCGGTTTAAGGGCGTGGGGCACTGCTGTGGTAGTGGTCTTATGCTTTTAAACCAGATTAATTGGGGTGGTCTGCCACAGAAGGGTAGCTCACAAAGAAGATGCTATGAATGCAAAGAAATTGGTCACTATATTGCGTAATGCCCAAACAAGAAGAACAAGGAGAAAGATGAGAAGAGGTACAAGGAGAAGAGCAAAGAATACAAGAAGAAATATCAAGGTCAAGCTCATATAGGACAAGAATGGGACTCAAATGATGAAGAATCCGACAAGGAGTGTGTGCCAACTCTAGCCATGCACACATCTTCACCACAATCAAGACTCTTCAACAACCTATCCGATGATGATGATATTCCCATGTGTCTCATGGGTAAAGGGATGAAGGTACAACACAATCCTATGTTCTCCTCTACTACCTACTCCATCTCATCTAGTGATAAAGAAATTAATTTGGAGGATGAAGAGGAAGCCTACAAGCAAAACATGATAAATAAATTTGGAAACAAATGCTATAAGGAGATTAAAAAGCTAGTAGAGAAATTGGAAAGAAAGAAGGAGTTGATCGATGAGCAAGAGGACTTGCTCATCCTTGAGAAGGAGAGAAACCTTGCTCTAAAGAATGCTCTAGCCGAGAAAAAGGCTAAGGTTGAAAAATTAACTATAGACTTGTCTCTAGTTAATGATTCTTATGAGAGGATGTCAAAGGATTACTCTTTGGCAAATGATTCACTAGCTAGCCTAAAGAGCAAATATAGTGAACTTCAAGATAACTTATTATGCTTAGAGGTCAAACACAAGGACCTTGAAGTGAAATATGGGGCTCTTTGGGAAAGTACCAAAACCGATTCCAAGGCATCTCTTGATTCCAATGTCTCTACTAGTGAAGGTTGCTCAAGATGTTATAAATTTGATATAGATGCTTGTAATGCTAACATTTCCAAGCTAGAGAACTTGATCAAGGCAAAAGACAATCAAATTCATAGAATGAATATGATTGCCAAAGAAGGTTACGAAGGCAACAACAAGCCCAAGCCTAAGGTAATGTACAAGGAGGGAAGACGCCCTCACATCCATGATGGTCTTGGGCACATCAAAGGGATCAAACCAAATGGTAGGAAGATGATGAATGGTGTGGAGTTTGTCATGTTCAACAAGGGAACCAACCTTGGTGACTTGATGAACATAGCACATCATGTCTCCAAGAGCAACACAAGTCAAGCCAAGTCTTTGGTTGAGAGTTCCACCAAGACAAATGTTAAGAGCTCAACCAAGGAAAACATCAAGAATGAGAATGTTGCTCATAAGCCATCACCAAGCTACACCACCGATTATATGGTTACTATGGACCACAATGGTAAAATAGTGGTCAAGTATGTTGGTGCCTACACTAAGAGAAAAATTCTAAGGAGTGTGTGGGTACCAAAATTTATTGCTCCTAACGCTCAAGGACCCAAATCTTTTTGGGTACCTAAATCTCGAGCCTAAATTGTTTTGTAGGCCTACTCCTCCGGTGGCACCGCATGGTTGCTTGATAGTGGATGCTCAAATCATATGACCGGGGAGAAGGACATGTTCATGTCCCTTGATGCTCATGACAAACCAAGTCAAAGCACTGTATTTGGAGACAATAGCAAAGGGGATGTGATTGGTATAGGTAAAATTGCAATCTCAAATGATACATCTCTTTCAAATGTTTATTTGGCTAAATCTTTGGGATACAATTTGTTGTCGGTCTCACAACTTTGTGAGAAAGGCTACAATTGTCTCTTTACTAATGAGGGTGTGGCCGTCTTTAGAAGGGAGGATTCCTCTATTGCTTTTACGGGTCGCTTAAAGGGCAAACTCTATTTGGTTGATTTCACAACTAGTAAAGTAACGCCCGAGACTTGTTTAGTGGCAAAAACCAACTTGGGTTGGCTTTGGCATCGCCGACTAGCCCATGTTGGGATGAGGAACTTGGCCAAACTTCAAAAGGGCGAGCACATCCTAGGACTAACAAATGTTGTGTTTGAGAAAATAGGTTGTGTAGCGCATGCTATGCCGGGAAGCAAGTTGGTGCACCCCATCCCTCAACAAATGTCATGACTACTTCAAGACCCTTGAAGCTCCTACACATGGATCTCTTTGGACCAATTGCCTACATTAGTATTGGTGGTAACAAATATGATCTTGTTATTGTTGATGATTTTTCCCGTTTCACTTAGGTATTCTTTTTGCATGATGAAAGTGAAGCTCAAGGAATAATCAAGAAATTCATAAGAAGAGCCCAAAATGAATTTGAGTTGAAGATCAAGAAAATGAGAAGTGACAATGGGTCCGAATTCAAGAACACAAATGTAGAAGAATTTTTTGATGAAGAAGGGATCAAGCATGAGTTCTCCGCTCCCTACACTCCACAACAAAATGGCATAGTGGAGAGGAAGAACCGAACATTAATTGAAGCCGCAAGAACAATGCTTGATGAATACAAGACCCCGGATATATTTTGGGCCGAAGCCATCAATACGGCGTGTCATGCCATCAACCGGTTATATCTCCACAAGTACTTGAACAAGACTCTATATGAGATTATCACCGGTAACAAACCAAAGGTGTATTACTTTAGAGTCTTTGGGAGTAAATGTTACATTCTTAACAAGAGACCCAAAAGCTCAAAGTTTGCACCTAAGGTTGATGAAGGTTTCCTACTTGGTTATGGTACTAATGAACATGCCTACCGTGTTTTCAACAAAACCACCGGTTGTGTTGAGGTCACGGTAGATGTGAAATTTGATGAAACTAACGGCTCTCAAGTAGAGCAAGTTGATAATGATCTTGTAGGAAACAAAGAACCACCAAGTCAATCCATTATGAGAATGGGTCCAGGTGAAGTCCTTCCACGTGAGGTTCAAGATCAAACTCTAGATGGCAACATTGACAATGATCCATCATCATCAACAAGAGTTGAACCACCAAGCTCTCTTCAAGATCAAGAACCAACTCAAGGTCATGATGATCAAGATCATGGCATGGATCAAGGGGGAGCCATTGGTGATGAGCCTCAGGCTGAAATTGATGATGATGAACCTATTCAACGCCAATCTCAAGTTACTCATCGAAGAGTTCATCAAAGTATTCAACGGGACCATCCCGTTGATAATATACTTGGAAGTATCCAAAGAGGGGTAACCACTCGTCCACGTTTAGCAAATTTTTGTGAATTTTACTCGTTTGTTTCCTCTTTGGAGCCTCTCAAGTTTGAGGAGGCACTTGGAGATCCGGATTGGGTGATTGCCATGCAGGAAGAGTTAAACAACTTCACAAGAAATGAGGTATGGTCATTGGTGGAAAGACCCAAGATTAATGTAATTGGCACCAAGTGGGTCTTCCGCAACAAGCAAGATGAGCATGGCATGGTCACAAGAAACAAGGCAAGATTGGTTGCTCAAGGATTCACACAAATAGAAGGTTTGGATTTTGGTGAAACTTATGCTCCCGTAGCTAGGTTTGAATCAATTCGTATATTACTTGCCTATGCTACTCACCATGATTTCAAGCTTTATCAAATGGATGTGAAAAGTGCATTCTTGAATGGCCCCCTCTCCGAGTTGGTGTATGTGGAGCAACCACCGGGATTTAAAGATCCAAAGTATCCTAATCATGTATACAAACTCCATAAGGCGCTCTATGGGCTGAAGCAAGCACCAAGAGCATGGTATGAATGCCTTAAGGATTTTCTTCTAAAAATGACTTTGTGATGGGCAAAGCGGATTCTACTCTCTTTACTCACAAAGTTGATAAGGATATCTTTATTTGTCAAATTTATGTTGATGATATAATATTTGGTTCAACTAATGAGAAATTTTGCGAGGAATTTAGTAAGATCATGACCAAGAGGTTTGAGATGTCCATGATGGGTGAATTGAAGTTCTTTCTTGGGTTTCAAATCAAGCAATTGAAGGAAGGTACTTTCATATGTCAAACCAAGTATGTGAATGATATGCTCAAGAAATTTGACATGGTCGATGCGAAGCCTATCAAGACTCCCATGGCTGTTAATGGACATCTTGATCTAAATGAAGATGGAAAATCCGTGGATCAAAAGGTATATCGCTCCATGATTGGTTCTTTACTTTACCTTTGTGCATCTAGGCCGGATATTATGCTTAGTGTGTGCATGTGTGCAAGATTTCAAGCTAATCCTAAAGAATGTCATTTAATTGCCGTTAAGAGAATCTTGAGATATTTGGTGCATACTCCACACCTTGGCTTATGGTACCCCAAGGGCTCCACTTTTGATCTGCTTGGCTACTCCGACTCGAACTATACCGGTTGCAAAGTAGATCGAAAGAGTACTACCGGGACTTGTCAATTTCTTGGCCGGTCTTTGGTGTCTTGGAGTTCTAAGAAACAAAATTCCGTTGCCCTATCCACCGCCGAGGCCGAGTACGTTGCAGTCGGTGCTTGTTGTGCTCAACTACTTTGGATGAGGCACACCTTGAGTGACTTTGGTTGTGAGTACAAAAATATCCCTCTCTTGTGTGACAATGAGAGTGCCATAAAACTAGCCAACAACCCAGTCCAACACTAAAAAACCAAACATATTGACATAAGACATAAGACATCATTTCTTGAGAGACCATAAAGCCAAAGGAGATATCGCTCTAAGCCATGTGAGTACCGAAAAACAACTAGCCGATATTTTCACCATGCCCCTTGATGAGCAAAGGTTTTGTGCTTTGAGGAATGAGCTAAATATCTTGGATTCTCGTAACGTGGTTTGAATTGTTGCACACAAACCTTGTTTGATGCTTAGACTAGGCGAAATTGCTTTATTTGAGTGAGTTTTTCAAAATATTTGATTCTTGATCTTTGGATCGGATTTTGGCTCATATGATCATAGTTATGTATTGTTGATTGCTGGCTGATCATATTGGGTCAAAATGTTTTATATGTCCATCTCAAATATCTATCAAAAATCTTATCCGAATCCCATCTCAAAAATCTTCATTTGGACAATTATGGTTGCTATCGGAAGTCCCGACACAAGGTCGGAACTCCCAATACTCTTCGGAACTGTCCAATGAGTTCCGATCAGGGTCGCTCAGAAGTTTGGTTTTAATTTCCACGGAAGTCCCGACACATCGTCGAAACTCCCGATAAACCTCAGAACTCTTCAATAAGTCCCGACCGGACCTGCTCAGGAATTCAGTTTTAATATCCTCGGGATTTCGACACAAGGTCGGAACTCCCGATACCCGTCGGATCTCTCTGCTCCCTCTGTGCAACACTGGCGTCGGAACTCCCGACAACCCGTCGGGTGTCCCAACAAATTCGCTGTGACTATATAAAGGGCGGACCAGACCACTTCAACCCTAGTTTCTTTTCCTTTTCCCTCCACAGCTGCCACCCACTTCCACTGCTGCCCCCAAGGGCGATTCGAAGTTTCGACCGTAGATTTTTGAGCTCTTTGATCTTGTAGTACTTCCCCCCATCGGAGCTTCCGATCCCCCTCAGTTTTTCCCTCGATTCGCGCAGGAAATCACCTCAAGGTACTATTTCAAATCCCCGCGCCCTTATCTATCAATGTGGATGGTTTTAGAGGATTTCTTTTGGAGGAATAGCTTCATCTGGTAGTACTCATGCTATGCCTATGATCCTGTAACTTTTGGTGGGACAAATCTCTCGATCTCCACCTCATCTGACTGATTTCGGGGGTGTCGGAAGTCCCGACTCATGGTCGGGAGTTCCGACACCTCCCAGAATCAGCCGCCTCCTCTCTGTTCTACTGTGAATCAATTAATTTCGAGTTTCTATCATCCATCTAAGCTCTCAATGCTCTATTTTGTCAGATGGGTCATACAAAGAGAGCAGGCTCTCCTCCATGTGAGTCGTCGGAATCCGAGGACGATGTCCCTATCGCTCAAAGGAAGGGCAAGAGAAAGGCTAAGCAAAGGGTACCCAAATGGGTCAAGGCCGAGGCAAGCCTACTGCTCCTGCTGCACAAGGCACTAGTCGTGCTCGTGTCAAGCCTGCATCACGTGCATCGGAGGTTGACAGTGATGAGGAGCCGGATTTGGAATATCTTGAGAGGATGATTCTTAGGATGGAGCCACCTGTTCGGACAATGGATTCTCAATATCTTGGTGTGAAAATGGTGGATTATACCAAGGGGACCCATGATGTGTACAAGCTTCGAAAGGAAGACCTCTATGGCTATGCAAAAGAATTTAAAGGTGATCCTCGCTTTTGGCTTACCTTCCAAGCTGACTGGTATGAATCTGTGATTATGGCTAAATCCTCTCCTACTACTGCTATGAAGTATGTCAATTGGGAGTATTTGAGGAACATTGACTTGAACATCATTGAGGAAGTCTATCAAGCTTGCAAGGATCAAAATTTACTGGATATTATGTCTTTTGCTTGTGATTGGAATGAGGAAGTAGTGGCTCAATTCTATGCCACTCTATATGTTGATAGGCCAAGAAAGGTTATGCATTGGATGCTCCAAGGGAGAAAATACTCAGTCAAGTACATGGACTTTGCCTTGATGCTTGGTTTTGGTATTAGGGACAGTGACAAGTTCAAGCTGCATGATGAAGATATACTCTCTGATGGAGACATTGCGTTCATGTATTATGATGCCTATGGCAGAGTTGTTTTTGGGCAGATGTCTGGATTGATCCCATATTATAAGCTTCTCAATCAGCTCTTCAGGTACACTCTTGCTCCTAAGGGTGGTGACTCGGATAATGTGTCTAATATGTCCAAGAATTTGTTGGCTGCAATGGTTCCTGGAAAATGGGGATTTAGTGTGTTTGATTTTATTTGGAAGGAAATACTTGTTTGTTCCTATACACCCAAGAGAGGCTGTCACTATGCTCCATACATCTTCTTCATGATCAAAAGAGTGACCGGGTTGGAGATCTTGACCGACAAAGAGCACACTTTGTACAAGGCACAGAAAGGAGGTCTCCAACGCCTCCTCAAGTTGGGCTCACATGCTGCTAGGCCTTGAGCTCAAGGTGCTTCTTCGTCTCATGGACCTTCTCATCCTCCACAAGGTCCTTCTACTTCTCAAGGTCGAGCTACTTCTCCATATCTTCCTTCTCCTCCTAAGGATCGTCGCTCTAAGAAGAGCGCTTGTGGCTTTCTATCTAGAGGTTTATTTGCTTGCTTCAATGTTGGCCGCCACAATGCTAGAGAGATTTATGAGCACAAGAAGCATGTGGATGAGCAGCTACTTAAGATTGAAAAGAGGCAAAAGGAGCTTATGGCTAAAAGTGATATTCCTCACTCTCCCGTGCGTGATCCCTATGACTTTCCACCACCTTCGGATTTCTCTAATCCATGGGAAGATAGGGCACAACCATCCGGTGCCTATCACTTTGATGATGAGAAAATAGAAGAGGAGCATGTGTTTGGTCCCGGCGCTCAAGGTGAAGCGGAAGATGAAGTAGGAGATGAGGATGACAATAGCGACAACGACTCTGAGGATGATGAGTAGTTACTATGGAAAGGCCTTCTTTTTTGGTGCTTGATGCCAAAGAGGGAGTGAGCTCAACATGGTGGCATATGTTGATGTCATGTCGTTTTTTATCTATCTATCGTACTCTATGTGTTTGGTGATGGACATGTAAGACATTGTGATGAACTTGTGTTATGTGTGGTGTGCCATGTGAGACTTTTAAATTTGTAAGACTTTATGCTATGTTAGTGTGACATTAGTTGTTGTTGATGATTTATGTCTTGTGATGAGCTTGCAGTGATGAGATGTTATTTTTTCACTTTGTTGTTGTGATATATATTGTCATATGCATCACGGTTTATTTGTCACACTTGTGTTGCACCCCACGTATGCAAAGATATAGGGGGAGCTCTTGCAAAAATATGTGCAAATGGCATTTGAGGCCATCTCTATCTCTTGATTGAAAGATGCACATATCTAGGGGGAGCTCTCTATATATATTTGGATGCAAAAGCGATTATTCTTTCATTTGTGAGCCTTAATTGTATTGTCATCAATCACCAAAAAGAGAGAGATTGAAAGTGCATCTAGGCCCCCTAGTGGGTTTTGGTGATAATGACACTAACAATTAAGAAACTAATGATTTATATTGAGAAAAGTGCAGGGATAAAATGAAAGAAAATTCAATTGAAAAAGAAAGGCCCCTATACTGAAAAAGTACAGTGTTGAAGCAAAATTGAAGAATTTATGTTGTTTTTTATTTTGAAATTGAGTATAGGAAACACCGTACTATCAAGCGGGACGTGCTCAATGATCAAGGAAGTCTTAAAGTGCTTATTGAGATGGATAAAAGCCAATGAGAGAAAACATTCTAAACCCAGCCAATTTTCTCAGCTCACTGTTATGGTCATTGTCGGAACTTCCTACACATTGTCGGAAGTCCCGACAAGGGCTGTTTCAGCCTTCCAGACTTAGCCATTTTCACGCATTTAGCAGTGCCGTCGGGAGTTCCGACAACTGGTTGGGAGTTCCGACACATCTCAGAACTCTCAGAAGAGTTCCGACGAGGGATGCTCAGTTTGGAATAAATATTATCCTCAGGAGTTCCAACATTATGTCGGAAGTTCCGATAAACCCCGTGAATGCCTGTAACGGTCATAATTTGGGGGTGGGGTATTTATACCCCTTCACCCCCTTCTTCATTTGTTGCCGTTCCAAGCCCGAGCTCCACACCTTCTTCAGCTCTCCAACTCTCTCCCACTCCTTCTTGAGCACATCCTTGAGTGATTCCACCAAGGGGTGTGAGGGGAACTCAATTTGAGGTGTGAGATTCAAGCTCTTGAGTGCAAGAACCGAAATCCCCATTCTCAAGAGCACTTGAAGCTTCCAAGGTCATCGATTCACGTTTGTTACTCTTGGAGCCTTGCTCCTAGACGATTAGGCGTCGCCGCTGAGCCAATCGACTTGGTGTGATTGCGCCGTGGACTTTTGTATTGCCCTCCTCTTCGTGGGGATCATAGTAAGTGACCTAATCCTCCTTTGTGGTTGATTGGGGTGAGGAAAAGGGTTAAGTGGACAACCCGGCTCTTTGTGAGCACCTCAACGGAGATGTAGCTTCCTTTGTGGGAGTGAACTTCGAAAATCAAATCCTTGTCTCCTTGAGTTCTTTGTGTTCATATTGTTCTTGTTGAATATCTTGACCTAGAGTCGATTTCATCCCGATCTATGTGCTTGTGCGTTTTTGGTTGTGGAGATCATACCTGCAGGTACTAGGACATCAAGAAACATCTTTTGGTTCAAGCAGAATTGGTGAAATACTTCTTGTTTTTGAATTTGATTCTAGTTCGTCTGATTTATCGGAAGTTCCTACAAGTTGTCGGAAGTTCCGTCCATCGGAACTTCGTACACATTGTCGGAACTCCCTACAGATTTAATACCGCTACGAGAATTTTTCAGGAACGCCTATTCATTCCCCCCTCCTCTAGGCCATGCGCGATCCTTTCAGTTATGCATAAATGTGATGGATTTATGTTGAAGCATCTACAAAGTATCGGGGGGAATCTGCAAAATTGTTTTTAAGTTATAATAATATGCAAAATCGTAAATAGGATGCAAATTTAGAAAATCACTATAAATCACAGCAAAATCGTAAAATCACAAATCTAACTTTGTTAGCTTCCTTGTAAAAAGATCTATCCATTGGTATGACATGCATTCAGGAAAAGTATTGTTTGATACCTATTTTATTTTGTGCTAGAATATGTGTTAGTGAACTTGGCAAATACTTAATAAATCACCTGTTTTTGATAAAAGTGCAAAACCACTTATGATTGATGTTCCCTTGTTCAATAGAGTTGATTAGAATAGCTTGTTGCATTGCTGTACATATACTTTTGTGAGATATAGCACATGCATATTAATAGCTAAGGTAAATGCCAAAAATATGTAAACTACTCGATAAAATATGGTAATTTTTGGTAGAGTTACACTGAGCTTTAGGAACCTTCTAAAAAATACTTAGCTCCAGAATCAATGTGGTTTTTAAGTTATGATTTAATCTTATTTCTAGCTAGTTTAGTATAGATAAATCACCAGATATTCTGTACAGATTATACAAATATGCAAAATTCACAGTAGAGTTCTCTAGTAGAATGTTAGCTCCAGTAAAATTTTCAGGTCTCGAAAGTGTTTGTAGAATTTCTTATGATTTAATAACTTCTAGCAAATGTTGGCTGTTAAAAGAATAGAAAACCGATAGGTAAAATATTGGTAAATTCCTGTAAATTATGTTTTACTGTTGTGAACACAGAAACATGCTCACCAGATTTTCTATTCATAAAAAATTTATTTTCTAAGCTTTAATGTCTAAAACTGGCTAGAAAAAGGTTTATTTATAAATAACTTTCTTGCTGTAAAAATTAATCATGATCTGCTGAAGGTTCAGAGTCAATTTTAGGATCCTTTTTATACTCCCTATACCTTTTTAATGTTTTATGTTGCCATGTAAAGTAGTTTAAGTTATATATTGACATGTGGTAATTTTTAGAAACTTAAAAATGTGTTTAATCAGAACTAAAACACTCTTTGATCAGCACCTAAAAACACCACCCCCAGTTTTCTTAATGAGTTTCATAGTTGTTAATACTCTATAAATGATTGCCCGGTAATGTGTATAAGTGAGTTGCTACAGATGTTTAATTGAGTTGCTGCAGATAGATATGTGTTAGTTTACTTATGCATTCATGCCTCTCATGCATCTGCATTTCACGTAGAGAACACCATCACTGACAGCGTGTACGAGTTTGAGATCGAGCCAGAGGGCGAACCAGTAGATGCGGAGGTGAACCAAGCTGCTGAGGAAGACCCG
>CM014274.1:67038182-67058244 GCA_004135705.1 Alloteropsis semialata
TTCCCGCCAAATAAAAAGTACTCTTTCTTTCTTTTTTCTTTTTAGCATTTATTATTTCATATATATACTATTTGCATAATTCTTTCTTTCTTTCTATCTTTTTAGTATATAATCTTTCTTCCTTTTTATCTTTTTAGTAAATACTATTTAGTATTTATAATTTATCTTTTTAGTATATTTTATTTAGTATTTCAAATTTAACTTGTTAGTGGATTGTTTGACATATCTACATGAAATAACAAAGTATACATCAACGATAATGATATACGAAATAATGTAAATCTAGATTCATATTTCTATATATATTTTATTTGGTATTAGTAATATATATTAACTCCTTTGATATTAGTAATATATATTAACTCCTTTGATATTAGTAATATATATTAACTCTTTTACTATTCTAGATTCATATTACTATTTAGTAATATATATTAACTCTTTACATTACATATCATAACGCTTCAACATAATTAGAATTACATAGCATCATCATGCTTCAACATAAGTACAACATTATGCTTGAACAGCAATAATCAGGGTCCCTGCACGCCATGCTTCTTCATGAGATAGAAAGGATAGTTTATATCGATAATCTCAATGCCTAGGAACCTGTCGACATAATCAAGTGCATATATGTATGCACTATCCTGTGCCTTGTAACGTGAATCCAAGACCTCTCCATAAATTGTGATCTCAGCATTGGCATGACTCAAGGTTATATTAGCTTGGAAACCACCATTAACTCGATAAGCCCCTGGCGTCGTGTGTGCATACCCTAAGTTTCCAAGGACTTGATAAAGGACTGCACGTAGACCAGAACACGCATGCATGAATCCAAGTAGTAGTCATCCTACAATAAGATTAATAAAACATATTGTTACAGATAAAGATAGATAAATTATAATATAATTACACAACTAAAAATAAAACTAACTTACATAAATCGATTCATATGAAGGACTAATCCTTTTAGGCATTTGTGTCACGTCTGGCTCACCCGTCTCGAGAGCTTTCAACTTGAAGTAGCTGTAGTCCGGGAAAACATGGCCAGTTTGACTTTCTATTTGGGCTAATGCTTGCCTCACAGCATCACACGAGGCCACATGGTCTTGTTGCCACGCGCCAGAATGAACGTGGATAATAACCATGTCACCAGGATTTGGGTCACGGGTGGCATTTTGTTGAATGCTAACAGAGATCATAACCCTACCAGTATTTTCAGTCACATTTTCTCTTAATACCAAAGGACTTGATTGACCGATGTTTGCATCTTTTAGCCATGTAATTGGATTAATGATCTGCATTATTAATAATTTCTATTCTCAGTGACATAGTGATTACATTCAAATGCAACTTGCAGAGGAATATCATAACCCTACCATATTGTAGCGAAGTTGCTGAGGTGTGGGAATTGGGACATGATCAACTTGTTGAGTTGTCGACCATCCAGGCTCGTGAGCCTCTCGAATCGGGATGGTAGGTGGCATATTAGTAACATAGCCACCACGTCTAGCTGCCTGACGCTGTCTCGGCATGATACTATCCAAAATAAACCGTAATATATTACAAGTCAATTTAACAAAACTAGTAAATACTTATCAAGAAGCATAAGACAAAATCAAATTTGGCCAACATTACATACCATATTGCTTCAACATAATTAGAATTACATAGCATGATCATGCTTCAACATAAGTACAACATTATGCTTGAACAGCAATAAATGTTTTCTTTACAAGAGTGCCTTCGTTATGATCGTTGCGAGCGTAAGGAGCATCTTCATTGGCCAACAGGATGCTTGTGTCATCCTCCACACTGAACAGAGACACCTCGTCACACCTATTATAATCATCTTCATCGGTGACGTCCTCGACACTCACGATTTTTCTTTTTCCCGTGAGAACTATGTGCCGTTTTGGATAAAGTTCGGAGTTGTTTGTTTGCAGAGTCCCCGTCTTGGGTTTGGTCGACATGTCCTTCACATAAAACACTTGATGCACATCCTTGGCGAGCACGAATGGTTCGTCTACATACCCAATTTTGTTGAGATCCACAGTTGTCATGCCGTAGCGGTCTATAGTAACACCTCCACTTGTAAGTTTCACCCATTTGCACTGAAAAAGTGGTATTTTCAAAGGTCCATAATCTAGTTCCCAGATCTCCTCTACCTGGCCATAATATGAGTCCCTGTTCCCTTTGTTGTCATAGGCATCTATACAGACACCACTATTTTGGTTGGTGCTTTTGTCGTCTTGGGCTCTCGTGTAAAATGTATACCCATTTATGTCATAGCCTTGGAACGTCAAGAATGAGGATGATGGTCCCTTGCCAAATACGCCAGCTGTGTATGTATTGTCTCGTTACCCATGAGCTTTTGTCGCAACCAACCAGCGAAAGTTTCTATGTGATGGCGTGTAATCCACTTCTCAGACTTTCTTGGATTTTGTAGCATATTATAGTCTTGTGCTCCTCGATGTAAGGAGCCACCATGGTTGACGACTGCAATACAGTGTAATGGGCTTTCATGAATAAATCGTAGTCGCTACACCTTGTTTGTTTCCTTCCTAACGTGCCCTTTCCAAGTAGTCTCCCCTCATGGCGTGACTCAGTAGCCCAATCGGTTTCAGTTCGGGGATATAGTCAACACAGAACTCAATGACCTCCTCTGTTCTGTATCCCTTGGCGATGCATCCTTCTGGAAGAGAACGGTTACGAACTTTAGAATAGCCATGAGCCTCTCAAAAGGATACATATTGTGTAGGAATACAGGACCAAGAATACCAATCTCTTTGACAACATGGACCAGGAGATGCGTCATAATATTAAAGAAAGACGGAGAAATATCATCTCAAGGCTGACAAGGCTTTGGGCCACATCATCCTGCAGCTTTGCTAGATTAGTGGGATCGATTGCCTTCTGGTCGATTGCATTGAGAAAGGCGCATAGCTTCACAATAGTTGTTCGGACATTAACGGTAGAATTCCCCTCAGCGCCACCGGAAGCAATTGTGTGAGCAGCACATGGCAGTCATGGGACTTGAGGTGTACGAATTTCTTCTCTTTCATATTTATCAGACTCTTTACATTCGATGAGTAGCCGGACGGGACCTTAATACTGTTCAAGCAATCAAACATGCTGGTTTTCTCCTCCTTGCTTAGAGTGTAGCTAGCAGGACGCAAGTTCCAACGCCCTTTCTCTCTTTTCTCAGGATGCAGGGGATCTCGTTGTTTCATACGTTTCAGGTCCTGTCATGCTTCAAGCGTATCTTTTGACTTTCCGTAAGTACCAAGGAACCCTAGCACGTTTACGCAAAGATTTTTCGTCAGGTGCATCACATCAATTGCGTGGCGTACATCTAAGACCTCCCAATATGGTAGGTCCAGAATATTGACTTTTTCTTCCACATGGGCGCCTTTCCATTTTCACTTGCCGCTGGCTGGCTGCCAGGTCCCTTCCCAAAGACCACCTTCACATCTTTTACCATAGCAAATACATATTTTCCATCCCGATGCCTTGGTTTGCTACGACCTTCCGCCTCAAAATGCTTTCCTTTCTTTCTCAGCGGACGTTTCTCAGAAAGGAATCGACGATGGCCCATATACACACACTTTCTATAATGTTTCAGATAAATGCAGTCGGTGTGTTCTAGGCAATGTGTGCATGCTTTGTATCCCTTGTTTGACTGTCCCGACAGGTTACCAAGTGCAGGCCAATCATTGATGGTCACAAACAGTAATGCTCTTAGGTTAAATTCCTCTTGCTTGTGCTCATCCCACGCCTTTACACCATCTTTGCCCCACAACAACAAAAGTTCCTCAATCAGTGGCCTTAGATACACATCAATGTCGTTGCCAGGCTGTTTTGGCCCTTGGATTAGCACTGGCATCATAATGAACTTCCGCTTCATGCACATCCACGGAGGAAGGTTGTACATACAAAGAGTCACGGGCCAAGTGCTGTGGCTACTGCTTATATCACCGAAAGGATTCATGCCATCCGTACTCAAACCAAATCTTATGTTCCTTGCATCTTCTGCGAAGTCTGGGAACGCTCTGTCGATTTTTCTCCATTGCGACCCATCAGCGGGGTGTCTCAACATATTGTCTTCCCTCCGATCCTCTTTGTGCCACCTCAGCAATTTAGCATGCTCTTTGTTTCTGAACAAGCGCTTCAGACGTTGTATTATAGGGAAATACCACATCACCTTGGCAGGGACTCTTTTCTTGGGGGCCTCTCCCTCAACATCACCAGGGTCGTCTCGCCTGATTTTATACCGCGAGCAATTGCAAACCGGACAGGCGTCCAAAGATTCGTACGACTTGCCCCGATAAAGGATACAATCATTGGGACATGCGTGTATCTTTTGTACTTCCAGTCCTAGAGGGCAAACGATTTTTCTTGCTTCGTATGTTGTTTCGGGCAATGTGTTGCCCTCTGGAAGCATCTTCTTTATCATTTTCAATATCTCTCCAAACCTTTGTCAGACAAGCCATTAGTTGCCTTCCATTGCAACAGTTCCAGTGTGGTACCCAATTTTTTCTGGTCCTCTTTGCAATCTGGGTACAACAATGTTTTGTGGTCCTCCAACAAACGGTTCATCTTCTCCCGCTCTTTCGCACTTTCGCAGTCTTTCTCTTCATCACGGATCATGCCACCTAAGGCGTCATCATCCTCATCCTCTGCAACTGCTTCACCCTCGCCCATTGCCGTATCATCTGCAAAGGCACCGTATTGTGCAAAGTCCGGGATGTTGTCGTCACCTTCTTCATCACCTTCTTCAAAGAATATCCCCGCTTCGCCGTGTTTGGTCCAACAGATATAGTTAGGCATGAAACCACTCATAAGCAAGTGTGTGGACCACCTTCTTCGAGATGTGATAATCCTTCTTATTCTCACAGACCTTGCATGGACAGCATATAAAACCCGAGGTCGAGTTAGCCTCTGCCGCGTCGAGGAATTGATGAACGCCATTAATGAAGTCAGATGAGCGCCTATCCGCGTTGTACATCCATTGCCGATTCATCTATTCACAAAATACAATGAAAAATTCATCCCCAATTTCTAAAGTTCGTAATAAACCTAAATAAGAATATCATATATAATCTCTAAAAATCTTAATAACCGTAAACATCAACTATCATTTGATGCCACCAAAAAGATGTATTTCTAAAGACACGCGCAGAAATTAAATTACAAATCGTACGTAGGTTTTGTTCTTGCTTGGGAAAACTTATTAATTTGAAAAAAAAAATACAGACATAGATCACATTATGACAGGCGGTGGTATTTAAGCATCTTTGGGCGTATTCTTTGGGTCTGGAGGTGGAGTTGTTTGACCCGCAACTGGCGGTGGAGCATAACGACCATCAAACGGAGGTTCTAAGCCTGCCGCAACATCATCTTCATGCTTCCTTTGCAAATATCGAACCATTGCTCTATGCAACGCTCCTTTTTTCTTTGGCTTCGGTTGAGGGTTGACGGTGGTTTCCCCTTGCCAGCAGAGGAACGATGATTACCCCTACCATCATCACCACTTCCTCCAGCGGCAGTATCCATGTTGATTCTAGAACACTTGATTTTTTTAATTTTGACATAACATATTAGTATATTACGAAAAAACTATCCATTATTCCTAGGTCTCATGCATTCTCAAATAACTAGAAGTAAAATTCTATTTTCTATTGACAACCATGAGAAGTAAAATTGAATTTAAAATCTAACTAAATAAGAATATCATTTATAATCTCAAAAAATCCTAATAACCCTAATATCAACGTCATTTGAAGCCTCTAAAAAGATGTAATTCTAAATTTCGTAATAAGCCTAAATATGAATTTCATTTATAATCTCTAAAAATCCTAATAACCCTAAATATGAATATCTTTTCTAATATCTAAAAATCATAATAAGCATAAATATGAAAATCATTTAAAGTTTCTACAAATAATCCAAAAATCTAAACAATGTCTAAAAATTTGTGCATCATCTCCACACATGCAACAACTAACTATATATTGATTCTCTATTACAAATTCATAATAAAAATGAAGATTCAATCTAAAATCTCTTATTTCAATCCATTCCACAAAACACAAATTACCCAAAACATAGAGCATGAAATAGACCATACTAAACGTCAAAAGAGAGAGGATGAAGTTGCTAACCTTCTAGCGGACTTGGTTTGCAAAATCTCCAAAAGTTATGAAAAAATCGGGCATGAGCTCCCCCAACCCGAGCTCAATGGAGGATGAAGAAATGAGCCATGGCTCGGGCTGGGGGAGGAAGAAGGCCCCTTTATACGCAGGGCCCCTTTGGTACCGGTTGGTGTCACCAACCGGTACCAAAGGCCCCGAGGCTCATTGGTACCGGGTGGTGACACCACCCGGTACCAATGTTGCCTCATAGGTACCGGGTGGTGCCACCACCCGGTACCAATGAGCGTGCAGAATTATTGGGGATTGGACCCGGTACCAATGCTTCCATTGGTACCGGGTCCAATCCAACCGTGACCGATTAGGGAGGATGGATAGAGAGTTCTCTGGTAGTGTAGGTTTTCTTGTTTATTTTCTAGGCGCTCATAAAAAGCTTGATAGAAAGAACGTTGAAAACATAAACCCAACCTCGTCTCTGCATGCTATATATACTAAACACTAGCCACAAATTGGAGTCGGAAACTAAAATTTACATCATGGCATGCGATAGCAGGGTTGTGCTATATCATTGAGTTAGTATTTTTACGAGCAGATGGCTGACAGCGCTTGTCACGCCCTAAAATTTCAATTTTGGGTTGTGACTAGGAAACACTAAATAAATAAATGTTTTTATTATTTTTCTAAAATCATTCAAACTACAATTTTTTCCTATCAATGTAGATAGATCAAATATTTTTACAAAATAGTTAATTTGTGTATTTTGTTTTGGTTGAAAAAATGAGAATTTGAACTGTCTATAAAATATGACCAGGTTTCGCTCAGTCCAAATCTCAGCCAAAACCCTTGTTTGTCAAAATCATTTCAATCTTAGACCAAATATCTCTTTAGCCAAGCCATACTGTCGGCTTCTTTCTTTCTCTGCTGGAACAAACAAGTCGGCTAGTAAATGAAGTCTGTGCAATTGAATCCGGCTCCTATATTGGGACCGATGTCTAAATGGTACCTGGCTTGTTTTAAAACAATCTTATTAAACTTTTAAAACAATTTTAGTGAACCTGGTGTGTTGCATGTAAGATATGACTCTAAAGGTTTGTATAGCTCTTTCCAACTTGCTATGTTTGTAAAATTTGTCAATACATGTGATGTGTTTTTCTGATGTTGGGATCTTGAGTATGTGTAATGAGAATAGTTGATAGTTGATGATTCGGGTGGTCCCGGGGATACTCGCTAGAAGGCTGGACTTATGCTGTTTCAATTTGTGTGACGTTTTGGATACTGCTAAGTACTGACAGATCGCACTTGAGCTAGCTTAACTTAGACAGTTACACCACACCGGCAGCCATCCCTCTGTCCTCTACGGTCTTGCTACTGCAGGCCATGGAGCCCCCCAAAACCAAATACCCTAAATCCACAAACATGTCAGTTTCTACCGCCACCGGCCCGCTCTGCCCACCTCCCGTCCGTGGCTGCCTACACGGTCGGCCCCTCCTGCTAGTGTGCGCGTTAATTTTTCCCGAGTCTCTTGTGCGTTCACGGAAGTAACAAAGAGGTTCTCGATGTAGCATTTGAGTTAAAAACAAGTTTGAGAGAAATGTATGCCCAACAAAGAATTATAAACCACTACCTCATCTCTGCATGCATATACTATTCCACAGTCCATACAAATTGGAGTCGGTAGAAAAGAAAATTTACACCACTGCAGGCTGTAGCAGGATCGTGCTAAACATTTTACCACAAACCTACAATACCATCAGGCGTGGGCACTATAAGTGGTAGATTACCGATAAACAATCGGTCGGTAAAGATCAAACATTTTACCACAAACCTACAATACCATCAGGCATGGGTCACTATAAGTGGTAGATTACCGATAAACAATCGGTCGGTAAAGATCAGTAATGGACCATCAGTTAGTACTTTAGCTTATGTGGAGCGATTGCCGGTCGATATACAAATTTATATATAGCGTTGAACTATCGGACGATATTACGATTCTACATGCATCAAACCATCCGTTGCTATATCTGGCTGACATACATTATGAACACATGAAAAATTCAACTTTTTTTTAATCCGGAATTAAAACTTGTAACCAATATTTCTCGCTCATAAGAACTTTCTTTTTTCTCGCTCAACAAAAATTGTAAGTGACCTGTGGAACAAGCGTAGCTTAGTTGGTTAGGTTCCTTGTGGTGGAACCTACCCACTAGGGTTCTGAGTCACCGACTCGGCACGGGTGTCATATTTTTCTGGATTTATTCCAGGATTTAACCGGCGCTTTTCATTCAGTGGTAGGCGACGTGCCCGTCGATAGCGAGGCGCCTGTGGTGACTTCATCAATCTCAAGATTGAACAACCGGCCCAGTCTCTCGGAGGTGCTTATAGGAGTAGGGTTTGAGTACGTGTATTCATAGGGATGAGTGTGCATGCACGTGTATTGTCTGCGTTTGTACGGCCTTTAAAAAATTGAAATTGACCTTCATCGACCTCTCCGGGACAATCTACGGCTAAGCAAAAAGAATTTTCATCGACTAAGCAAAAAAAAAATTATGTAAAATTCCATTGACTCTCGTGGGATTTACAATGATGGAATTTTTTAAAAAATTGAAATTACCTCTCCGGCTAAGCAAAAAGAAAATTCCATTGACTCTCGTGGGATTTACAACGATGAATTATTTCTTGGACGGATGCCCAAAGATTCTTGGAAAAATCCACATAGTTCCAATTTTAAATATGGGAGTGTTGTAAATTGCACGATGGTATCATCGTCTAGTACACACATTGAGATGAGCGGCCATTTCCGTAGAAGGGCGCATGCCCAATGTCATTATTCAATCTAGCTTAGGCCGTGTTTAGTTCCCAGAACTATTCAAACTTTTTTGAATTTGTAATTTTAAATCCAAGATTAGAAGGACTAAATATGATCTAATTATAAAACTAATTACACGGATGGACGGAAAATCGCGAGATGAATCTATTAAGTCTAATTAATCCGTCATTAGAGATTGTTTACTGTAGCACGACGTTGTCTAATCATGGCCTAATTATGCTCATTAGATTCGTCTCGCAAAGTTACCCCGGGTTATGGAATGGGTTTTGTCATTAACACACGTTTACTACTCCATGCATGTAAGACTCCCTTTAATGAATAGTGAAGTTTGAAATTTAGGGAGGAACTAAACATGGCCTTAGCCATGATCAAATAAACTTCTGGGTAGCAAGTACATTCTTCTCTGAGTTCTCTCGATGTTGCAGATCATAGAAGAAAAAACCGGACCAGACGAGTCATTGGACAAAAAAACTCATAAACCAGTACCTCCACGGGTTCGGTCCAAATAAATAAAAGATCGGGTAACAAAACAAAACCGGAGCTATCAGGCAATTATGTGCGCTCATGGGCCAAAATGCGGCCCAGTTTAACAATTTAGAGGCCCGAAGCGTAAAATTAAAGGCAATCGGAAGAAAAAGTGCAAAGGTGGGGTTCGAACCCTGTTGTGTTCTAAACTTAAGAAATCTTATTTTATAAGGTGGAGGCTATGGCAGCGGCGGGCACTGCGGGTTGCACGCTGTGCAGATGGCCAAGCATTGGGCCTTTGTCGGGTCACAATAAGGTTTTGGCTTTTCGATCAAGCAGCAGTAACAGGGTTTGCCACTACATGTATGCGGGTTACAAAATTTCAGATAGATCTGTGCTGCTTTATTGCCCATAAAATCATCTGAAGAACTTGCGCTGGTGAGACTCTTTGGGTAGGCTGTCGTGCCGACAACTCCAACCTTGAGCGGCTCAGCAGAATATATTGGAACCATAGTTCTAAATAGCGGGCTATAGCCAATTGTTTCGCTATCGCTATCGCCAATTGTTTTTAAAGGGTCGTTGCTACGCTATCGCAGATTGTTCCATTAAAGCGCTAAGGATGCTTTAGCACCGCTGAACACCGCTATTTGGTTCAGCCGTAAAATTATTTAGCTCCGCTAATCCTATTTTCAGTATGTGGACTAAGGTTGCTTCATTTTTCTTCACAGTAGATGTTTAGAAACCCCTTAGTCATGGGATAAAAAAGATGCATATAGCATAAAGTTCTAACTGTAATTCTAATTATGAAATAATGGGCATGGAGACATGTACATATAGAATCTTGAGCATATATTTAAGGGCCTGTTTACTTCACCCATTTTGCATAACGTTTTGCATAATACGCGCTTCTCAATGCACTTTTTCTCTCTATAAATACTATGCATAACGCAAAAATACTATGCATAACACCGGAACTAAACACCCCCTTTTATAAATAGTTGTATTTATAAAAAAAATTACTTAGATATATTTTTGTGCATAATTAATAGAAATTTTCATACATTTTACAAAGCTCTAAAAGATATAGCTTCCGCTATATCCCGCTATAGCGTTCTATAGCTTCAGAAAGATCCCTTCGCTAAACGCCATAGCCCGCTATTTAAAACATGGATTGGAACACACAAATGATGGAAATTTTAAAAAACCATTAGTACATGAGACAAACACTTTACTAGGATATCCGATCAAAAAACTTCACTAGGATATTATTCAACTCTGGTGGTGCAGACATTACTAATACACCTAACAACGCCCCCTCCAGCCCTCCCCTCACCTCCCCACTGAAATGCAGCATGAGTGCATTGACATTGCATTTGAAGAGTCGTCGTTGATCCTAGTTAAGCGCTAGACTAAAAATTAATCATGATACCGAAAAGACTTGTATCTAGCTAGCAATATGGATGTAGCAAGCAATCTCCTCCACAAAGTGAGTAGAGTTACTGGTTTGACATAATTTTCCTCACAAAAAATATGATTGGACTTTGGATGCATGGATGCGCAGTAGAATGAAGCTCGAAAATAAAAAAAAGGACGTTCATACAATAAAAAGGACTTGGATAGGCGAGCGGACCGCAACATAGCGGCCGCCGGCCGGGCTACAACCGAACGGTGGTGTGCAAGTGCAACCACGATCGAGGGCGTGCACTTGAATGTTACTACTGGATTTGGCTAGGATAAAACGGATGACGATCAATGTTGGCTGCCTAGATCGATCTTCTTGTGACGATGTTGCTTCTGCTCATGCTGCCTGTGCTGCTGTGCATGCGTGACTAGACGGAGGACTAGCTCGAAGAAAATTACATGATGATTGCATGTGCTAATAATTAGCATCATGTTTAGATACTACTTAGATCAAGTAAATATAAGCTAATTTCAAAACTAATTGCATAAATCATGTTTAATTGATTAGTAGAATCTATTAATCCTAATTAGATCTTAATTAGCTTAAGCTAATTAAGATATAATTAGGACTAATAGATTCTACTCATCAATTAGATATGACTTATGCAATTAGTTTTAAAATTAGCCCATATTTAATTCATCTAATTGGCACCTAAATATGGTGCTAATTTTTAGCATCGAGGATCCAAACAGCCCCGACCAAAAATAGTAGGTTCCAGGAAGAAGATACTTACAACTTACAAGAAAACGCTATGCAGCCGAAAAGCACAACACATAAGAACACAATGCCGCGCCCGCTGCTGTTTCTCATATTGGATCCCTGCGGATACCTTAACAAAAAGGATAAGGTTGGACTTGAGGAAGAGAGAGGGAGAGGACGTGAGCAAATGGTTTCCATGAAGCACCATGAATATATAGGGCCTTTCTAGCTGCACTTCTTCAGTATTTCGACCCAAATATTCAAAGAGACATTAAATAAGCAAAGGTTAGCTTGTTCCCTGCATGCCGAAAAAGACGTTTGAGATAAATACAGCTATTTAATTATGCCTTGTCAACTCAACTCCCCTAACTGAAGGTAGCTAATTAATGGAGTTTACTAACGCCTGCACATGCAGGATATAGCAGATACAGTACGCCTGCACAGTTCAGATTAGGAAATATTTTCCCTAATTAGTAACTGTCCGGACGTCAGGCCCGCAAAGGAAGAAACCTCTTTGGTTTGCGAAACACAACCTTTACCCCGTTTCTGTCCTATGAACATTGCATAAAAAAAGGTTGGCACTGGGAAAGGTTTCCATCAGTGTGTAGGTAAAGAGCATTATAAGAAGACAGCGCGGCCAAAAAAATGTAAAAGGCATTCAATGCGTGGAAGAGATCAGTTCATCCAAACACATATTACTGAGCATTCTAGCTAATTAAAATGCACAGTTTACTATTAATTCAAAAAAAAAACAGTAAGCACTGCATTAATGGTCCAGGAATATGGTTCAGAAACTAGGTGACATGAAATCAAGGTTAAGGCTTCCAGAAGATACTGCAGTGCTTGCTGCCAAGGTCAACTCTAGCAGCAGTATTGAAGAAAAAATGAATGAAGAAAGCTGCAGCAAGCAGCTCGAACGGCCATCATTTCAAAACATGTGTTTCACACCTCCCGACTTTGATACACTCAAGTCTCTTGATGAGGACTCTCAGCCAAATGATGCAGAAAAGAACACAAAGACTCCTCTAAAACCAGCTGATCCTGTTGCAAATCCGTTGGGTATTCAGCATTTTAGTTCATGCAGTTCAACATTTTTGCTAGTTTCATATCTAACATTCAAAAATCTATCTTTACAGAACTAGATTCTGCATGGTCTTTGGATGGCTATCCAAATAGTGTCTACCGGAGCTGGGAAGATGCTGCTAGAGCTGAGACTGAGAAAAGAAAGGTTGCCCAAGCTCAGTCATCATCATTTCTACAAAGTGCAGAAGGCAAGGCAGCATTTGAATCCAATGAAATCAGCCCTGATGCAGGAGTTCAAGGAATTATTGATGTGGACTCATCGATCACACCAGCATATCAAGCCCCTCCAGCTAGGATGCTCAAAAAGTCTATTGTAATGCAGTCCCCATATGCTCTCATCGCACCTAAGATATCATTCAAATGTAGCAAGGATGTTTGTGCTGTATACAAAGTAGTTTGTAGGAGCTCATCAAGGAACACTCGATCTTCCCAACAAGAGTATGTAACTGCATTTATTCTTTATTTTTATGTTCTATTGTTCATATATAATAATCTTAACTGATTCTTTTGTTCATTTCTGTCGTGTTTGCAGCACTGTTATTGTAGATTACGAAATGTACTATGCCTCCCTTGGCCATCTTGCTGAATTTGTAAAACGTGGAGGTCACCTGAAGAATACTATCTGTGAGCTTGCTATATATGTCATCAATGGAAAGAAGACCAGAGCTTGTTGTGAACATTTTCTTACCTACTAACTAGGCCTTTTTTATCTGTTCTGTACAAGCATTTTAATTAATAGTCAGTATGCATTTTAATGATATCAGCTAAGCATTTCAGATGAACTACAAACAAATTTAATTACACCAGAGAAAAACAAATTTAATGATGAATTACAAACAAATTTAATCATGAAAAATATTCCAACATAATTTCTCAAATGATGAACTACAAACAAATTTAATTAGCAACTTAATGATGAACAAAAGTGACTAAAGCTAAAAAAAAGGGCAGGCTGCTGCAAACAAATAGCTGCCTCACACAAGTACATTGGAGAAAAACATGACAGGCAGTCAAAAATGAGGCAGTTTATAAACTTATAGAAGAAAATAAATCCTCAAAAAGAGAGAGAGACTCGATAAGCACACAGTGCTGAATTAATTCAGTGCAATATAAATGGCCAACTAGACCGAAACTAAGATGGTTAAGAGGAGAAGGATTCCTGCAATATTAACAAGATGATTGTTAATTAGTATGTTAAGAAACACTAATTTAGAACCATAACTAAACCTACTGAGAGTAGGAAAGATAAAAAATCAAAGAAAAAACACAGAGTAGTTTCCTTAAATAGATCAATTAATCAAAAAATTGAAGAAAAAAATTATGGGGGATTGTAGGATGTCAAATACAATAGAAGCATTTAATTAAAATTATACAAGCATTTTAATTAAATATCAACCAAATTCAGCATTAACCAAGTTGCAATGCAGAAATACTACAGCTAAAGTAAGGTAAATGCAATTCAAGGATCTTTAATGCAGGGAATGACTCCATGGGATCTTCAATTCAGCTAGAGCATACAAGAGTGCAAGGGTAACGAAAATATTAAGGGATGGGGTGGAAACACACAAACCTGCTGGGGACCTGCTCCTGCAACCAACGGATCTGCTATTGCTACTGCATCTCTCCAAAATCCACCGCAATGCGCACAGGAGTCACGTCTACAAGCACCTCACCGCCATCATGTACAGAGGAAAAAAATGTAGAGTCATAAAACAAGGTCCTCGCAAAAAAGAGTCATAAAACAAGGGAAAACGAAAAGGAATATATGTCCTGTAAGAAGCATTTTTCATGTATACCAAACGCATTTCAATTAAATCTTAGAAGGCACTTAAGCATTTAACTGAAAATACAAAATATATTTGTACATTTCACTAAGCATGAACATTAAAAAAAAGGGATAAAAGGAGATTTTAATCACATGAATATCATTTGATCAGGGTGAAATCTATGAGCTAAAAAAAATATCAAAACAAAAAGGACTTTGCAACCTGAAATGGGAATTCCTAACCTCAGGCCCTCAGCAATCAGCACCTGCGACACAGCTCTCAAAAATCGAGCACAATGCACGCACAAGCCACGTCTGCAAATCCCCTCATCGCCAGCGTGTACGGAGGGGAAGCACATTCGATGAGAAAACAAAGACGTGAGAAATCAACACCAAATAAAAATAGAAGAAGAATGCATGTCCACAAATGTCTATTAACTGCATGTTACTATGCACCATGCACGTTATGGAATCACCATGTTGGGGGTTACAGGATTTCAAGAGAGAAAACCAGAGAGAAAAATCATCCAGCTTTCTCCCCCAAAATCGCATGCCACTCAGTGGATTTTCTGGGATTCAAGAAGCACGTGCACGGACAAATTTTATGATTACTCAGTTATCTATTTAATAATGCCAAAATAAGAAGCACTTGAGATCCTACTAGTACAAAGTGCAGTATGTCACAAATGCATGGCACCAAACAAAATACCAGTGATTGGCCAGCAGCCGGGTCACTGCGGCATGAAAGCGCTAATAGCTTTTGTTTCGTATAGTAGCGTACAGCAAGAAGCTTTTGCTGCAGGCAATCAGACATGCATAATCATTCTTACTCTGCCTGCAGCTCTAAGCCTAACATACTATGGGATTCCCTGCACATTGCTGCAGGAATATCAGGAGAATATCAAATAAATATTGAAACAATTGTTGTGCATACATGCCAAAAAGTTAAAGATGGATATCTGTAGTACTATATTGCATGGAAGAAAGACAATGACAACCGGAATTCAAGTGAACATGTTAATAAAACCTTAAAGTTGCCCACTGCCGAGAAGAATGTTGATAGATCTGCTCAAAGAAGAATGCTGATAGATTAGACTGTGATGTAAAGGAAAAAAAGCAAAAGGTCAATTAAATTCTAGCATACGAAACTCCTAACTATATGTAATACTACTTTTTTTTCCCTTACATATGCTTGAAAAACAGTTGGCTCTTATTCTCTAGGGATTTGGTTAAAAAGATGCACAATTTGTATTTTAAGAGATGCAACTTGCCGATTCGAAAAATATGAGTTCCAGACAAACAATGGGTGTGTCTTTATGGAGCTGCATCAACATAAGGAGAGACTCAACAGATGGTTACACAAAAAATTCCCCTAACAAAGCAGCAATAAGGTAGGACTACGATAGAAATATAGGATAGATGAATAACTATATACGCCAGGGCGGAATATTTAAACAGTAGTTATCTAGGTATAAGAAACTACTAAATGTGGTAGATGACTTGTGAGGATTGATATGGCGAGAAACTTGGTGCTCCTGCATGCTTGCTGAATCAACCAAAGCAAGCAGACAATATGAATCCCATCTTGAAGGCCTTTGGAGAATGATGGAAGGATACATAGATGCTCTTGGATGCACGTGGTTGTAGGAGAACCAGGAAACCCATTGCCAATTTTATACTGCTATACTTTTTACTTCTTCGTTCTTGCAACTTATGGGATTTAATGGTACATGGAGTGGATGAGAAGCTGGGGAGACGATGATAGCTGACTGTTCGATTTGTTCTCCACAGAAGGCACCAAAGGGACATGTGACAAGAGTGGGAAGTAGAAGTGGAGAATGAAAAATAAAATGGTTGTGAGTTTGGAAAATGAAGGTAATGCGGATGGCGTGGATAGGCTCAGCGTGAGATGAAGGGTTAGATCATAGGAAATAGAGTTAATCTAATGGCTGTGAAATATCGATGATGTGGCGTGCTGTTGTGCAAACTTTATAGCAATTAATGACTTCTAGTGGCCTCCATCTATATAGGATACTAGGTGATTATTCCCCGCGCGTTGCTGCGGGATTTGAGAGAGCTTTTCGATAAACCATGAACATAAATTGTTTAATTGCATGAAAAAAATTGATGGGAGATAGAATTAATGACTTTTAGTGGGAGATGATGTAGATAGCTTGCATGAAAAAAGAATGGGTGGAAGATGATGTGGATAGCTTGCATGAAGAGAAAAATAGATTTAATTATCCTTAGTGGGGTGCATCTATATAGGTTATATAGATACATATAGCAGTGTAATCTGTCAACAGGCTAATGTTCTACTGACACTATGAGTTGAACATTTCCGATGCAGCGAAAAAACTATTGGCTGGCATCAGCAAAACACACAACCTAATAGCCTAACATAATGCAGTACTCGCTAACATAATGAGGATGGGGGCAAAAGTAATTCCGCGCGCATCTGCTCTTCCACAACAAGAACAAATGACGAGGATGAAGATGGCCTCGACCATGGAAATGGAGTAGTCGTCAGATCGTGCGTCCCGCTTCGTGTCTCCAGGAGATGCTTGGATCCGGGATCCCCTTCGCTTCGCTTCGCGTCTCCAGTAAATGGATGGATCCGCGATCCCCTTCTCCTCTCACTCCTGCTGATGCTGCTTCAGAACAATAGGATTCCCTTCGAAAATCGCATGGATACGTCTGCAAGAACTTGGTTGTCCGAAGTGTATGCAGAAACAAGGGTTCAATTAGAACAGAAATCAAGCGAATCTCGACAACAAAAAATGAGGGGGGACAGAAGCGAAGCACACAAGTGGAAGATGATGTTGCCCTAGCGGTGCCGCGGATGGAAATCACTCTCGCCGCGGTGACGACAAATGTCACCACGCGTGTCGGATACCAATACTAGGGGTATCCAATGACAGCGATTAAGAATTAAAATCCCCGACGACACAGCCGCTCAGATAGACCCCCTGCGCAGAAGACGGCATGCCCGCCTCGTCCGACCCATGCGCAAGACCGCCTGCTTTCTCTATAATTTTATTCCACCCGAACACACATGGGCAGACATGCATAAACAATCGCATGAAAGTGCATACATACGTATATGCATTTGCATGCATGGATGCATACGTGAATACACTTGCCTGCATGCATGCTTGCTTTTCCAATCATTACAGCACAGCAAAGCAGACAGCAGCCAACGGCATGCATGCGTGCCCGACGAGTTGCATGCCCAAGCTGCGTGCTTGCCCGACAGGCTGCATGCATGCCCGAGGAGTTGCATGCCCAAGCTACGTACCTGCCCGAGGAGTTGCATGCTCAAGCTGCACGCTCGCCCGACAAGCTTCACGACCCTCTCGGCAAGGCTTCGATTCGCCCGACTACTCTCCGTCTCGCCCGACGAGCTGCTCCGCGAGATACAGCATCGCCCCCGACTACTCTTCGATTCGCCCGACAGGCCGCACCTTCGCCCGACAGGTCTTCGCCTCCGAGGAGTCTCCGATTCGCCCGGCAAGTCTCCGCCTCCGACCAGTCTCCATTCGCCCGACCAGTCTGCGGCTCCGACTGGTCCAACCCTTCGCAACGAAGCAACCTCCGAGAAGACCGTAGCACCCGAAGTCAAGCTGCTATACTGTGCCAACCACTCCCTGACGCAACTGACACCAGCAGGACATGGCTACAGTGCTCGGAAGGACGACGGGCCCCACAGCATGGGCAGGCACGCCTTCTTTTTTCCCGTTTTACCCTTTGACTGTACCTCTTCTCCAGCCTTCCCTTGAGATATAAAAGGGAAGCCTGGGCCTCCCGCGAGGGGCATCGACTCTTTTCCTCCCCTCTCCTGGGCCTCCTATGGGAGACAGGGAGTTTCTTTTCTCTCCAAAGGTGTACTCCCTCTCCGGTACTTCTTCTTCCTCCAGCCAGTCACCAGATTAGGCTAGTACACTCACCAGAGACTTGGGAACTCGTCCCTCTCTCGCCCTGTTTGTATGCCCCACTACAAACCAGCGCAGATAACACGAGCAGCACGAACTGGACGTAGGGCGTTACTCCCCGGAGGCCCGAACCAGTATAAATCCTTGTGTCCCCCTTTTGCGCAACCGCCCGAGGCCCAACGCGCTCTCCATGATTTTATTACTTGCCGGCGGTAAAGAACTCCGACAGTTGGCGCCCACCGTGGGGCCTTTTGCGCGTCACGTCTTTTTACTCACAGGTCTCGGGTGGCCAACCACGACGACGGTGGTGTCCCCGATGGACGCAGCCACGGCGACGACGGCAACAGCCGCAGCGCCGCCAAGAACGACGGCCCGACAGCATCAGCGGCAGCCGCGACTCCGCCATCGGTGCCGGCCACCGCGGCAACGCCGACGCTAACAGCCACAACATCGCCAACAATGGTCGCAGCCCCGACAGGCTAGCAAGCAGCGCGTCTCGCCGACGAGGCCGGCAGCCGTATACCTCGATCGACCAACCGGCGGGCAGCACTCGATGTTCCGGCCGGCGAGACCAAATCGATTCGCAGCAGGAAGATCTTTCCTCATTTTTCCATTTCTATCTTACCTTAATTTAATTAGCAATTGCCGCACTGGTCCTTGTCTTTGATTGCTAATATCACCTTCCGCTTCGTGCTATTGGAGGGATCCGAGTGCATGTTCTTTTTACAGAGTCGCGTACGAGCGAAAGCGGTCAGCACGGCCACTAGCGGCCACGTACGTTGTCACAACCCGGTGTCAACCTCGACCACTCGACCATCCCATGACTGCGACCGTGGCGTCGTGGACTGCTGCTTCGGCACGCTGCATCATCAACCGACATCGACGGCGCCATGGGGAGCAGCGGCAGGCCGCAAGTCTACGGTGCCACTGATTCGGTGGGCCATGCCCGAGCCTCCACGACAAAGCTCAGCCATCAGGGGCGCGCGAGCTACGGCCAAGCTCACACGCCGCTGCTGCCGCTATGACGCTCGCCGCACCACCTCGAGCCACGGCCACTACTCACGTGCCCACGTGGGAGCATACGAGCTGGCCTCTCGACGGCGGCACCGGCGGCCATGACGACGACCACGACGCCGTCAACCGCGACGACGACGACGGCGGCGGCACCGTCAACCGCGACGACGACGACGGCGGCGCCGACGGCCGCGACGACGACCACGGCAACGACGCCGTCAGCCGCAACGACGACCACGACGCCGTCAACCGCGACGACGACGGCGCCGCCGACACCGACGGCCACGACGACGCCCATATGCTGCCGTGCCAGCGCGGTGGCGATCCTTTGTATCTTGTAACGGCCTTATGCTGGCTGTAGTTTGTATCCATTTCCTTATTGGAGCGATTATCGATTTCCGGAGTCGCCTCGTCTTAACCGTGACCACGTGACCGATCCTGTTTTGCGTCGTCAACCCTTCGGCTCATATGTGTGCGGCTAGACCCCCAGACAGTTTCCAGGCCGTTGGGACGCCTTCATCCCTTACTCCTGTTGCCCGGGATTTTACCGTTGGGCCGCGCTGTTTAGCGAGAAGAGCGATTGGGGGATGCGTACCGTTGCATTTTTTCGGGGTGGAGGAAGGGAGAGTGCGTTGATCGAGGCGGACGGCTCGCATC
>CM014274.1:67058673-67099192 GCA_004135705.1 Alloteropsis semialata
AAGGTGAGCCCGGGGTTGGGTTCCCCTTCGCCTCCTCCTGCTCACTCGCCCTTCCGCGGCCGCCGCCGAGCCCCTGAGCCGCCGGTCGCCGGCGAGCCGACCGCCCGAGCCGGGCCGCCGCCCGATTCCCCTCCCCTCTCTGTTTTTCGGCCAAAGGGAAGAGAAGGCCGGCACTTTAGCCCATAACCCCCTGCCTTTGATCTTAATCCCGAAAGAACCCCTTCCCCCTTTAGAAACAAATCCAGAAAACCCCCTGAGCTCTTTAATTGTTTCCAAAAAGGCCCCTGGCCATTACCAAACCCCCCACCCACTTATCCAAATTACAAAAAGGTCCTTCCACCATATAAACATATTTACAGAAAGGCCCTTACCCCTTTATAGATATTATAAAGAGGTCCTAAACCCCTCCAATTAAGCCCTAACCCTCACTTAACTTATCATTTTATGCGCCAAACTCCGCCGGAATTCCACCAAACTCGAACACGTCTTTCTTTCATCTATTCCGGCCGAGCTATACACAAATCATCCCAAAATAATCTCCTTTCCTATTTTATTTTATCGTTTCCTGTTTCGAGCTCATCGGTAAAGGTTTGATTGTTTTCTTTTTATGTGTTTGTTGTGTGTGCCGTAGACGACGGTATAATCGAGGAGGAGCCACCGGAATACGCAGGAGAGTACCGCGAGCCCGAATCCGACGACCCGTACCGCGAGCAGGAACTCCCGGAAGCTTTTGACGGCAAGTCCAATTCCATCCTTTGATGCATGTTTATCCCAGTTTTATAAACACAACCTATTGGCCTTTGATAATTGCATTGTCTTTGTTAAAAACCCGGTTGGATAGCCACTCCTTGATTGTTATACCCATTCCTTGATAACCTAGTTATCACTAAATATGACTTGCTCTGTTTGGTCGATAACCTTTGCTTAGAATGCTTAGAACTTGTTCTAATTACTTAATCAATCATGACAATCACTGGTTTTACAAAGAAGAAAAGTGTGAGTGTGTTGAGTAAAGAGTTGGGTTTTGGGTTTTGAAAATAGAGAAAGTGTTGGATAAAATGGATGGGTATTTCTTTGTGAAATACCATTCGGTGGCTTGTACCTTTGTGGTTAAGCAAGTTGGGAGATATCCATTTTGTCCGGTTTTAAACCGAGGTGATGTGTTCATCTTGCCTAACCCAGTTATTTCGTACAACCACTCGACTCTTGTATGGTGCAAGGGCTTAGTCTAAATCCCACTAGCCGTGCTGTTAGTTGTCTGGTGGCAGGTGTGCAGCGAGAAAACCAAGTGTTGTCTTAGTGACTGGTTGCCGACTTGGTGTCATAAACCCTCTTGGTGATTTTCTCGTGATGGCTAGGCAGTTTTGGCTATGGTGGGTAATGGCTTCGATAGGATCCGCACTGGCACTAAGGTGACCGTGTTGCGGTACCCTACTTGTGGTGAAAGTGTACACCTCTGCAGAGTTCCCAAACTATTCGAATAGCCGTGCCCACGGTCATGGGCGAGTTATGGCTTGGTCACAATACCGAAGGTTTTGGGTTGGGTTGGAGTGTGTGTTTTGGAATTGTGTTCGGCTTTGTGCCAAGAGCTACGGCGGATGGGAAATCCGGTAGCATTTAAAATTGGGATCCTTTGTGGATCAACCCCCACTTACTTAGTTGTGTTACTTAAGCTTGCTTTAGTTTTTCCTTGATAAACCATTGCATGAGTAAAATTAGCTTTATTGCAAATTAAACCTTAGCCTTATTCCTTGATTTTATCCTGTGCATAATTCTGTGTTAACCCCTCCGTGGGTGTGGTTGGACTTGTTGAGTACTTTTGTACTCACCCTTGTTGTTGTCAATCCAGAAGAAGACCCGGACTTCGTCGTTGAGGACGCCGAGTAGGTGGTCGTGACCGCACCCGACTTTGCCTGTGGAGTTTGGCCCCGCCCGAGATGCTTTCGCTGTCACATAATTCTGATCCTTTTGTTGAACCGGTCTGGTTCATCATTTGGCTCATAGCCGTAGTTTACCTTTTGGTTGTCTTAGCTTGTATCAAGTTTCCTCCCCATCGGGGAGTGTAAGGTTCTGAACTATCTGTTAAATAAATGTGTATCAGCCTCCTGGGACTGATAATTGTATCACATTTAGTCTCTGCTTAGGCAGGGGCGCTTCAGGTGGTATCAGAGCCGTAGTTGGCTGTAGGACGCGACCCCTAGAACCGGAAAGCTCTTTTTAGCCCAGTTTAGGAGTTAAAAGCTTTTTGCTTTCCATACTCCTTTACAAATAGACTTACCCGTCCCGTTTCCCTTACAGATGGCCGAAGAAGGTTGGGTCAACAGCAACTGCTTGGAGGAGCCCGGTTTTCCCAGGTTGCTTTTTACCTGCATGGATAGGGTCGGCATTTATGAGCGTCCGGAGTACACCAGCAGGGAGTACGAGGACCATGGGACACCCCGGTGTGAGATGATCATCTACATCGGGAGAAGCAGCCGCCACCCCGAGATCAACCCCTTTAATGTGACTGCCACTGGCTTCCGGCTTAAGGATACCTACCAAGTTGCAGCTCGGAAGGTATTGCGTCACCTGTGCCAGATTTATGAGAGACACCTTGGCCCCACCCCGCTGAGGTACTTCTCGCTTTATGCAACACTTTTGCATTACACTGTTTTTTGCAGCTTGGCATGGCAAGTTCTGGTGAGCTTGCTGCAACTCCTACATGCAGGGAACGGCACCCTTCGTCTCGCCCGACCTCAGCACGCGGGGTCGAGCATACGCGTGTGATCGTTTTCCGAAACGCACTCTTTGAACTCTCTAAACTAAGCGGCTCCCGCCGGCCTTAACGGCCCCTCGCAGCCCTGCGCTCGGGGGCTGGGCACCGGGACGGACGACTTCGACAGTCGACCTGACAGGTGATTACGACGGGGGTTCGAAGGCTGGCCCATCAAGGGGTTCGATAGCCGCCCCCGGGCACCTTGTCGAGCGAGGGGCAGTGAAGGATGGGTCCTAGCGGCCAGTACTCAGGCGCACGAGCGCCACGAGCATCATGAAACGCGTTCGAGTTCTGGTGGAAAGAAAGATCATGGTTTTTCCTCCGACGGAAAGGCAGCGAGCCGCTGGGTCCGGTCGAACGGACTTGGTAACTAGATGATCTCACCACTAGGAATTTGAGGTCGATCACAAGCTGATCCATCGACCCCCCACCGAAGGGGCGTTGGGCCTCACTCGAACCTACCCGTTTGTAGCTCAACGAGAGTCGTGCTTCGGCCTGCGTGGCAAAGCGCGATACATCTCTTACCCTCCTTCCTATCGCACGGGAAGCGTGAGGGGAAAAACGCAAAAAGTCGAAACGAATCTCCGTCCGGACCCCGGTCTCGGGATGCACACGGGGTCGAAATCGCTAACAGAGACCAACAGCGTGGTCGCATAATTCGCAACAAATCACTACACAAACGCCATAAGCCTGCGAGCGAGTGTGCCACTCGCCCACAGGCTCGGGGGCTACACCCGGCGGGTGCGCTCGCGCGCCCCCACCCGAAACTCCACCGCTTTCTCGACATCACGATAATTCAGCCTGCAAGTGAGTCTACAACTCGCTCCCAGGCTCGGGGGCTCCTGTTGGATACCAATACTAGGGGTATCCAATGACAGCGATTAAGAATTAAAATCCCCGACGACACAGCCGCTCAGATAGACCCCCTGCGCAGAAGACGGCATGCCCGCCTCGTCCGACCCATGCGCAAGACCGCCTGCTTTCTCTATAATTTTATTCCACCCAAACACACATGGGCAGACATGCATAAACAATCGCACGAAAGTGCATACATACGTATATGCATTTGCATGCATGGATGCATACGTGAATACACTTGCCTGCATGCATGCTTGCTTTTCCAATCGTTACAGCGCAGCAAAGCAGACAGCAGCCAACGGCATGCATGCGTGCCCGACGAGTTGCATGCCCAAGCTGCGTGCTTGCCCGACAGGCTGCATGCATGCCCGAGGAGTTGCATGCCCAAGCTACGTACCTACCCGAGGAGTTGCATGCTCAAGCTGCACGCTCGCCCGACAAGCTTCACGACCCTCTCGGCAAGGCTTCGATTCGCCCGACTACTCTCCGTCTCGCCCGACGAGCTGCTCCGCGAGATACAGCATCGCCCCCGACTACTCTCCGATTCGCCCGACAGGCCGCACCTTCGCCCGACAGGTCTTCGCCTCCGAGGAGTCTCCGATTCGCCCGGCAAGTCTCCGCCTCCGACCAGTCTCCATTCGCCCGACCAGTCTGCGGCTCCGACTGGCCCAACCCTTCGCAACGAAGCAACCTCCGAGAAGACCGTAGCACCCGAAGTCAAGCTGCTACACTGTGCCAACCACTCCCTGACGCAACTGACACCAGCAGGACATGGCTACAGTGCTCGAAAGGACAACGGGCCCCACAGCATGGGTAGGCACGCCTCCTTTTTTTCCGTTTTACCCTTTGACTGTACCTCTTCTCCAGCCTTCCCTTGAGATATAAAAGGGAAGCCTGGGCCTCCCGTGAGGGGCATCGACTCTTTTCCTCCCCTCTCCTGGGCCTCCTACGGGAGACAGGGAGTTTCTTTTCTCTCCAAAGGAGTACTCCCTCTCCGGTACTTCTTCTTCCTCCAGCCAGTCACCAGATTAGGCTAGTACACTCACCAGAGACTTGGGAACTCGTCCCTCTCTCGCCCTGTTGTATGCCCCACTACAAACCAGCGCAGATAACACGAGCAGCACGAACTGGACGTAGGGCGTTACTCCCCGGAGGCCCGAACCAGTATAAATCCTTGTGTCCCCCTTTTGCGCAACCGCCCGAGGCCCGACGCGCTCTCCACGATTTTATTACTTGCCGGCGGTAAAGAACTCCGACAACACGACAGCTTCCGTCTACCTAGGGGTGCCGGAGATGTAGTTCCCTCTCGCCGCGTGCCACAGCGCACGGAGGTTTCTGTCGACCCAACCTGTTCGCTTGGCTTATCAGCCACCAGCTAGCAGTACTTTAGTCTCACAACAAATCAGCACCAGCCACCAGCCACCAGCTAGCCAGCAGTACTTTTCTCTCACAACAAATCAGCACCAGCCACCAGCCACCAACCAACCGAACAGGCTGCTCCTGCTCTTGATTCCGGCCAGGACCCTTCTTGAACTCACCGGATTGACGAACCCTAACCAAGCGTCAGAGAGATTTGGGAGCAGTGGAGAAAATGGGATGGGAAAACGAAAGTAGTGAGAGAGGAAAAAGGAGTAATAATAGAGCCGGCGCGACTCCCAAAAGTCAAACGATTCCTCTTCCGATCTCCCCTCTCTCCATGTCCACAAATCAGTGAAACGGTGGGCATTCACCGCGGTGTGAAATATGAAGCTTGGTTCGAACGGGGAGTAACGAGGAGAAGCGAGTATCCCATGGGGGCGATCGGACAGCGCAAAAGGTATGCAGCCAAGCGCGCTAACGCGCGCATACGCGTGCAGTAGCATTTGCCTTCTAATGTGGAGCTCTTATTGTTAATAATGTGGAGCCCCTTATTTTTTTAATAATGTGGACCTTTTATGTTAATTAGCAGCCGTATTGTTGCTCTGCTCTGGACGAACTGATTGCACATTGCTACCAAAATATTAGTATATAAAGATTACATTGTCTTGTCATGACGAGAGACTGGGGGCAGCCAGATCCCAGCGCGGCGAGCCGGGCCTCCACCCCGACGGATTTCCGACTCCAACGGGGCCCGAGGCCCGGGGCCCCAGCGGTGCCTGCGGCATGCCTGCCTTCCTCGGTGGCATCCTGCAGAGACACGACCCTCTGTGCACAAGCAGACCTGCAGATCAGCTGGGAGTAGGGATGTATTCGTACTCGTTTAAAATATTTGTATTCGTATTTGAATATGGATATTAAATAAATGTATCCGAATTCATTTTTCGTTATTTTTCTCTATCCGAATCATCATTCGTATTCGAGAAAAATGAAAATAAATGGAATATCCGAAATTATCTGTATCCACGAAGAATTAACACATGAAGTGGCCATTTATCTAAATGTGAATCCGTATTCGATGTATTCGTTTTGTATTCGTATCCGATAAGATTGAACAACATTCGCATTCGTATTCGTATCTGACAAGATTCGAATTCGATTTGTATTCGAATAAAAAATAGTAAAAGGTGACATCCGGATTCGATTCCATACGTATCTGATCAGAATCTATCTCTAGCTGAGAGGAGCTATCCGGCTTCTCAAAATTACCTCGCACATAGGCCTTGTTTAGTTAGTTGAATTTGGTTAAATTTTCTGTAGAAAAAATGCATTGGGAAGCGTGTCGCAGAGGGGGGGCACGTTTTCCAATACGTTACTTTTGATTGAATTGCAGAAACTTGCAGAAACTAAACAATTGAATCGATTGGTAGACAAATCAAACAATTGGCAAATCAGTGGCTCAAGCATTCAATGAAGATCTCCGATCACACAAGAATAATCCCCGTACTAGCAGACCAAGAGAGACAAGGGCCTTCGTCATTTTTTTCATCACTACTCTAAATTGGAATGCTTAATATTAATTAGGAGTATTAAATGTGGATTACCGACAAAACTCATTTCATAACCCCGGATGAAATTGTGAGACGAATCTATTAAGCCTAATTAGGTCATGATTAGACAATATCGTGCTACAGTAAACAATCTCTAATGATGGATTAATTAGGTTTAATAGATTCATCTCGTGATTTTCTGTCCATCCGTGTAATTAGTTTTATAATTAGATCATATTTAATCCTTCTAATCTTTAGTTTAAAATTGCTACAGTAAATTTCGCAAAGTTTCTCAAGATTTGAAAGCCGAAGATGCGCCTGGTGGGACGGTGGCAGGAATGATGGCACAACTGCATCTAGACGTGGGAGTGGATTGAAATCCAAATCCAAAATAAAGAGATCTAACTAGTATCCTAATCCAATTTTGGACTGCAACAAATCCAATCCATATCCATTCCAGCGTTGGAAAGTCCAAATCCATCTGGATATCCAATCTGTGAAGCTAACCTCAACGACACCGCTGGAAGTTTCGATACAGAAACAAGGGTTTTTTTTTTTGCGCCACTACTACTCAGTGATATAGAGTACAGAGGAAGGATAATTTGGTAATCTCCTCTCGTTGACAAATTTTTTTCTCTTGCTTCCATCGCGGGTGAGGCCGGCAAATTAAATGTCGTGACTATATTAATAGAAATATTTACAATTGTGTCATTATAATATTTTTAATAATATTATATTTGTGCCAATAAAATTTCTATAATATTACACTTGTGCCATTATAATTTTTTCACATAATACCCATACTAGGTTATACTACTGACCTATACCATCTATACCACAGGTCAAGTTTTCACCCGTATATAAAATTCTGAGCCATCCGATTCTTTCATACTGATCCATTTTTATTATGGTATAGGGCACCATAAAAAAGCTCAAACAAGGAACTCGATTCAACAAGGGAAGGAACTCGATTCAATAAGGGAAGGAGCTTCAGTCGGCGACGTCGTGGCCGATTCCAAGGTTATTCACTGCCATCGGCATCCACGGGTGCTCGATTTCGGGATCTGGCAACTCATCAGGGCTCATCCTCGCCCTCGATTTTGTTTAGGACCGCCGGTGTCAGGTTCGGTAGCTCAGCACTGCGCCTATAGGCAGACACAGAGTTTAGTGGGTTGAATTTGGTCCTTGTTTAGTTGTGGTAAGAAAGTTGTGAAAATTACTGTAGCAATTGTAAATTGAAGATTAGAATGACTAAACATGATCTAATTATAAAACTAATTACACGGATAGATGGGAAATCGAAGACAAATCTATTAAGCCTAATTAATCCGTCATTACAGATTGTTTACTGTAGCACGATGTTGTCTAATCATGGCCTAATTAGGCTCATTAGATTCGTCTCGAAATTTCAGCCGGGGTTATGGAATGGGATTTGTCATTAATTCACATTTAATACTCCTAATTAATGTTCAAACATTCGATGTGACGGATAAATAATGAAAAGTTGCGAAACTTGCCGCAACTAAATAGGGCCTTGGTTGAATTTTCTATAGAAAAAATGTATCGTGAAGTGTGTCGTAGAGAGGAGGACACGTTTTTCAATACAGAAACTTACATAAACTAAACAGGACAAGCGAAGAGAGGATGAAAAGGCAGGCTGTGATGTCTGCAGTGGCTGCCGAGTGCCGAGGCAGCGAGCTCCACGCCTCCACCCGGCCGTCGGCCGGAGGCCAAACTCTACCGTTCGATTGCCAGCTCCGGCAGAGTGCTTCCGAGGAGGTCGTCGCTCGTTCCTGCCTCCCGATACAGTAAAATCCAATGGATTTGGGATTTTAATTAGTTTCGCGATCCAAATGGATAAATTGTTAATTGGATCTCGGTGCAATGGATAGCTCCAAACAAGATCCGTCCAATCAAGTCCAAAGCAGATCGAATCCAATTGAAGTTTGGATTATCCAGATCCTCTATCAGGTCTAACTGCATCCACAGCACGGCCGACGGGATCCCGGCGCCGGCGGCCACGTCGCCCACCCACGACATGAACGGGTTTACCACGACGCACACCACGGGCCGACCGTCCGTCGCCTGGCGCCGGAGCAGCGCCGCAAACTCCGGCGGGCCCGCGGCCCGCCATGTCAATTCTCAAGGTGTCGCATGACGGCATGAGGTCGTCCAGCTCAGGTCCCGCGGGGTCGCCGTCCTCTAGGAAATCGAACAACACGCGGCCCCGGCCCACGAGCACGCCGTCGTCTGCTCGCCGACGGTCGACATCCCCGCGGAGGCAGTGAGCATCGAGCACACGCTGGACAGCGAGGCGGAGGTGATGAGAATGCCCTTTGCCGCGGCACGTTTGGCCAGGCGGACTGGCGAAAGCACGGAGATGCACCGACGCGGAGAGAAAGAGAGGACAGGCACAATCTTGCTTGTAATCCCCTCGAAATATTTCACTTTTGCAATCCAATCCGAACATTTGTTTTAGTGGTCATTTGGACCTTAGTTGAATAGATTAACAAGTTTAGGGATGTAAGATGTGCATTTTGAGAGTTCAAGACCTGGTTAACACAACGGGACAAACTTAGGGACCTGTGTTGCCTTGCGTGTTAATTTTTATCTTTATCTATATTTCTAAAGAAAAAATTGCTTCTTTCTTTTTTTTGTCCGTCCGATATGTGGGTCTCACCTGATCCGTGAAACTCCAACCAGCTCCAACTCTTGATATTGGTTTACTCATCAAGTTAAAGTCCTAAGCGAATCTGTCAAGGATTAATTGACTGTGGACCATCCATCTAGCTAGATATTATCACATATTACCTCCAAAGAGGTAATTGGATAAATATATTTATATTATTTTTATTTTGGAAAGGAAAAAATTGGCAAGATACCTTGCAGTTAGATTTGTTAAGAAAAAGAGTTTGCGATTAGAAAACATGTTGATGTGATGGCTTGTTAGATATTAACGTGTTGGACGACCTCACTTGTGTAACAAAGTTTTTGGTTGAATGTGATTCCCAGCCATAATTAACGTGATGGCGTGCACACGTCTGTAACATTTTTTTTTGAATGTGATTGATCCCAACCATCGTGTGTGATGGCATTCACACATGTGTGCAGCAACTTTTTTGAACGTGATGGTTCCAAGCCATAACGTGATGGGAATTTTTAAGGTCATCGGATCCCTACGTCTAGGGGTCAAACTTTCTTTTAAATGTGAGATTTAGCTAGGGGTTACCTTGTGTTAAGTCCACCGATGCCTATGCCCCTTTTGTAATCAAAATCGCTTTCCTCGTGCCTCCGTGCACGAGGATAAAGAAGGAAGACGTCGCGTGATGGATGCCGAGATAACCAGGATTTTTTCTTAAATATTTTCAATAGAGTCAGGCCAGTGGGGACTAGGGCTGGACGAAAAGCTCGTGGCTCGCTAGCTCGCTCGGCTCGGCTCGGCTCGACTCGTTGGAAATTTTGAACGAGCCAAGCTAGAGGTTTAGCTCGTAGTTATAACGAGCCAGCTCAAGCCGGCTCGCGAGCCAAATGGAGCCAACGACTTGTAACAGGCCAAGTCAAGTCGAGCAGGAAATAAGCCCAACGGCCAGCCCAATATTTGCAACCCTTGCTCACCTGAACCTAATAGGCTAATAGTCCAAGGCGGATCCAGTATCACGAGTTCACGACGTCTCCCTTCCTCTCAGCTCTCACCCGAGCGCCGCCGCTCCCCATCCTCTTCCAGTCTCCTTCCATGGCTCCTCCATCCACGAAACTCCAAGCCGTTTCTGCATCGTGAGCTATCGCAACAAATCTCGACCTTGTCTCTCCCACCTCCACCCTTGCCAGATCCATGGTGGAAGGGAAGGTTCGTAGTGCTGCTGGCATGAAGGATACGATGTGGACAGATCCACCCTGCCCTTCCCCATCATCACGTTGGAGGAGCTTCGAATCAGACGCCAGCAGCTCAAACGGTGGCCGGTGTAGAGGCTGCCCTCTAACTCCGGCAAACTAGAGGCCCCCGCTGCTCAAATCATGACAGGAAAGCCGCATTCGCTAAGAGCTTGATGCTGTGATTTACTTTTTGCATCTCATTTTTCTCCCTCTTTTTCTTTTGCTGCCATGAGATCAGTTGTCAAAGGGCAAGGATCCAGTGAACGCTGGTTGGATTTGCGTTGGAATTTTCCTAGATTGGAGATTAGCAAACAATTCTGATTTGATCTTTGCAAAGATTGTTGTTGTTTGGATTGATTATTGGTGCATAATGTATATACTAGTGTAATTATGCCAATGATTTTGAATCGATTCTTGCATTTTTTCTGGTGGTTGTGCTTGGCTTTGAATCGTATACAGGTGTGCTCAACTATCGAGCTAACTCGCGAGCTAATCGAGCCAGCTCGAGCCGAAAAACAAGCCGAGCCGAGCTGGACGTCTAGCTCGTTATCTTAACGAGCCAGCTCGAGCTGAGCCGAGCCGAGCCGAGCTGGCTCGATAACCACCCCTAGTGGGGACAGATGGGGCTATGCGCAATTCAGGCGTGGGTATAGCGGCGGATAACAAAGGGAAGCAGTGAGAATGCGGCGCATGAAATGTCGGCACGTGAAAGCAAGAAAAATGGTGTTATCATAACTAATAAATTTATCATGTGTTATGTATTTCAAGCAAATCATTGTCTCTAATATTTGTACAGGCAGCAGCACGAAAGACTCTGTCCACCACCGGCCAAATCTATCTCTGACAGGCAAGATCGATTGTAAAAAGAAAAGGCAAAATTGATCCCTCTCTCCATCACGCGTGAGAGGACTGTGGAAGCACGCACGCATTGTCAGGCGACGGCATCCCTAGAGTGCAAGCCCGCGCCTCCGCGTTCATTGCTGTGTGGGGCAGCTAGCTGTTCAAGGTGGAGCGCGGCGGCCGGTGGCACAGGCATCCGAGACACGGCGGCGGCGGCAGCACAGCAGGCAGCGAGCAGGTGTGGCGCAGGCATGGCCACTTGCCGCCGGACGGCAGGGCAGTGGTACGCACTCCTCTCTACCTCCCCTCCCTCGATTCGAAGAAGTCCGAAGCGTTGGCATGGGTGCGACTACTCTGCAATGTTCCTCTCGCATCCTTCTGCTTCGCGCATCGTCGCTTGCACCGCAGAGCCAAGTCGCGCCCCTCGATGTCGCTCACAGTCGCGCATCTATTAATAAGGCCTAGGCGCTGATGGGCCTCGAGCCCAGGTGTGGAGGCGGGGTTAACGCTACGTCGAGGATTTATTTTTTTTTTTTTGCCAAACATTCCCAATCAGATACATGTATGTACATGTGTACATAGCGTGGGTAGGAGTACGGCTGGTGAAAAAAATAATAAGTTTTTGGCAGAATTATTTTTTAACTCGCGATTTTTATGGGTCTCGACCTTTTTCCACCTTCCTTGGCCCTAACAGGTGGGACCAATATGAGGGGTATGGCGGACCTAAATTAGGTAAGAAACGTTTCCAATTGTTTTCGTTCTTTATAGTATAGATATGCGATATGCTCGCAATAGCAAGGCACCTACACTGATTTCGTGGATCACAAGATTTGTCTGTCTAGTTATTTTGCAATGGTGTTGGTTAATAAATCAAGTAGACGAGTTCATTCAATATATACTTCCTCTGTCCCAAATTATAGTTTACTGTTGACTTTTAAAATATAATTTTGATCATTTGTCTTGTTCAAAAATTTGTACAAATAAGTAGAAATTTTGAGTCGTACTTAAAATCCCTTTGATAATAAAACAAGTCATACTGAAATAAAGTGATACCAATACATTTTTTTAAATAAAACGAATGGTCAAATGTGCATAAAAAATCAACAATGAACTATAATTTGAAACGGACGGAGTACTACTTAAGAACAAGTAGTGCAGCATGTGTCTTTGAAAAAAGAGAGAGTATCTGTAAATATATGAGCACTTGCATGTTGTGTTTTGCCTGAAGAAATATTAATGACCAGGCATTTCCATGTGTTAGCGCCCGTGTTGTGATCATCCGACACGCTGCAGCGGCACACATCCTCACGCACTATAGGAGCATTCATGCGTCCCGGCAACGGCGCAACAATCAAGAAACATGCTCACCTTAGGGCGTCTCCAATGGGCGCATCCATGCCCAGTCCTGTCTGTTTGGATCCGGTCCTATACATTGCGGGCATCGTGTCTATACCAAGAAAACAAGGATCCGCTCTCATGTATAAGAGTGAGTTCCATACAATATCAATCTTCTCTCCCACCGGCTTCTGTTTCTGTTGCCGTTGTTGCTCCCGCCGCTGCGAGGAAGTCGTGATGGCGTAGAAGCCGACGCTGAGGGAGGAGCTGGCGGTGCCGGAGATGGAGAAGTGAACGGAGTTGTTCCAAGCCTCCAACCACCGGAGCTCTCCTGCACAGCATGCCTGACCAAACGCTCATCTCCTTCAACTTACCGCCTGTGCTGGAACTCGGAGCCCAGCCCCATCGCCTTTCAGGTCTCGGGACACAGTCCACCCTCCACTTCCATCGCCGATAGCGCTCGCCCCGCGGTGCCTCGTCAAGGGCAGCGATGACACAGGCTGCATCACATGGCACAAGGCCTCCAAAACGTCGAGGTGGGCAGCTTTACAATGGCCACTCTCTCCAAATCCAGCACCATAGTATTCGGATCTATCCTATGGGAGCTTGATTTGATGAGTTTTGGGAACATGCATGAAGGATTTGAGTGGGATTGAGTAGAGAAGGCAAGGAAGATGCGGGAGGTAGGAGAAAGGAAAAACAACGCAGTGGAAGTGCTGCGAGGAAGGAGACGACGGTTGGATAACTGAGTTGATTTTTTTAATCTAAGAAGTGGGTCCCATGAAATGATGAAGCCCAGTTCTTAACATTGTGAGATTTTCAGCCACAAAGCAAGCAGTTGCATATGACCGGGGTCGTTTCCATACAATGGAGACGCTATTATCCTCTTCTCCATGTGCAATGCCTCCCCATCTCAGGTTCGTCGTCATCGTCCTAGACATCGGTAACCCATCACTTCTCGTCGCTCCACCTCGCATCATGCACCAAGCCAGACTAACGAGCTCCCCAACCACTCTCGTACCCTATTGGCGACCAAATCAACTCGGTCTCAAATCTCGAATCCTGTCCCAAAACCCTAGCTCTAAATGTGCACAAAGTCGCTTGTCGCCAATTTGTGAGGTCACAAATTTGTTCACACAAGCGAGTAATTTATCGACAAATTAAACACTACTCTTTTGCCGTGTGCACCTCTTTGCCTAATTTGGAACAACACTAGAAAGCGGCGAATGCAGAAATCAATATTGGGGTGGGTGGAGGGGGGTGGGGCTGAACTCCTGTCTTTCTTCTCTATCTTTAGTTTTCTTCTTCTTCTTCTCCTTCTTCTGCTTCCCCCTTATCTTATTATTTCTCCATTCATGTATCAGTGTAGGGGGTGGGGGCGGGTGCCCCCTCCTTGGCTCCGCCACTGGCACTAATGCAAAATCTACAGATCTACTTGGGCGCAGAGGCCCTCGACATTGAAGCTACGCACCAATATGCTACCTCCCAACAGTGATAAAAATGCCCTAGCGATGCTTTCCTTCTCATCCCTTCACCCCTTCCAGCTCATCTAGATACTTCGTCCCTCATGCTCCAAATATGTGTTTAGTTTTCCTAGTTCTAGCTTTTGCGGTCTTTTCCTCCGCCCTGTCACCTGAACTATCTCCACTACCTTCGGCAAGAGAAACGCGCGAAGCCACGCCAAGCTAGCAACCAGCTTAGAAACTGTGGCATTGGGGGAGTTTCTTTTATAGGCTTGTTGGTTAATTTTGTTTATAGATCTTTGCGCCAAGAGCCGAGTCAAGAACTTGCACGTAGCTAAAAGTTATATGCAGTTCAGGTCAAGGTTCTTCTAAACACGTATTACTGATCCCCCACCCAAAAACCCGTGGAGAAATAGGGAGAGGCACCGATCCATACATCTCAACTGTGGCGCGGCTAAGATGCCAAAGTCCAAGCGGAGCCCCGGCGATGTTGCCTGTTCATCGGGCTCCAAGAAGGAGCAAGGCCAAGAAGTCGGCCCTAGTGAACTACAAGCGAATGAGAAAGATGATTATCCCGATGATGACATGGAGCAATACGGTGGGAGGCCGTGCAAGAATTAATTTGCTTTTTTTCACGAGTTCTGTTCACACTTTTTCCCTCAATTCTTTGTACTGCTCGTGCCTTTTTTGAGAGCGGCTTTTCTACCGGCGGGAGCACATGCCCCCCATCCCCCCAATAAAAAATCGTCCCCACATCGAGATGTGAGCGGTCTTAATTGGTGTTTTTCTCGCTCTAACCAAGCTAAATTAATTGACTTTTCCTAATTAATTGGCAAGACCTATTTTTCTTCTCTCCTCTTTAGTTCTACTGTCACATTGCTTACATGGCACACTAATTGATGTCATAAAAACCATCCTAGTCACTAGGTTGAGAGGCCTGAGGCACCATGAATATATAGGGCCTTTCTAGTTGTACATCTTCAGTACTGTGACCTAAATATTCAAAGAGATATTAAATAACCAAAGGTTAACTTGTTCCCTGCCAAAAAAATACGTTTGAGATAAATACAGCTATTTGATTATGCCTTGTCAACTTAACTCCCCTAACTGAATGTAGCTATTTTATTCATCCTATAAGGGCATCCGGAGTGTTGCAGAAGAGGAGGTCTTAAGCCTCTTAGGACCCGGCCTTATACAGACCACCATCGGTCGTAAGAGAAGGTCTTAAGCGAAAAGGTAAAGACCCGGTCATAAGCTAAAGGCCGAGCCATAAGGATAAAAAAATTCGGTGAAAGGACAAAAGACGGGCCCACGGCGCGAGCTCTCAGGTGGATTGATGGACGACGGCGCCAGCTTGCTCTGGGATGGATTTTTTTTATTTTTGTTGTGGGACCCATGCTTAAGACCCTCTCGGCCAGATACATACCAGTGATGGCTTTATGCCAACTGGGACCCAGCTCTAAGGCCTGTCCCGACCACAAACACTCCTGATGCCCTAACTCCATTCTCTGCCATGCCTTTCCCTTAACCATCTCTTATTTCTAATAACGTGGAGCAATATTGTTAATAATGTGGAGCGCCTTATTTTTAGTAATGTGGACCTCTTATTGTTAATTAGCAGCCGTATTATTGCTCTGCTCAGAACGAACTGATTGCACATTGCTGGTTGCTACCAAAATATTAGTATGTAAAGATTACATTGTATTGTCATGACGAGAGACTACCTAAAGGGTGTTTGTTTTCTCCATAGATTATATAATCTAGCTTATGGTTCAAGGGTAAAAGGTCATTATGGGCCACAAAATATCTGAAATAAGCTACCCATGTGCAGCTTATTTGAGATTATTTGGTGGTCTATAGTGATATTTTACAATATTACCGTCAACCATAAGCTAAATTATATAACAAACAGGGCGTTACCAGGAGCGTTGGTTCTACGCCACGGATGCGGCAGCTACGCAAAAAATTGGACGATGTTTGATTAATGCAATAAATTTGGTAGCCACGTGCCTTTGACACGTCTATTATCTGTTGTAATGAATCTGAACCTATTTTTCTACTCCCTCTGTCCCACAAAGAATGTCTTTTTCGTTTTGTCCTAAGTCAAACTGTTTTAAGTTTGATCAAGTTTTAAAAAAATTATCAACATTTGTAGCACCAAATAGATATATTGTGAAAATATATCTCATAACTAATCTAATGATACTTGTTATGTATAAAAAATATTAATATATCTATATGGTACCCTGGGTACCGATTAATATTCAGTACCCGAGCCGTTCCCGACCGTAGCCTCACGGCCGCACTCCTGGTTCTCCCTCGCGGCCCCGCCCTACTGATACCGGTTCGGCCGCACGCGTCGTCAAAACCGCCGCCGCGGCCACACGGAGTCACGGACGTGGGTGGGGTTTTTTTTTAGCAGACGTGGGTGGGGTAGGGACGTGCCTCGGTTTCATCGCCAGTCGCCCGCACCAACTCTCGCGGTTGCCTCGCTGCTCCGGTGTAAGCTCTCCACCGCCGCCGCTCGAATCTGCTGTTTCCCTGGCCGTGGTTGTCGGCGCTCGATTTTTGATGAATCACTGGAGATCCCCCGCCGGCGCAAGGTAAGGTTCGCTTCTATGTTCTATCCCATCCCCATCGATTTCCGTTGTTTTGGTTGCTGCTGATTTCCGTTGTTCCTCGCATTCGCCGCCCGCTCCGTCGGCGACCCGTGCCGCCCGACCTTTGCCCGTGCAGAGCATGCCTATCCCGCGTCCGATTCACGGTGGACTCTGGCTGAGAAGGGAGCTCGAGCGCGCCTCACTGACCCCAAATGTTGCTGGCTGTTTCGACCTGTCTGCCGCCGATTCAAACGAGTCCGCGCCGATTCGTCATCCTCCACACACGGTCCTGTCCCGCTTGAGTGTGGGTGCTGCTGCGTCAGCTACTCACCCGCCCAAGCCCATCTCCTCCCCAAGCTTGCCTCCGGGTTCTCTCTGCTGGCCACGGCCCCTCCGTCCCAAGCTCGTCAGGCTGAGGTCCCTCGGGTATTTTATTTCTTCTTTCTCAATCATTTGTTGATGCAATAATTTGCAATAGGCTAATAATTGTAGTTTGTGGATGCACCTGATTCGTTTCTCGGATGAATAAATTTTGTTAAGATTTTGGCTGATTTTCCTTGGTGGCGCCGATGATTTGTGTTACAGTTCCAATGAGGTCCTAGGTTGTTGCAATTGGTAGCTGCGTCATTCTTTAAATGTCTTCAGTTTTCCCTTCCGTGTTCATGTCAATGTGTATGACACCTGACACTGTCGATTTGCAGGATGGATTCTCCGTTCTCGGGCACCAATCAACCCAATAAGCAGGGCGTTGTTCCAGCAGCCTCCGATTTGGTCGCCACTAATGTTCCCTGGTTCTGATCTCTGGATCAGCGATGATGGTCACCAGGGATCCATTCTCCTTGGTTGGAACTTGCGGTTCCTTCACTGGAGGCTGGATTGGCAGATTTCTCAGTATTCACCGATTTCAGGTGCCCCTCTTTTCCCACCTTAATTAAATTCCACCTGCGGTTGCCTGATTGCTCGTGTTGGTAGTGATGATTTTTATAGTGCTTAGGTCGAAGAATTAAATTGGGTTCCAGCTGGTGTTTGCTTTCAATTAGCATTTCATCGCCCGTGCTGTCGCTTGATTGTCTACATTGCTGGCAATTATTTGTGATTGGATACCTGGTGCTAAATCAAGTAGTAGGCGTACCTTTGGTGTTTTCAGCCTATTAGCAGTCCCAAATTTTTGGCTGTTCTGAAGAAAAATGCCCATGTGTTTCTGAAAATGAATTCATATTCAGTAAGTATAGATTTTGGTTGATTTTTGTCCATATTTTGCCACTTATACAGGACATCATGCTATTTGTGTTAAAGCATAGTTCCCATCCACCATTCTATGCCATCTAGATCTAGCTTGCACTGATCAGTGATTTATTTGAAGCTATTCAGCGGCTGACATATATATGTTGTAGTCATGAACATTTGAAAATTAACTATATGTTTGGATGGATAAAACCGATACACCATTAATCTAAAGGCTCCAGCTTTCAGTTATATATAGATACATTTAAAACTTACCTTGCCGAGGTTGCTCTAGGTTCACAAATTCATGTCAATTGTTAATTCTAAACTGGGCTTTTCAGTCCATAGGCTGCGAAAGGAAATTAAGACTGCTATTTGGGTTGGCTAAGCCCTAGTAAAGAAGATAGTGTTATGGCATGGTATAATTTGATCAACTTACAATATACTGAGTACTACTGCATCTACACCTGCATGACTTTATTTTTGTACCAATTCTCGTATTATTTGTTGATTTGGGTATTGAGGTTGATATGTATGCCAACAATTTATTCACAGGTTTCCCTAGCTTTTCCATTAAACAAAGATTACTCAGGTGTTGGAATAACTTTCAGACCTGTGTACTTTGAGTTAAATTATATCTTCAGTTCAGTTGAGTAATATCGTATTGTTCATAAATCCTATTGGTTGTGCCCATAACAGATGGATGCAGCACAGTCACGATTACAATAAAGCAGATTAGTCAAGATAAAAAAACATGACTTTTTCTTCTATTATAGATCACAGGAATCCACGGAAGCTGAGTCACATGATGGTGAAGGGTGAAGGCTGAACTAGCTGGAGGGAAGTGTCCGTCAGCGCATAGATTCTTCATTCTGAGATATCCATCTGTATGCCTGTAGTGTGATCCTACCGAGATGGAGTGATCATTCATGGATTGCAAATAAATCATATGCTCAAGCATAGTGCAGCCGAAGTCCAGTGTATGCTTGTACGAGTAGTCTTTTTGCTTCACTTGTATGCCCAGCAGCGGCTAAAATGTAGATTCAATATCTGAAATTTATTTCCTGCATACTTTAGTTCTGTATAGATGTTAGCTGTGTTGATCACGCAGTTTGGATCATACAAACTGAATTCTTCTTTTTTATTATTAGTATACACACTGAATTTTTTATCTGAAAACTACAAGATTGTAAATACTTTTGACCAAACAATATTCTATTTTCTCTAACAACAACTTGATAAGTATATTAGTCCAAACTGGAGATATTTTCTGTTACCCACCTTGTAGGTCTGACCTTATGGTTCGGATGCATAATACAGAACGGAACGATCTACTCAGCTCCGTTAGTTTCCTGCTACACATTATAGTTTTTGCCGCACCAAAGTCACAATGACAAAAAAAAAAGAACGGTTGGAGGATAAGGCTCGCAGCGCACGTGCAAAAGCTACACGCGGGAGCCGGGAGGTGGGCGCGGGAGGGGCGCTGCGAGCGGAACGTCGGACGCGCTAGGGGCTCGGGTGGCATGGAGGTGGGGGTAGGGGGGCACTGAATAACTATTCAGGACCCTGGGTACTGAATAGCGGAGGTCTATAAAATTGGTCAAATATAAATTGATTTGACTCAGAACAAAACTAAAAGAACACTTTTTATGAAACGGAGGGAGTATATGTTTATTCGAATGAATTGGCTTTCCGCACATTGTTGTTTTTTTATGTCAGTCATATTCGTGTAGTTCTACCCTACGCTGGCAGCCCAGGTTCCATTGCTGGGGCTGGCACCAGCAGGCCCCTTTTTGCGGCCTTCCTTGTGAGAAAAAAAAAGAATATTCCTGTAGTTCTCTGTTAATTGATGGACCTGAGCTGATGTGGTGGTTACTGGTTAGGCCTCGCAGCTGTGAGCGGGCTTGGCGAGAGGGTGTCCAGGTTAGTGGCCCAAAAATTATTGATTATTAGGCCCAATACAACTCGTGTAGATTCCGCATCGTCTCGACCGATCTTGGGCATCCCACGCTGTCTCTTTCCTCGTCGGCCTTATCCCGTTGCATCGTTAGCCCGCTGCTCTTTTATTAACGCCACCATGCTGCAGCCCCGCACCCTCATAGCGGAACTGGAATCCCCACCGAATATTCACGCCCATTTCTGTACGTCCCTATCCATCCACCCACCCGTCACGCTCTCTCACTCCCTCCCCGTCTGGCTTCCTGGGGCGTGCGAGAATAACCGAGAAAGATTCGCCTCCTACGCGACGCCCCGACCTCGATTCCCTCTTCTTCCTTTCCCCCCTCCTCTCTCCCGACTCCTCCCCTCTCACACACACACGGTCTCCCCCACGGCGTGGTAGAAAGCAGAAACAACAATCGGCCATCGATGGAGGCTGGCTCTAGTAGCACCAGCGCGGCGCAGGAGATCGAGATGGACCCTCCGCCCTTGCACCCCGACCGCCGCCGCTGCCGCGAGTACCTTCTCGCGCTCGAGGAGGAGCGGCGCAAGATCGAGGTCTTCCGCCGGGAGCTGCCCCTCTGCCTCGAGCTCGTCACGCAGAGTACGTACGCCCTCGCGTCGCGTGGATCCGCTGCCTCACGGCTCAGCTCGCCGTCGTACTTCCCTTCCCATGCGGTTGGTTTGTCTCAGCCCCTCAAGTCTCAACTGATGTGTCATCGTCCATTGTTTGTGCAGCTATTGAGGGGATGAAGAGCCAGATGGACGGCGGCGGCAGCGAGGAGACGGTCAGCGACCACGCGCCTGTGCTCGAGGAGTTCATGCCGCTCAAGCCCAGCCTCTCCCTGTCCTCCTCCGGGGAGCACGACAGTGCCCACGACGCTGCCGGTGTCGGCAAGATGGAGGAGGCGGCCGACACGCCGGGCAGGCGATCCCCACCGACAGCGCCGCCGGACTGGCTCCAGTCCGTACAGCTCTGGAACCAGGAACCCCCGCAGCGGCCATCGTCCCCGCACAAGGTATACAGTACGGACAAGCTGCGTTTTTCTGTTCGTACTTCGTCGCTTTCGTGTGCCACTTGGAAGAAGAAGTAACCATTCAGCCATCTCGACTCCACCAGGAGCTGCTGCCGTGCAAGCCGGTGGCGCTGACCGCGAGGAAGGCCGGGGGCGCGTTCCAGCCGTTCGAGAAGGAGAAGCGCGCCGCCGAGCTGCCGGCCTCGTCGACCACGGCCGCGGCGAGCTCGGCGGTGGTCGAGGACAGCTGCTGCGACAAGGCGGAGGCCACCGATACGGCGCCGCCGGAGACGAACAGAGACGCCAAGGAGGACAAGGGCAAAGACGCCAAGGACAAGGACGGCCAGTCCCAGGCGCCGAACCGCAAGCCGCGCCGGTGCTGGGCGCCGGAGCTCCACCGCCGGTTCCTGCAGGCGCTCCAGCAGCTCGGCGGATCCCACGGTTGGTGTGCCCGACAGTGCCGATTAAATTGCGTTATCCTACCAGCTCACCCGCAGTTGAAAATGCGTGCTGATTAATCTGGCTCGTACGAGCTGATCTAAATCTAATCTGATGCTGCCGTGTTAATGTATATGTGATGCGCGCATGCAGTGGCGACGCCGAAGCAGATCCGGGAGCTCATGAAGGTCGACGGCCTCACCAACGACGAGGTCAAGAGCCATTTGCAGGTCAGTGTCCATGCTAATCATGCCTTGTTTACCTTAATACTTAGCACGATATATATCGTCCGTTCTTAACACTCACATGCCTTTCGATTTCGAAACTTCTGGATGATTCAGAAATACCGTCTGCACACGAGGCGGCCGAACACGTCGGCGGTCCAGAGCGCCAGCGCCAGCGCCGCGCCGCCCGCGCCGCAATTCGTCGTGGTGGGAGGCATCTGGGTGCCGCCGGCGGAGTACGCCGCCGCTGCCGCGGCAGCAGCAGCGGCGGCACAGACGCAGGGGCAGCAGCTACCCGGCGACGCGTCAGGAACCACCGCCACCACGGTCTACGCTCCGGTGGCGACGCTGCCGTCCGGACGACGACCGCACTCGCAGCCGGGGCAGAGGCAATCGAGCAGGTGCTCAGACGGCCGGGGTAGCGGCGACGCCAGCTCGGACTCGCCGGCCGTGTCGTCGTCGTCGCATACCACCTCTGCCTGAGTTGAACGCCTCGAGCGCCACCTTTTTGCTTGTAATTTTAGTGTGATCCAACGGTACAGATACACGTGAATCGATCTTCGTGCTAGCTTACCGCTGCTTCAATCGCTATCCATTTTTCTCTGGAGAGAATTAGGGTACACCGAGACTTTGCATGCTACCTTTTTATTTTTGCAAATAAGAAGATATAATAAATCAAAAGTGATAAACACCTCGCATATTCCGATAGTCAGAGCATCTTCAAAATGTCAGATACAAATCCGAATAATTAGTTTTCTGAATGCCAGTTTTAATTTTTTTGGTGTCAAATACAGCTATCCTAAAGACTGTGTTTATTTCACCATATTTTGCATAAAGTTTATGCATTGGGGATCGTGTCAGTTCATTTCTTCTCTCTATGCACGTAGCCCAATGCATAAACTTTTCACCTTTTCCATCGATCTAAACGCCTCCTAAGCTAGATTTTCGTCTCCTCTCCACGCTCCAATCACCACGAGAAAAAAAAATTGACCAACGCAAAAAGACAAAAGGGGACGTTTTTGGGAGAGGGAGGCCCCACTTGGGCTTACATGGCAGAATTCTTTGTTGTAAGAAGGATGTTTACTACCAAAAATTGTTGTAGATAATTCGTAAGCCAAAATTATTTTTTGGTGGAACCCAACCTTAAATTATTGAGAGTAAAAATTTTAAGAACTCTTGTAAATTCTACCTAATTTTTTTATGTGTTGCACATTGTTTGATTCGGAGTGAAATTGGTCAGTAAGAAATGAAATGTATTTACTTGTACGCGGTTGCAGCTATTTGATGTGGGCAGATGGAGCATGCACGGAACGTGGGGTACTGCTTGTAAATTTGTAAGGGCATGAGCAATATTTATAGATCAATTAGTCTTTATGACACAATGGGCTTTAGTTACGAACGCTCTAATGCAATTTTCAAGCATGCCAACTTTAACTTATCTCTTTGTAGGTAATATCATCATTGTATTCTAAATGGAGGAAAAACGTAAGGGAAGAAATAATCTAACTATTTCATACGTATTTCTCCGCCAGTCTCACTAAAAAACGAGACTGAGAGCAAACTTAAACGTCTGCTGCTGATTTTGTACACACATAGAAGCATACAACTAGTGCTAATTAATTTAAAACAACTAGAGATAATTTTAGACAACTAGAGATAATTTTAGACACTGATTAGTGGAGAAATTAGTTTTAATAAGAGTTCTGAGATTATGCACTAGAACTATCTTTAGCAGCAGGTTCGGCGGGTGATTCTCCGGAGAACGGGAATGTTCTCCCTGGGCGCCTCGAATATCCCGTGCCGCATCACGCCAATCACCCAACTGGGGACACGGGAGAATCTGGCCGTCTTTACTTTTGGACAACGGATCTTGAGTCAGGATATTCCAGCGGCTTTTCGCCGCGCCGAAGGGCCGTTTGGTCCTGCCGGCCGACCCCACTCTTGCTGTCTCGCAGGCTGTTGATGTCGCCCAATCGGGAACTCATCTTGGGTCCGCGGTCTGGCGCTAGAAAAAAAAAAGAAAAATGGACGTTGTTTATCTGTTAGAAACGCCCGCTGGCTGGTTGCAAGGAGTTCTAGCTCACCTGGGCTGCTTAGCGGTGGTGGCAAGTCCCACGCTCGTTTAGGGTGGGTGTGTTTGGTTGGGCTGTGAGCTGTGGAAAAGCTGATATGGGTTGTGAGCTGTGGAAAAGCTGTTGTAGGCTGAGAGCTGTGAAAAAACAGAAAGCTGTTTGGTAGTAGCGACTGTGAGCTGTGAAAAATCTGTTGCGGCCGGAAGGCATGTTTATATACAAATCGCTCGTAATAAAATATTCTGCTCATTGATTGACATGCAGATAATTTTTTTAGAAAGGAAAAAAATATACAAGTCCTCATTCTTAAACTTCCACAGTGGTTTATTGATTCATTATTGCAAAGAGAAATAAAATATTTTGAATATAGACCTGAAAAAAGTAGCAAGTGAACCCCACATGTCATTCATAGTTTCTATCCCCTCTCTCACTGATGAGAAGACCCCACTCGTCAGCCCCTTCTTCTTCCTCCAATCTCTCCACTGCTCCACCACAATACCTCCCTGGATTACGGCTCCATGCTTCTTCTTTCAATCCTTGGAAATTCAAATCACAACGTAAACACAAACGCACGGGAGAATAATAAATCGAGTTGAAATCCAAATCATCGATCGATTTCATTTCCCAGCTCTCATATCCAACAAACCTGCGAAAAAACATTCTCAAATCTGAACGCAGCCATGATGGCCATGGCCATCGTCAAACGCGCTTGTGTTTTGCTTGTGCTGCTTCCTGGCTTCGTCGCGGCCGTCAATGCGGAGGCCAGCGCGGGCGGAGACGCGTGCTAGATGGTCCTCCAACTAGGCGGCGTCAAGGTCTGGGCCTCCGACCATCTCGCGAAGCATCGCGCCGCTACCCCGCCCACATGGCGCCGCCATGCGCCTGCTCACCAGAAGCCATCCAACCCCACCGCCCCGAGCTGAGCAGTGCGCCTGCCCTACACCGTCACTGTCACCGTCCGCCGAAGCGAGCATGGCAGAGTGGGAGAGGAGAGGAGCCGCGAGTGTCAGATTTATGGACCCGGCAGTCCACACAGGGTAGCCTACGTGGTTGATTTGTTGAGGGATAGATCGAGTATCACAAGACGATGGTAACACAAGACGCAAGGATTGAGCAGGTTTGGGCAGTCAAGATGACGTAATACCCTACGTCCTGTGTTGGGTGTATGGATTACTGTGTATGAAGTTCCTGAAGGATCTCCATAGTTGGGTTCTGTCCTACGTTGAATGATCGGATGTTGTGGTTATCGTGTTTTAGAGGGGGGTCTCAAAGCACCTTATATAGTCCGGTTGCCTTGAGTTACAAGTCGGCTAGAGATCATAACCTATCCGAAATACAAGGATTGGATCCTATAACGGTTACAGATATCTTTCCCTAAAATTTCGGCTAGCTTATCTTGATCTCCGATCTTCTTGCGAGGCACGCCGTCTCCTTCCTTGCCCCGCACGCCGTCGTACTCATCCCGGTTTGTCCGACTGGTGGGCCTCCCGACTGGTGGGCCACCCAGTCTGACAAGCCGACCTGACAGCACTCGGATTGGGCCGCCCCCTGCTGGTTGGGCCAATCCGCATTCTGGGTACCCCGGGGGTCTATCCCCGACAAGCCCCCGAGTAGTACGTGGTTGAGCGACAACTCGGCGAGGTCGTGCTATCTGCTGAGCTTCGAGCTTGCTGCGGTTGGAAGCAAAACCGCGTGATACTAGAGAGAAAAGAGAGTCGTCTGCAACGAATGCGCCGCGAGGTGCGTCCGTTGGCCGTAGCCCCCGAGCCTTGAAGCGATTCCGAATGAATCGGTCCAAGGGTTTGTAGCCTTGATCTGATCATCGTCTTCATGGTCGCTAGACAATCAACGGATGCGCCGCGAGGTGCGTCCGTTGGCCGTAGCCCCCGAGCCTTAAGGCGATTCCGTAGGAATCGGCTCAAGGCTTATTCGAGGAGCGTTTGACCAAGTCATCCGGCGTTAATTTCGGCGGCCCGCCCTCGATCGTGAGGGCCACAGCTCGCCGACAGGTCATCCCGGCGCCAGCCCCCGAGCGTGAGGGTTGAGGCACGCCGAGTAGTCGTCCCAGCACCAGCCCCCGAGCGTGAGGACTGAGGCACGCCGAGTGGTCGTCCATACCCTGCAGCAAAAACACAGTGCGACGGCAGTATATGATGTAAAAAAATGCAAATCCGAGAAGAAAAGTTTTCGGCAACGCATGAAAATGATTCCTGCTCCCAGCTTTTTAAGTCTATTAATTTCTCCGGGTAGTTAGCCTGTTACGTTTATGCACCTGTAGTTATCCTGTTACGTTTATGCACCTGATCCCCGATAGCCATAGTCCATAGCGCAGGGAGCTGGGCCGCATGCACGCGTAGGAGCGTAGGCGTACGGAAGAGTCGAGGTTTCACGAATTAAGGCGTGTGCTGCCCGAGTACTTTAGCGACTTGTATAAAAGCTTACGGAGTTGCAGTCTGGATAGACCAGGGCGGTCGACGAAAGTCGGGGAAACATATTGGAGCCAAGGCATACGAAAATATGCAGAAGCCGTAAAATATTTAATTGAAAATGATACTTAGCTTGGCGTGAGTCCCGGGTCCTTGAGGATTCGCCTTTTCTCGAATACCCCAAAGGGAACATAAACGGAGGAGCATCGTTCTTGGCATGCGGCGACAAGCACAGTTTCCCCGTGAACGCGCAGGGCTCGCCCGTGGTCAAGTAAAACCAAAGGCGATAAGGGTGACCTGTGCGCCTTGGGTAGGAAAAGGACGCGTGGCTCGGAGCTCACGTGCATCACAGTGCAGGGTGGTATCCCGTCCCTCGGTAACCTGAGGTTATCAATACTCACCGGGAGCTAGGGCTGCCACCCAAAGGCGAATATGCGCAGGAACCTTGTGGCGAATATGTCGGAGGCTCATTGCTGGGTTCATCCACCAGGAAAAATCCGTAGAGTCATAAGAGCGAGGTGCTAGAAGAGTGCTTGCGATGTATTCGAGTTGTTGATCAGCGTCTGGATGCTGCCCCTTTGGCTCCCAGCTTTGCCTTTGGTTTAGGACTGTCTGGGCGTAATGCTCCGACAAACCAAGGGATAGCCGGGGGCATTCGCTCCCAACCCTCGAAAGGGGCTGCCTCGTCGATGGCTGCAGTGGTGCTACAAGAGAGCTTGCGATGAGCTCATGTGGCCCAAGCTTGCGGCGGATGCGACGCTCGATGCGCCGACAGGGCCCCAAGTCGTCTTCGTGGCGGTGAAGTTTTTTTCTTGTAACCGACGCATGACCGGCTCTTGTGTGACTGTATAATATGCAAGAGAATTTCCATCCTTGATTCCCTCGAGAGTGGAGCTTCTGCGCTTGCTTTCTTTGCAGCGCCAGCCCACGAGCCGTCGGGGCTCGGCCGCGCTTGTCTAATTGCCGTGACTCATTTGCAGCGTCAGCCCCTGAGCGCTTTGGGGCTGATCGAGCCTGAGAGGCACGCTGTCTTTGGTGCGGCGCCAGCCCCCGAGTCCAAGGGCTGGTCGAGCCTTGGCAGCACGCCACTTGTTTTGCAGTGTTGGCTCCCGAGTGGTTCGAGGCCAATCGAGCCCAAGAGGCACACTGTCTTTAATGCGGCGCCAGCCCCCGAGTCCTAGTGCTGGTCGAGCCATAGCGGCACGCCACTTATTTTGCAGTGTTGGCTCCCGAGTGGTTCGGCGCCAATCGAGCCCAGAGGCACACTGTCTTTAATGCGGCGCCAGCCCCCGAGTCCAAGTGCTGGTCGAGCCTTAGCGGCACGCTATTTTGTAGTGTTTGCTCCCGAGTGGTTCAGGGCCAATCGAGCCCAAGAGGCACACTGTCTTTATTGCGGCGCCAGCCCCCGAGTCCGAGTGCTGGTCGAGCCTTAGCGGCACGCCGACTTTTTCGTCTTGCCCGAGTGCACGGGGTCGTTTTTAACGGTAACGCTCCGAGCATAACGGTTCGCGAGGGCGCTCAACGGCTCTTTTTACCGTTGCGCCCTCATCCGTTAATGACACCGTCTCGCGGTAATTTCGGGCGTTGTGAAGCGCCATAAAAGGCGAGGGTTAGGTCAGACAGGGAAATCCCTCTGTTTCCAGATCCATTCCCCCCTTTCTTCATTCTTCATTCAGCCGCCACCAGAGCCTTTCTTTGCGTCTAGATCCGCTCCACGGATTTAGCCACCACGGGGAGCGTAGCCTCGCGGATGCGAACAAGGTGATCCGTGCCCAAAGCCATGGCGCCGAAGAGGAAGCTCGCCAACCTCCCCAAGTCGGATAAGATCCCATCCCCCGCCGTCGCATGGGCGCGAGGGAAGGTGACCGAGGAGGCGCTGGAGGAAATGGTGGAGTGGAGCGTCCTTCCACCTCAAGCTGTAGCGGGGTGGCGCCCGAGCTCCGGGGAGGCCTTCGCGTCAGAGAACTCCGGCGAGCTAGTGCTGTTCAAGCCGTTCTTCGAGGCGGGGTTCGGCTTGCCGGCGGGAGCCTTCTTCCGAGGGCTGCTCCACTACTACGGGATTGAGGCCGTTCACCTCAATCCCAACTCGATCATGGCCATCTCCATCTTCATCCACCTGTGCGAGGCCTACCTGGGGATCACTCCCCATTTTGACTTGTGGAGGTATCTTTACTGGTTGAAGCCGCAACCCAGTGAGGAGAGGATGGTGGTGGTGGGAGGTGCTGGATTTATGCTGCGTCAAGGCCGAAGAGACCAGTACTTCGACATCGCCATCAACACTTCCAACAAGGGCTGGAAGGCGGAGTGGTTCTACATCGAGAACCACGCGCCAACGATCCCCTGCCAACGCGGAGCACGGCCGGAGATCAAGACGTGCTGGAATGAACTCCCCGGGGATCACCAGATGCGTAAAGTGGAGGAGCTCCTTGGGATGATCAAGGATCTCAAGGATCGGGGTTTGACAGCAGTCGGCGTCGCCTGCACCTTCAGCAGGCGGCTGGTTCAGCCAATCCAGGAAAGGAAGCACCCGAGCTTCGAGTACTAGGGCCGGGAAGATCCTACTCGGGGGCTCGCCGGACGGTGGGCAAGGAGGAGATGAAGGCGCGCGTAGGCGGCTTCTTCTTCTGCCACGTGTCGGAGAAGCACCAGCCGCGCCCATTTTCTTTGAAGAGGCCTGCTCCGCTGGTAAGTCTTCGTTCCAAGTACTTTAGCATGTTCGTCTCGATACTGATCTTTGATTTTGATCTAATCGTCCGTTGGCCGTCTGATTTTGTGACTCATGCAGGATCAGGTCTTCGAATACTTTTCTCCTTCTCCACTCCCCGAAGATTCGCCTAGGAAGGCGTACCTGGGGGTAGCTCCCCCGGGTGATCAAGGCGACGCCCCTGCGGGAGGTCCAGTTGACCCGTCTGCTCCCCTGGAGTGGGCGGCCAGTGACACGGAGGGCTCCCTGAGCCCTTCCAATGAAGACGTGGAGGAGACCCGCCCATGGAAGCGGCGGGTGGCTGTGGCAAAAGTCGGGACACGCAGGGCCCGTGTTTCTAAGCCGGCAGCGTCTGGAGTCGACGATGCGGCTGACGACGACTCGGCAACGCTGTCCGACGAGGCGCCGTCCGTCCAGGAAGCAGTGGTGCATGCGGCGCCACCTTCCAAGCGAAAGCGCTCAAGGAAGATGACCACGAAGATGCCGGCTGCGCAGCCGGCCAAGCAGTCGGTTGCTGGTTCTGACTCCGACGTTGACGAGCCGGGACGACCTTCCCCGGCCGTCGTGGAGCGAGACGAAGAGGAGAAGGACGAAGCAATGTCCGACTCCTTATTCCAGGAGCAGGAGCACGGCCGGGCCATGGGCGTGTCAGTGGAGGAAAAGCAGCGGATGGTGGCGGAAGCCGTTGTCCAGGCTGCCGCGGATGCCAGGCCGGTCTCCAATCTGGGGACCAGGCCGATCCTGACGACAGCCGTGGCGCAACAGCGACCCAAGCTACCGATCTTGCGGCCCCGGGTTGTTGTGGTGAAAAGTACCCAATAAGTCATCGGTTCTCATGCTCCTTTTGTATGTCATTATTTCCGAGTTCCTGTTTTAACTTCCGACTGCTTTTTTTAGTAAATCCTCCGATGTTGATGCTGCGGCGGCCGGTGAGACGGGGTCATCTACTGCTACCGCCCAGAAGCCGAGTTCTCCCCCGGTTACACCCATTGGCACACCACCCTCAGGCGTGGTGCTCGGCGTGACGGACTCAGCCCAGGGGTCGATGGCGCCGCAACCGGAGCAGGTGCCGGCCGGGCCTGCGCCGGAGGAGAACGTGGTGGTGCCCGGGACGGAGGACGTGCAGGGCGGGACCGGGAAGGCGGCGGCTTCCCCGAGCGGTGGCGCTGGGGATCCTGTAGTGGACCCTTCGGTGCCAGCCCTGCACGCGGGCAAAGATGCCGCTGCTCAAGGAGAGGTCCTCCAAAAGCAGTCGGACGACCCGGGGACAATGACGGTCCCCGCGATTGACGCCAACGCGGCGGAGGAGGAGGCGGTGCTTGCCGAGTTGCAGCTCGCAGTTGACCAATCCCGGCGCTGCGTGGAGGTTTGTTTCCTCATCCGCTTTGCTTATTTGTCGCGCTTCATTGTACCTTGACTGACTTCTCTGCTTTCCGCTGATTGGTGCAGAGGTTGGCTACGCTCCAGCAGTCGCACCTGGAGCAGTTCCGTGACGCGCAATCGATGCGACGGCGTGAGGAGGAGCTAAAGGCAGAGCTGAAACGGGTCAAGCGTCAGCGTGATGTTGCCCAGAAGAGCTTGAATGACGCCATTGTTGAGCATCGCTCGAGTCTCCATGGTAAAGCCTTATCCTTGTGTCTTCCTGAGTGCTCTATTTTCTTTGTCATCAAGTCTTGCGGTGTGCTTTTTTGTCCTGACCGAGTGCTCCCCTGCTTTTTCAGAGAAGGAGATGGAGAGGGCCCGTCACCTTGGCGAACTGAAGGATTTGCGTTTTGCGAACGCAAATCTGCAGAAGTCCGAGGAGGTCATGGCGGGCAAGCTGAAGAGGGAGCAGGAGTTCCGAAAAGGTGCGGACATGATGATGCTTCAAGCGATGTATACTATCCAGAATAACGCTCAAATCATAACAGGCTTGGAGCAAGAGCTGGCTTCATCGCACTTGACCTTGACGGAGATCCACGACGCGGTGAAGGATCTGATGGACGCCGTTGCTCTGGAAGAGGGCGAGCCGACTGCCCTCGTCGCCCGACTGCAAGCTGCGCCGGCCCGGATCGCCGACCTGGTCAAGGAGTCAGCGGTTGTGTGCGCGAACGACGCTCTCTCACGTGTTCAGACACTCTACCCGCGGATTGACCTTGCACCAGTTGGTGATGGGGTGGCAGTGGATGCTTCAAGCGAGCAAGTGAAGGAGGCACTGGCTCAAACTCGCCCGATCGCAGAGAAGGTTGGCGAGGCCCTCAAGCTGGAGTAGGATCCTGCGCCGTGGAGTAGAATAGAATAGATTTTGTATGTACAAATATTCAGAAATGAATAAAGAGGGAATATTGGATATTTTATCTCATATTTTAAGGTTGCCCGAGTAGTTCTTTTGCTTGAAAGTGCTTTTCCCTTCGCTTCACTTATCCTAAGTTCATGATGTCGAGAGCGGATCCCGTGCACGTGTAGAAAGGCTTAGGCGTCGTTCCAGGCCCGGTTACGCAGCATTTAGTTAGGAACTACTCGGAATGGGGTAATGCCAAGTGGTTTTGCAAGAAACATTAAATGAAGAAGGTATATCTTTATTGAACTTGGTGATACATAGCTTTGTTATGGGTAGAATCGGCGTAAGTGCTCTATATTCCACGGGTGCGGGACTTTCGGTGCCATCCTCGTATTGGAGTCGAAAAGTACCCGGACATATGACCTGGGTCACTATGAACGGTCCTTCCCATGGGGCGGAGAGTTTGTGAGCTCCTGCTGTCGATTGCACTCGGCGTAAGACGAGGTCACCGATGTTGAAGTCCCGTTGCTGAACGTTCTTGTCATGGTAGCGTCAGAGTTGTTGCTGGTAACATGCATGCTGTATGAGGGCGTTAACTCTATGTTCCTCGATGGAGTCGATGTCCACCTCGCGAGCTGCTTCCGCTTCGCCTTCCTCGTGCGCGGTGATCCAAAGGCGATGTCGGTCGGGAGGATTGCCTCGGAGCCGTAGACCAGGAAGAAAAGAGTGTGGCCTGTGGCCCTACTCGGCTGAGTCCTGAGTCCCCAAATGACCTGTGGTAGCTCTTGGTGCCATCGTCCGGTGAACTTCTTTAACGGATCAAAGATCCTTGCATTTAGACCTTGGAGTATCATGGCGTTAGCTCGTTCCACCTGTCCATTGCACCTGGGATGGGCGACCGAGGCGTAATATACATCAATGCATCTGCTCTGGCAAAAATCAGAAGGCGGATGCGGTGAACTGCGTTCCCAAGTCGGTTATGATCCTGTTTGGGACCCCGAACCGGTGCGTGATTTCTTCGACGAAGGCGGCGGCTTGCTTTGACGTTGGAGTTCCGACAATGGCTTTGTACTCTATCCATTTGGAGAATTTGTCGATGGCGACGAGGATGTGCGTGTATCCTCCCGGAGCTGCTCGAAAAGGACCCACCATGTCCAACCCCCAGCAGGCGAAAGGCCACGAGGGCGGAATTGTGCGCAGAGCTTGGGCTGGTAGGTGTTTCTGCTTCGCGAAGAACTGGCATCCTTGGCACCGGCGGACGAGTACCTTGGCATCAGAGACAGCAGTAGGCCAGAAGAACCTGGCCCGGTATGCTTTTCCGACTAATGTTCCTGCGGCGGCGTGGCTCCCGTGGACTCCCGAGTGGATGTCATCAAGAATCTGAAGGCCGACTTCTTTTGTGACGCATTTGATGAACACCTGGCTTGTAGCGGCTCGTCGGTATAGGGCATCGCCGACCACCATGTAGTTCCTGCTTCGGCGTTCCAGAATCTTTCGTGCCGTGGGGTCTTTTGGTACCTTGTTATGGGCGAGGTAATCTATGAACTCGGCCATCCAATCTTCTTCGGCGTCGATCGTCATTACCTCACAAAATTCAGGGGCGGGCTCTGGCTCATCTCCCAACTCTTTAACGGAAGGTTTAAGGAGACCTTGCACGAACACGCCTCCTGGTACTTCCGCGTGGGTTGACCCCAGTTTGGCGAGTGCGTCAGCTGCGAGGTTGTTCTCTCGTGGAACGTGATGGTATNTTTTTTTTGGGGGGGGGGGGTTCATAAATGTGTGGACCTTAATGTGTCCACATTTTTTCAGACTTTTCATTTTATGAATGCAAGGAGATATAATGCAATGAACTATTTCTAAATGCATGTAATCTTTATTTTTATTTTTTATGCCACCACAATGAGTAACTTTATGAGATTTTTGCACACCATAAAAGTATTCACACGGGGATTAGAAATTTTATAATTATGCAATAAGATTTTTGTTTTATTTTCTAGATGCAATGCTAATGTAGAAATGATGCAATGATGACTACTATTTTTATGTTCTTTGTCTAATGCAAGTGTAACAAGAATTAAATATGCAAATGCTAAAGAGTAAATTCGCTAAAGTGAAAAAGGAAATGATGTAAAGTAAATATGGATAAGTACCGGCGTTACCTTTGAGTGAGGGTTTGAAGTTTTAAGTCGTCTAACCTATTTCTACTCGCATCCAGCATCACCGCCGGTGTGAAAGGTCAGTAGAAATCACAATTACTATATGCCTAAATCTGAGAAGCGCATGTGTAAATACATTTACACAGGCAGATGATGTAAAGCGACCATCTGTGTTAATACTTTTACACATGTGGTTTTTTTAAAAATGTCGCCTGTCTAAATATCTTAACACATATGAACTCGGCCATCCAATCTTCTTCGGCGTCGATCGTCATTACCTCACAAAATTCAGGGGCGGGCTCTGGCTCATCTCCCAACTCTTTAACGGAAGGTTTAAGGAGACCTTGCACGAACACGCCTCCTGGTACTTCCGCGTGGGTTGACCCCAGTTTGGCGAGTGCGTCAGCTGCGAGGTTGTTCTCTCGTGGAACGTGATGGTATTCTATTCCGTAGAATTTTCCCTCCCGCTTGTGTACTGCCTCATAGTAGGCGTTCATCCGTTCACTGTGGCGATCCCATTCTTTGTTAACTTGGTTTATAACGACAGCAGAGTCGCCATAAACCAGCAGCCTCTTTATTCTGAGTGAAGTGGCGATGCGGAGCCCGTGGAGAATTGCCTCGTACTCGGCGGCGTTGTTAGTGACGGGGAAACGTATTTGAAGGACATATCGGAGTAGTTCCCCTTTTGGTGAGATGAAAAGTACGCCGGCGCCCCCGCCATCGATCATCAAGGAGCCGTCAAAGTACAACTTCCAGTGTTCGCCGCTGATGTCTTCCTTCGCGTCCTGGCTCTCGGTCCATTCGGCGATGAAGTCGGCGAGAATCTGAGATCTGATGGCGGTGCGCGGGACGAAATCTATGACGAACGAGGCGAGTTCAACGGACCATTTGATGATTCGTCCGGTGACGTCCCTGTTATGGAGGATTTCGCCGAGTGGAAATTGCGTGGCCACCTTGATGCGATGCGCTTGAAAGTAATGGCGGAGTTTCCTTGACGTAATCAGCAGTGCGTAGAATAGTTTCTGCACCTGGGGTATCGCGCCTTGGATTCGCTTAGTACTTCACTCACATAATAGACTGGTCGCTGCACGCGTTGCACCTTTCCTTCCTCGTCCCTCTCCACAACGATCACAGTGCTTACCACATTAGTCGTGGCTGCAATGTATAGGAGCAGTGTCTCATCGTTGTGCGGGGCGACGAGTATCGGTGGGTTAGAGAGGTAATTCTTGAGGACAGTGAAAGCTTGCTGCGCCTCCTGGGTCCATTCAAACTTGTCGGTCTTCTTGAGGATCTTGAAAAATGGCAAGCCCTTGTCCCCTAGCCAGGAGATGAACCTGCTTAAGGCTGCCATGCAACCAGTCAGCTTCTGGATCTCTTTCTTTCCAGTCGGCGGTTTCATTCTCCGGACGGTGTCTATTTTCTCTGGGTTGGCTTGGATGCCTCTGTTGCTGACGATGAAGCCGAGTAGTTTCCCTTTTGGTACGCCAAAGACGCACTTGGTTGGATTTAGTCTCCAGTTGAGTCTACGGAGGTTGCTGAATGTTTCGGAGAGGTCGGCGATGAACTCGGCTTCATTCTTCATCTTGATTACTATGTCGTCCACATAGGCCTCGGCGTTGCGGCCGATCTGTGTACCCAGGGTTAGGTTTATGGCCCTCTGGTAGGTGGCGCCAGCGTTGCGGAGGCCGAACGTCATCTTGGTGTAGCAGTAAGCACCGATCGGAGTAACGAAGGACGTTTTCTCTTGGTCTTCTTCCTTCAAGGCGATTTGGTGATAGCCGGAGTAGCAGTCAAGGAAGCATAGGAGTACGCATCCGGCTGTGGAGTCGACGACTTGATCGATGCGGGGCAGGACGAAGGGGTCCTTAGGGCAGTGCCTGCTGAGATCCGTGTAATCAACACACATTCTCCATTTATTATTCTTTTTTCTTACAAGGACTGGATTAGCAAGCCAGTCGGGATAAAAGACTTCTCTAATGAACCCAGCAGCTAAAAGCCTTGTAATTTCTACCCTAATGGCCTCCTTGCGGTCCTGCGCGAAGCGTCAGAGCTTTTGGCGGACTGGTTTGGCGTTCGCGTCAACCTTCAAGGAGTGCTCGACCACCTCCCTCGGAACACCAGACATGTCTGATGGAGTCCATGCAAATATGTCGACGTTATTCCGGAGGAAGGCGACGAGCGCGCTTTCCTATATGGCGTCGGGCCCTGAACTGATCAGGGCGGTCTTGGAGGAGTCGATGAGCCCGAATGAGACGGGGTGTACTTCTTCGGCCAGCTGCATGGTGGTCGGCGCGGATCTTCTTTTGGAGGACTCGGGGATGGAGCCGGGATCACCCTAGAATGTTTTCGCATCATTGACCACTTCCATCTGGAGTACGCTGCGTTCGATGCCGGTGCAGAGGTGGAGCCCTTCCTTGTCGCACCCCTTGGCGGTGTGCACATCGCTACGGACGAAAAGGACACCGTTTGGTGCCGGCATCTTCATCAGGAGGTACTTGTAGTTGGGAATCGCCATGAATTTGGCGAGCGTCGGCCTTCCGAGTATGGCGTGGTAGGCGGTGGTAAAGTCGGCGACCTGAAAGTTGAGGTACTCGGTTCGGAAGTTACTCTGATCGCCAAAGGTGACGGGGAGAGATATCTGCCCGAGTGGTTTGGAGCCCTTGCCCGGGATCAGTCCGTAAAATGGGTGAGGGGAAGGGGCCAAAGCGTCGGGGCCGATTCCCATGTCCCTCAGCGTTTGGGCGAAGATGATGTTGAGCCCACTTCCGCCATCGACGAGTACCTTGGTGAGGCGAGCATTGTCGACGATCGGGCTGAGCACCAAGGGGTACTCGCCAACATCGGAGATCTGAAACAACTGGTCCTCCCTGGAGAAGGTGATCGGTTGTTCGGACCAGCGGAGTGGTTGGATCGGCGATGTGTAGCAGGAGAATATCTCCCTGTTGCGCACCTTCTCCCGGCGCTTGTCATCCACCTGAGGAGGTCCTCCGAGGATGAAGTTTACCTGCCTCTCGACGTTCGGGAAAGCAGGGTTTGCGGGAGTCCCTTTCCCCTTGTTGCCCTTGTCGTCGTTGCGTGGAGGCAGCTTTCCTTCCTATTTCTTGTAGGCGTCAGCGAGTCCCATGCAGTCGATCATACGATGCTTGGATTGCTTATGTATAGGGCAGGGCACTTGGAGCATCTTGTCGAACTCGGCGCTGAAGTTGATCCGCGGGCGAGGGCCTCCGCGATCCATGGCGGCGATGGTGCGATCCCCCGAGCGCTTTCGGTTGCCCATTCTGCTTGGTTCTGGCCGGGCTCGGCGCGGGTTCTCCTTCCTTGGTCGGCCTTCTCAGCGAGGCGGCCGATCGTCATCCCGAGTGCTTCTCTTGTTGTAGTGAAGGCGAGTGGCTTCTTTGGCATTGGCCAGCTTGTTCACCCGCTCAAAGAACTCGCCGGAGGTCTTTGGCAGGTCTTCACAAAGGCGCTCGAAGACTTCCGACTCGGCGAGGCCATCAAGGAAGTAGTGGATGATTTCGGACTCGGAGCAGCCGGGGTCGAGGTTGCGGTTGTCCATGTGAAAGGACCTTGATGTCGCCTAGAGGGGGGGGTGAATAGGCGATATACCGCAAAATCAAACTTTTCCCCTTTTTACTCTAGCTGCCAGGGGGTGACCGGTCAGACCGGTTCTCCACACCGGTCAGACCGGTGACGTGCAGTGCACTCCCCCAACAGCAGCTCGAGCTTCTTCTTGACTTCTAGCACGAACCAAACTTGGTGAGTTGCTTCTATAGGTGATATTCAGCAAGACAAAGCTATCCCTGCACACAATATAAGCACAACCAAGTAGATCGAAGCGGAAGCACAAAATATGCTAGAAATCAACAAGTGAGGCAAACCACAACGGAGACACAAAGAGTTGTTTTCCCGAAGTTCGGATTCACCGCTCGCACCAAGCAACCACCAAGGTACGGTGAATCCTACTCTCCGTTGAGGAAGCTTATGCGACCACTACTTAGGTCAAGCTATCTCCTCCTTCCACTAGTTTGCTTCTTTCCTTCCGGAGGTGAAGCACAACCTGCACAAACAATCCCGAGGCTCACCACACAATTTGGTAGCTCACCGGGCGACGCCTAGCCGTCTAGGAGGAAGAACCTCCAAGAGTAACAAATGCTTCAAATTGCTTTCTTGACAGCGAATCGAAGTGCTCAAGCTATGATTGCTCTTGTTTTGCTCTCTAATGCTCACTCAATCTTGCTCACTCAACCCAACTCAAAGATATCACAAATATCACACAAATCTCACAAAGAGAGGTTGGGGAGGGCTTTCTTGGCTTCTGGAATATGTCAAAGTCGTGTAGAAGCAGCAGCCCACCAAGAGGGGGGCTGAGGGGTATAAATACCCCAGCACACAAAAACTAGCCGTTGTAGCTCTGCCGTGACCGGTCAGACCGGTCACCCAGACCGGTCAGACCGGTCGGGCAGGGTGATTTGAAAAACTAGCCGTTAGACCTTTCACCGGTCAGACCGGTCCCCTTGACCGGTCAGACCGGTCGGGTCTGTCCCAAAACTCTCAAGTTAGCTCAAGGTTTCATCCAAGGATAAAACCACACAATGTTAGTTGAGCTGGGATTTGTTAGCACACTCTGAGACTCTCTCAAGGCTATTCTCACATAGGTCAACTATTGAGCACTTAAGATATTTGTCAATAAGCAAATGTTGCATCCCTCTTGATAGTACGGCGTACCTATACTCAAGGATAAATATAAACACAATGAATTCTTCTTGAGTCTCCAAGTCTTCATCAATGCCATACTTTGATAGTTGACAACTTGAGGGCTTTCAACATTGCCATCTTTCTTGAGCAATTCCATACTTGAGCTAGTGACTTAGGATTTTCCATCATCCATTGAGTTCACTTTAATCCTTAGGTCACCCTCTTTATCAATCATAACATATATATGCATTGCATTGCTTTTCTTGATGATACTTGAATATGATACTTCGAACACACCCCGGATACTAGATGCTTCACCCTAGCAATTTGCACCTTAGCTTGCTTAGTCCCTCGCTCTAGTCATCTCGATTTGCTTCTTCATCACTTACCCTTGTATCATCAAGTTGACTTTGCTTTGCCTTTGAATGAATTCCACTTGAAAGAATCTTCAAATGCTTGTTCTTGATTGACAAAGAATATCCAAACCATTGCAAGCTTCCAATTGTAGACCAATTTGTAACACATATGCTCATGTCATTTTTATCATACACACATGAAGCTTTGCAATATCATTCTTCTTTGACAATTGGATCATCTCATAATATTGGAGACCAACATGATATATCCCGAATTATTGCTTCATCATTGCTTCTCATGTAGCTCCATATCGGTTTGTATTGCATTTAGATTTCAATAGTGACAACTAGTCTTGCAATATCTAGCAATCTTTATCAACCATGATCCAAGATATCCCATATGTATATGTTCAACAAGCCTTCATTATTTTAGAGACCAATATATCACATATGTCACCATGTCTCCTTTCTTATTTCACCATAGCTTGCCATTTATCATATCCTTGCATAATGGGACCACACGCTCGTTGGTATGCAACATTATGAGCCATACACATTGCATTCAACCCATGAACAATAGTGTATCATAAAATATTCATTTTAATCCCTGCTCATAACTTTAACAAAACACATTAGTCCTTTAATCGCTTTGTCATTCAATTCACCAAAACCCACATGGGGGCCTAGATGCACTTTCAATCTCCCCCTTTTTGGTGATTGATGACAACCCGATTAAAGCTTACAAATATGACAATTAAGCTCTTTTAGTTTCTTAGATATATTGTGAGCTCCCCCTTAATGTGTGCTTTGAATGGAATTTCAAAATTGGCCTCACATGCCAAGAGCACACATTTCACAATAAAAACATGGGAGCTCCCTCTATATCTCAGAAACCGTGGGGTGCAACAAGTGTGTGTACAAAAAATATCCGTGATGCATATGACATGAAAGGCACACATAGAAATGTATGTGTGCTGTCAGGTGCCTGACCGGTCAGACCGGTCAAGGTGACCGGTCAGACCGGTCAGCCCCAGTCAGCACACATATAATAAGTAAAATCATCCACCAATCAATTCAAGCATCACAAACTAACACAAAGTTACTCAAAGTGAATAAATAAGGTTCTTACACACACAGTAGCACACATTACAAGTTCTCAAGTCCACAAAGGAATAGAATTCAAGATTTATTACAAGTTTTCAACTGCCAAGACACTTGACCGGTCAGACCGGTCACCCTGACCGGTCAGACCGGTCAAGGCTGCTGCTACTGCTGCAAACTGAAGAATGAAGCCTTTAATCCAACTCTTCTCCCCCTTTGTCATCAAACATCCATAAAAGGGCTTGGAGAAGTTGTAGCTGCAGTCACTCGTGTCCATTGCCACCGTTTCCTCCTTCACTAGGTGATTCTTGCCAAAGATGAAGTCCTTCATGTAAATGTGAGAAAGGAGGCATAAGATAAATAGAATCTGATACGGTGATCTTAGAGGGAGAAGCAAGAGTGGGATCAGTAGTACCATAGGAAGCCGAAGTGTCAGGAGGCACAGGAGGTGTATAACCAAAGATAGAAGTTGAGAGCCTCGCTGCTATGTCAGAGGTCTCCGGTGCATCACTAGAAGGATCAAGAATGCCACTACTGAATGGTGGAACTGAAGAACCCGCCATCATGCCCTCACTATGAAAGGATGGACCCACAGAGGATGATCCTGCTGGATATGTGCCTCCCATCATACCTGGCACAAAACCCGACGAGAACGTACTAGGCATACTGGCAGAGAGGGTCTGGTATAGTGGAGGAACATGTGCATACTGTGGAGGTGCTGGCGGCTGCTGTGGCTGAACTGGTGGAGCACCTGATGAAGAACTAGCCTCTGGAAAGAATATGCTCCCGTACTGATCAAAGTATCCTGCTGATGAATATCCTTGGAGCCTATCATCAAGAGATGGAATCTCAACCTCTGGAGGTGGTGGAGATGGAGGAGAACGCGGCGGCTGAAGGTTCATGGCATTGTGCATCATCTTAATTGAATCATTTATCTTCTTATTATCCCTCCGCTGACGCTGCTGCTCCACCTCTATATCTCTTTGGCTCTTACACATGCCAACAAAAAGATTGAAGAGTTTCTTGATTGGAGAAGTGGGCTTTTCCCTTGGCCTGCGAGAGAACACAATGGGCTCAGGCCTGAACCGGTCAGACCGGTAACGGTCACCGGTCAGACCGGTGCCGGCCTGAGCACCAGGCTGATCTGGTTGAGGCGGCTCCTGCTGCTCAAACACTCCTCCAACTGGCTCATGCTGAATTTCTGGCTCAGGAGATGGAATCCTAGGATTTTTCTTGGCATTAGGCTTCAATGGCTTGTGCTTCACATCACTAGGAAAAT
>CM014274.1:67127480-67173109 GCA_004135705.1 Alloteropsis semialata
GTAGCTGGCTGCTCGGCCTCCCAGGCGGGCACGTGGCTTGCCACCGGGGCAGTGACGCCTGGCCTGGGCCAAATGGGATGGGGGAGCGGAGGACGCATGGCCAAAACGTCGCGAGGGCAGCGCGTGGCGTCGGAGACGCCGAGGCTGGCATCGGTCATCGAGGACCAACTGTTGCGGTGGTGGGGTGAATCCTGCACCACAACGGTCTGTCAAAGACAAGTTCCCTCTCCCCCAGGGCCACCAACTGTTGCAGTGGTGGGTGTATCCTGCACCGCAACAATCTGTCAGACGACTACAGCAACAGTCCGTCAATCCAGAGACGAATTTCAATCTCCCTCAGGCCCACCAACTGTTACGGTCAAGGCTTTGAAACGGACCGCAACAAACCGTGATGGAACCAATCATTGAGCACCGACTGTTGCGGTCATTGTAGAATGTTGCCTACCGCAACAGTCTGTCAATCCAGTAGCATATTTGGTTAAGTCACTAGAGCACCGACTGTTGCGGTGACGGCAGAGAGTTGACCACCGCAACAGTCTGTAAGTCAGTAGCGTGTGTGAGTAAGTCATTAGAGCACCTATTATTGCGGTGACCATTCCAGCCAGCACCGCAACTTGCTGTCATAGCAGCATTTGCACTTTCCAAGTTGATTTTGAACTAAGTCTTATCTCATGTCCAAGGGTTCAATAAGTAGCAAATAAACACTTTCTTGGACAGAGACAAGGGAACCTCTCTCAAACCCTCTTTTAAAAATATTTTTAGTATTTTGCCTTATGATAGTTAACTTTGGTCACACATACACACATATGCACAACAATATGATTATGAAATGATGCACATCGTGATTGGTTTAATTAAGTTCATTATGGTTCTAATTACTATAGTGACACCAGGGGTGTCACGGCGCGGCCGCCTGGTCACCATTCAGGCCTTCGTCTTCCTCGCTCGCATCCTCAACAGCTTGCGATTCCAAAATCGTTTCCTGCCATTCATCTTCTTGTGCCTCCAACCCTCCAGCCAAACCCTCGCTGCCATGGTTTTTTCGCGCCAGTCCACATCCGAGGATGAATCGTCGGGAGAGCAGAGCAGCGCCACCGCCCCCGGAAGTAGGAGCGGGCATAAATAACCGAGAACCAAAAACCAAACCGAAAGAACCAAAACCGAACTAACCGAAACCGAAAAAATCGGTTCCCAGTTCGGTTCTAGACGGTGTGGAACCGAACTTTTTATGTTTATTTTGGTTCTAGCTGTTAACTAACCGGAAGAACCAAATTACATGATCTTGTACTTCACATATTCAATTATTTACATTTTGTAAGATTAAATATGATTTAAATGTGATTTATCATGTTTAAACTGCCATGTATTTGTGGTAATGTATCTCTATTGCTTTGTTGTTAATTATTATTATCTAAAATAGAGGAATTGTAACCTAAATTTGCTTTAAAACTAGCACATTTTTTGTTGTCTTAGCCTCTACTAATAATATTCAGTTAGTTTGATTATAACTGAAACTGAACCGAAAGAACCGAGAACCGAAATTCTCGGTTCCTAAAATTTCTCAGAACCGATCGGTTCTCATTTTCTAGTAACCAAAATTCATCAAAAACCAAAGAACCAAACCGAAATCGAACCGAAAACCGAATGCCCACCCCTACCTAGAAGGGAGTTGTGAAGCGGGACCAGCATCTGCACCACCGACAAGTACTGGAAGAAATCTACCACTACAGCGAAACAGCTGCAGTAGTTGGAAGACCTCGGATTGCTTCCCGACACCACCACTTTCCCTCGCTAGCCGGCAAAAGGTCAGCTTTACCTGGCACCCTAAACTCTAGAGCTTGTGGTGTTCATCGAGTTCTTCCACTGTGGGTTCGGGATTTATCCGTCGGAGTTCCTCCACAATGTCTGCGACTTTTATAAAATAGAGCTCGTGCACATCAAACCAGGCACTATAACCATGCTCAGCGTCTTCGCTTTTCTGTGCGAGACTTGGTTAGGAATTAAGCCATCGCTAAACCTGTAGAGGTATTTCTATACCCCTGCATTTTACAAGGACAACTCATGATCGGGTCGATCGGGTTTTCCTTGAGAGATCGGGACATTTATATCCCCTTTCCAATGAAAGATTCCTGGAAAGGTTATCAACGTCATTGGTTCTACATCACCCTTCCCAAAGCCTCACTAGCAAAGGGGAAACATTTAATGCCTTATCTCAAGGAAGAAAACAAGGCCCTGCCAAAAGTCACCCCTGAGATGCAGAAGCATATTGATCGGTTTTGGCTCTTCGTGAAGTGGGTTTGACAGCGATTCATGTGGCAAAAATTTTTATCCGATGGAGATTTATCCCACTCATGACCCATGACTACTATGCCTACACTTTCACAGGCAACAATGACCCAAACAGAATGAAGCCTAATGGTATGCCGTTTTTCCTCTGTTCGGTAATATTTCTGAGAGCGTTCGGTCATTTGAAATGTCATGACTCTTAACCAACAGTTGTCCCAGAATCTGAAGTGGCAGCTCACCTGAAGAAGATGCTGAATGCCGATCTCCCCGAATGGGATATGTCCCAGCTCCCTACAGTGCTTACAACCCTGCTCCACAGGTAGCCTCTTTCTCAGAAAATATCCCTTCTTGAATAAATACAGTCGTCCTGATTTCTTTTTCCCGAGCAGGCTCCTCCCGTTGTCGACGCTCCCATCCAAAGTGGAGCCATCAACTTAGAAGATGAAGTTGAACCAGCACCAGTTCAGTACGCCGACACCCCAACAGCTGAAGTGCCCGAGCAGCCACCTGCCAAAGAAAAGAAGGCCCTGACCAGCACCAGAGTCGTCATCCCTCAGACCCGTAAGCGTTCGCGAGACGCTAGCGTGGAGAGGGTGACTACTAGATCAGGGTCACTTGGGGCTCCGGGTGCCACTAAGCTGCCCGCCGCATGCGACGTGCCTCGCCCTGAAGACCAGGTACCAAGCATGATCGTATTCGGGCATTTATTTGCAGCTTATGATTGTATAATCAAACTTAAACGTGTTCGGGAGATTTCTCGCCAGGAAATTCGTCCAACCCCACCATCGTCAAAGCCTTCCTCTATTTCTTGGAAGAAATTTAGGGTCATTCTTCTGACATCTGAGTAAGGATTTTGTTCTATTCGGTTTTTGCTTGATTGACTCCCCTAGGGGGAACCTTTGAGTTATTTTTGTTTGGGAAAAATAGGCCCTCCAAGCCCGCAGCTTCTCCTCCGATCAAGCCGTCTGACAAGGAGAAAACTCCCGATCTAGGCGTGACAGCCAAGCCCGACCATGAGGAGAAATCCACGGAGTTCATAGGACCCATCCCGATGCCCTTGGGCCCAATCATTGCTTCGCTTTCCATAGCAGAGGAGCAAATGGCATTCGCTGGATGCTCGTGCCTCGACCGCGGAAGCAGCGGTAACCAGGCTGGAGGCTCAAGTTGCTATTCTTTAGTCCGAGAAAGAAGGTACTTGATTTGTTGAATATGTCTTTTTTTGTTTCTTATCCCACAAACTATTGTTAATATAGTGCCTTTAATCCTGTAGCTAACCCCAAAAGCATTGAGGTGCTCAAGAAGAAAAGCTTGGATCTAGAAAGCCAGCTTGCCACTCGGGACAAGGAAGTTGCCAATCTCACCGCCCGCCTTGAAGCTACAGAGAAACATGGCCTAACCCTGGAAGGCAAGCTCATGGAGGGTGTGTTTGTCGCAGCGACACACACCGTTGGAACCTTGAAGAGCCATGTTCCAAAACTTGACGATGCGCTGCTCTCTCAGGGCTTCAAGTGTTCGGCTGGAGAGGCACAGGTTTTATTCGATGACCTGGCTCCATTGGTAGAACCCTATGTCAAGAAGCTTGGCCTTCATTTGATTGACTCCGAAGGCTCATCCTGAACTTTGTGATGAATTCCTATAATAGAGCAAGAACTTGGTAGTTTTAGTTTGCGACCTTTATTTTATTCACGAAACATATGCTTGCATGTCTCTGCGTAAGTCATAGAGCTAATCGAATTTTCATGGCACTTCTTAACTGATAGCTTTGACATAGCTAAATGTCCCGTTGCCATGAGCTATTTCGGAATTGTTTAGTTGCTGAGACACGAGCGGCCTTCTAAACTGTGTAATTCTTTGTAGTCATGGTGCTCATTATTTTAGCGTAGTTTAGCTCTTTCAACTTAAAAAGCCCAATTCTTGTGAGGTAGTAGTACCACAGTAGCCCCCGGGCTCTTTTGTAGTATGTAGACATGCTAGAAAAGAATCTAGAAGACTAGCCACAAGAATTTCCCGACCATCAGGGGAGTCCCCCGAGCATTGCGCTTGGGGTGTGTAGAATAGGTCTGAAAAATTTTCAGCGTAGTAGTCCCCGGCTCTTTGTTAGTATATGCAGTATGATAACAAAGAGTAAAAACAGAATAGAAAAATAACAACCCGGCCCCCGAGCGTAATTGCAAGGGTGAGTAGAGTATATAGAACTTATCTTTTTGTTTTGTTTGGTGCCGGATGTGACGCGGATGACGACTACTCCGGCCAATTTGTTGGATAGGCTTGAACTTGCTTCATTACCTTGACTTAAGCGTAAAATCTGCATAGTTGATCCATAGTACACGTGTTTGGTAGTACATCTCCATCTATCTCCGTGATCCTGTATGCTCCTGGTCTTGCGATGTCTACTACAATGTAAGGCCCTCGCCATGATGAGGACAATTTAGTCTTGTCCTTGGTGCATTGGCCTAACTTGAGCACCATGTCACCAATGCACAGGCTTCTCTTGCGAACGTTAGCATCATAGTATTGCCGCAGCTTTTGTTGGTACTTGGCCAATCTGAAGGCGGCTGCATCGCGAGCCTCCTCGAGGAGGAGTAGCTCATCAGTGCGTCTGTCAGGCTCTTTAGTTTCTGAAAACAATGCCACACGTGGGGCTTGTAATCAGATATCGAACGGTAGAATTGCTTCGGCTCCATGCACCAAGAAAAAGGGTGTCTCACCTGTTGCACGGTTCATGGTGGTCCTCATCAACCGTAGTACTGTAGGGATTTAATGAATCCATCGCTTGTCGTAAGCTTGCAATCTGTTGAAGATCCTCTACTTGATGCCTTGGAATACAATGCCGTTAGCGCGCTCTACTTGCCCATTTGTTTTTGGGTGATTTACCGATGACCGGTCATGTTTGATCCCATGGTCGTAGCAAAAATTAGAGAACTTTTTTACTTTTAAACTGTGTTCCATTGTCGAAGATGAATCTTACGACAATGCTTCGCAGGAACTTGACACCTGTCTCTTTCAGCTTCAACCCATTTTATAAATGTGTTAGTGCCAACGAACAGAAATCTGTAATCCCTGATGGCCCTTGGAAAAGGACCGAGGATGTTTAATCCCCATGTGGCGAAGAGCCACGACAAGGGAATAGTGTTTAAAGCTCGCGCAGGTTTAGTTGATTTTCGCACAAAGAATTGGCATGCTTCACACTTTTTAACTAACTCGCTTGTGTCTTGAAGAGCTGTAGGCCAGTAGAAGCTCTATCGGAATGCTTTCACCACTAGATATCGTGGAGAAGCGCGAGATCCACAGATTCCTTCGTGAATATCTTGGAGCAAACTAATGCCCTCGGCCCGTGTGATGCATTTGAGTAGTAGTCCATTGCGTGCTATTTTGTATAGTCGTTCGTCAACCAATTGATAATTTTTGGCTTTATGATGGATTTTCTCCAGTATCGCATCATCGTTGGGTATAGCTTGGTTTGTGAGGTACGCCCAGATTGAATCCATCCAGTTCTCCTTGTTTCCAACTAGAATGGCAGCTCGAGCCGTATCGACCAACATAGACTCTTTGATGGATTCGTTGGTTGTTGAGACTGTGCCTTTGCCAGGTACAGTTTTTTGGTTTGGTAAAGGTACCCACACAGATGGTTTAGTAAGAACTTCAAGTAACACGTTACCTGGAAGCTGTGTGCGTTCGGCAGTTGCTTTCGCGAGTTTATCGGCATCACTATTGTACTCCCGTTTAACGTGTCATATATCAAGCCCATCAAATTTGCTTTTCATCCGCCTGTATGCTTTCAAGTGTTTGGCCATGACATCGCTTCGCGCACTGTACTCCTTCATGACTTGTTTTGCGGCTAACTCGGAATCCCCTTTCACGAGCAGCCTCTTAACGCCCAGAAATGCAGCTATGCGAAGCCCTGTTAAAAGCCCTTCATACTCTGCAACATTGTTAGTAGGGGTTGGATCAACAAAATTGATTTGAAATGCATATCTTATGATGTCATTGTTTGGAGAGATAAGGACCACCGCAGCCCCAGCGCCTGCTCTGCAAAATGCTCCGTCATAGAATATAGTCCAGTGTTTGGGATTTTGGGCACTTTCTTCGGGTTCGGGATTAGTCCACTCTGCGATGAAATCTGCCAAAACCTGCGATTTGATGGCCGTTCTGGGTATGAATTCTATGTCGTAAGCCCCCAGCTCCACAGACCATTGTGCGATCCTACCCGCGGCATCCCGATTATGTAAAATGGTACCTAGAGGGTAAGTCGATACAACCTTTATCTTGTGGCTCAGAAAATAATGCTTGAGTTTCCTAGAAGTCATTAGCACAGCATATAGTAATTTCTGAATCTGAGGGTACGTTGTCTTTGCATCGTGTAGCACCTCGCTCATAAAGTAAACAGGGTGTTGTGTCGTTGACATTTCTGTGGGTCTTTCGACCACCAAAACAGTACTAACAACCGTTGGAGTCACTGCTACGTATAATAACATCTCTTCTTTGGGTTATGGCGAGACCAACACGGGCATTTTACGCAGGTATTGCTTGAACACCAAGAACGCCACTTTTGCCTCTGCCGACCACTCAAAGCGATCAGTCTTATGTAACAGTTTATAAAACGGCATAGCATGTTCGCCTGACTTGGATACGAATTGACTCAGGGATGCCATCATTCCTGCTAGCTTTTGGACCTCGTGGCAGCTGCGTGGAGACTTCATGTCGTCGATTACCTTGATCTTGTGTGGATTTGCCTCTATACCCCGCTGTGATACAAGATAACTGAGGAGCTTACCCGATGATACACCAAAGGTGCATTTGGCGGGGTTGAGCATCATCCTGTTTTTGCACAAGTTATTGAATGTTTCGGTTAAATCGGCGATCAGGTCGCCTTTTAACTTACTTTTCACAACGATATCATCTATGTATGCTTCCACATTACGGCCAATCTGGCCTTCGAGAACAATGTGAACACATTTTTGATAAGTGCAACCTGCATTTTTCAGACCAAACGGCATCTTCATATAACAATAAGCACCGAAGGGAGTTACAAATGCAGTTTTCTCCTCATCATCAATGCCATGCTGATTTGGTGATACCCCGAATAGGCATCTAGAAAACAAAGCAGCTCGCATCCTATTTGTCATTGTTGGTATTTCTTAGCATCACCACTTAGAGTAGTGATGGTACTAGAGATACTTCATCGTAAATCTAGACGTTACAGATATTCTGCAAGCGCACAGAAGTACGTTGTAGCATTTCACCCGGGAGTATTCCAGAGTATCGTTATTTTTTTATCCACAGGGAAAGCGTTTAGTTAAAAGAGAGGTGTCATCCAATGCAATTGCTTAATATACCATAATCTAAGCAGGGGTAAATAATATAGAAATGAATGGGTAATGTGACACACAGAAATTCATTGCTCATCATTATGGTAGTCTTAGTTAGTCATAGCACATTAGGAAAGATTACAAAGGATTCAATAGCATCATACATATGGGACTTGGATGTACTACAATACCCTATACAAGCTCATTCAATGATTATATGCAAGAGGACACATCGAGGAATCCAGTGGTTCCCTCATCAAGGGACGACAGTAGGACGTCTTATCATAAAGGCTTAATACCCACTCCCGTACGTGGAGGATTACAAAGGACGGACAGGGCTGTCACCACCTGCCGCCTACCTCTACTAATCCATGGGGCAGCGGTACCCTCAACAGTATTCCATATCCCAAACACCATGCTTGCAATATGTAATACAACTCTATCTATCACGTTAATAAATAGAGCAACCAAGAGGCACATTGAGCCAATGTCATAGCATACATTCACTTGAATAAGGTGCAAGACATAAGTGGTATATACTAAGTGGATAAGGTATAACTGAGGCATACAACATAAGTATGAAGGTATTTCCATTAAGCTCAGAGTACTACAAGTAAGTAAGAGAATACAAGAACTAAACTCTAGAACTTACCAAGACTCCTTCGGAAGCCCTTCAGAAGATCTAACACTATGACTATCACTACTAAGACTAAGACTAAGCTTGTAGCAAAGGAGAGCTCTTCTTCTGGTGTGTGTTGAGTACGGTGCCCTTTGCAGGTATTTATAGCATCACATAGGCGGTTGGAGCCGGCCAGAGGCGGTTGTGGCAGTTTGGAGGTGGGCCTAGGTCGGCCGATGTGCCAAGGTCGGCCGACCCTAGGATGCACCGTCTTCAGCATTGCACGGCTCAGATGGACTCCAGATGGCGGTTTATAGGTACGGGTCAAGGGGGGAGCGAAACGGCCACAGGCCCAAGTCGGCCGACCTAGCTAGGTCGGCCGACCTGGTTCCGCCGCCTTTTGGTCCCACTCTTCTCTGGTAGACTGCCGTGTGGGTCTTTATGACAGTTCTAGGTGGGTATACTCTGTTTAGGTGCAGATGAGTTGAGGTGTGGGCCCTTCAATCCGTGGGAGTGACACGTGGCTCATCCTCACCCTTGACTTGAACCGACCATGATTCAACGTCCATGATCCTTCCTTTGTGTGCTTCTTGACCTGTGTGGAAAATGGGCTCGATTGGGGTTCAGGCCCGGTCGCCCGACCTAGGCAGGTCGGCCGACCTGGGTCTGTGCCCAGTTTCATCCATCTTTTGCACCGTAGTCCCTGTACTCAAATATATTCCAGATATGCATGGTACAATATTATTTGAATACTAATGTCTAAGTTATGCTTGAGCTTTGTTGGTTTTCTGAGCCTATTGACGGTCAGATTTTCCGTTGTAAGGACCGTCAACAACTCCCCCAAGCTTAGCCTTTGCTCGTCCCGAGCAAAAGACAAAAACTTTTAGGCTCAGTGGATCAAGAGTTGCTTCCTCATTACTCCTCAAAAGTACCAGTGGTTCAGCAAGATATTCTACCAAGAATTGAATAAGCTGGTAAAATAAACTTCCCCTATTACCTTGGCCTTTTATGGGGCTTGTAGCTTCTCCTTGTCTTGGGCGGTTTATGGCTAGAACGACTTAGATCAAGCACCTTGTCTTCTACCTTGCTTGACAATCAAACTGGAGGTTTTGAAAGTTTCAAAAAAACAGAGTTCCTTAGATGGTACTCTCAAGTCACTCATGGTGTATTTCCTTACCAATTTCATCTCTCAACTTTCATGTCACTCATTGAAGTGGAGTTTGTGCTAGGAGAGCTTTATAGCATACTTGTAATGCACATTTTGTAATATCAAGATCAGGATTCAAAGGGAAATAAGCCATACTCTCAAACCAAGATGTGCACGTGTGTAAGTGGCATGGTAAGAGATAGCTCCTTTTTATAGGTTCTTCTTCTCCTTAAAGAGTTGCTTTTAGAGACATGGCTTTAATTTTTGAACCGAGAGCCTTCTTGCGCTCTTTCTCTTCTTCTTTTTTTTTGAAAGCCCATGTCTCTTTTTGCAATAAGGATGGAGAAGAGTACCATACTTTATGTAGAGCTTTTATTTGGTGGAACAATGGGTGTTGGTGTTCACTTCCAGGGTAGAAGTATAACATGTATAAGGTGGCGTGTGCGTGATCTTGGCTTTAAAAGCATGAAGTAAATCTCTAAAAATCACAATGACCTTGACAAAACTCAATGCAAAAGCAAGTAGCTCATGAAAGGGTTTTAAACAATATGAGATTTGGTAGGAAATTTAATCACCATAAGGAACTCTTTATTTTTTAAAAAAGAGAAACTCCGGTTATCAAGTCTAGCTCAGTAAGATCTTAAGGTAACTCAAGTCTTATCATATCATAGCCAACAACAACCTAGACTAGAGCTTGCATATGCTACCCACAGATAGACAAGATAACGGACAAGATCATGCTCAACCAGCAAACTCAAAGCTTAGGAGAATAGCAGGTTGAAACATAGGCACAAGAGAGACATAAGAGCAACTATTCATCATGTCCAAAGTAAAGATTTAAGCATAGACTCAAAACATTAAGGGGCTAGCATGAATAGTTCTCATTTATTATCTTTATTTAAAAAGAAAGGCTTTATTCAGCAATACTTACCTGAACTTACCTGATTGGGTGTCCTCCCCCAAGCTATTTTTTGACACCGATAAACCTGTCGGCGCTGGACTCGTGTTTTACGTCGTCGAGCGAAGACGTCTTCTATGTAGAATTTCAACTTGTCGAAGCAGCATCTGACCCTAGAGATGAAGATATAGATGATTTAACCCGCCATACCTGCTTTACCTTTTGGTGGCGGTCGACAGCCTGTTCCGGTGTTTTCTTCGCCTGTGTTTTCGCACCTCGTGTAGACTTCTTGTTGTTCTTTGCGTAATACCAGATGGGGAAATCCTCCTTCCAGAACTTCTCCATGAATTTTATTAGGCTGTCTTTTTCTGGAGGCGTTACCTCCACCACTTTGACGTTCTGACTGTTTCTCCCATACTTGATCTTGATCATGGAGCATTGCTCCACCTTTGGCCTGAACTCAAACTTTCCTTCTTACCATTAATGTGAAGCTGGATCTCTCCAGCATCCACGTTAATGTGAGCGTCTGCTGTGCTCAAGAAAGGTCGTCCAAGGATGAGCGACGAGCCGTTGCTCACATCCATGTCCAGTACCACAAAGTCGACCAGGACGAAGCAATCCCGGATGCGTACCAGAATGTCCTCGGCTATCCCCTCTGGGTAGTGGACCGTGGAATCGGCCAGCTACAGTCTCATGGGAGTAGGGGACAAGGTAATATAATTAAGGCGGTCAAATACTACCTTTGGCATGACGCTGACGCTTGCCTCCAGGTCACAGAGTGTGTGCTCGAAATGTTGTGTCCCGATTGTACACGTGATGGTGGGACACCCTGGGTCCTTCTTCTTCTCGGGTACCTTGTTTAAGATGGCTGCACTGCACTCCTCAGTCAATTTTACGACCTCGGTACTTGGGAGTGGACGTTTGTTGTTGAGGATGTCCTTTAAGTACTTTGCATAGGTCGGCACCTGCATAGCATCCAGCAATGGCACATGTATATTTAATTTTTGTATAACTTCTACGAACCTGGCAAATTGCTCGTCCACCGATGGTTTCTTTTGGCGTTGAGGAAATGGCAAGATGTTGCTGTCGTAGAACTCATGTGGTGTAGTTTGTCTGACTGGTGCTAGCTCGGCTTCAGGCTCTTCTTCCACTACAGGAATCTCCTTTCTTGGCGCTGCTGTGTTTCCTGCATGGTTAGGTGGGACTGGATCCCGAGTAGCCTTACCGCTCCTCGTAGACACAGCCTTTACATTTTCAAAAGAGGAATCCGGTTGCCCGGGAATCCTTCCCTTATCTCTAGAAGGAACAGCAGTGGCTAGCTGAGCTAATTGGGTTTCTAGCATTTTATTAAAGCTCAGCTGGCTCTGGAAGGTGGAGGACAAACTTTCTATTTTAGAATTTATGCCCTCCAGAGCCTTATCATTAGCAGCAAGCCTCTTAGAGATAGATTCATTAATCTTGGCCTGACCAAGGACAAGATCTTTAAGTGAAGGTTGGTTAGAAAAAGAGTTATTATTGTTACCTCCCTGGTAGAATGAGCGTTGCTGGTTCTAGTTCCCTTGAGGCCGGTACCCGTTGTTGCCATTCACGAACTGTACCTCCTCTTATGTCTCGGAGCAGTTGTTCCCCGAATGGCCAGTTTCTCCACAAACTTCACATGTCATGTGTGAGTCCATTGGCCCTTCATTGTCGGCGCCTCCAACCTTGGTGCGGTCATCAAGGTGTTTCACGATGAGATCTATTTTGGTGGCCAGCATGTCCACCTCCTTTACGGTGTGCATACCGCGTTTGCGTCCTTGAAGACGGTCGTCATTCCAGGATTGGTTTGACACCATCTTCTCGATGAGTAGCTTGGTGGCGGCCACGGTCAAGGGGAGGAATGCCCCTCCAGCAGCAGCGTCCATATGTTCACGGGCTGTCTGGGACAGCCCATGGTAAAAGTTCTGGAGCGGGAGCCACTCTTGCATACCATGGTGGGGGCATGCCAGAATGTAGTCCTCCTTCACGGTGTGCATACCGCGTTTACGTCCTTGAAGACGGTCGTCATTCCATGATTGGTTTGACACCATCTTCTCGATGAGAAGCTTAGCGGCGGCCACGGTCAAGGAGAGGAATGCCCCTCCAGCAGCAGCATCCATATGTTCACGGGCTGTCTGGGACAGCCCATGGTATGAAGCAGGAGCCACTCTTGCATACCATGGTGGGGGCATGCCAGAATGTAGTCCTGGAAGCGATCCCACGCTTCCGTAACCATCTCCCCGGACTCTTGCTGGAAGCTAGAAATTCTTCCCCGAAGGGCGTTGGTTTTCCCAATGGGGAATAATTTCGCCAAGAAGGCGTTGGAGCACTTAGTCCACGTGTTCACCACATCACGGTTGGAATAGAACCATTGTTTGGCTCTTCCCAACAGTGAGAACGGAAACAGGCGGAGCCTGATGGCCTCTTGATCCACTCCTCGGATGGTGATGGTGCTGCAGACCTCCAGGAAATGCTGTAGGTGAGCACTGGTGTCCTCATTGGCTCTCCCGCAGAAGGGGCTAGCCTGCACCATGTTGATTAGCGGGACCTTCAGCTCAAAAGCATGATCCCCCATTTCCACTTCCGGACCCACAGGGATCTGGACAGCGGACGGGGCGGAGTAGTCACGGATAGTCCTGCCAGCCATGGATTCTTCTGGTTGGGGTGCTACGGGAACGGGTTGTTCTCCTTGGTTGGAGGATTCTCCGATGACTGGTTCGGTCTCCGACAAGAACACCTAAGGGATTACGACATGAGAACGTACCCTCCTTCCTATGGTATTCGGGTTCTCGACTTAGTTGGATGGTAATTGGAAACCAGTCATGCACTACCCTGTTTCACACTACAGAGAAACAGAGCAAAAGGGTAAACCTGCTAGATTACTGGCAATTAATCGTGTTGCATTAAATGCATGGATGACCAAATCTCTTTAACCATTGCTTTCCCCGGCAACGGCGCCAGAAATGCTTGTTGGTATTTTTTAGCATCACCACTTAGAGTAGTGATGGTACTAGAGATACTTCATCGTAAATCTAGACGTTACAGATATTCTGCAAGTGTACAGAAGTACGTTGTAGCATTTCACCCGGGGGTATTCCAGAGTATCGTTATTTATTTATCCGCAGGGAAAGTGTTTAGTTAAAAGAGAGGTATCATCCAATGCAATTGCTTACAACAGCATTAATATACCATTATTTAAGCAGGGGTAAATAATATAGAAATGAATGGGTAATGTGACACACACAAGTTCATTGCTCATCATTATGGTAGTCTTAGTTAGTCATGGCACATTAGGAAAGATTACAAAGGGTTCAACAGCATCATACATATGGGACTTGGATGTACTACAATACCCTATACAAGCTCATTCAATGATTATATGCAAGAGGACACATCGAGGTATCCAGTGGTTCCCTCATCAAGGGACGACAGTAGGACGTCTTATCATAAAGGCATAATACCCACTCCCGTACGTGGAGGATTACAAAGGACGGATAGGGCTATCACCACCTGCCGCCTACCTCTACTAATCCGTAGGGCAGCGGTACCCTCAACAACATTCCATATCTCAAACACCATGCTTGCAATATGTAATACAACTCTATCTATCACGTTAATAAATAGAGCAACCAAGAGGCACATTGAGCCAATGTCATAGCATACATTCACTTGAATAAGGTGCAAGACATAAGTAGTATATACTAAATGGATAAGGTATAACTGAGGCATACAACATAAGTATGAAGGTATTTCCATTAAGCTCAGAGTACTACAAGTAAGTAAGAGAATACAAGAAGAACTGAACTCTAGAACTTACCAAGACTCCTTCGGAAGCCCTTCAGAAGATCTAACACTATGACTATCACTACTAAGACTAAGACTAAGCTTGTAGCAAAGGAGAGCTCTTCTTCTGGTGTGTGTTAAGTACGGTGCCCTTTGCAGGTATTTATAGCATCACATAGGCGGTTGGAGCCGGCCAGAGGCGGTTGTGGCAGTTTTAGGTGGGCCTAGGTCGGCCGACCCTAGGATGCACCGTCTTCAGCAATGCACGGCTCAGATGGACTCCTGATGGCGATTTACAGGTACGGGTCAAGGGGGGAGCGAAACGGCCGCAGGCCCAAGTCGGCCGACCTAGCTAGGTCGGCCGACCTGGTTCCGCCGCCTTTCGGTCCCACTCTTCTCTAGTAGACTACCATGTGGGTCTTTATGACGGTTCCAGGTGGGTATACTCTGTTTAGGTGCAGATGAGTTGAGGTGTGGGCCCTTCAACGTGGGAGTGACACGTGGCTCATCCTCACCCTTGACTTGAACCGACCATGATTCAACGTCCATGATCCTTCCTTTGTGTGCTTCTTGACCTGTGTGGAAAATGGGCTCGATTGGGGTTCAGGCCCGGTCGCCCGACCTAGACAGGTCGGCCAACCTGGGTCTGTGCCCAGTTTCATCCATCTTTTGCACCGTAGTCCCTGTACTCAAATATATTCCAGATATGCATGGTACAATATTATTTGAACTGTTGACGCAAAAAATCGGCGGTTGTATCTTCTACGTGCAGCACACGAAGACCAGGGAGATCTGCTTCACTCCAGTGCCAGCCCACACTCCAGTTTAGGTTCGCAGCGTGCCAGTCAATTTGACCTGAAATTGACAAGGAGATAAAATAGTTAAATTACTCTTTGATTGTGCCGGCTCTATTTCAGACGATGGAGTAACGTCGAATTTTAGCCAAGACCCAATCAGGCACGTGTCGGCCGATACCAATAGGACCTCAAAATCGGACTTCATTGATGACGTCAATCAGACCGAGTAGTCGGACCTCAATCAGACACCGAATCGGACCTCAGAATCGGACCAATCAGGATCGGACCTTGATTGATATAACAGATCAGCCTTTGAATAATAAAATAAAGCATAAAACAAGGCCAATATGTAAAGTAATGGATCAGCTGTGTCTTTAAACAAGATATCAAATAATCAAAGTGTAAGCCGATACATTATCCACCTTGCCTAGTTGCCAGTTTGACTCATCTTATCGGACCATCTAACTAGCCAATCGGACCATAGCTTTTTCAGAGAAATCTAGCTCCGACGTAGGGAATCTAGATTTCTCCAGCTATGATCAAATCAGATAGCTAGATAATCAGATTCAACTTACCAATCTGACAACTAAACAAGATGCTCGCACAGGTGTTAATCAGATTAAGCAAATAAGCAGATAAAACATTAACAGGATCGTTCTGATTCTAAGATATGCTATCAAATAATCAAGCAAGACCTAGCTCCGACGTAGGGAATCTAAACCATACTTAACATTCAAATAGCAATAAGGCATAACCAAAGCTTCCTTTGACTAATCAAGATGAATCTAGCTCCGACGTAGGGAATCTAGACCAAGCATGGCAATCAAAGATCAATCTAATCGTATTGCGAAGATCCAGCTCCGACGTAGGGAATCTACACCAGCGCAATACTCAAAGAACAACCAGATTAAACCACAAAACATGGATCGGACCTAGAACGATGCTGTAAGATAAATATTGCTTAAATCGGACCAAGACCAATGCTCAAAGCCGTTGAAGAGTAGAATTGATTCACATGGCGTAGATCTAAACCAATCTAGCAACTCCAAACAAACCGCAAAAACTGCCTTTAGTAACCAAGGATTACTCTAGCTCCGACGTAGGGAATCTAGACTAATCTTGATATCTAGCTCCGACGTAGGGAATCTAGACTTAAAGTGCAGTCCGATAAACGATAATCTGTTGGATAATCAATATTGATCTAGCTCCGACGTAGGGAATCTATATCAATCTTGATTATCCAGAGATAAATCGGTTGAACAGTATAAACGAGAAAGGGCGATGCGCCTCAATTCAAAGCCTATACTAGTTCGATAAATTGACTAACTTACTGGTAAGACGGAGATTAGAACTGATGCAGCCCGTCCACCAATGAGCTTCGTCGGTAACTACTACTAGGGTTTTTGGCGTGAAGCCGGGTTGTATTGATTGTGAGAATAGTTTTTTACAATGGACGAGGGTTCATATTTATACCCTGGTCATGGAGAGTCCTGATCGGACCAGACTAACTTGCGAACAAAGAAAACTAAATCTAATATAGAATGGGACTTTCAATATGCCTTCAAAAAGGAAATAGTCCCTGTATCTGATACGCTTTCTTCTCAACCGACACGCCCTCCCTCTTGTACTCGTTATCGGGTCGGACTCCTGCTTCATCGGATCTTTTCTACATATCGGCTTCCTTCTCTGTCATCTTCGGCTTTGACCAGTCAATGGGTCCATCAGCCTTACCACGTCACCTCATGACTCAGCATATCTGGTGCGAAAATCTGGTGTCAACACATGCCCCCCAATTTTGGGATAAAAATATGTTTTATTCCAAAATTCGTATCTGTCATCATAAATCCTTCACCGATTTTCGTGCCGAAACTTTTCATCCTTGCACCATGTAGTTCCTTGATTTTCGGGCCATAGTTTTTCTTTCTTTATCAATAACCTGCAGAGCTTATCTTCTTCTTTCTCTCTCCCGAGCGATAGCATCTCTGACAACGAATAGATATGGAACCCTGCATTTACCTCACGTGTATCCATGCGTCTATTGACCCAGGCGAAACGATTCTTCAATGCAGTTCCTCAAAAGACGCCCCTCCTCCAATTACAGCAGCTCTAAATCAATGTCATATCTCCACGAGAATACTGTTCTTTATTTGGACAGTTTCCACGAGCATCCCTTGGATTCCATTTCTCCTTTAATGCTTCCATTGATCGCCGGCTATAAATACCTGCCTCAGGTCTTCTTTTTCCACCATCCTTAGCCATGGCGCAGCTAATATTCATGATAGAACACAAACTCCTTTTGTTTGATATAGAATCCAACTCCTTCTTCCTCTTCTGCTAGAAGAATTCTCGTGAAGAAGTATAGGGTACTCCCCCTTTTTCTGATCCTGCAGTGAATCCAGGTGGAACCTCTGCTAGAAGAATCTTCGTGAGGTTTCTCCATGGTTCACCAAAGAGAAGGTTTTTCAGAGGGGTGTAATAGAGTGCCCTTTACAAGTTAGGGCAAAGCCGGTCCACCGGCGCGTTCTTCAAGGGACTGCACCCAGAGTGGATTTCTTCGACTCAAGGAAGAAGATATCTCCTCAAACTTGCGCTTCCTTTTGCCCTTCTTTTTCTAGTCTTGTTCTGGCAATGATGAACAAAGTACATCGGCGCCAACTAGATCCTTTTATCTTCTGAAATCCTTCTGTATGAGAAATATATGAATATATATGCAATCCCTTTTCCAGCAGCCTGCTCCGCCATCGAGCGGCTTGATGATGTAATATACTTTTCTCTGTTTGTATATAGCCCTTAAGGCGATGCATATCGCATCGGCTCTTATTTTTTGTTCTTGAGGCGATTTTTCCATCGGCTTCCAAGCCTGACGCACAGCATCGGCTTTACGAGTTTACCCAAATGCTAGGGTAGTACTTCTTCAGATATTTCCCGTTTAATGCCTTAGGAAACACTTCTCCTTCAAGTGTTTGTAGAATATAAGCATTTCCAGGAACACATCGGACGACTTGATAGGGTCCCTCCCAATTTGGTGACCATTTGCCGTACTTGGGATCTTTAGAACCAATTGGCAGAATAACTTTCCAAACAAGATCGCCCTCTTTGAACTCTTTCCCTTTAACTTTCTTATCATAATGCCTCGCCACTCTGAGTTTGTTAGCCTCAATACTTTCGAGAGCGCACAGCCGACGAACAGCCAAGTCATCGGATTCACTATTCATGAGCTCCATATATTCGCCGGCCTTCAATTTATCCTGAAGCTCGATACGCCTTGATCCAGTATGAATTTCCCGTGGAAGAACGGCTTCATGTCCATAAACTAGTTCATACGGAGAAACCTTGATCGATCCATGACAAGCCATTCGATAGGCCCATAGAGCTTCAGGAAGCACAATATGCCATTTTCTTGGATACTCCTCAATCTTTCTATCAATCAACTTGATCAAACTTTTATTGGAGGCTTCAGCTTGACCATTGGCTTGTGCATAATACGGCGATGAATTAAGAAGCTTGATACCCATATCAGCAGCAAAATTTTTGAACTCGTCCGATGTAAACATCGTACCTTGATCTGTTGTGATCGTCTGTGGAATTCCAAATCGGTAGACAATGTGCTCTCTAACGAATTCAATAACATTTTGTGACTTCACCTCTTTCAAAGGAATAGCTTCAACCCATTTGGTGAAATAATCTGTTGCCACTAATATGAATTTGTGCCCCTTGCTTGAATGTGGAAAAATTTGGCCGATCAGGTCAATTCCCCATCCTCTAAACAGCCATGGCTTGATAACAGGGTTCATGGCCGATGCTGGAGCCCTTTGAATATTTCCATATCTTTGACATTCTTGGCATCCTTTATAATATTCAAAGCAGTCTTCTAGAATCGTCGGCCAATAATACCCATTTTTTCTGATCATCCATTTCATCTTGAACGCCGATTGATGAGCCCCGCAAACACCTTCATGAATTTCTCCCATTAAAACCTTGGCTTCTTCAGGTCCGATACATCTCAACAGGACTCCATCAATCGAGCGAAAATAAAGCACTTCTTCAATCAAGACATGCCTGATCGATTTGTAACGTATCTTCCTAGAAGTCTTGACAGAAGAATCCCTCAAATATTCAATGATTTCTTTCCTCCAATCTCCTTCTGGTATCTCCTGCACCATCACATCGGACATAGGCCGATAGCCAGACGCTTTTTGCGCCAGCCGATTTGCTTCTTCGTTATGATGTCTTGGAACATGCTTAAGAGTTACCAAGGCGAATTGACCAATCAAATCTCGGCACTTCTCAAAGTAAGATAAATATTGCTTAAATCGGACCAAGACCAATGCTCAAAGCCGTTGAAGAAGTAGAATTGATTCACATGGCGTAGATCTAAACCAATCTAGCAACTCCAAACAAGCCGCAAAAACTGCCTTTAGTAACCAAGATTACTCTAGCTCCGACGTAGGGAATCTAGACTAATCTTGATATCTAGCTCCGACGTAGGGAATCTAGACTTAAAGTGCAGTCCGATAAACGATAATCTGTTGGATAATCAATATTGATCTAGCTCCGACGTAGGGAATCTATATCAATCTTGATTATCCAGAGATAAATCGGTTGAACAGTATAAACGAGAAAGGGCGATGCGCCTCAATTCAAAGCCTATACTAGTTCGATAAATTGACTAACTTACTGGTAAGCCGGAGATCAGAACTGATGCAGCCCGTCCACCAATGAGCTTCGTCGGTAACTACTACTAAGGGTTTTGGCGTGAAGCCGGGTTGTATTGATTGTGAGAATAGTTTTTACAATGGACGAGGGTTCATATTTATACCCTGGTCATGAGAGTCCTGATCGGACCAGACTAACTTGCGAACAAAGAAAACTAAATCTAATATAGAATGGGACTTTCAATATGCCTTCAAAAAGGAAATAGTCCCTGTATCTGATACGCTTTCTTCTCAACCGACACGCCCTCCCTCTTGTACTCGTTATCGGGTCGGACTCCTGCTTCATCGGATCTTTTCTACATATCGGCTTCCTTCTCTGTCATCTTCGGCTTTGACCAGTCAATGGGTCCATCAGTCTTACCACGTCACCTCATGACTCAGCATATCTGGTGCGAAAATCTGGTGTCAACAAATACTAATGTCTAAGTTATGCTTGTTCTTTATTGGTTTTCTGAGCCTATTGACGGTCGGATTTTCCGTTGTAAGGACCATCAACAGTCACCCAGACCAGTGCCCACATTTGTGGTCTTGGTCGGGTCTGCCTCGTCAAGGGCCACTGATTTCGTGCCTGGTTCGACACGCTTTGTTGTCGGCGTGATCGCTGAGGCTTTAGCTGTTGACTCGCCTGCCGCTTGAGGTGGTGTCCCCGTGTTCGGGGTTGGCTTCTCCGTGGTGTCGTCATCGGTCTTTTTGTCTGCCGCGGGCACTGGCTGTGCTTTTGCCTTTGATCGGGCTTCGGCTGCCCAGGACATTTTAGCGACTGTGGCCTACCTGGCTGTAGTCGGTAGACTCTTAGGCTTCTTCTTGGCAGGTTTGGCAGCCTTGGCTAGGTCCTGCTTTCCTCCCTTGATCATGTCCAGGGTTTTCATATCGCATTGAACTGCACCCTTGCGATCTTCGCAGACGGTGATCGGGCCTAATGGCCCCGAGATCTTGATCATGGAGTAGGCGAAGTGGCCACTGCCATGAACTTTTTCAAGAATGGACTGCCCAAGATGCAGTTGTAGGCTGATGTAAGGTCTGCCACCTCGAAGGTGAGGAACTCTGATCGGATGTTTTCCCCTTCATGAGGGTCACCTGCAGATCGATCCTCCCCAATGGGATGGCTTGGATGCCTGGTATAACCCCGTAGAAGGGCTTGTCCACTGGGGACAATGACCTCCTCGGGATCCCGAGTTCGTCGTAGGCATCGACGAACAACAGGTTGAGGGCGCTCCCACTGTCGATCAGGGTTCGCCTGACCTTGGGCGAGCCGATCTAGGGCTTGATGCACAGTGGTAGTAGTGGTCCGTTGTACAGCGTGTCGGGATGGTCCCTTTGATCGAAGGTGATCGGGACGTCGGACCACCTCAACGGCTGCTTGCAGGGTTCGGTGCTCGCTATTTGCCTTTCGACCAGCTTCAGCTGGGATTTGGAGGTTCGAGTTGAGCAACCACCGAATATAGTGACGATCTCTAGGACCTCGGCGAGTTGAGGTTCATCGTCACCATCCATGTAGTTCGCTTGCCGAGAGTGTTGAGTGGCCTGGTCGCATGGACCCCCTTGTTGCTGGCTCTCCTCTTCCTGCTTTTATTTCTTGTACACTGTGCAGTCCACAAAGTGATGCTTTGTTGACTGGTGAATAGGGCAGTATATGGCGAGGTCTTTAGGTTTCCCTTGGTGCCGGTACGGGGGTTTCCTGTCCACTGCCAAGACTTCCTCGCCCTCGGTCTTGCACTTTTTGTTCTTATGCTTGTCTTTCTTCTTGCCTTCCCCGAACGGCTTGCTCTGGTCGGGCTTCGACTGGACCCATGCTCGGGCGTCCGCTATCTTGGCCATCTCCTCGAGGATCTTGTAGAGTTCAGCCACCGTCTTCGGGTTCTTTTTGGTAATTTCTTCCGCCGTCCGCTCATCCCTGCAGCCCTGATTGAAGGCTACAATCACCTGATCATCCGCCATATCAGGGATGGTGTTACGGGTATCGTTGAATCGGTGGATGTAGTCCCCAAGAGATTCTCCGGGTTTCTGCACACAGTTGAGCAGATCTCCCTCATGTTCGGGGCGTTTGTAGGTGCCTTGAAAATTGGCCTCAAACGTCTCCCGAAGATGGGCCCACGACTTGGTACTAGCCTCGGGCAGGTTCATGAGCCACGTTCGGGCTGATCCCTGTAGGGCAGTCGGCAAGTAGTTGGCTTTAACGTAATCGTCTCCCCCGGTGGCATCGATGATCGTGGAATAGATCTGGATCCACTCGCGGGGGTTGGTTGTTCCATCATACTTGTTGATGTTAGTAGGACGGAACTTCTCTGGCCACCCGACCTTGCGCAAGCCTGGAGAGTACGCAAGGCACCCCCAGTGCCTGATCGGGAGTCACGTGGTGGAGAGTCTGGATGAGACCGGTAGTAGCCCTCACGTGCTCGATAATCTCCGTTGTAGTTGAGAGTTTCCCGAGCATCGCGATTCCTGTGATTGCATTTGAGATGCGGCCTCATGTCACGTCCCTCCTGGGGGCGATACCGAGGATGTCCGTTAACAGATCGGGAGCGAACCGGCTGGGGTTCGCCGGGCCTGTTGGATGGAGCTGGTGGTGCGGCAGCAGCGGCCTCTAGCCGCTCCTTGGCCTTGTCCGCTGCTTCCTAAGCCTTCTTGGCAATGGTAGCCATTGGGGTTCCCTCAGCCATAGCTTTCATTGTCTCCAAGAGGGTTCGAATCTGTAGGTTGTCCTGTTCGACCGCCCAGAAGTCGTTATTAACCATGTGTTTGGCTCAGGGACAACGTGGGACGGGATGATCCTGTCCCTGTTTTATGGGATGGAACGGTCCCGTCTCGTGTTTGGTCGAAGAGGATGGGTCCATACCAGTTTTATGTTTGGTTCGAGGGATCCATAAAAATGGAATGGATGGAGTTTCTTGCACCTTTAATCTCTGTTAGTTGTAGGACACTTATATCAGTCACTCGTAGCATAAAACAAAGAGGATGGCCCGTGTGTCATACAACAGTTCACATTCGTTTCTAGCCTTTTTTCCTTTATCCTTCGGATATTTTTTTACAACCTTATCCAGTGTTTCTAGAGCTCTGGATTACCGTCATGAGCTAGAGGCTGCGTCGCCGGCCAAGCTGCATCCGCTTGCAGCTTGCTTGCATCTGCACAAGCTGCAGCAACACGGCGCGGCTGCGCTGCTCGCTCTTGCACAAGCCATCATCACCCGCTACATGCTCTCGCGCAGTTCTGCCGAGCTCGCCTGGGAAGTCGCCCATGCCGAACTCGCTCGCCTGCCCCGGAGGTCGTGTGTGAGAAGCTCTCTTCATGCCGACCTCGCCTGTGCCTGATTCAGCCCCCTCGCCCATGGTGACCGGTGAGCTGTTGCTTGCGCGGAGCTCGCATCTGCTGCCTGGAAGTCGCACCGCTGGATTCCACAACCTCGCCGGAGCTCCTTCGCGCCCTTGTCTGTCCACACCCACGCGGCCACGCCCTCACCAGAGTCCACGCTGCTGGAGTCGACCTGCCCATGTGGGAGACGGCCGCTTACGCCGTGCAAGTGGGATGACCCCGTCCGCTCGTTTTGAGCGGACGGGCTCATCCCGCATCTGCCGCGGATATTCGCTTATTGGGTGACTCCGTCCTCCTTTGCCTCCAGACCAAACACCACCAAAAAGAGGACCGTCCCATCCCGTCCCCGTTGGTCCCTGGAACCAAACACACTCTAAGATTCCGAGGAGCCAACAAGGATGGAGTTATCAACGTACGGGACTTGGCAGTCTGAAGGGTTGGTGCGTTGCTGAGACGAGGAATCAGAGGTCTGCGCGAGCTGGACGACTCGGCTGCAGCACTTTCCGCGTTCCCAGTGAGCACGTGGATGCGACGGTCTTCGGGCTGTTTTGATTCATTGCTTGATCCGCTGTAGTCGAGATCCAACTGTGCAGTGCGATCAGCAATGTCTTCGGGAGTTGGATCCCTAAAAGTGGCAAAAACTTTCCGACCGGCGCATGTGAGATCGGGATCATGGATCCCTGTCAGCTTGAGCTCGTAATCGCCTTGGTGCTCGAACACAAGATCCCCAAAGTGGATCGACCGTGTAGGAACAAGATGGCTTGGAGAGTAGAGATCGGAAGCGGAGGTAGAACTCCCGATGGCTTCCGACTTTACGAAACTGGGCATATAAGGCATCGATGGACTCGACACGTCGGCGAACCAGACTCCGTTGACGATCGCCATGATCTTTCTTCACGCAAGGGCCCCTACCTGGCGCGCCTCTGTCGAGGTTGTACTCGGCAGATATTTGTCCGGCAGGCACCTCGCTTCGTGCGAAGATTGATTACAGTAGATGAACAAAGAGACTCGGGATTTTATACTGGTTCGGACCCTCAAGATCGAGTAAAAACCCTACGTCCAGTTGCTTGCTTGTATTATCTCGGCGAGTACAGATTACAATTGTGTAACAAATACTCTCGGGTGGATTGGCTAAGATTGGGAATACCCTCTACGTACAGGACCCCCCACTATTTATATCCAAAGAGATGTGCTTTATAAGACAAAACAGACCTAGGACTCTAACTATCTTTGGATTTTCCTTCTGCGATCCAGCTGTCATGTCTTGTTCGGAGTCTTCTTCTCGTAGAGTCGGTAGTCGGCAATCCTCGTGATCGGGCACCCTGATATTATGGCCTCAACAACTATCTTCAAAAATGGCAAATTATACATGTTTTTGCAATTGAGATTTGTACCAGTTTCAGAAGCAAAGACTGCACCTATTATCTGTATCCTTTTGTTCATGCATCCACTTTTCTACTGTCTAACGTCTGATTTTTTTATCTAAGCCAGAAGAAGAAGAACCCCAAATAAAATGAGAAAACAAAAAACGAAAAGGAAGGATTGATAAGCCAGCCTTTCACTAGCTAAAGTCAGGCAGCCTCGAGAGCAAGCTGCCGCACTGCTCTCTGACTTGCTGCGAGTCCGCCACCGTTGGAGAGATAGACGCAACTGTCGTCGCGCTCTGTGGCGAATCTAGCAATCAGCTATAGGGGGCTCTCCTTTCTTCCTCTCTTTCTTCTTTTTTTCCCCTTCTTTCTCCTTTTTCACCATCTCTTGCTCCAATGGAGTTTCTTGGCTATAGGGGGCTGAAGCCCCCCTCCCTAGCCCCATGTAGATTCGCCCCTGGTCGCGCCCTTGCGCTTGCCGACTGGCGCCGCGCCCTTATGCTCCATGAGCTGCTGTCCGCTCATCCTGCATCTACTGGGGGAGAGGAAGCCATGAAAATGGACAGAGGAAAAGAGATGGTGGGAAAGGGAAGATATGATGGCGAGCCTGGAGTTCGATGCGCCAAGGAGGAGTTTGCCGCTGTTTTCTTACACAATGCACATGGATCCCCAAGGCCATCAGCAAAGGACGATGATTCCTGCAACGGTGCCGGTGCCAACGATTTCGCCTGGGAGCGCGCGTGTCGTCGTCTCATGGGCCGCGATTGGTTAGGGGGTGTAAAAAATTTGCCGCGTAATAAATGCAGCTTTGACCACTAATTAGAGGTATTAAATAAAGTCAGTTTACAAAACTACCTCCACAACCCCCGTGTAAATCGCGAGACGAATCTAATGAGGGCTTTGACCGCACGATTAGAGGATGAGTACTGTAGCATTACTGTAGCAAATCATGGATTAATTAGGCTCGTTAGATTCGTCTCGAAAAGTTGCACTCATGTGTGAAAAGGTTTTGTAAATAGACTTCATTTAATACTTCATGCATGCAAGATTCCTTGAGGGGAAAATTTTCCCTGTAGAAACCAAACGCGGCCATGAGAGAATGGCTCACGTCTCTCTCCTCATTGATGGTGATTCACCTTAGGCCTTATTTAGTTCGCGCGAATTCGATCGAATTGACTGTAGCAAAATGTATTGAGAAGCGTAAAAACAGAGAGAGGGGCACGTTTTTCAAGAAGATACTTTTGATCGAATTGGTCGAATTCGATGTAACTAAACAGGGCCTTAGGGCCTGTTTAGATCACCACGAAACTTTTGAAACTCTGAAACTTCACTATTCATCAAAAGAAATCTTACATGCATGGATTATTAAACGTGTGTTAATGACAAAACCCATTTCATAACTCCCGGTAACTTTGCGAGACGAATCTAATGAGCCTAATTAGGCCATGATTAGACAATATCGTGCTACAGTAAACAATCTCTAATGACAGATTAATTAGGCTTAATAGATTCGTCTCGCGATTTTCCGTCCATCCGTGTATTTAGTTTTATAATTAGATCATGTTTAGTCCTCCTAATCTTCGATTTAGAATTGAAAACTTTCTTTCGTAAACTTTCTTTCCAAACTAAACAGATCCTTGGATAAAATTGCTGTGCTGACATTATACAGATGTATACCGTCTCTTCGTTGTACATGCCCGGAGAAATCTGCCGGAGATGCTTCTAGCCTCGTCACACAATCTGAACCAAGCCTTATCATCTCATTTGGAAATAAATGCTATTTAAAGCTGGATATTGACTTTGCCACTGATCAGTCACTACTACACGAACCTGCAAGGTGGAGTAGGCATCACCGAGCGTTTGGTTGCTACAGTAAAAATTCACCCTAAGGAATCTTACATATATGAAGTACTAAATAAAGTCTATTTACAAAACCTTTTCATACATGAGTGCAACTTTGCGAGACGAATCTAATGAGCCTAATTAATCCATGATTTGCTACAGTAATGCTACAGTACTCATCCTCTAACCGTGCGGTCAAAGCCCTCATTAGATTCGTCTCGCGATTTACACATGGGTTGTTGAGGTAGTTTTGTAAACTGACTTTATTTAATACCCTAATTAGTGGTCAAAGCTGCATTTATTACGCGGCAAATTTTTTACACCCCCTAACCAAACGCGGCCAACCGAAGAGATAAGATTCAGTTCCTTACAATGGGCTGATTAGCTGGGGTCACTTTCTCCAGATCTCCGCTGAGGATTTAGATGTGTTAAAATATATAGAAGGAACCGCAGGATATCTCTATCTTGATTCTTCACTTTACTGTCATCGGCAAAATGTCATGGTGGTTTATTCACGAATTCCTTCGTCCGCGCGCGCCCTAGCGTGGTGTGGTCGGTGACAGCCTGACAGGACGTGTTTGTTTAGGGTTAGTTACAGCCAGTTTCTCAACCTAAACAAATAACTAAATTTCTGGGCTAGTTTTCTTTTTGAAAGAAAAAGCCCTCAAAAACCTGGTTATATCGGAAGACCAAAAGCGACGAGATGAGATATCCGGAGTTTCCGAGGCAAACTTGCTCAAAATTATATCGGAGGTCCATGAATTTGCTCAAAATTCAGAGATACTCAAATGTGAGTTTTTGAAAACTGAGCTGGAATTTGAGAGGCAAGCGTGACTATGAACGAGGTCAAACTTGCTGTTCATATCAATCTTGAACTACAAGTTTTAGAAAGAAATTTTGGAAAGTTTATGTGTAAAGTTTTGAAGAAAACGAATGTCAAGCGGGTAGTTTCAGGCGTGGGAGATAGTATCATTCATCTTTTGTAGCACGGGACATTCGGTTTGTTGTCGTAAGCTATGGGCCAAACATTGTAACCCGCTTCTCATTTTTTCCTGAGATTACGGAAGTTTATATTCAAATTTTTAATTAATAATCGGATAACGCTAGAAAATTTTGGCCACGCATTTCATTGCGGATATTTGTGATTTATACATGAGAAAGGATCCAATTTGGGGAAGAAAATTATTTCGTGAAGTGATTTTTTTATATATCTTGAATGAAACAAATGGTGTATGCGCATTGGTTTGGTTCTCATCATTTCTGTGCAGATCTTTTTCATTTATCCTTTTATAGTACTGAAAAATTACGAAAAGAAAAACATTGTGTGGGAGGCAATGAGCCTGGATCTCTTTCGCGAAGCCCACCATCCCAGCCCATCCCGATGGCCTAGATCTACATCTCAAGCCCGAGGGAAAAGGCCCATTCTGAAACAATTCCGGTCCATGACCGCAAAATCTAGAAGGAAAAAGTCCATTTTATCTCTCTCAATTGTGGCCAAAGTCTAGCTTTCCTACCTCAACTCCAAAACCGGGTCACACACCTCCTTCAACAATCAAAATCGTTCACTTGATCTCTCTGTTCCGGTTATAAGCAGTTTTCAAAGGTGGTTTTGTATTTGCAATTAAAATAAATCTAGTAAATACCAAATGAAGTTATTAAATCACAAAAAATATTCCTAAGCTTCTAGAAATTCTTAAAAAATCATAGAGATAGTTTGAGATATGATAAACCCAAATACAATTTAGATCTCATGAAAAAATTAGATTTAGCTCTAGAAAAATAAAAAATATAAGAATAAAAAAATATGAAAATATTATAATCTACGTCTAATTGCATCTTGAATACTTTTCGTTGTAAAAACATGAGACGAAGGTACATGAATAATTCAGCATAAATGCATTCAATGTTAATATATGTTACATTTATGACCTCATATTTGTATTATGAAAAGTTTCTAAATGTTTTTAGACACGAATTAGAATATTGTGGTAGTTTTCTCTTTTTTTGATACTTTCTTAATATACTTGAGCTAAATATATTTTTTTGAAAGATTCTATATATATATATTTTCATGAGATCTAAATATGTTATTTAGGTTTATCATGTCTCAAATTTTTAGAAGCTTAGGGATATTTTTCGTGGTTTAATAATCTCATTAGGTATTTACTAGATTTATTTTTAATTGAAAAAGACAATACCGTCTTTGAAAAACAGCTTATGACCGGGCAGGGAGGTTAAGTGAATGGTTTTGAAAGTTAAGAGAGGTGGGTTACTCGGTTTTGGAGGTTAGGGAGGAATGCTGGACTTTTGGAATGGTTAAAGGAGGTAGAATGGACTTTTTCCAATCAGGCCCTGTTTAGTTCCCACCCCAAACTTCACTATTCATCAAAGGGAATCTTACATGCATGGAGTATTAAACGTGTGTTAATGACAAAACCCATTCCATAACCCCCGGTAACTTTGCGAGACAAATCTAATGAGCCTAATTTGGCCATGATTAGACAACGTCGTGCTAAGTAAACAATCTCTAATGACGGATCAATTAGGCTTAATAGATTTGTCTCGCGATTTTCCGTCCATCCGTGTAATTAGTTTTATAATTAGATCATGTTTAGTCCTCCTAATCTTAGGTTTAGAATTGCTATAAAGTTCGCAAATTTTTTCTCCGAACTAAACATGCCCTAAATCTAAATCTAGAATGCAAGCACGTGCTAGCAAAATCTCTCGACTCCACGTGCTAGCAAAATCGGCTGGTAGAATAAATAGTGCTCGACTGGTAGAATAAATAGTATTATGTGAAACGAAATAAGCCGAAAGAAGCCAGCCGAGTACTGTTCATCGGACCAGCCGAACAGGCTCTATTACTAGGCACGGCCCCTGCCCATCTCATCGATCCCGTCGTCGTCTCCCCCCCGGTGGCATGCTCCGCTCCCGCTAGATCCGATCTATCTATGGATCCCCGCCGCCTCCCCGTCCTCCTCTTCCTCCTGGCCGCCTTCTTCTCCGCCGCGGCCGCCTCCGACGAGATCCACGGATGCGGCGGCTTCGTCGAGGTCGGTATCCCTCACGTTACTCGATCCCCGTGTGCTTCACTTTGGTTCGGCTTGGCTTTGTTACACTGACGCCACTTGGGGTTTGGGGCTTTGGTTGCAGGCGAGCTCCGGCTTGGCCAAGTCAAGGAAGGCGTCGGACTCCAAGCTCGACTACTCCGACATCACGGTACGCTGGTCACACTTTAGTTGTTGCCCCATCTCGTAACTCGTTAGCTTGTAGTTTCGCTCTGCTAGCTGTAGTTACTGATCGAACTGTGGCTGGTATTTTCACGAATGATTCTGATAGTGTCAATGCATCGTTTGCTTGAGTTTGTTCACTTAAACTGGACCTCGTGCAGAGCTGACGGCGTCCTGGGTGAGCGATGCTGCTGTTTTTACAAATCACTGCCGCTAGTCTAACGAAGTGTGTTAGTTTCGAATTGCCTCCTGTTCTGTTGGATACTTGGATTCTGCTTGCTATCATATGACTTTGCAGAAACTTCTGCTTCTGTGTTTGGGTGTCACGGAGGGCTCAGTTTCCATCAATTCAGAATTATCATTGGAGGGTTAAAACTTATAAACTGTCGTGTTGCTAGTGTTTTTGAGGCCTGAGTCTGTTTTCATCATGATTTATTGTTTCTGGTAGCTTTGGTGAAGTTATGCTTGATGTGGGCTGAATGCTCAGATCCATTTAGGCACGGGGCAGATGAAATTTGGGTTAGTTTGATTTATTTGGAGGTTTGTGATGGTAGAATACTGTAAGTGTAGGAAATTCATTTGATGGTTGCCGCAATTTTCACGAGGTTCACTTGTAAGCATAATAGTTGGTTCATGTACTTCATAGCCACCTGCATTCATTCTCTGTAAAGTTTTTACTTGTTGAATATTCCATTCTCCATGGAAAACAGCTATTCACGTGCCCGAACCTTCGTTATTGGCTTCTATTGGGTTTCAACTCTAGCCTACCCCAACTTGATTGGGACTGAAAGGCTTTGTTGCTGTTGTTGTTGAATATTTCATTCTCAATGCTATTAGAATTCATTCAGTCTCAGCAGGCCATGATTCTTTTCGTTTTTCACTCCTAAAGGTGTATGCAACTACTATCACTGCAGAGGGATATTCTCATCTCTCCTACAGTGACATTTGCAAACTGTAGTCTGTAAAGAGTAATCTAACATTTAAGACATGACTGTTAATGCAGGCATACTTTTTTTTTGTTTCTGCGTATATTCTGTTAGTCATGTTTGTTCTTGTATACGCTTTTATGTTTGTTATTTGGACTAAGCTTCAAGCTGATTCCATATTAACTTTCTTTATCAGGTTGAGCTGTGCACTGTTGATGGTTTGGTCAAGGAAAGCACACAGTGTGCTCCTAATGGCTACTATTTTATTCCAGTCTATGACAAGGTATACTTGTGTATGTTGTTTGCTTTTGACTATCAATATCCTTCACAATTATTCAATCAAACTTTTGAAAATAGTCTAGCTATTTTCCTTTGAAAAGTAGTTTCATACCATTACATCATTGATATATTTGTATGTATGTACACTACTAATTAGTGGTAAAGGTATTTAGCTCATAGTTCTGTGACTGGAGGGAGTAGTTAAGCTCCTAATGAATATTACAAAAGGTAGCTAGTCTGTGACCGTGTTGATGTTAAAAAAAAGTTAACTATTTTGTGACTGAAGGAAGTTGTTAAGCTCATAAATTTGCTACTCTCCCCTGTTGCCACTAAAAAGCTTGTTGCTTCTTTCACTGCAGGGTTCGTTCATGGTCAGAGTTAAGGGGCCTAAGGGATGGTCATGGAAGCCTGAAACTGTAAAATGATGCCTTGACTGAATCTAAATTCATTCGCTTTTTGTCTTTACTAAGTTCTAAGCACATTTGTCCCTTTTTGGGTGACATGTTCACCTAAAACTTCAGGTTCCTGTCGTCATCGATCATAATGGGTGTAATGGAAATGAAGATATAAATTTCCAGTTCACAGGGTTTGTTCTTCAACCATTTAGTTTGTTTTGTGTGTGAACAGGAGTAAAATTCCTCGCAAAAAAAAAGCAAGAGTCAATTGAAACTTAATTTGTTTATACATGTGTACACCATGCAGGTTTATGATATCGGGTAGAGTAGTAGGCGCTGTTGGTGGTAAGAGCTGCCCAAAAAGGGGAGGACCTTCTGGTGTGAAAGTTGAACTGATGACAGACTCTGATGAGCTGGTTGCATCTGCATTAACATCATCATCAGGAGAATATTCATTTACAAACATAATTCCAGGTTTTTCCTTGCTTGCTGTGCTTTATTTTTCAAAAAGAAATGTAACTGTATATGCAAAATTTTGTACATGCAGGTAGAGTACTGTTCATTTCCTGTATATTTGTTTCATACTTCTAATTCTACCTTACAAAAAAAATATGATATGATTCCATTTGTAGCCACTAATGTGATGTTTTGGTTACAAACTCTACCATAAATACTAAGAATGGGTCATTTAGTGATTTGGGAATATCAATTAGGCCTTCTGTCATTGCTCACCATGATTCTAGTGCCAAAATAAGCCCTATGCTCAGTACCTCATACCATGCGGACGATCATACTTGTTCGTAGTTCTCTCTTTCCTTTCCCACATCCAGCACCTTGGACCATCACAAGGTCCACAACACTTCATCCTCTGTGTCACCACAAACAATCAGTTTAGTAATGAGAGAATGCTGAGTGGGTTAGAATTTATTTTGTAGAAGTTCTTTCTTGAGTTTCATATTCTGTGGTTCTTTGCCTATAGTGAAAAAGGCGTTTGGACTAATATTGTGAAAAACAGGTTGCATATGTATTTTTTTTTTGGTGCATAGCCCTTTTTTGTTTTTCTCCTTATTCTTATCCTCCTTTTCCAGGGCGTTACAGATTACGTGTTTCTCATCCTGAATATGATATCGAGTTGAGAGGTTCACCAGAGGTTAGGATCATATATGCATTCCCTTGGATTGACTGATGCAACAATGATCTTATTGTCCTACACACTACATGCTACTGTGCAGGTTGATTTGCGATTTGGAAATGTTGTGGCAGATGATGTCTTCTTTGTATCAGGATACAACATTTATGGCACTGTGGTTGCACAGGTTGGGAAGAACTGAATGGTCCTGTTTTATTGATAATAACTCTGCAACCCACATCGCTTTTGAATTTTGATTTGCTTTATTTAGCAAATTCTTACATTAAACATACTCCATGCATTTTCTTTGCCAGGGAAATCCGATATTGGGAGTCCACCTGTATTTGTATTCAAATGATGTAACAGAGGTCCCTTGCCCACAAGGTTTCAGTGATGCACCCAGGGAAGGCGCTCTTTGCCATGCAATGTCTGATGCTGATGGGAAGTTCACATTTAGATCACTACCTTGTGGTAAGCTGATAACTTATTCAACCAATAAAATGTCATCTCATTGCAATGGAATGATTATGTCAAATTTCTTCATGAAATTTGTTCGGTATTTCTTGTTGTGATGTGTACTTGTGATGTCTTCCAAGTGTATCAATACATCAACTATTGTTTACATACCTCTGCTCATCTAACTGAAAGTAATTATCTTCTAAATGAGAAATATACCACAAACACTGATTCCTTGTACTCACTTCTAATTGTTTGTTCTTATTCATTGGGGATCATGTTCTGCTCTTTCCAGGTCCCTATATAACATTACCTGTTTACTGTTTGCTATTGTATGCAGGTAGCTATGAGCTGTTACCATACTACAAGGGGGAGAACACTGTCTTTGATATTTCACCATCTTCACTTCCTATTTCTGTTGAGCATGGTCATATGACCATCCCCCAAAAATTCCAGGTAATGTTTGAAATTGCTTTACATCTGCATTTAATCTGTAGAAGTTTTGGTAAAAGTCACTTGCTTCAGGATGATAGAAAAATGAAATATATACTACTATATTAATAGAATCTAGGAAAATGTTATCTGCGTTTAGGCACCAGTTGGATCTTTCTGCTCTGTTAGAAATGACAATGGGTGTACTAATTGTACATGATTCAGGCAGTCAAAACTTAAAACTTTTGCAAGTTTGGCTGGGCACAAATTTTGGTTTGTGATGGTTGTGGAATTTTTATCTTTCTGCTCCTTAAGAACTCAATTTGATAATTTAATTCATATGCCCTATTTTTGTTTATCTTCCTCCTGAACTGTTCACATGATCACTAACGTTTTAGCAAATCCTCATTTATATTTAACTAGGTTACTGGATTTTCTGTTGGAGGGCGTGTTGTTGATGGTTTTGGTACTGGTGTGGAGGGTGCCAATGTTATAGTCGATGGCCAGTTGAGAGCCATAACAGATAGTCTTGGGTACTACAGACTTGATCAGGTATCAAACATGTTTTATTTGATAAAAGCTAGCACATATGTTGATATTTGAAGTCTCTTACTCATCTTGATGTCACCTTGTCTTCGTACATTCATGAACATAACTATTTTCTTTTTCCATTACTAACTCACAGTAGTCATTACTGGGCTTTGGTTTCTTAGTTATTCAATTCAAAGTGGTTGTGGTGCAGCCTAGTAGGTTGCAAGATGATAATAATGTTTACGCATTCATTATTAATAGTGAAAAAGTAACATAGTTAGTTAGCTACTGAAGGGAAGAGAAAATTATGAACTTAGTTTAACAGGTCAACATACGTCTCACATAGAAGCTGCAAGTCTGTATTAAAAGCTGTCTTTTATGAGACATTCAAAATGGAAGTGCCCGTTGTGCTTATCAACAATACTAATAAACTAATTTCTGCTGCATGGTTGCAGTAATAGACTAATAGGCCAGTACTAATAAGGTGATATCTAATGTATGTTTCAGTCATAAGTATATGCAAATTAGCTCTGCAAGTTACTAAACCAGCAATTACGGAAAAGAAAACAATTAAATAATAGTAGAGGCAACCAAACATGGTGCTAGATACTAAAACTTGCATCGGTATTCAGCTTCTTTGATTTGTTTGATTTTTTTAAAAATAATTTGTTCTGGAAACAATAGAAGTTAATTAATGGATGATATTCACCAATGATTTGTTGAGTTTGAGGGGAGAAGAACAATTTAGATTCTATGTATTCACGTGCACACTTTGCTCGCATCATATAGATTAATCCATCTCTTGAGGATTTTGATTGATGACGTGCAAACTTGATTAATATCCTGCAATCGAACATTGATAGAGTATTCATGTATTTCACTGTTCAGCTCTTGTTATGGTATGACCCTGGATTCACACAACGAAACCTTTGAAATGGCAAGGCTTTGTAATTTCGCAATCACTAAATAGTTACTTAACTAAAAGAAAAGGAAAACAAGATTCTTCACCTGTTTTGGAGTTTGTGCACTAGCTCAACACGGCACTTAAATTGAACTCACTATTATCAGTTTTCCATCTATAATAAATTGTCTCCTGGTGCTGCCCTTGTGTAGGTTACATCCAAGAAGTATACTATAACAGCTGAGAAGGATCACTATAAGTTCAACCGTTTGGAGAATTTTATGGTAATGTTGAGTTTTCTTGGGGCAATCTTATCTTCAGTTGGATTTACAGCTCAAATGCCTTGGTTTTACATTTTGACTAAATACATTCTTTCTGTTAGATTCTACCGAATTTGGCCAGCATTGATGATATAAGATCAGTTGGATATGATGTGTGTGGTGTTGTTCGAACAGTAACTCCAAATTCAAAAGCAATGGTACTATCTTAATCTGTCTTTTTGTTTCACTGAGGTCAGTTCAAAAACTATTCTTACAATTTCGATGGGATGGTAGGTGACTATAACAGGTGGACCTGAAAATGTAAAGCCACAGCGGAAACTAGTGGGAGAAAATGGACAATTTTGCTTTGAGGTTTGTTCCCCAATCCCCCTCCCTTTTGTTTTCCTGCAAAAAAAATGTATTACCTTGTAATGGGTCATCCTTTGTGTTTGACTAACTCTCCATATGAATATATAGAAGTCATGTATTACAATTTAAACTTTTGGTAAGTTTCTTAATTTTCAGAATGGTCCTATCTTCCATTTTGTTATGTTTAGTTTAACAATACGAAGGCAAAGGCACTGATAGGCCATCAAGACTCATGCTAATAGGAATATACACGTATAATATTCCAGTCAATATTTGTTTTTATATCCTTGTGTAAAATATGATCTGATCTTGGCATGAACCAATCAATGATGTTAATAGCTTCTGCACTGCTTCTTGATTTGAACCTTAGATGGGATCATTCGTAATTACTTCCTTTGTTATACTTTGCAGGTTCCTGCTGGTGAATACCAGTTATCTGCACTACCTGTAGATTCCGATCGTTCTTCTAGTCTTATGTTTTCACCAGGATCTATTAGTGTCAATGTAAATAGCCCATTGCTTGATCTTGCATTCTCTCAGGTAAACAAGAGCTTTACCTTAACCCCTCGTCCTTAGAAACACTATGTTAGCTTCCACCAAGTTTTAGTGCATTTTAGCTTGAGATAATATCTGAGAGGATTAACCTTTTGTTGGCAGTCACAAGTCAATGTTCATGGTAAAGTCCTGTGCAAAGAGGAATGCAACCAAAATGTTCTGGTCTCGCTTGTTAGATTAGCTGGCGGTGTTGAGCAGGAAAAGACAACTACTACTTTGGGGCAAGATAATGTCAATTTTGTGTTCACAAAAGTATTTCCGGGAAAATATAGTATAGAGGTAAAACCTTGTGTGACAGTTACTGCCAAAAAAACAATCATTGCTTTACTAGTATTTGCCAAGTCTTAACTATTTCTGATACATTCCTTCCAGGTGAAGCATTCTTCGTCTGAGGGTTCAGCTAAGGATGATTGGTGCTGGGATGAAAATACCTTGAATTTAAATATTGGTACGGATGATGTGAGGGATATTGTGTTTGTGCAAAAAGGCTACTGGATTGAGCTAGTTTCAACTCATGATACTGAAGCATATATTCAGCTGCCAGATTCTTCCAAACTTGACTTGTCGATAAAGGTTCTATCTTAACTAAAGGAATCTATATTATGTTTGCATAATGGAACCTTTGTCTAACACAATCCACTTTTCTTCTCGAACAGAAAGGATCTCAAAGGATTTGTGTAGAAACTTCAGGGCAACATGAGATTCATTTAACAAATCCTTGTATTTCCTTTGGGAGCTCGTCTGTTTTGTTTGATACAGCTAATCCCATGGTGAGATTTTTTTTCCTACTTTACATATATCTGTACTCCTACAAGGTTCAGTTTGGCACCCTAACATTGAAAGTTTCCCTTTTAGCCGGTTCATATCAGCGCAAAGAAGTATCTTGTAACAGGTGAAATCCATGTGGACATGGGCTCCATTCAGGAGGACATTGATTCCAAGGATATAGTCGTGGATGTCTTAAAGAGTGATGGCAGCTTATTAGATAAAATATCCACCAAACCCGCTCTTGGAAAGAGTAATCAAAATGGCTTTACTGCCTTTGAGTACTCTATTTGGGCTGACCTCGGGGAGGACTTCATCTTTGTCCCTCATGATTCTAGGTATAGTGCCTTTTGTTTTCTCATTTTCTGCAACCGAAATTTTCATGTTAATCATAATGTTGAGTCTCTAGTTTTGTTGGGGCCTAAAGTTCTGCCTTGAACCCTTATTTATCTTTACAACAGACTGCTCTATTTATTTTTCTTTTTTGAAGATTGCTCTTCTTTTATCAGATAGTTATGTGAATATTTCATTGTACTGACATAAATTTGCCATATTTTCAGCACTAGAAGGAAAAAGGTCCTATTTTATCCAGCAAGACAACAGGTGAATGACAGTTTATAAGTGAACTTTTTAAAAAAAAATGAAAATATGGTTGTAATTACTTGTAGTATTTAAACTGCAGTATTCAGTGTCTGTGAATGGATGCCAAGACACTGTTCCTCAGATCACTGCAAAAACTGGTCTATACCTTGAAGGATCAGTGTCGCCTGCAACCTCTGATGTTGATATCAAGATTCTATCAGCTGGACAGAGCAACTATGCCCATCTGAACAAAGGGGATGTAGCAACAGAGACAAAAACAGATTCTGATGGATCATTCTTTGCAGGTCCCTTGTAGAATGACGCTGCACCCAGCCTGCCACGCCAAGCAGCCATCTTGCCCTGCTCCATTGCCTGACCTCATCCTCCATTGATGCTCACAAGCTGTTCGATCATATCACTGCAAGGTATTTCCATGAGCTCGTGCTGTTTATTTAAACTTCAGTGAATCAAATGTCAATTCTTTGGTTGTTTGTGTCCTTTTGTGTAGATGGATTCGTTGCTCGTGAGATTGTATTTTGAAGATGACTCATCCTCAGACGATGACTTTGATGTGGCGACAATTATGCTCGCGGATCTTGCAGAAAATGAGCGACCCAAGTGGGGCGGTTCTGTGCCAGGGCATGAGTTGGTCCATCGGAACAAGCAGCAAGGAGATGCAAAGTTGTATGACGACTACTTTGCAGAAAATCCTGTCTTTGGTCCAGTCACATTCAGGCGACGGTTCAGAATGTCGAAGGAGTTGTTCTTGCGCATTGCAAATGCTGTTGAAGCACATTGTCCATACTTTCAGCAAAGGAGGAATGCAGCTGGTGACCTTGGCCATAGTGCTTTGAAGAAGATCACCGCGGCGCTGCATATGCTTGCATATGGGGTCCCAGCTGATTCTCTTGATGAGACGCTTTACATTGCAGAGAGCACCATCATTCAAAGTTTGAAGATGTTTGTGAAAGCTGTGATTGAGATTTTTGGGGAGCAATACTTGCGAGCACCGAATGCAGAGGACACCGCAAGGCTTATGCAAATGGGTGAAGAAAGGGGGTTTCCAGGGATGCTTGGATGCATAGACTGTATGCACTGGCAATGGAAGAATTGTCCTGCGGCATGGCATGGGCAATTCACCGGGCATTGTCATGATCCAACAATCATCCTAGAAGCAATTGCATCACGTGATCTATGGATTTGGCATGCATTCTTTGGGTTGCCCGGCTCTCACAATGACATCAACGTCCTCCAAAGATCTCCTCTGTTTGCAAGGCTAGCTGCTGGGAAAGCCCCACCTGTGAACTTTGAAGTCAATGGTCACCAGTACACGATGGGATACTATCTTGCAGATGGCATCTATCCCTCATGGTCCACCTTTGTCAAGACAATAAGAAACCCAAGCAGTAACAAGACAGCTCACTTTGCCAAGGCACAAGAAGCTGAGAGGAAGAGTGTTGAGAGGGCATTTGGTGTCTTGCAATCTCGGTTTGCAATTGTGCGTGGACCTGCTCGGTTTTGGGACAAGGAAACCTTGTGGTGTATCATGACAGCATGTGTCATTCTGCACAACATGATAATAGAAGATGAGAGGGGTCAGGCCGAAGACTTCGTGTATGACCACGTGGGAACACTTGTGGAACCTGAGCAAGACAAAGAGCGGATCAAAAAATTCCTTGCAATGCATCGAAAGATCGAAGACCGTGAGGGACACAACCAACTTCGTGATGACCTTGTTGAGCATTTGTGGCAGATTCATGGACAATAGATTCATTTGTCTGCTGGTAGGAAACTGGACAAATGCCACTGTAAGTGTTCTATGGTCTCCAACTTCAATGTCATTCTAGAGTAAACTGCTTTTTGACTAAAAAAATACTGCAGGTTCATGAGCAAAGGCCTGTTGTTGGCAGGGTGATTGATCTTTCGACCATGGACATGATGATCTGATCTGTTACTCAAATTATCCTGGAGGTGAAGAAATGCTAGGGCTGCTTTCATCTTCATGTCAGTGATACTTACAGTGTCTAAGCATATGAGCTTATCTGTTGTGCAAATGCACTGATCGAGGATGCTGCTGTATCCTAGTTGTAGTATTAGAGCACTTTGTATGACAACCTTGCCTGTATGTTTATAAAATTGCCTGTTGTGCAAATGCACTGATCGAGGATGCTATCAGCATTTGCTGCTGCTCAGAACTTGCCTGTATGTTTATAAAATTGCTGCTCCAGAATTCCTATTTCTGATTTGAAATGTGATAGCATCTGTATGTGATGTATGTGCGTCAGTTTTCTGGAACTGAATTCACCATGGCCAAAAGAGCTTCATTTCCAGCTGTGGATATTTCTTTTTCATTGTCAAACTGCAGTCAGATTACAGGTTTCTGAAACTGAATCCCAGTTTTTGCGACCTCCAGGTGATCAGTTTTTGTGACCTCCAGGTGATCAGGTGACCTGAACAAATGCATTGACTTTAGCTGACAAGCATACACCACCTGACAATGACATAAATTCTGATTTCATACTTGTGTAAATATATATGTGCTTGACTGTAAAACAGGTTTCCAATTTTTGTGACCTCCAGTTGATCAGTTTCTAACCTACCACACACTTGTGTCATTTACCATATATGGCCAGAAGTACACAGACCAACTACTGGCCATATATTTATCTGCATAAAAGACAGGCAAAGGACCTGCTACTGAACCTGCAAAGGACCTGCTGGTGATTACTGAACCGAAATATATGTAATGGCAAACCTGAAACTTTGAAAGAAACATGCAAAAGAGTTCTGAACTTTTTTCAGCAGGTTCAAGACTTTTGAAACTGAAAGCAAACATAGATGTTCAGTATGCATGTTCCAGATAAATGAAAACCAAAGTGCTCATTCAACAAAGATGTTCACTACTCTGATATTCATACAACACAAATGTTAATAAAATCTGTTAAAATCTGACTGAAACCAAGAGACAGGCACTCATTGCTGCAAACAGAAGCTGCAAACACATTGCTGGGAACTAATTCTCGACACAGATGAACAAAGATCGGCAACAGACAACAGAAAGTAACAGGCAACAGCCAACAGGCAGTCAGATGACAAATATTACTGAACTCAGACAGCACTCAGTACTCAGTACTCATTACAAATACTACGGAACTCAGACATGCTTCCAACAGCTAGCTACTACCTTAGCATCAAATACTTCTACCCCCACTCCCACGACCACCTAACATTTCTGTTAGGATTTGGGCACGCATAGCCTCCACGTATGCTCTTTATGTATCATCAAGGTTTGTGGTATCCATGAACATGATCTTCTGGTCCTGCTCCTTTTTTTTGCAAGGGCCTTCTCACCCTTCATCCTCAGCCTCTCCTCCTCAGCTGCCACCTTGCGCTCCTCAGCGGCTGCCTTGCGCTCCTCAGCGGCTACCTTGCGCTCCTCGGCGGCCACCTTGTGCTCCTCAATGGCTTTGATATCCATCCACCGCACATCCTTGTCAACAGCAAGTTTTTTCTTCGTTTCAATCATCTCTTGGATCGCTTCTTTGTAACCGCCATGAGCTTGTTTCCTCAGCTTCTCTTTCTCTTGCTTCCTTCCTGGTGGCCTGTTGCTTGAACCTGAAATTGGACTTCTCCTCCCCTCCTCATCCCCTTCATTGCCCTCTTCATAATTATCGAAGTCTCGCGAGCAAGAGTTGCTAGACCGCGTCTTCTTTGGCGGACATTCATTGTCTCTGTTTATCCACTTCTCATTATGTTGTAGCAATGCCCAGCAGTGTAACATAGTGAAGGTCTATGCTTCTCTCTATCCTTCTGCTTGTATAGTTCTTGTGTGTAGTTAATCTGTGAAAGCAAACATGAGCAAGTTAGTCACTAGTTCATAAAACTAAAGAACATGAAGAAAAAACATTTTGATGTCAATCTTATGCACAAGTCACTCACAAGTTCCTGAATTGGCACTCCACTAGGATGCTGGCGTGCAATTTGCACAGTGCAACCCGCCCATCTGTTGCAGCAATCTTGAATTATAGACCACCTATGTTGAAGCGAGCCAATTGTTCGCATGCTTGGTTCCTTCACATTGCGGTGGAAGTGCTCTGCGATGCGGCTCCAATAAGTGTTGCTATTCTGGTCAACTCCTACAACAGCATCAAGGGACACACTCTCCCACGCCATAATCAAGACCACATCTTCATCAGTTGAGTAATTAGCTGCCCTTTGACCTCTTTTCTTTGTTGAAGGAGTAGTTTCCATGATTTCATCATCCAAACTTGGGAAAGACTGCCTGAGTGAGAAATTGTCTATGGGAACGCTCTCATCCATCATATTGGAAAATGATTGGACACTACAAAGATAGGCAGAAATAAGAAGGGAGTACAGACTATAGACAGTAAATTGTTCATGTTACAGAACTGCATGTGAGTACTCTGATAAAAGAATGAAACAACCCCAAAACCCCCCAACAAGATTCAATTGAGCACTACATTCATACTCTAATATATCAAGGCCACTGAAAATGAAAAAAAGAAAATTGTACCTTGCAGTCATTTCATCAAACACACTGCAAGCATCATGGGTTTCTTCTTCATTGGCAGAGCTGTGACCTGCCATGCTTGCCGATGTTGGAGCAGGATGGGCTTCTGGTGTTGGAGTAGGAGCTACTTGAACAAGAGCGCAGGATCCATGCATCTTCTTCTGCGGCCCCGGCTTCTTCCTTGCCGGTTTTGACAAGCCGGTGGTGGGGAGGTTGGAAGGCCAACGGGGGTTCGTTGCTGTCGTGGAGACCACCAGACCGGCGGGCGCGGCCATGGGGGGAGCTGCTGGGCGCGGCCATGGGGCGCGACCACGGCCCTCTGGCCGCCGGACGGCGCGAGCATCTCCAGGGGCGGCGCGACCATCTCAACGGCGGACGGGAGTGCACGGCCGGAAGGGAGGCGCGGGGGAAGGAAGGCGCGTCGGCCACCGGCGGCGAGTCGGGCAGCGGCGGCGCTCGGCGCGGCGGGCAAGGGAACCGCCGGCGCGTCGGCCTGGGGCACCGCCGGCGCATCCATGTCGAGCTGGGGCGTCTCGCGTCGCAGCGTCTCACGTCGCAGCGTCGGACAGGAAGGACCTCGTCAGCCCAATTTCGGCCCACTAGCGAAGGCCCAAGGGAAAAAAAATTGAAAAATAAATAAAAGGGAAAGGGAAAAAGGGATCTGCTGCAATACATGTCCCCAATATTTTAGAAATGTGAAAGGGGATTCCCCTTTAACCAGATTAAAGGGAAAGGGGAAAAGGGAGTTGTTGGAGTTGCTCTTAGTCTGAAACTCTAAATATACGGAGTTGAACGATACTAATAGAGAGGAGCAACAGCAATAAGCTACAAGAAAGTGCACAAGCATGCTGGAATGTAGGCTCATCATAGCTGTGGGGAAGCAACAAAGCAATATGAGAGTGGAAGGCATTAGGAAAGATTCTGATATTTACGACCAAAGTAAGTGATTGCAATCCAGAATAACAAAAACTTTATTAATAAGCTATGCTGAAGGTCTCCAGCCTTGTACGCGCTTATCGATCATCTCTGTTGTTGCAGGGGGTTTCTGGTCTTCCCTTGCAAAACCCTCTGTTGGCTTCGGTGTTGGAAACAATGCAAGGACTATGCGGCGATTGGTTGGTGCGTGGGCTCGCTGGGCCGATACCGCAATTATATATTCATGGCTCAAGCTGAAGCGGAGGTTCGTGATGGAAATCTCCTCCTCTTCTTCTTTCACAATAGGAATTACCCTTGCTTTAATGCTTTATTGAAGGCTGGTAAACTGTCTTAACAGATGTGATCAGGGTCGCTAGCAGACAAAGCGTTCAAGATAGAAGAGTCAGAGGCGGTCCTAGCTTGTTACATAGCAGAGCCAGGGCCGAGTCCTTTGAAGATTGAGAGCCAACGAGAGAGAACCGGGTTCTTTCTCAATCTGTAAACACTGTCTTTTCAAACACCAATGTACCACAATTTCTTCTACGTTCAGAATCGGAAGAATAACAAGCGAGAACGGCAGAAGCATAATGTAAAACTACAGCTTGGCACTGCAGCAATCCGAGCAGTTTTAGTGCTTTACGGCAACAAGTTGATGTTTTGACAAAAGTGTTACCATTTATAATTTCTTTTCTAGGAATGTCAGTGCAGTGCACTACAGACATTCACCTTAGAAGCTGTACACACTGCGTGTTAGTGCCTATGGGGGTTCACCACCTTCAACAGCTTCTACAACGCCACAAGTTAAAGAAGCGATGAGAAGGCCCCAATTCTAGATAGGTAGCTACCGCTCCATTAACTGTAGCACTAGAATTTTAGTTTCGAAATAAGCTTACCTCATGTGAATTGAAGGATGTTATCCTTACTACAATCAACCCAACAGAGACGCGCCACACGGCCCATCCGCAGGCCATGGCCCACTTTACAAACCTTTTCAACAACTCTTTAATGCATCGTCTTCCTCTGTACTATATACATTAAAGAGTGTTTTTCTTTCCCCCTTTTTTTTTTGCATTACCACATTATAATATGCATGGCCCTTTTTTTTGCATTACCATCCGGAGAGTTAATCAGGCGCTAATCAGAACCAGCGCCCGGCACCGCCGCACCTTCTAGCGCCGCCTCCTTTCCTCGCCGTCGCCCGAGCTGCCGCCGGATGCCCGCGCGGCCGCAAGGAAGGTGGCGGCGCCCCCTCCCCCGCGCTTTTTCTAGTGGTGACCATGGTGGTGGCATCCATGGCTGCGGCGGTTGTCGCCGGCCGTCCGCGTCCGGATCCGTCCAGGGTTTGGCCGGATCCACACCCTCGGCCTCCGGATTTGCCTCGGCGTTCCGAGGATCTGCGGCGGCGACTGCTTCTTGCGGCGGCGGGGCCCCGGCTTCGGCGCCGCGTGCGTAGGGTGCGCGCTTGGCTTGTCTACAGCGGCGCCGGTGCCCGGCGCGGTGTTGCTCGGCATGGACGGTGGCGGCCTGTCCGGTCAAGGCGGCGGCCTGACTTCATCGGTGCGTGCGTCGGGAGCGCGCTTGGCTTGGCTGCAGCGGCGCCGGTGGCCGGTGCGGTGTTGCTCGGCATGGTGGCGTTGTTGGCTGCGGCCGTGCAGATGCGGGTGAAAACCCATCCCTGCTTGGGGCGGCGTCGATGGGGCCATTGGCGTCATTTCCTTCCTGAAGGCGATGTCGAGCATCTCTGGCGCGGACCATGGCTCCTGTCTGAGGCCGGCGACATGGGCGTTGGTCTTCCCTGTCGGATGTGGCGGGTGAAAACCCAACCCATTTTGGGCTGGCATCGACGACTTCTTCAGCGTCATGACCTTCTTGAAGGCGATGTCAGGCAATTCCAGCAAGGAGGCTTCCTTCGGCGATGGCTGCTTCCAAAAGATTCTTGGTCACTACGTCCAACAGATTTTTTTCGAGGTCACTTCGATGCTTAGATAGCAGCCGATGCATGGTCCATGAGGTGGTGGCCGGTGTTGGCCAGATTTGCTCTTGCTTGGCAAATTAAAGCGGAGGTGACCAGATTCTTGGTTGCCGATCCATTGGAGAAGACCGCCGAGGAGCGACGACAAGATGTTGTATGTCTCATTCCCTACTCAACGATGACCGAAGATAGGTGATCGGCGTTCATGATGGCTACAAGTGACCTCAATAGATTTTGGACTAGGCGGTCTTTAGTACTAATATTCATGTACTAAAGTTTTTTAAGATATTTTCTTAGATGTTTGTAATAAACAAGGCTGTGTGCAGTCATGCAGAGGCCGGAAGGCTGTGTGTGTTACTGCATTGGCCGGAATGTAATTTCATTTTCTAAAAAAAAATATGCATGGCCCTCTTTAATTTGTCACGAGAATTATGCAAAATATAGACAACTAGCTGCTTCTGAAAAGTAACACTGCCCGCTTATGTAAATAAAAAACGGATATTCAACTACTTATGGACAATGACTACTGAATCTCTTTGCGCGCTACTAATCATAATGGAAGTGAAACTAACAATCACACGTATGACACTGGCATGCAGGTACATTTATTGGTGTATTTTTTTAAAAGAAAATATTTACACAAGAAATATTGTGTTTCAAGATGTTCTCTCTTCAAGTGTTCCACTTAGAATGCTTCATGTTCCCGACTTTCACCGTTTTTTACACACATCTTTACTTTTCAGTCACCTTTGAAAAATATTTTTTTAGGGAAACATCGTTTCAATGATTCGTATATTTTGTCAAATCTGCTTATTAGGGAGTTGCCCAACTGGACATACTCTTCAATCTCAGTCAAATAAGTAGCTCACGAAAACATCCATCATCAAAACCAATTCTTCATTTTCCGCGACAATGCGCGGAGAAGTCACCTAATATATCATGGGTTTTGAAGACATGGGAGAGCATTGAGTATGCTCTTCAACTACTGCTCCACTACTCTATCTGAAATCTAACAACCATACAGAAGTGAATTAAGAGTCAACGGAAGAGATCAGTAGATATACTGAAAACCAAAAAGAACATCAATATTCAGTAGCCACAAATATTCTGTCAAAGCTGAATGGAAGCAGATTTATCAATGGATTGCCAAAATCCAAATATAAAACATAACCCCATCCAGTTTCTCATGTTTCAGAATAACCTTTAGTTAGAGACCAGCTATGTATGTATAAAAGCATTTTGTGGAAGACAGGAAGTCGTGAGGAAAGGCGGGATCACCGACGCGGAAGATTCGCGAGATGCGGCGCGGA
>CM014274.1:67174109-67187605 GCA_004135705.1 Alloteropsis semialata
ATATGTATGTCAAATCAACCAGTACGATAGGTCCATTCAGAATAACAAAACTTGGTACTACACATTACATATTCTTTTATACACGTTGCTGCTGCACCGTCTTTGTCCACACTGACAGCCTCCAAACGCTACTGCCGCATAACTAACTGATTAGTACTATCATTATTCTTTCGTCTGTCCCTTTTGCTGAGTGCTGGCAACCTCCCCTGTGTTACTTGCTTTGACTTGAAGACTCTCCAAAGCATTTCGAAGCGAAAAAAGAACATTGGTCTGGTGAGGCATCTGTGCTACCATGTACTACGACCAAGCTACCAACCAGGCGCTTTCCTGCTCCTCTCAGTCTTGGCGCAACAAAGTTTTTAATCTTTCCGTGGGGCAGTGGACTGCAATTAAAAGAACCATTAGGTGACTGCTACATTGGAGCTAAAGCCGCACGTTGACACCTACTGGTGTTGTTGGGTGTTGGCGTCAGGGAGCGTTATCTCTGCCTGGCTGCCTGCCGATGAGCTTAACAGCTTAGACCGCGACACGCCGGCTGACCAGTCGCTGTTCATGGATGGCGTGCATTTGTTTGGTCCATGCTGCATTGTTCGTAACGAAAGACCGGCTGCAACTGGAAGGCTGATAATGGGAGGAGACCCATCAAAGATGTGTCCGGAGCCCGGAGGTAATGTACCACCGGTCAGCTTGGAGAGAAGGGGACGTATCGAATGAATTAGCAGTCGACTGATCGTTCGAAAAACATTGCAAGGGAAGAAGCTGGAACACTAAAACATTGCAGCTGGTAGGGGTGGGCACAAAACCCGATACCCGAAGACCGAACCCGAAAAACCCGGCCCCGAACCCGAAATACCCCGAACCTAATTCAGTTATTACCGGTTCTTCCTCCCGAATTGAGACCCATTGTTTATAGGTCTGGGGATAAAGTAGTGAATTTAGGGTAATTTGGGTTTAGAACCCCGGTACCCGAATAGCCCGAAAAACCCGAACTTTAGTGTCATTCTAGAGTGGGAGAAAATCTCTTTATGCAGATTTTTGTTTGATTTGTGTTAATTCATTGGATCAAATCTTGGTACGAGCTATTCTTGTTGTATGTGATATTTGTATGCATATCAATTAATTGGATCTACAAATTTGTTTGGTTAGTCACTGTATTTTCTTGTTCTCCTAGTTGAGAAACGCAATTTCGGGTAATATGGGTTACCTGAAACCGGAACCCGAATTTTCGGGTACCCGCAATATCGGGTAGCAATTTTTTCAAACAAATTTCAGGTTTTCAATTATGAAAACCTGAACTTCCTAAAACCCGAAAAACCCAATCCAAACTTTTCGGGTAACCCGAATGCCCACCCCTAGCAGCTGGGTACAGCTCTCTCGATAGGTTTGAAAACTGAAAGACGGTGGTGGTCAACTTTTGGTGATCAAACTTGCTGAATTCTCTGAGAGCTAAATCTTTGTCATTTCGTCGACGAGCTGTTACAGTTCTTGCTTGCTCAAAAACTTCTAACAATTCGTTTGATTTTGTTTTCAGCCATACTTACACCTCGAACTGAGAATATTCTTTCTAGAGTTGAACAGACAAAAAGTCAACAATCTTTGATTTGTCTTGGATGTGAACGTGTGCGGTGCGGCCATGTTCTAGGTGGACTATTACCAACCGGCGGCTCCAACCAAGCCCATGTACACGGAATCGCAGTACAGCTAATGGCGTTAAATGCCGCGACCTCCGGATCTCCTCCAGACTTAAAGCCCAGACCTACTCCAGCAACTACTAGTACAATAATACTAATCTACGTCCTGGCGCGGTACAATGACATGTGGGCCACTTGCCAAGGGTGGGCGCGGTGTCAGCTCCGCACTGCCTCCACTCGGCCCACAGCCCATTGGCTCATGCGTATGGTCGAAGAATCGGAGCCCCGGATTCGGTTCAACTCAACAACTCGACCAGTAGCACCGCGCCCCATCGCGCTCGAGCCGAACGCCCTCGCGCTGCACGAGCGCCCGTGCCGCCCGCCCGACTAGCACTAGCACGGTAGCGAGTTAGCGACCAGGGAGACGGATACCACATCGTCTCGCTGCCTGTGGGTCCAGATGGTGTGCGGTGGGCCATCAGTCACATTGACCGGCTCCTCGATGCACCAAACCGCTCTCGCCGAGCTGCGGCGTGACCTACGTAAACCCGGTGCATGGACCAACAAACACATGGGCACCCGAAGTCCCAAGCCATCAATGCATCAACGGATCAACCGGGCATGGATGCTTTTGTGGTGTCGGACGCGCACAGCAAAGCAGTAAACACGGTTGTCATTTTCGGATGCCTAGTCAATGACGCACATCTTTTACACTAGTTGCGAGGACGCATTGCCAAATTTCTAAGAGCAACCTCAATGGAGGCCTTCAAATTGAAGCCCTCAAAATTCATTTGTAAGCCAGATTGCAAAAAATAGGGGCCTAAAATTACCTATCAACTCCAGTGGGAAATCAGCCCAGGTCCCTATTTTCTTCTAAACATAGTGGGACCCAAGTTTTGAGGGGGGATTGGAGGCCCCTAGGAATGGGGGCTTGGAGCTGGAATTTGGGTGGGCATAAAAAATACATATTTATTTAGGAGCCCTACTGGAATTGATTTTTTAGAGGAAGACCCTAAAATTTAGAGTAGGGGCCTATTTAGGGTCCTCCACTGGAGTTGCTCTAGACAATCAAATTTACCTCAACTAGTTTACTCGTATTCGGAAAATTAAATAACCAATTCACTTAATGTGCTTTTTCTAACGACTAGGTGTAACTTATTCAGAGCAGAGGGATGTAATATGCCTAACAGCATCTTCGGCAGATTATTTATCTTATTTTCAATAAAAAAAAGTCATTCTGGAGATAGGACCCGATGTTCTAGCAGATTGCCCATCACATTTCCATTACCAATTCTTTTCTTTTCTTTTGTAATCTCCAGATCCAAACCTCTCATCACTTTGATATAGATGAGCCACCATCGTCCCCCGAGAAACTGGTATTTCTTGGGCAAGACCCCCTCTGCCTATCTTGACGTACCTTTCGTCCCAACTGCGCCCCTCTTGTCGCCATCTCTTGTTGTCATGACCCTGGTGACTTTCACTTACATGTAAAAGTTTTTTCTCTTGTAATTTATTGTGAAGAGATACCGATAATCCTTTTTTTTGGCCCCGAACTCCTGGAGAATGTTGCATTGCATGGATGAAATGCTTCCACCTTCTCCCTTATGCCTTATTTTATCTTTCTATCTTTGTGATTAACTTTACAATTAAAATTTGAAAACATTTTATAAATTGAACTAGAGATATGGATGGAAACCACATATCCCTAAATAATTTACCTCTAAACTCAGTTTAACTAAAAAGATACAGAAAAGACAAGACCCATTACCTCAAGCAGTGACTAGCATATCCACAGGCACGGTGTATGACAAAATTGTTCTGTAGTAGCGTTGTGGTGACTAGGAGCACATGAGCATTTAACACCTACAATTGCTTGTGCACAAAGATCCCTCTCTCAAAAGCTCATGCACAACTGCTCAGCCATACCGTTTTTGGATATGGTTGTGCCATGCTACAAAGCATCAATCTCCATCCCAATATCGCACCAAAATAATTTTATTGCTGACAATTTTACAATATCATGTAGCATGGGTGGATGAAGTGGTGCGGAGGAGGTGAGGGGTTAGGGAGGGGAAGTCAAATTGGATACCTACCTTTATTTGAGAATTCAACACATGGTCATAAAAATCCAGCCCAAGTATATGGAAGACACCTGGCTACGTCTCAAATCCATACAAGAGTATTCATTATTTTCTATCTATTGCCAAACTCCTTGAATCACTAAAAGTCTTACAGCTGCAATATGAAGATAATAAATTCCTTAATCTATATACCCATTTCAAACATGTACAAACGAGTCAAAGAGACAAAACATATAACTAAAACCTAGAAATATATAGAAACAATATTATACAATCTCCATCCATCTTGTTCCCATGGAGTCATCCAAACCTTTGTCCAGTAAATTAAAGTCTATTACAGTACTCCAAATAATTCTTACAACGGCATAGGTTAGGGACACATGTTTAGACCTTTGACCGGAAGTGTGTCTCTTGCCTCTCTGCTAGATATGTTTAATCTAGAATTATTAATAATAAAATCTCTTGCATTCTAGAGTAGATGTAGAATATATATATAAACCTGACCCATAGATCACGTGCACCAAAAACTTATATAGGGGTGGTCGGGTGGACTTACACGGTGTTACCATCAACGAACACAACAAAAAGTTGTGTTGTTTTTTTTTTATCTTTATTCTTGGTCCATGATGAATACATCACTAAGTCAAAAATACAAGATCATATATTGCTACTTTCTTGTTGGTTGCAGGCTTACAACAACACATCTTAGTTTGTCATAAACCAAGTAATAAATTACTTCGAATTCTTTTATAATCCATTTATCGGTACACACTTTAGAACCACAACAAAGTCTATCATACTTGGGTGGACAAAAGTGCGACATACAGTACATGCTTACGCTATGTTCTTCGCATGCATACTATTACCCTGTTTGGCATAGCTTAAAATTAATTATAAGCAGCTTTCTGATCAGCTGCCCGAAGAATCAGCTTGTGAGAAAAGCTCTTCAGGATGTTTGGCGCACTAGCTTCTAGCAGCTTTTTTCTCGGTTCCATCCTGCGGATCCCACTCGTCATAGGCTTCAACTAGATGATGCAGGCACGAGACGGCGGCGGCGCATCAATCTGCACGGCCCTGGCGTCGCCCTGTCGGGCACAGGCGCAGCCCACATCGCGGCGGCGCGTTGACCCACGTGGCCCGGTGGCGGCAGGTCGATCTGCCTTGTCCCGGAGCTCAAGGCACCGCTAGAAGGCAGCTCGAGGCGGCGGAGCGTCCATTCGCGCAGCCGGCACCGCACAGCCCGCACGGCATCGGCGCGCCAATCCGCGCAGCGCGCACCGCGGCGGCGACGTCAATCTGCCCCGCTCCGGAGCTCGAGGCGGCGCTGCAGGGGATCTCGAGATGCTACTGGAGGCAGGTGGCCGGAGGCAAAATGAGGCGCGGGCGGGCGGCCGGAGGTTGACGGAGGGAGGTGCAGGACGGACGAGGGAGGCAAGCGAGCGAAGGGAGAAAAGCGGGGGGACGCTGGGAAAAGCTGGTGGCCGATTGCTTTTGAGAAAAGCTCCTTTCACGTTGGTTCGGGAGAAGCGCTGAAAATTAAGGTCTTGTTTAGAGCATCTCCAGCCGGGCCCCTAAACGAGCCTCTATCCCTTGATTTAGTCTCCTAATAAAAAAAAAACAACTCCAGCCGGGCCCCTAAACGGGCTACTATTTTGTGGAGGCCTCCAAATTTTGGTCCAGGGCCCCTAGAACTGGAGGCCCTCTAAATTTAGTCACCCGGCTGGAGTTTGAAGCCCCTAAATTTTTGTGGACCGGCCTCTAAAAGCAATATAGAGGCTCAAATTTAGTCCCTCGGCTGGAGTTGCTCTTAGATCGCGCAACTTGGGTTGCAATTTTACTGTAGCAAAACTAAATCGAACATTAGGAGGACTAAACATGATCTAATTATAAAACTAAATACACGGATGGACGGGAAATCGCGAGACGAATCTATTAAGCCTAATTAATCCGTCATTAGAGATTGTTTACTGTAGCACGACGTTGTCTAATCATGGCCAAATTAGGCTCATTAGATTCGTCTCGCAAAGTTAGGGGGTTATGGAATGGGTTTTATCATTAACTCACGTTTAATACTCCATGCATGTAAGATTCCCTTTTATGAATAGTGAAGTTGGATGAATAGTGAAGTTTGTTGTAGGAACTAAACAAGGCCTAAGTCACTCCGTAAGTTTCGCGTTTGGATCGACATCAGCTTTTATTCAGGGCCTGTTTAGTTGGGTAGAATGAAAGTTGCCATTTACTGTAGCAATTGTAAATTGAAGATTAGGACTAAATATGATCTAATTATAAAACTAAATACACGGTTGGACGGGAAATCGCGAGACGAATCTATTAAGCCTAATTAATCCGTCATTAGAGATTGTTTACTGTAGCACGACGTTGTCTAATCATGGCCAAATTAGGCTCATTAGATTCGTCTCGAAAAGTTACCGGGGGTTATGGAATGGGTTTTGTCATTAACACACGTTTAATACTCCATGCATGAAAAATTTCCTTTGATGAATAGTTGGATGGGACGTTTGCCGTTTTTTCCTATCCATCTAAACAGCCCTTAATCAGAAGTTGGCTGAGAAGCCATGCCAAACAGGGGATATATATGATAGATAGCATAATGAAATATGGGGAGCACAAAGTTCATAGAAATTTAATGATGCAGAAATCTTATCCACGGTCAAATCATGTGTTGCTCGTGTATATATAAACGGCATTTCCCATCTATTTTTATTACAAATAAATAGTAATAGCTGAAAAAGAGTCACACACATGCTTGTAATCATGAGAAAGGTCCAAGTGAGAAAGTCTAAGTGACAACTTTGAAAAATTAACACATGCTTGTACAAGTCACACCCCCGAAAGCCGCCGCATACTTCTTTTAATTCCCATCGTTGTCAAACTCCTTATATATTAAAAAAAACTGCCTGTTGAAGAGAAATTTCTTGATCCATGTGCTCATTTTCAAACATGTACCGGTCTAAAACAAAGTTCTCATGACCAAAACTAGGAAATACATAGAAACGCAGTACGTCGTCGATCGCTGACCGAGTGACCGATCGTACTTGGCTACTTCCCCATTAATTCGAGCCATTCCGCTTGTTAGGCTGACCGCAGTGGATACGCGACGCCATACTGCAGTAGCAAAAATCGCCGCAGCGGTCATACTGGACAGCAACGCTTGTGTCCCGTACTCGCGCGCGCGCGCTACGGCTGGCGCGGTACGGCGCGCGCTACTCCTGACAGGCAGCATGCGCGCGGCAGAGGGAGGGGAGAGAGTGATGCGGGCCCTACATTTTTTTTAGATAAAAAATGTTATAACTTACAAATCAAAAAACCAAATTAAATTCTGATTGCACCATTAAATTCGTTGCAATAAATTCTTCAAAACAAGATCTCAGATGGATATATTTTGATAAAATTCATAAAGAAAAGAAAAAAAAGATGAGGAGAGAGATGATATGGTAGTTGGGATAGATGAATAAAATATAGTAGAGTTGGGATAGAGTATGTGATTTGGAGTATGACGGGTGCGGGAGAAGTTGGTTTAGAGTACGGAATCTCGATGACCAGGACAGGATATTCCTTTTAGAGGATGCATTTAGGGGACGACGAGTGCGGACAGCCTTAACCCCAGCTAGCAAGCAGCCTATCACTACGGCTCATGGACCCGGTCCAGACAGTCGTCACGGCGGCGTGGTGTGCTCGTGGTGGGTAGATGGGGAGTGCATCGCTCGCCTCGCTCGCCTACTCCTCACCGGCCCCCATCCTCCCACCCGCCACTATAAATTCCTCTGCTCCCGTCCCAGCTCTGCTCCGCCCGTTCCTCTCAGCGACGCACCCACTGATCTCCCGGCGAAATCCCGCCTCCCCCTCCGGCCTTCGCCCCCGCTTCGGAAGGTTTGCAGCTCCCACACCCCCGCAACATGCGCACTCTTCCCGCTGCTTCTGCTGCTGCCGCGGCCCGCTCTGTGCGGCATTAGGCCGAGCGCTCGGCGGCTCGGATCGCGGGGCCGCGGATCTGAGGAAGATCCGCGTGCGCCGCTGGCCCCGGGATCGCGCGGGGATCTCGCTGCTCGCGCGTGATTTAGTTGGTTCCGGTGGGAATGGGCTGCCTTCGTGCGACGTGTCATCTGAATTCGACTGGGAGGTGATCCCGTACCGCGAGCTCGGTCTGATTGCTGCGCGGTGGTATCAGAGGTCGTGGGGGGGTTTTGTCGGGTACTGGTGATTTGGACTTCGGGTTGCTGTTTTTGTATGGATCTGAGGAGATCTCGCGGTTTGGTAGTGCTGGATTTGGTGGCTCTGGGAACGGCAATTAGCAGAGGGTTTAAATTTGTCGTGTTTCAGAAGTTAACTCTGGTATTCAGCTCTGCCTGATTCCGTTGTTGATGGTCGTTTTTACTCGTGATTTGCTTGCGAGTGATGACTGGAAGAAACCTATGATCTCGTTGGAATGGTAGCAGTATGATGACTAGTTGACTCAGGATGTTATTAAAATAAAAGGAGAGATTGGGACAGCAGGAATAGTAACGCTTATATTTGAATTTGATAACCAGTGGAATCCGATGTTAGAGAAACAGAGATATTTGGACAACTCATATGTAGTGTGTATTGTTTGCTGCGTGTTTGGCATTGATGAATGATGGAAGTAGCTGGGGGCAATGATTCCAAAAATGTGCTGTTGTGTTGTACTTGAGATCCTATTTTCTGCTTCCACTTCATCAGTTCCTTTATGCTACAGTTTTGAATATTAAGCAGTATTCTGTCGGTTGTCTAGTGTCCTGTTTTGTTAGGTGTACCAGTGGATTTGGGAAGGCAAGCTCACACTTGGATTTGAGTGTCCTGTTTTACTTGATTTTGTATTTTTCATATGGTCATATTGTTGGATTTAAAAAGCCTCCCCTAGTCTTTATAGCTTAGCACTGTAAATTCAATTTGTTTGTGCTTGCTGTAAGTTATACTTGTAATTCTTGTTTTGGATCACTGATGAAAAAGCTTAGCTTGATGGTTGTTGAGAACTAGAATGAGTTAGTCTCTGATTAATTTCTGGATGTTTAGGAAGCCATTATTGAAAATAATTCACACAAATTAATGTCCAGTAGGTATGAAGCTTTCAGTTTTCGTATTCTCGTGCATCTTGTAGCTGTTCATTGTGATGGGATGAATGATGTATGGTACTTTACTATTAGTTTTATTTCGGTAGCTCAGTGCTGCAGTTACTGAAAACTTGGAGCCATCATCATGGATTCATGGTACTTAGGGTCATTTATTGTACTTGTACTTGCTGTAGGAGCGTGTTTTGATCATTATAAGCATAATAAACTGCCTGGAAGTTTTGTTTCTCTTTGTGCAAACATTGCTACAAGGGTTGTGGGGAGGATTATTTATTATGATTTTGTATCATCTGTTCATTAACTATTCTTTGTTTTCATATTCTAATTCATTCCTTTACAGGTGAAGTAAATCATGGCGACAGGGCAACTTTTCTCGAAAACTACCCAAGCATTATTCTACAATTACAAGCAACTTCCCATCCAACGGATGCTTGATTTTGACTTCCTCTGTGGTAAACATCTGATTCTTTATTCTTGTTTGAATGACATTCCTAATTTACGTTTTCCTTATTGACTTTGTGTTTCCTCTGTGGTACACATCCGATTCTTTATTCTTGTTTGAATGGCATTCATAATTTACGTTTTCCTTATTGACTTTGTGTTTGTTTATAGGGAGAGAAACACCTTCTGTTGCCGGAATAATCAATCCTGGTTCCGACGGTTTTCAGAAACTTTTCTTTGGACAAGAGGAAATTGCTATTCCAGTTCATCCTACGTAAGTTCTGTGCACCATTGCATTGAGCAAGAAAATAGTTCTAGTTTTGGTGGAGACGAGTATGCTATCTAATTGCTGGCACAACTTGGTTTTTACTTATGTATCTTTTGTAGAATTGAAGGTGCTTGCAATGCGCACCCAACAGCTGATGTATTTATCAACTTTGCATCCTTCCGAAGGTTAGCTATGATTTCAGTACACTTTTTGCTAAAGAGCGTATGGCCTTGAGTATGATTTCAGTACATGCTAACTATACTTGTGGATTTTGCAGCGCGGCTGCTTCTTCAATGTCAGCTTTGAAGCAGCCAACAATAAGAGTTGTAGCCATTATTGCTGAGGGTGTTCCTGAATCAGATGCAAAGCAACTAATTAGTTATGCACGTGCTAATAACAAGGTAAGGACTAGGATTTACATGAACAAACTGCTTTTATGGATCTTAGGGTTCATCTACAGATTATCATCGTAAAACAGCACATTTTCATTTCATATCATCCATTTTGAAAAGTTTATAAAAAGATAATGGCTTCTGGTTCATCCCCCATATTGCTGTTGGTACACGTACACTTCATGTCCTATCTGATACTGCATGTTTCTCCCTTACATTTGGTAAGCAGTTTTAGTATTATTTGTAGGTCATCATTGGACCTGCAACAGTTGGAGGAATTCAGGCTGGTGCTTTCAAGATTGGTGATACTGCTGGAACCATTGACAACATAATTCAGTGCAAGCTTTACAGGCCTGGATCTGTCGGCTTTGTGTCTAAATCGGTAACGCTTTTATACCCGTCTTTCATTATTTGTTTTGCTTGTCTACATACAACAGAATAAGTAGCAACAAAACCTTTGTTTTGCCAAGTAATCTGGGGGTAAGCTAGACAGAGAAACCAAACCAGAGTTGCAGACATAAAAAAACAGAAAGTAAAAGAAAAAACAGAACTATCAAAATTGTTCATGTAATTACAGTAGTAGTAAATGAAACTAAAGTTCTAGCTTGTTGACATGAATATTTAAATATCAATCTGATGCTAAGAAGGAGCAAATGTTCTAATCCTTAGTAGATGAAAGTGTTGTAGAATATATATGATGCAATAAGTAGCTTTCTAGAATCTTGAATGTAGAACATGAGACTTGGCTTTATGTTTTGCTAGAATATGCAAATGTAAATGCATATGCAATTATTTTTTTGGCTTGAACCACTGTTTTTTTGTCTAATCTATTTCTCACTCACTGGCTACTATATGATCATTTGCATGTATATATTCTGAATGTTGTTTTTGAATGATTATATGCCATCTGAAAAGCCAATGAGGCCATGACAAACTAAGATTTCATTCCATCAACAGGGTGGCATGTCAAACGAGATGTATAACACGATTGCCAGAGTGACAGATGGTATTTATGAAGGTAACAGAGTTGTATGGATAAATGCAAATATTTAATATTTCCGGCATGCAAAAAGTGCATGTGTACTAACTATTTTTTAATGTAATCAGGAATTGCAATTGGAGGGGATGTTTTCCCTGGATCAACTCTGTCAGATCACATTCTGCGTTTTAATAACATACCACAGGTTTGACACTAGAACTGGTTTAAATCTTTATGTGGAAATTTGTGCAATTTTTATTGTAGCATTATGCATATTCGTTGTTGATCTTTATGGTGAACTGTCCTTTGATTGATTGATTAATATCTATTGTCTGTGATGGCATCTATAAACTATCATCATTATTGTAGCTGTTTAGCTTGGTCACATCCTTTTTGCTAATATTCTTAGACTACTCTTGTACCATAGTCTTCCTACGTCTCAATAAAATCTTAGCACTCAATGGTTGTTCAGCATAAAAGAAGGCTTCAACTTAATGTTTGACATTTATCATTTGTACCTCATGCCTAGAGCATATCATGCCTGGAGCATTGATATACCATTGACTTCTTGTTATACTCCATGTTTATTGGCTTTAGGTTAAAATGATGGTTGTTCTTGGGGAGCTTGGCGGAAAAGATGAGTATTCACTTGTTGAGGCCTTGAAACAAGGAAAGGTTCAGAAACCAGTTGTTGCATGGGTTAGTGGGACATGCGCACGTCTATTCAAATCGGAAGTGCAGTTTGGCCATGCTGTAAGTTTTGAAAAACGATTTATTTTTCTCTTATTTCTGTTAGAAGAACAGTATATTTACGATACGAAGATTATTTTTGTTGGGCATAACAGGGTGCAAAGAGCGGTGGTGAGTTGGAATCAGCACAAGCTAAGAATCAGGCACTAAGCGAAGCTGGGGCAATTGTGCCTACTTCATATGAAGCTCTTGAAAGTGCTATCAAGGAGACATTTGAGAAACTGGTATGCTGATGAGTTCTGCATTGTGATTGTTTTTCAAGCAATACTATTGGATGGTATGTAATATGGGATCAAGCGTCTGAGGCTAAATATATTTGGCAGGTTGAGGATGGAAAGATTTCTCCTGTGGCTGAAATTACACCTCCACCCATTCCTGAGGACCTTAAAACTGCTATCAAGAGTGGGAAGGTCCGAGCTCCTACCCACATCATCTCCACCATCTCTGATGACAGAGGTTAGATCGGTGCTGCCATGTTCTGTTTATGCCCTATGTCTGACATTTCTTTCTCTCCTTGGAGCTGAGGAAGTAAATTTGGGTGTATACCTGTGATGCAGGTGAGGAACCATGCTATGCTGGTGTCCCTATGTCCACAATTATTGAACAGGGTTATGGAGTTGGTGACGTTATCTCTCTTTTGTGGTTCAAGCGCAGCCTTCCTCGCTATTGCACTCAGTTTATTGAGGTAAGTTATGGGCATATATGATACACTGATGTTATTATCTTCTTTACAGAGTTAATGTTGTAGTAGCGGTTGGTAATTCACCAACAGTGTTTTTCTATATCTGGAGTTCATTTAATCTAAAGGGGTTTTCATGTGTTTCACAGATATGCATCATGCTTTGCGCTGACCATGGTCCCTGTGTATCTGGTGCTCATAACTCTATAGTTACTGCTAGGGCTGGAAAGGATCTTGTTTCCAGCTTGGTGTCTGGTGAGCTTATTTCTACATGCAAACTTTAACCATTTGGTGCACAATTGCATAGACTACCAATATTTATGGTTGAAACATTAAAACTGAATTCTGCTCACAGGATTATTGACAATTGGTCCCCGTTTCGGTGGTGCAATTGATGATGCAGCCCGATACTTCAAAGATGCATATGATAGGGTAAGCCAGCTTAGATTCTCCTTTTGTTTATAGCATCTCCATGTTTCTTGTATCGCTTAATCACTATAATTGGTCCATATCAATTGGATGCAGGGTCTGACGCCTTATGAGTTTGTTGAAGGCATGAAAAAAAAGGGAATCCGTGTCCCCGGTATTGGTCACAGGTATAGCACGGCTAGCCTTTCCATGATGCAATCATAAAAATCTTTGCACTTGATAATTCCATGTAGTTATTCATTTGATCTTACACTAAGTTCACTTGCCTGTGTCGATTAGGATCAAGAGCAGGGATAACAGGGATAAGCGTGTGCAGCTTCTACAAAAATATGCTCACACACATTTCCCTTCAGTCAAGTACATGGAATATGCTGTTCAGGTTGAGACCTACACATTGTCAAAAGCCAACAATTTGGTTATGAATGTGGATGGTGCGATTGGTTCGCTTTTCTTGGATCTTCTATCTGGAAGTGGAATGTTCACAAAACAGGAGATCGATGAGATTGTTGAGATTGGTTATCTTAATGGGCTCTTCGTGCTTGCACGTTCAATTGGCTTGATTGGGTGAGTCCTTGACATTTCTCTCTGGTTTTTGCTATGCTAATGATTGCAATGTCTGTGTATATATTGCAGTTATATTTTTCTATTTTGGGTTTTTTTTTTCTCGATCTGCATCTACTCACTTTGCTGAGAAATGTGGTACTTGGATTCACAGGCACACTTTCGACCAGAAGAGGC
>CM014274.1:67197961-67221772 GCA_004135705.1 Alloteropsis semialata
GGCCGGGCCCCCAGGGACCGGCGCCGCGGCGCGCCCACGCCCCACCGCGCCGGCCGGTAAATAACTGATCTTTTGTTTGCTCATTGCTTCATCTGCCATGTTATGTTTGCTTATGCATTAATTATATAGTGTAGACAAAAGATCAGCGGTGGACGGCCGAGCAGCAGAAGATGCAGCAGATGTACATGTGGATGCAGAGCATGGCCGCAAAGCAAGGTGTGCCGGGGCCAAGATCATGTGGATGCAGAGCATGGCCGCAAAGCAAGGTGTGCCGGGGCCAAACATCCAATTCTCTCCAACGCCGGCATTTCCTGGATCACATACACCTGTGAGTCACTTCGGACAACCTTCAAGTTCAATTTCTTACAGAACCTAGAAAATTTAGATAATTAGAGAACTTAGAAGACTTTAGAGAATTAGAGAACCTAGAAGATTTAGATAATTAGAGAACTTAGAAGAATTTAGAGAATTAGAGAACCTAGAAGATTTAGAGAATTGTGAGAATTTATATAGCAAATTACATTTAGAGAATTCAAAAAACATTCACAAATTAGAGAACTTAGAGAATTTAGTCCAATTATAAAACTTATATGTTCATCTCATGACTTCTGATGTATAACTTGTCTAACAAATGCATAATCTTGTCCTATGTGCAGAACCAGTCGGCGGGATCCAATGCGCCAAATGAGGACCAAGATTTGTCAAATCCGTCGCCGTGGTCACAGTGGCCTCCTTCTTAGAGTTTGTTATGTTGGTGTCAACTAAGGTGATGGATGTGATACTTATTTCTAGATTGTGATGGATATTGTGATGGATTTGTGTTTGTGATGGATATTGTGAGATATATTTGCGTTTGTGATGGATATTGTGATATATTCCTGTGCAATGTGATGTATATGTCATGCATATGATATTTGTGAGTTGGGGTTCTTTTAACGAGAGAAAACAGAAAAAAAAAACCAGCTGTTTGGTCACTTTGCCGAGTGCATTTACCATAGCACTCGGCAAAGTGACCACGCTGGGTCATTCTGTTAAGTCCCTTTGCCGAGTGCATTTACCATAGCACTCGGCAAAGGGGACGTGTTTGCCGAGTGTCTGGGCAGGACACTCGGCAAAAGGGACATCTATTTGCCGAGTGTCCGGGTTTGACACTCGGCAAAGGGGGAGTATTTGCCGAGTGTCAAACGTCGGACACTCGGCAAAGGGCGCCCTGACGCCGTCTCAGAGGTGACGGCCGTTAGTCAATTTGCCGAGTGGGCCATGTCTTTGCCGTGTGCCAGGGGACACTCGGCAAACGCTTTGCCGAGTGCCCGATGTTTGGCACTCGGCAAAGAGCCCTTTGCCGTCACTTGTTTGCCGAGTGCGCGTTTGCCGTGGGCTACACTCGGCAAAGGGGTTTGCCGAGTGTATAAGTCCCTTTGCCGAGTGTTCTGGACACTCGGCAAAGGGGGGTTCTCCCGTAGTGAATGAGTTGAAAGATTGATACTTATTATATATTGTATCGAGCAAATCTTTATAATTGGGAAATAAAATGCCTGTTCCTGTATAAAGATCATACGAACACATCTAGCTGATCATTTAGTTGGGTATAATGCCAGCTTAGAAACCAAATTATGCCACACTACCAGCTCATTTCCGACCAGAGTACTTCTATAGAAGACATTTTATTAAAGGCTTCATACTTCACATGTGCTATGTGTCTGCTAGTTTTCTCTGTGTACAATGTTATCCAATAGGATAGGAATTAATATTGTTGGTTGAGTTTGCTAGTTGGTCACCATTTGTCCTTCTAGAATTTAATCTGAGTTCCACTTTGTAATGTGAAACACTGTAATAAGTTCAGAAACTTAGTTTTGAAATTCGGAATGACCTGGTTTTAAAAGTGATTTACTAAGGATGCCTTTTTTGGATGCCAATGATCTGTATGCCTATTGCTTAATCTTAATCCACCTTGTTCTTTAGGGCTACAAAGGATATTATTCCATTTTGGTAAAATGTATTTCTTCTTATGAACTATATATGATCATAGGCCTACAGTAAAAAATTCGATCTATAAACAAAATCAATCTCTGGATAATGTTTTGTCCAATCTTGGAAGATTGTTGATATGGGAGCAGTTTTACTATGTCGTCAGCAAGGAAAACATTAGACAGATGTTTTTGCCCTCTGGGGTAAGACGGTCGCGTGTGTAAACGAACTGCAATTGTCTCTATCTGAGGAGAAACATTAGGTTAGCTTGTCACCTTATTAGAATTTGTTTTTTTTTAATTCCAAGAATATGCATATAATTCCCATAGTTTTAAATAGCCGGCTATAGCCTCCGCTATCTCCCGCTATAGATGATTTAGAAGGATGCCGCTATTTGCTCTTACGTGCAATTTAGCCGCTATTTTTCGCTATAGCTCCATTTAACCGGCTATTAGCTATTTTTGGAGGTCTTTCGCTAAATGGCTTAGCCCGCTAGCTATTTAAAACATTTCTTGTAAGGCAACATATCGGGGGCAAACCAACCTCCCCGTGCAAACTATGCAAACCTCAATCTGGACCACATGATCTTGATCCAAGGGGGCGTGTAGAGAGAGGTGGGAGGGGGGATTTGCAAAATCACCGCCCACCCTTAATCACAGCAAGATCACTTTTGCAAATCCCCCTCCCACCTCTCTCTACGCGCCCCCTTGGATCAAGATCATGTGGTCCAGATTGAGGTTTGCATAGTTTGCACGGGAGGTTGGTTTGCACCTGATACGTTGCCTTCTTGTAAACCTTTTTCTTTTTTTGACAATCTTTTCAGGAAAAACACAACCCTTTCTGAGCAGATGATTGTAGATGTTGCTGAAGCCTAAAACCGGGAAATTTAACCACTGCGACTAAAAATAATCCTACGAAGAATACCAATTACTGTACTATTTCTTGAAGAGACGTGCATATACAGAATTAAATTACTCTACCAGAAAAACGGTGTCGGTTCATGTTTGCATGAACCTCAAGAAATATACTTTTTTTTTGGAACAAACCCCTGAAAAATTTCATCGTACCTCTGCAAAAGTGGGACAGAAATACACTTCCACTCTTGAGAAACTTGTTCAAGAGTACCCCATTTGACTTACACAAAGAATACACGGTACTAAGAACATATATGATGTATTAGGTTTTTAGCAAAAGCATGGGCCAGGTGTTTATTCCATCATATTTCTCTACTTCAAAACAATTGATATCTTAAGAACTATGCAACAACTTTATTTTAGCTTGAACAAACTAAATTTATGGAAGCGGGTTAAGCCGCGATGGGTTACACAGAAGCGGAGCATGCGATCGCCGCGGTCATCTTCCTCCTTGCACCTCCACTGCCTCCGCCCGCCCTTAGCCCACAGCTCCAGCAGCCTCGCTGTTACACCGCCTCTCCACCCCCACCCTCCCATAATCCAGTAGGCACGTGGTGCCACTGCCTCGGCTCCACTCACCACCGCACCCACCACCTGTGGTCAGCGGCACTACGGCCCTGTTCGGATTCGACTAGTCCTGTCACATCAGATGTTTCAACGCTAATTAAGAGTATTAAACGTAGACTAATTATAAAACTAATTGCACAGATGGAGGCTAATTCGTGAGATGAATCTACCAAGCCTAATTAGGCTTACTAGATTCGTCTCACGAATTAGCCTAGGACTTTTGCTATTAGTTTTATTATTAGCTCATATTTAATTCTTTTAATTACCATACGAATATCCGATGTGATAACGGCTAAACCTTAGCTCAAGGATCCAGACACAACCTATGCTGCCTCAGCACCCCACCCACCCACCTGAGCCCACCATTGGGTTGGCCTTTTGTCGATATATAAGGTCGGGGAGAAAAAGCAGCCGCTAGCAACCCCAAACCCTCTAATCCGGTGGCGGCGTGACGATAGTGGGTCACAAGCTGTGTGAGTGTGAGTGCACGATCCGTTGGTAGTTAGAGTTTACGAATTTATAAGTATATATATATAGTTAGATCCATTGTTTACGAATTTATAAGTATATATATAGTTAGATCCACTCTATGAATATGGTTGCAACAACATCTCCAACAGATTGAGAAAACCAATCTCATTTCCCTTTATTTCTGGTTAAAGGGGATTGAGATGGAAAAACCCCTCTCCAACAGATCCTTTTTTATTCCCCTTTTTCTTTAGTTTTTTTTCAATCCCTTTTAACTCCCCTCCTCTCCCCTTTTTAAGAGCCACTTTGGGAGCCCAAATCCCCGCCGGGATCCCGGCCTTTCCCCCGGGCTGGGCTCCCCGCGCGGATTTGTGGCCCGGGCGAAATGTTCGGACCATTTGGTAGCCCACCTCACGGGGCACGGCGACCCTATCCTCCCGTTTTCCCCGGGGCAACGCTCCCCCACCTCGACCCATCGGGTGCAGCTTCCCTGTCTCACACGCAACGGGAGGTCGACGCTTCGTGAGTCCAGACGCTTCGCCGCCGCTCCCCTCCCCTCCCCTCCCGATCCCGGCGTCACCGCTCCGCTCCCGATCTCGACACCGCCGCTACCCCTCCCGCTCCTGGCCCCGCAGCTCTGATTCTCCATCCCAGCGTCGACGCCCTTCCACCTCCGCCTCCGCCTCCACTTCGAACTGTGCCGACGCCCTTCCACCTCTGCTTCCGCTTCGATCTGCACCGACGTCATTCCACCTCCGTGTCCGCGTCCTCTCCCGCAGGTGAGTCCGCCCACTCTCCCATCTACCTTGGTCGCTAGGGTTTCTTCTCTCCGCTCCTCACATTGTTGAGTGGGGTCGGGACTCTGATACTCATTGTCTGTCTAACAGAACCAGCCACATCAGGCCAACAGAAAACTGTGCAAGTGTAAACCAATCTGAAACTATGGTTACTTCATCTGGTTTGCTTCGTAGTGTGTCTATATCAGTGAAACGTACCCTGCTTGCGTTGCGTCTAGCTACTTTGTGAAGAATTTCCATTGCTGTACCTGCATACTTCCTGGTACGGTGAATAATTTTGTTGCCACATGTTCATACTTCATCTGGTTTGCTTCCTAGTGTGTCTATAATTTTGTTGGAAGTTAATTCGGTTTTATCATCTGAAATCTGATAGATTTTCACTGTTTTTTTATGATGTAGTGCAGACTACATTGATCCAAAAGTGCAGACCACTTCAATATTTGCTTCTATCCTGAGATCATAACTCAGTCATACTTCACTATCCAGATACGCATATTTACTTATATTCTAAGATTTGGTGCACTGTTTTTTTATTGCTGGTGATGAAAACATAGTCATATTTATAGCAGCAATTTGCTGTTCAGGTCATCTCTTGCAGTATCTGTAGTTTTTGGATATACATTAGATAATGGACTCTTGGGAGGAGGCAGTTAGGCAATTCATGTTAGAGGAGGAAAAAGAGGACGATGAACTATTTCTAGTTATGGTCCCTGCTCTTCAGTTATGTCTATATGAAGAGAGAAAGCCAGAGCACACCTCATCTCTAACCGGTGCAATGAAAGTCAGAAAAATCTTAGAAGGCCATGAAAATTGGTGCAAAGTAGAGTTTCGGATGGAGCCCGAGATATTTAGAGCTACAGCCCATTTTTTTAGAGTGGAAAATCTACTGCATGATACCCGCGGAGTTAAAATTGAGGAGAGTTGGCAATGTTTATGTTCATGCTCTCTCACAATGCTAGCACCGATAGGTTGAAGAAGGAGTTTCAACATAGTGGTGAGACAGTACATAGGAAAATAACGGAGGTCTTCGATATAATTCCAGCACTTACTCATAGATTTGTGAAGCTTCCAAATGTGAACCAAACCCACATGAAGAGTGCATCAGATACCTGATATATGCCTTTCTTCCAGAACTGCATTGGTGCCATTGATGGAACACATATCCCTATCACCATTGCACAAGATAAGGCCCCTCCTTACAGAAATAGGAAAGGAACGTTATCACAGAATGTGATGTGCGCATGCGACTTCGATCTGAACTTCACTTTCATCTCTTGTGGGTGGGAAGGATCTGCATCTGTTGCTGGAGTCCTACGCTATGCTCGTATGAGGGGGTTTGAAGTTCCGGTGGGGAAATTTTATCTTGTAGATGGTGGATACGCAAATACTCCCTCATTCATTGCTCCGTACCGAGGAGTTAGGTACCACCTCAGCGAGTTTAGGAGGCATGGTGGGTATGCAAACTATAAAGAACTGTTTAACCATCGGCATGCACAGCTTCGTAATCATATAGAAAGGGCCTTTGGGGTGCTAAAAAAGCGGTTTTCAATTCTAAAAGTGGGGACATTTCATCCAATCAAGAATCTGATTAAAATTCCAGCAGCAGCAGCAATGTTTCACAATATAATCAGAGGACAAAATGGTGATGAAGGGTGGCTAGATCACCAACCAAATAATATCAACCCATCTGATTACATAGAATTGCCAAAGGGGGATAGTAATTCCCCAAGTGAATTGAAGTCGGTTGATGGAAGCACCCTACGTGACCAAATTTCTTAGCAGATGTGGGCTGCCTACAATAATTAGGTAGCTAACCTAGTGATTGCTCATTTGCAACTACCTATATTTGTATCATGTTTTTGATTTCTCATTTGCAACATCTATCTATATTTCGATGTTTACAAACCTAGTGATATATTTGCAGCTATGTCAACACCAAGGGCAACATGGAGTTACACCTACGAGAAAGGGTTTGTTGATATACTGATAGACCTATCCAAGGTCAGAATGTTGAAGGGACAAAATGGCTGGACAGCTGAGGGATGGAGAAGTATTACAAATAACTTCAAGGAGATGTTCCCAGCGGCAAATTTCAGTAAACAACTGATTCAAGAAAAAGAAAAAGAACTTAAAGAAAACTACAAGATAATACGCCAAGCAAGGAAAAGTGGAGGTGGATGGAATGAAGCAATGGGCATGATAATTGCTGAACCAAAAATTTGGGAAAAACTAATCTTGGTAGGTTCTCTCTATCCAAACAACAAGTATTTTATGTTTTTGTTGCAAAATACAGGACAATTCTAAAGTGGCTAAGTTCCAAAAGAAGGCGTTTCCACTCTTTAGCAAATTGGAGTTGTTACATGAAGTTAAGGGCTTTGTTAATTTTGAGTTTGGCACTAGCTAAGATATTTTTTCTTTCTGTTACCTAATTGAATAAGTTTTGCATTGACATGTTTCATTTTTGTTCAATAGGAAGTATCGCCACAGGAGATTTGTGTTTTACATCAACTGAGCCTGCACCTCAAAGAATAGAGCCTCCACCTAAAAGAACCGAGCTTCCACCTCAAAGAATCGAGCCTCCATCTCAAAGAACTGAGCTGCATTTGGAGCCTCGACCTCAAAGAAGCAACTCTGATCAAACTACACAAGCACACTATGGCATGGGTTCCATGGGCAGAAATCCATTCAGTTCTGGGCTTGATGGTATAGAAAGCACTAAAGTTCAATGAGCTCCATCCAACCACAATTCAGAGGAGCGAGATGGTGGTAGTGGAAGGAAAAGAAAACAAAGTCAGATAGCAGCAAAGCTGAGGGATTACATTGAGATTAGAAAGAGTCATATAGAAAAAAACTATGGAAAAGCTGGATGAGAAGAAGAGAATCCAAGATGATTATTCTGTTGAGAAATGTATTGATATGGTGGACAAAATGGAAGACGTCACTAATGAGCAAAAGGCAGATGCAAATGAGCTATTCCAATGTGAGATGAATAGGCAAATCTTTATGAAGACTAAAAATCCAAACGTTCGGCTCAATGAAGAAAAAGATTTCTCAGGTATTCAGCTCAATCAAAAGCTCTGTTTTAGATTCTGTTTATTGATGACTGCAATGCGGTTCTGAACTATGTGCGTGCTCTTGATCTAAAAACAATAGGTAGTTTCCTTGGTTCAGCATTTGCCTTGCCGCTGGTACCATGATATAGATATTAAGTCTGTGAATTGTTTCTCTTGAAGTTTGACTAGCTGAATTGCTTGCTGCACGTCGATGCATCTGTGTGTGTTGCTTGCTGCTTTTATGCTAGAGATAGTACTCCAAGTAGTACCATGCTTGTGTGTATGCATCTACTAGCATGTTTTATGGAAAGTAGCAGCAATTGAAAACTGCAAGTGAGTGCTACTGCACACACACTGTGCTAAAATGATTAAAATCAGCCTGTTGTGTTTTTCCTGCTGCCTCCCTCTTTCTTCTGCAGATACTTTGAAATGTGCATTAGTACTTAAATTGACTTAGCCCTTTGCCCACTGCGCTTCCCTTTCTTTAGGTAGCTAGGATTGGGGGCTTATCTTGAATTCAATGGGGCACCATTCAGTTTTGTTAAGAACTTAGGATGGTGAAGTATCTGTGAGTAGTTAATGGTTATTATACAGGGTCAAGGTTTTCAGCCTGTGACTGAAAGTTCACCAGTTCTTTATGAAGGCAATGAAATAATCTTGAATAAATCGATTTTACTTGCGTGTTGCTGTTGCTATTGGCCCTGTTTGGAACAACGGTCCAGAGAAGCGCTTTTCAGATAAGCTGCACAACCATTGAAAATGCGCTTATTTGAAAAGCAAGTCTGGATTAGCTTCTGCGTTTTAATACAAATGGGGGTGGTGGGGAGAAGCGCGGCCAGAAAAAGCTGAAAAAAAGCACGCCATTTGGCTACTAGTTTTAGCTTATTTTGGCCATAAGCAGAATTTAAGCTAATCCAAACAGGGCCATTATGTGATCAACACTGATTAATTTTTGTTTTATTGCTTATATGCCAGGATGAGTGAGTGATGAGAACAAAGAGGCAAGGAGAGAATGGTTGAGGGAAGGTCGTCGATTCTGAGATAATAGAGCGTAGTTAAAATTATATTATGTAGTCGATTCTGTTGTCTCAATTTCTAGGAGACATCATGTTCCTTATTATGGGTTAGCTTGATGACTTGGCAATACATTTTGCTTGTTTATCTGTATGTCATCACGAATGGGCTGAAAAATGCATTTTTTTTGTACAAGAGAAAAGTGATGCATTTTTTTGCTTGTTTATCTGTATGTCATCACGAATGGGCTGAAAGATGCATTTTTTGCTATTACTGTATAAGCGTGACCCTTGGTTATACTACTGTCATCATGTGTGCTTAGCTCCTGTCAGCAGCAGGTATTAACCCTTGGTTCTCCAAATAGCAGCAGGGATTTGCTACCCTGGTGGAAATCTCACCCAGGGAAAAATTAACAGGAGCAGAATCCCTGCCAGGGGCTATGGTTTTGTCTCCCCTCGCTCCCAAAGTAGCCCTAAAGGGGATTTGCCCCTCTCCCCTTTCCGTCCCCTTTTTTTCTATTCATCTCAGCCGCATGATTTCTTGGCCCTGCAAGAATCTTGGAGCACAATTGTCAGATGAGATAGAAAGGGGAAAGGGAAAAGGGGATCTGCTGTAGCCACTCTCCCGAATATTTTGAATTGGTGAAAGGGGGTTCCCTATAGCTAGAAAAAAGGGAAAAGAGAACTGTTGGAGATACTCTAAGTACTTTCCTTCTTTTTTATTAATGTATTTGAAGTATTACCATTTCATTGAATCATTGGTTCCATTAAGATCATGACGATGATGATCAAAATCATCAAACACCCCCAAGACGTCCGTAAGCTTTCATCAACACGCCACTGTTAATTTGTTAAATGATTTCCACAGTTTATATGTATGCCCTGGGCGTACTCATATGATATAAACTTCCAGCGTGAGCCAAACTCAAAGCAGGGAACCTGACTCCCTGAGTATCTGACTAATGGCGGCGAGTCGCTGCCCATCGGTTAGCACGAGATCACGACCGAATTAACAAAGGGTGACCAGAGATAACCCGAATTCAGCGGGCCGAGGAGGCCCAGCGGCGTGGCGTCAGCGGCCCAACAAGACCCTCTCGCCCAGCCTGTACGACACGTAGGCATCAACGCAGGCGGACCCGATCTGGCGCCGCTCGAGGTCACGCTTCTCCCAGTCGCTCATGCCGACGCCATCGGGCTTCTCCAAGTTGAGGCCCAGCACCTCCTTGGCGTACTCCTTGAGATCCAGCTTATCCAGGCCCACGAGGCCCATGTAGTCGTCGCAGGGGCCCGCCAGCTCCACGGGCGCGGCGCACACGAGGCCGTGGTCGGCGGCCAGCCTCGCGGCGGCCTCCACGGCGCCGACGCCGACGAGCCGCACCCGTGGGTCGCGGAGGAACGCCCTGAGGACCTCGGGGACGCGGCCGAGGTACAGCAGCTGGAGGACGAGGCAGCCGGCGCCGCCGCCGGCGTAGAGCTGGAGGACGGCCGCCCTGCTGGGGGCCATCCACGCGGGGCCACGGGCGGGCTGCTTGTTCCACTTGCAGTCGAGGCCGACGACGAGCGGCGCGCCGCGCGGGTGGGAGGCGCGGAGGCCCCGCACCCAGGCGTCCGCCACCGCGGCGTCGCGGGTGACGGTGACCGCGATCTCGACGGAGCCGAGGCTGTAGGTGGAGACGGAGAGGTAGGCGCGGCCGGACGGGATCGCCCTCGGCATTCTGGCTGCTGATGATCGGGGGCGCATGCATGAACTGATCGCATCTAGTTGATTTGATTGGCACTTCCTTTTCTTTTGGAGACAACCGTCCCCCCGTTTGGATAAAACCCTAAATCAACTCGTTACAGAGAGTCGTGTGTGGCGGTTTTTATACCTCCCCGTCCAAAATATATTAGCCAAAGACTAATTTGACTAATATAAATGAACAAAAAAGAGAGCTTAGAAAAAGAGTTAGGAGTACGTGTTTGTGACAAAAATGATATCACGTGTCATTTTTAGGAAAACCTAAACATGGTGATAACCTTAGCTTCAAATTCGGAGTAAGAGTATGTGCTCTCTCACTTGCTTCTACATAGGTTTGTCTCTCGACTCTACCGTCTAATTGTAACTTTATTCTATTACTCATAATCAAACACTAATAACAGTAGTAACTTAAGGCACGACAAAAGGACAAAAAGAACTTTTAACTTATAGTAACAGAGAAAGTTGTGACGAAATCCTTTCACTACGAGAGAACTTCATATTGGTGCGCGCACGTTAGTGCCGGTCGGGCTGGAGCCGGCACTAATGTCAGCATTTAGTGCCGGCTCCAGGAAACAGTGCCGCGGAGCCATGTTAGTGCCGGCTAGATCCTCCAACCGGCACTAACGTGTGCTTCCCCAGCGATCAACACTGACAGGCCAATGGCCAAATGCCAAGTTAGTGCCGGCTGGGGGCTCTAGCCTGCACTAACTTGGCTCAGGCATTTTAGTGCCGGCTAATGGCTCCAGCCGGCACTAAACTTTGCAACTTAGTGCTGGCTAAATCTCCCAGCCGGCACTAAATTGCCTCGCGCATGCAAAGAGCTCGGGCTTCTCCTCTCTCCCGTGGCGTGTTAGAGGGAAGGTGCTGCCCATTTTTTCTAAATTTTGTGTGGATTTCACTCATCTAAGTGCGTCAAAAGGTTAGCAACTTCATCCTCTCTTCTATCACGATGTTTATTTTTCGTTTCATGGTTTCTAGATAGAGAAATTAGTGATTTTAAGGATGAGGGGAAATGAGCACGATTTTTTGAATTTTACATTAATATGAGCTATGTAGAATTGCTTTCTTGCTATTTAGTGAATGTTTACTAGATATTTTGCCTATGACACATGTAGAGTGATTTGTTTTTGAATTATTTCATTGTGACATGTGTGTAGCAATTTTTACATAATTTCACCAACAATTTGTGTAGAATTTCAACAATAATTTGTGGAGAATAATATACTATAGTCACTTGTTCAAACCGAGAGAATTATATTCTAATAAAGTGATAATTTCAAGTGTTCAACTAACAAGACGTGATAAAACACAAAGAGGATGCCAAACTTCGGGTAGTTCGGTACCGGAGTGTATTACCCGAATTACCCAAACTAATTTTGGGTAATCAAAATCGCTATCCGAATTTGGGATCGGGTACCTCGGGTTCGGGTAATTCGGGTCCGGGTTTGGGTAATTCGGGTACGGGTAATGGGTATTGGGTATTTTGCCCGGGCTTAGTTGGATGTTGCGAAATTTATGTTTCTTTGAATAAATTCTGTTGGATCACATTTATTCATGTTATTTTCTACTGTACTTTATGTCATTTATTATGGATAAATTTATTGCAGATGAACCGGCAATGGATGTACGGTTCTGGAGCACCTTGGCCTGGGTTTATGGCCTACGAACGTTTCTCGATGCGGCAATGGCCAACAAGTCACCAAAGGGTTTAATGTGTTGTCCATGCACCATTTGCCAAAATAAAAAGGAATACAGGAATAAAGATACATGGCCTGATAGCATTTATTTGAAACATTGTAAGAAGTGCGGATACATGGGCCATCGCCTATTAGCTACACATAATTGCAAATGGTAGTAGATTTGTTAATTTACTTTAGTTACTATTCTTGTTGTGTAGATATAATTAACAGTATGCTAAGAAATTTAAGGTACCCATTTTCGTTACGTTATTCTGATTATTAAGCCTATAATAAATAAAATTACAAATATAAAAAAGAAAATTAAGAAAGAATTGATGCGAGATGAAAAATTGATCGTGACAGGTTAGTGCCGGTTGGGCTTAGTAGCCGGCACTAACGTGTCCGCGGTGCAAGTTAGTGCCGGCTGCTAAGTCCAGCCGGCACTAATCTGTCACCTATATACCGCGAGGGCCACCTGCTGTTCCCCAAGTTCAGATCGACGTCTTCCGCCGCCCCGGCCTCTCTTCCCCACCCCCGTCGCCGCCGCCCGCTGTCCCCGTCGCCGCGACGACCCCGCCCCGTCCCCGACGCCGCTCCCTCGCCGTATCTTCGTCCCCGACGCCGGCCCCGCCCTCCCCACCACCCCGCCGCCTTCTTCGCGCGTGCGGTGCCNGCCGCGCCGCCCCGGCCCTTCCATGCCGGCCGTCGTCCCCGCGCGCCGCACGGCCCCGCCCCCGCGCCGTCGTCCCCGGCGAGGCCGACGTGTACTTCGGACCGGTAACTTCAAATCAAATCCAGCTCTGATCTGGCATTGAAATAAAAATCTACTATACTGTGAATCTCTTCTCAGTTCTCACTAGCACGCATGCATCCATAAAATTGGAACTTTTACATGGCCAGCAGGTGTGTTCTTGTCCAAAATGGGTATTTGGGCATGTATTGTTCATCCTGCTAGCTAGGCTGGTGTATCTTTTACATGGGCGGCAGCTAAGATTGTCATGGGCGGCAGCTAAGATTGTCGATGCTTTCAAAAATACGAAGCAACACCACTAAAGTGAATACACAGTAATATATCCATTAATTGAATTTTGTATCTCTAGTAGTGATTGGAAGGTCATTTAACTTCATCCTGGTAGTGCACATATGAGATCAGCTACCAAATGCTCTCATGCACCTGCTCATACATATTTTGCGGGGAATGTGTTTTGCATTGTCCTGCACCCATGGGAGAAAAAAAAGGCTTAGTTGGGCGGGTTTGATTCAAAGGAATTAAAGATGAGCTCAAAGTAGTCCACAGAAAACCTTGCAAGTCTAAGCGAGAACCAACTAGGTGTCTTGGAGAATATTTACCTTTTACCTAATTTTCATCTCAAAATGCAGGGATAACCACCAGATATACCTACCTGAGAAATTGGTAGAAAAAAATTAGTGTATCAGCTCACTACACTCATCTTATGGTACTCATCTTCCTAAAAGAAAGTGTAGAAAAAAATAGAGTGAAATGTTATGGTACTCATCTTCCTAAAAGAAAGTGTAGTTGAATTTTCCCCATCACTAATTTTTGCTCTGGTTTCTGTGAACATGGGCAATGCATTTGTTAAATATGTGCATTATCAAATGAACTCTCTGATTTTCACAGGAGCCAATTGTCCCTCATATACCTACCCATGTTATAATATTAAAATTGTTCTGGTTAATTGCAGAGCTGTTATTGGAACTGAACTAGTATTCCTTTTCTTTTACACTTCTGCATTCACACATCTTTGTTATGAGGATGCATTCACACATCTTTGTTATGAGGATTCATTCACACTCTGATTTTTTTTCGAACCTGTCCACACAGAGTTTGGTCCTCAACTCAATTTTAGTTTGATCGGGCAAGCTGTTCACCAATTTTGATCATCAACGATTCCTTGTGACAGAGGTTCTGTTTCTTTCTTGTCTTTTCTGTTTACTGTCACAGGTTCGTATATTAGATATTTGGACTTGGTATAAATTAGTAGAAAATAGCAGAAATCATTAGTACAAATATATAATATTGTGTATACTAGAATTATATTGTTTGCTACTACAATTTATTTTATTTTGTTGATAATGACTGAAAATACTAAAAAATATTTGGTTAAGTATAAATTACCTTAGAGATCATAGATAATAGAAATCACCAGTACAATAAATGACCTTAGTCTTAATGTTTTTTTGCTGGTAATTACCGAAAATACTGGACTTAATGTTTTTTATTGTTCTAGCTAGTGGAAATGGACTGTATGGACGACCAAGAGGACGTAATGCACGAGCTCATTCGTGGCAGTGAAGAAGCTATGTGCGGATTCAAGAAGCTCATACTGGACTTAATGTTTTTATTGTTCTCATCGAACTGGCTCGTGTCAGGGCAATTCAAGAAGCTATGTGCGGATTCCTGCCGATGAAGTCATAAATCCCAACGGGGAATTTTATGGCGATCCCCGTGTAAGCGTAGCCAAAGAAGATCGGCGTATTTTTATTGACTACCGTTGATGCTTAATTTGTAATATCTGAAATACTCTCTAAGTACTTGCAAGTGTTGTGTATGAACTCTATGTATCTGCTTAATTTATAATATTAGTGTGACATCGTCCTATAATATATCTGCTTGCCAAAGAGTATGAGTACGTAGTTGCATATGGTACAAATACGCATAGCAATACGTATAAATAACAAAAAGAAAAACAAAAGAAAAGGAAAAGGTAAAAGAAAAAAAAAGAATTTAGTGCCGCTTGGTGTTACCAGCCGGCACTAAACTGCCTGGGTGGGTGCTGGCGGGGTCACGCAAGTTAGTGCCGGCTGGGAAGACTAGCCGGCACTAAACTGCGCATGTTAGTGCCGGTCCCCGTGAGTGCCGGCCAGAGGGACCGCCCTGTGACCGGCACCGATATGCGATTCTCCTGCAGTGTTTCCTTGAAGTCACTTCACAAAATTCATTTCTACGTGTACAGCTTAGCTAAATAGAACATACACAGTATGATCTTCTAAGATGGCATCGTCTAAGCACCCTTTGGTTGCGCTTTCTATACATGGAATTCAGGATGTGGCCTCCCGGGGACATCTTCTCTTTTTTGGCCTGTCGTTGTGAAAAGTGTGTATTCTTTCTTTTGAGCACTGAATTATTATATTAGTAATATCTGACTTAAGTTTGGTGAATTATGTAATCGAGTTTAACAAAAATATTGAAGCGTCTTAGATGAGAAACAACCTGGATGGCGGGTGGTCTGCAATAGTTAATCTAAATGGGTATTAAGCTGAAAGATGTAATTATCTTCTTCGGCCTCACTAGCCAAAGACAACCCATGTAGACATCTATATAATATGGAACCTTTTTTATTTGATGGAATATCTTCTATTTTTCTACTATCTTCGTTCCGAATTGTAAGTCATTCCAAGATTTTTGGAGAGACAATCCATTTTAAGTTTGACTAAAATTATAAAGATGATTACAAAGACTTACGGTACCAAGTAGATATATAAAAATATATTTAATGAAGAATCTAACGTTACTTATTTGGTATGATAATGTTGGTACTTATGTATAAATTTAGTCGAACTTGAGATGGTTTAACTTTTCAAGAAAATTGGAATGGCTTACAATTTACAATGGAGGGAGTATTTGTTAATTTGGCACTATGTTGAACAAATTTCCCAAATAACTTCTTAATGAAGGAATAATCTTTACTTTGACATGTTTGTAAGTTTGTTTTGTTCATGACTCATTATATAACTTAGTTAGGCCATCCCAACCCAAGACACTACTAAGTAGTTTCTATTATTGCCCTGTCATATAGACATTACCATGGAATATATTCTTCCAATACATAGTTTATTCAAAATAAATCATTGTCTAAACTCCTCTTCTCTCTCCTTTACTCCCCCAATCCCTCTCTTTGTTTTTTTTGTTTTTGTGTAGACATGATTTCTTGCATTAGAAACCATTTCCTTCTCTCCCCTCTTTAATTCTATTGCCACATCACCACGATACTTATATGACGCCCTAATTAATGCTATGGAAACTATCCTAAGATGTCCTTAATCTTCATTTAAATATGCTAGCGTGCGATTTGTCTACCTAGCATAGATCTTTTGCACTTTAGAGTAAGGTAAGGTCTACCTTTGTTCTAACCCGACTCTGTAATTTGTTTTAATTTCTATCTAAATACTGTATCCTGTTCATTTTTGAAATACTTTCTTCGTCTCACAATAGGTTTTTTTATGTTTTATACTAAATCAAACATTTTTTATCTTACCATTAATTCTTAAAAGTCCATACAGTTTAACAACACAAATTATATATTACGAAACTATTTCTCACGGAGAATCTAAAAACGCAAACTATACAAAATTTTAGAATGCACATAATGGTTAATTTACAATAACGCGATTTTGTATATTATGCAAAAATTTCGCATATGAATTCGAACTAAATATTTTTTTCGCCAAACAAAAAAATGATATTTTCTCGCCGGCTCGTTTTACTTTTTTTTCCTGTCGCGGGAAACGTTCGGAGCTAGTGCTTCGGGAATTTTTTTTTATTTTTTAACCCTTTTTAAACTGAAATTTTAAAAATAACCCCAGCCGAACTGTATTTCCAACAAGTAACCCTTTTGGTCGCGCCACAACTCATGGCGCGACTGAAGAGGGAGACGCGCCAGAGCATGTGGCGCGACTGCGCTGCCACGTCGGCCGGCCCGGCTGCGGGCGGCCAGCGCGGCTGCTGACCTGGATAGGCGAGTCGCACCACATGCCATGGCGCGACTGAGTCACGCCAAAGGTCGTGGCGCGACTCGCCTGTTTACAGATGGCCAGCCGAGCCCCTTTCTTCTTCCTCCTCCCATTCTTTCTCCTCCCACCCGAGCTCAGGCTCTCCCATGGCGCCCCCTCCGAACCCCTCCTTCTAGATCCCCCTCTTTCTTCCACGGATTCGAAGGGGAAACGGTGGGAAAACATTCCGAGAAGGTAACTCCTCCACTTTATCCGTATAGATTTGTGCCATTTGCTTGTATTCCTTGGCATTTGAAACCCTAGGGTTTGGGATGGATTTAGTAAATTAGTACGAAAGGGGTAAGATTAGTTGAGCGTTATCGTGTAATTGATTCATGGCAACGCTTTTGTATCGTGTAGTTTATGTTTCATGTAACGATTTCGATGAGATTTTAGTGGGTAGATATTGTTGTTAATTTTTTCAAGAAATGGGAATTATGATTTAATGTAGATCATTTGTAGAATGGTCTTTTTATGTGAGGTTGTTATACGTAGTGGACTGACATTTGGGTATATTTGGTATTTTAGTAGTTTTTGTATAAGTCCATTAATGGTAATGGTAATGTGCCCATTAAATGTGTGTAGATGGATCGCTTAGTTCGTTACTTCTCCGGCGGTTCGGTTAATGAGAATGGAGAGTTTGAGAGGATGAAACATGAGGTCACAAGATTTGATAGCCCTCCTTCATTTGATGAAGTTTTTGTTCGAGCTAGCTCAATTTTCCTAGTTGATCAAGAACATAGTAAAATAATCCTACATGGTAGATTCGATGCCGGTGACCAAAGGGCTCATTATGTGCTTATGAGAATTTCATGTAGCGAAGATTGGGCTTTTTATAAGGAGTTAGTGAAAGGGTCCCAAGTTGGTTGCGCTGAGTTGGTAGTTGAAGTTCGTGAGAGTGTCTTGGTACAAACTAATGATAAGGTGGGCGAAGATGAGGACGACGAAGAATATGACGTTGACATGAGAAATGAGCCAGATTCAGATGATGATTGTCTTGTGAACAATGACTTTGACGAAGGCACATTTGATGTTGAGGACGAAGATGATGATGATGATATCTCTGCGGGATCAGAAGAAGAGGAAGAAGAAGAAGAAATGAGAGAAGCGTTAACCCAAGAAGAAGTGTTTGAGCCAACTCCAGTCAATGAAGCACCATTTGTTGAGCCAACACATGGTGTGCAAACACCGGCTTAAGAACCAAGAGTGGTAGTTGAGCCGAGCTATGTTGTGCATCGGCGCTTGTTTGTTCAACCATCTCCTATGGTTGAACCGTCCTCTAGTATGGCTACAATTTCCGGTGGTAGATTGGCTCCTCTCACAATGGAGGAGTTGAGACAACTTAGAGCAGTTCATGTGGGTGTTCCAGAGGTTCCTCTCTTCCATGCACCTCCTAAGAAGGCATATTGTCCATCTGGCTTGCGTCTTAATTCTCTCGAGCCTGACAGTGGTCAAGAGTTGATACAGAGAGGGATGACATTCGACAGCATTGAGGAGCTGAAATTCTTTTTGAGGGACTACTCGGTGCGGCACCATCGTCCATACGATGTGGTGCACTCTGACTCTAAGTTGCGGTACACAATACGATGCGAAGTTGATTGTGGTTGGAAGGTATGGGCACGTCCATTGACCGATGAAAGGCAGAAGTGGAGAATAACTAAAGTGCAGCAGCCTCACACATGTGGTACCTCCCGACCAAATCACGAGCACTCTCAGTGTACGGCACGATATATCGGAGGCCGGATTGCTTCATTGGTGTATGCTGACCCTGACATTTCGGTGTCAGCGCTCATTGAAGCAATTGTCGGATTCACTAATTATCGGGTGATGTATGGCAAGGCATGGAGGGCTAAACAACACGCCATGGCCATGCTGTGGGGTGATTGGATTGATGCCTACATAGGGTTTCGCGGATTCTACATGCTATTGCTCATTATAATCCGGGGACGAAGTGGTGCACAAGCACCACAGGAGCAGTGGAGTTGCACAATGGGGTAATGAAGGAAGTAATGCAGCGTGCTTATTGGTGCTTTCCACAATGTGCAGAGGCATTCAAACATTGCAAGCCGGTGATTAGTGTTGATGGCACTTTTTTGACCGGGAAGTATAGGGGGACTTTGTTGATTGCAACAGGAATGGACGGGGAGGATCGTTTGTTACCGCTCGCCTTTTCTTTGGTGGAGAGCGAGAATAATGAAAGTTGGTCTTGGTTCCTTCATTTGGTGCGTAGGGATGTGGTTGGAAGGGATCGTAAGATTTGCATAATTTCTGATAGGCACCAAGGCATTCTAAACGCAGTACAAGAGCACGTTGATGGTTACCAACCGATCGTGCACCGTTGGTGCATGCGCCACTTTGCTGCAAACATATGGCATAGGCATAAAAACAAGAAAGTAATAAAACAACTGAAGTTGGTGTGTTCATCGAAGGCAGAGAAAACTTTTGGCATACGGCTTGCGAAACTTAAGGAAATGATGAATGAACAAGCGACCGAGTGGCTTGAGGGTCAAATGGAAAACATCCATAAGTGGTGCAATGCTTTTGACGAAGGTGGTTGGAGGTTTGGTGTGTGCAATACTAATATCTCTGAAGTGCTAAACAAGGTACTTAAAGGGATTCGCGGCATGCCTGTGTCAGCCATTGTTGAGTACACCTTCTACAAGGTCAACTCTTACTTTGTTAAAAGGTGGCAGAAAGCGAAGAGTCAAATTGATGCGAGGCCAAACCAGATTTAGAGGGGCAAAGGTGCGGCAAAACTTCTAGCTACGGAAGAGGAAAAAGCGAATACCATGGCCGCGGAGTTGTTTGACCCTAACACTTATGTGTACTCCGTTAGGACCGCAAATGCTCTAACAGTGGGTGGAGAGAGTACAGGTGGTCGTATATACAAGGTTGATCTCACACACGTGACTTGTACTTGTTGCGTACCGCAGTTGTTGCATGTCCCTTGCTCCCATATGATCGCTTCGTGCCGTGTACGAGGAGTGGATCATCGGGCCCCCTTATATACCTCTCAATTTTACTTGAAGTCTACCGTGTTGAAGACCTGGACACCCCAATTTGAGCCCTTACTTGACCTTTCTGTTTGGCCAATGTATAACGGTCCTGAGTATATACCGGATAGTACCACAAAGAAAGACAAGGTTGGGATAAGGAAGAAAAAGCGTCTCCGAAATGAGATGGACGCCTCAAATGGTTATGGAGATGATATGTACGGTTACGGGGACTTCAACCAAGACAAGTCCACTATACTTTGTGGTATATGCCACAAACCAGGGCACCGCATGGAACGGCACAAAGAGGGCCCAAAAAATTTGCATCCTACGAAAAGAAATAGACCTCCTAACCAAAGAAGACAACAAACCAGAACAAGTACTAGTGGGGTAAGAATTAACCAGTTTGAACAAGTTGAGAAAGTGTTTACTTGCATGTTTGTCCAATTTACTAGTTGCATTGTAAGTTTTACTTTTATTTTGTTCATAATGTGAAATGTTGTGTTTGTTTACAGTTTGATGGCGAGACGCAAGGATGAATACATACGGTATCCCACAGTGTCATGTGAGGATGCTGCCGTGCCCCCACCCCCCGGTCCCAGTCCCAATTTGTGAATGCAAATATCCGGCGGAGGTAAAGCAATCCATATGGCCGACCACAGCCGGTAGAGCTTACTACAAGTGCCGGACGAAGTGGGGTTGTGGTCGTCCCAAATACGGTGGGGACCCCTATGCTTGGAACCCCCGCCCATGCAGATTCTTTCAATGGATTGATGGCCCCGACAAGTTTGACCCTCGGATCTGTCTTTTCCCATATGATGAGGAGGAGACAAAACCATACCATGAGTTCAAGAGGTGGGTGCCTCCACCACCTAATCCACCTGTGATGACATGGGAACAAAAGCAAGCGGCAGCATGCATCCACGTGAAGAACCCTCCCTTATGCCATTGTGGTATTCCTTGCAAGATTCAGCATCCCAACCTAGAGCTTCCCGTAAAATTCACCCCATTCTTCCGTTGCAAGCTAAGGACCGATGTAAGTTTGTTTTGTGAGTGTGCTAATTTTGTTGTGCATGACTTTTTATTGAACATATCGTTTTGATATTGTACAGATATATTTTTTTGCAGGATGGGTGGCCCATGTGTGACTTTCAGGAGTACATCTATGGCCCCAAGGCTCATTGGTACACCAAGGAGGAAATCCTTGCATTTGAGAGCGGAAAGGAGAGGTGGCCATGTGAGAGGGCCCCTAGATCTCGTTGCAAATGTGGGATTTTGGCTCGACGGGGTGTTGTTCCAACGGAGTTGGGCTATGGATGGTATTGCGGAAACTCATATGGAGACTATTGGGTAAAGACTAATTGGCATTGCATCTCTTGTGTTGCTTAAGTATCACCCTTTGTATTTGACAATTTAGTAATTCAATCAATGTATTGCAGGAAGGGAGAACTTGCGATTGGGAGACCTTTGCAGGAAGAGAAGACCTTAGACGCTATTTGGCCAGCTGCTCCGAACCTTTGAAGACAAGAGAGACCCTCAAAATCAAGGAGGAAGTAAGAAAAAAGTATGATGTGCTCATTCCTTCGGACAAACAACTCTATGGTCCCATTCTAAAGGATATGGTAGCCAAGCATGGAAGGTCCGAATTTATTGGTCCTGGGAGTACAGAGCGCATCATCAGCTTTTGGAGGAATAATAGAGAAAAGTATCCTGCTCCACTAACCGGTGATGCTAAGGTTAAAGCTAAAATCAAGGCGGAAGAGGACTACAAGGAGGACGTACGAAGGATGAGAGAGGCGGAATACCGTTCGAAAACAGCATTCGATCCTATTAAGGTGTTTCCTCCAGGCTCATGGGATGAACACTTTCAGAAATTAGAGGCCAAAAGAAAACGCATTGACTTGAGCGAGGCAAGGCAGGAAAAAATGGCAGAAGAGGCCCAAATGGAGGCGATGAAGGCACTTGTAGCTGATTTGCCCATGCCGGTTCCCAAGGCACTTGTTGGTGATTTGACCATTGAAGAACCGGTGGTGGTGGACAAAAAAGGTAAGGGTGTTCTTGTGGCCGATGATGTGGTGGATGTAGGAGTGAGGCCGACACAAATGGAGGCAATGATGGCACTTGTTGGTGACTTGCCCATTGAAGAACCTGTTGCCATAGACAAGAAAGGTAAGGGTGTTGTTGTGGTCGATCATGACGATGAAGATGATGATGATTGGGGAGATGACGAGCTCTTGTTTGAGTGTGATTCCGATTATTAAGGTGTTGTTGCGATTCTAGTTGTATGGACTACTTATATGAACTATTGTATCGACTATTTGTATGGACGGATTGTATTGCGAACTTATATGGACTATTTGTATGGACTGTTTGTATGGAGGACTAAATATATGGACTATTTGTATGGTCTGTTTCTGAGGCCTATTTGTATGGACTACCTTATATGGACTGCGTGTAAGACTATTTTGCTCTTAAATTTTAGGTAATATGAAAGGCATACGGATCCATTAACCTCATACATAATAGTTATTACAACGGTCATACAGAAACATACATATTACATAGGTAGGTTAATAGCTACATTAGTTAGCCATAATAGTTACGCCGTCCACTAACCGTAGGCGGCATGAAACAACGATTAACGTTCCTCTCTCGCTCTTGACGCAGTTGTTCTTCTAGTTGATTGATGTGTTCTACCATTTGTATCTTCTCTTGCTGTAGATTGTTGATCTCTTCATTTTTGCTCATACTATCATGCAACAGGTGGTTGATATTATCATGCTTCTCCGCGTTCTCCTGTTGCATGACTTTATTGGTTTCTTGTAGATGGCGGATGTACTCTTGCACATGTGCCGCCATTTGGTCATCAATCCAATAAGTAAAGCGGCAGTCGTCATACTAACAACATCAAAGCATGCCAAACATTACGGCCAAAGACCAAGAAATCTTCTATAACCTGGATTCAAAAGCACTTACCCTGTACCGAGGGCATCGGAAGAATCGCCGACCAGCATCGGGAACGAGCTCGTAAACTTGAACAACGGCGTCATCTCCATGCTTGCATTGAGGCCAAAACTCACATGGAAGAGCATTATGATGACCATAGAAATCTCTAGTTCTAACATCTAGATTAGGGTGTGGATTAGGCGGGTCCAATGGACCATACAACCAGGACATGGTGCGAACTCATATATAAGGATGTGGCTTCGATGGCCATTATATAGGCCATTTGTGGTTCACTAGACCAAGTCTTACATTGGATTCCACTCAATCACTGACAAAGCCACATCCTGAAAAGCCACCATCGGATTCCACTGAATCACTGACAAAGCCTCCATAATGATTCCCTGAAAAGCGTACGTCGGATTCCACTCAATCACCTACATCGGATTCCACTGAATCACTGACCAAAGCCTACATAATGATACCCTGAAAAGCATACGTCGGATTTCCTGAACGGCCTGAGAAACGTTGGATTCTGAAAAGCTTTAGTCGCGCCTCGGTTCATGGCGCGACTGTCTCTTTAGTCGCGCCAGAACGCTTGGCGCGACACCTTTGGTACTAAATGACTTACCTAGGTCCTGAGTCGGCCAGAGTGACGGCGCGGCTCCTGCTTCAGTCGCGCCAGGGACCGTGGCGCGACTAAGGCACCAGTCGCGCCTTGAGTCGAGGCGCGACTAAAGCAGCAGTCGCGCCAGAACGCTTGGCGCGACACCTTGCGTACTAAATGACTTACCCAGGTCCTGAGTCGTCCAGAGTGATGGCGCGACTCCTGCTTTAGTCGCGCCAGGGACCGTGGCGCGACTAAGGCAGCAGTCGCGCCTTGAGTC
>CM014274.1:67222772-67239982 GCA_004135705.1 Alloteropsis semialata
GAAAATAAAAGGTGTGAAGTGAGGAGATGGTAGTTGTGATGGTTGAATAAAATATATGGTAGTTGGGATAGATTATTGGATTTAGAGGATGACGAGTGCGGGAGAAGTTGTTATAGAGGATGGAATCTCGATGATCAGGACAGAATATACTTTTTAGAGTATTGATACGGAGGATGACTAGTGCGGACAGCCTTACACCTTGCTGACCAGTAAGCGATTGCGACTCGCAGATTCTAAGTAACGGAAGGTACAAAAGCGTTGAGCACAGAGCCGTGGTGCACCCGGACAAAGAGCGCATCTCGGCGGCGATGTTCCATCAGCCGCGGCAGAGCATAACAGTGGAACCTCTGCCGGAGCTGGTGAAGAAAGACGGCAGCGGGGCGCGGTACAAGTCGGTGAGCTACGCGGAGTTCATGAGGCGTTTCTTCTCGGCGAAGCTCGATGGACGAAAGAGCCACCTGGAGCACTTCAGGATTGTTTAGTCGATCGACTACCAAAGCAGGTAAAATAAAATGTCGAACAGATCAGAGAACATTACTGTACTCGGGTCAAAGATGTATGTTACTGAAAGCAGTGGCCGAGCTCACTTAAAATTTTAGGTGGGGCAGACTCACACGGCGAATATAAATGATACTAAAATGCCGATAGTACGCCAGAATACTAATTGTTTTTGAACCTCTGAATACTTAGTTCTTGGCATAAAACCAAAGTATCCTCAAATTAATGATCTACCATCACCGGTTCACCAAACCATATAAGAACACCAACATCAAACAACTGTGTCATACTACATTCGCATCAAAAAATTTGTCGTCGTTGACTATTTATCACGACTTTGACCATTTGTTTTTATTCAAAATATTATGTATATATTATTTATTTTGTTTGTGATTTGCATTGTCATTATATGTACTTTAAATGTAATTTATCATTTGCAGAAATTTGAATAAGACGAGGTCAGACATTTTAGAAGAAGTCAACGGCGACAAATATTTTGATACGGAGAAAATATTTGCCATGTAAATGAATTGCAAATTGCAATACATTCATTCATTTTCTATTTTGGCATTGGACTTGCCTTTTCCTTTTGATCATCTTTGTTTAATTTCTTTTTGCTGCTTCCTAAATTAACTAATCACAACCAGTTAAAATGAAATAATTTAAAGTAATGAGCAAAGAACAATTAGCTGTAGCCCTGGCCCCTTAAATCGTGCACGTGCTCCAATCAAAGGCTCACTTGCTTTTCGGCTACACGCCTACACGCTACCACACGGGTGGGCCTGCGCAGGTGAGATGCAGCGACGGCCCAAATGGAAGCCCAACTAAAATAACGATTCCCTGAGCCCAGCAACTTTATCTTCTTCCTCGGGCGAGACGAGTTTCTCGGTGAGCCGTTCGCCAGCCATGGCTAACTCCAGTCTCCAGATAGGGACGGGTGGCCGCCTGGCCGGAGATTAGTTAGCAGGAGTTATCCAGACGAAAATCAAGGTATGTAAAGCGCCATTCTAGTCCTCTGCCCTGGCTCCGAGCTTCTAGATGCTACTCTGTCTACCTAGATCGCCATGGCGATGAGTAATCAGGCAGGGGTCTGCTCCACTGGTAGCTAGGGCAGCTGCCCCACCCTGCTGCATGGGGAGCTCCGCCTCTGACTGAAAGTTTCTAGAATTGGTTTGCCTGAAATACTCCCCAAGTCTAATGTAAGGCATATTTTTATATGACAAGTTAGTTTTAATCTTCCCCAAAAATTAGCCAAATTGTATAGTACACTTCTACTGTGCAAATGTTGTACAACAGATTTTTCTAATGATTATTAAGATGGTATTTATATTAAAGTCAAAATCTACTCTCAATACTATGATTATAATACAGGTAATTAACTGGGATGTTCTATAATCTGTAGGCGTTTAATTAGTCCGTCGTAGAAATATAGACCCTGCTAATCACCGCTCATACAACAGGGATCCTGCTGATGGAAGTCAGTGTTGTTTTTCATTCCACTCCCTGTCGGGGGTAGACCCCCAGGGGTACCCACAAGGCGGATTGGCCCAACCAGCAGGGGGCCCAATCCAAGTGCTATTGGGCTGGTTTGTCAGACTGGGTGGCCCACCACTCGGAAGGCCCACCAGTCGGGCGATCCGGATGACTACGACGGTGCGCACGGCAAGGAAGCAGGCGGCATATCACGCAAGAAGATTGGAGATCAAGATAAACTAGCCGGAATTCTAGAGAAAGATATCTGTAATCGTTATAGGATCGAATCCTTGTATTTCAGGTAGGTTATGATCTCTAGCCGACTTGTAACTCAAGGCAACCGGACTATATAAGGTGCCTTGAGACCCCCCTCCAGAACACGATCACGAACCACCACACGCATTCATTCAACCTAAGACAGAACCCAACTACGGAGATCCTTCAGGAACTTCATACACATCAATCCATACACCCAACACAGGACGTAGGGTATTACGTCATCTTGACAGCCCGAACCTGTTCAATCCTTGCGTCTTGTGTTACCATCGTCTTGTGATCCTCGATCTGTCCCTCAACAAATCAACCACGTAGGCTACCCTGTGTGGACTGCCGGACTCATAAATCCGACAGTTGGCGCGCCAGGTAGGGGTTGATCGACGAGATCAATCTACAAGCTCGATGGCATCTACTTCCGCCGTCATCATGCCGGCATCTGCCAAGATCTCCATCGCCGAAGGGGCCGTGTTCTTCTTCGGATCCATGGTCTTCACCGCTGGGCCCAAGGGAGAGCTATCCTTCAGCCGCGACGCCACCCCGGAGGAGAGCGCGCCGCGACTCGAAGCCGCTCCGGACGGTGTCGTCATCATCACCACTCCGCCACCAATGACCGCCAACAACCCTACGATCACGATGGTCGAGGCCGCCCTCCCAGCTTCCGAGGGGAGCCTTCCTCCGTCATCACCGCCGACTGCTTTGTCTACTCCGTCCCCACCTCGCAGGGCTCGCGAGACACCCACGGAACGAAGGCAGCGATGGGCCGCACGCTAGCGCGAGTTTAAAGCAGACATGGACCGAGCCATCGCCTCCATCAGCGACTGCATCGAGCTCACCGACTCCGCCCGCCGGGACATCACCTCGCCGACACGATTCCCGCTCGGGCTCAGGAACAGCGCACGCGTGTACCAGGAAGCACTCAGCAGACGACTGAGCGCCGACTACTCTCCTGGCGCAAACGAGGCGGTCAACTCCATCGCGATCACCCAGATCGAATCTGCTCCGGACGTCGTGACAACGCAACCTCTTCGTCATCAGGATGCGCCGACTCCGCCTGAAGAGGACCCATCGCCGGCTTTCCCACGTATCACGCGCGTCCTCCCCCCGAACAAGAGGATCGTGCCGGCCAAGCGAGAAACGTTCGTCTCCGACATATTCGCCGACGAACCAACCGTCCAGGGAGAAGATCAAGCGCACCGCGATGCTAGGGTCTTGCGCAACGACGAGAAGCAACAACGCCGCAACGCACGACGAGATCGCCGAAACCCCAGGGCCACTCGCAACCTCAACGACGAGTTCATCCAAGAAGTCAGCGGCGTAGGCGTGTACGCCACCCCATCAGCTAACCTCGCCGCCGCTCATCACGAACTGGCAGGGATCCCGGAAACCCCGGAGCTCAACCGGATCAAGGCCAGGCTGACCGCAGCTGCGGGCATGATCAATGCCCAAAAGGCCGCCGTCTCTTCCTCTCGCCACTCCAGGTCGGCTAGCCGTCGTGAAGACCACGAGGAAGTTGACCAGCAGGACCTCCACGAACAACTCCGCAACCGCGATCTCCGCAGGAACCTTGACGACCGCCACCGACGAAGGGATAAGGAGGAGCTCCGACGGCGCGCCGACTACAACCGCGAACATAGCGCCCCGGGGTTGGACCGCGACACTCGCCTGCGCAAAGAGCTGGAGGCCAACGAGGCCGCACGTCGCCGCGAGTTCAACCGCAAGTACAGTCCTCTGCTTGAATAGCAGAGGCCGCCACGGGCTCGTACCCCTGAGGATTTCTCCGCTGACTCAGGGCGTGAGAACGCTGAAAACCTTAACGACTGCGACGGCTTCCCAGCATTTACAGCCCGAGTAAGATCCATTCGAATGCCTGCTAACTTTAAACCTACAGGCATAGAAAGGTACGACGGGAAGGCAGACCCGACGATGTGGCTCCGGACGTACAGCATCGCCATCCGCGCGGTGAATGGCGACCACGACTCCATGTGCGCTTACTTCCCAGTCGCCATGACCAAGGTGGGGCTGAGCTGGCTTCACAGCCTCGAGCCCGACTCCATCGACAGCTGGGACACGCTCTGCCGCGAGTTCAAAAGCTACTTCCAAGGCAGCTCCATACGGCCAAGCACGGCATGGGACCTAGGGAAGGTGAAGCAGAATCGCAGCGAAAGCCTCCGCGACTACACCGACAGATACGTGGAGAACAGGAACCTGGTTCCCGGCTGCTCCGAGTCCGAGATCATCCACTACTTCCTCGACGGCCTCGCCGACTCGCTAGTCTTTGAGCGTCTCTGCGAGGACCTGCCAAAGACCTCCGGCGAGTTCTTCGGGCGGGTGAACAAGATGGCCAACGCTAAGGAAGCTACTCGTCTCCATTACAACAAAAGAAGCACTCGGGATGACGATCGTCCGCCTCGCCGAGAAGACCGCCCGAGGAAAGAGGATCCGCGCCGAACTCGGCCAGAGTCAAGCAGAATGGGCGACCGGAAGCGCTCGGGAGATCGCACCATCGCCGCTATGGATCGTGGAGGCCCGCGCCCACGGACCAACTTCAGCGCCGAGTTCGAGAAGATGCTCCAAGGGCCCTGCCCCATACATAAGCAGTCCAAGCACCGCATGATCGACTGCATGGGGCTCGCCGACGCCTACAAGAAGCAAGAAGGGAAGCTGCCGCCGTGTGACAACGATAAGGGCGACAAGGGAAAAGGGGCTCCCGCGAACCCCGGCTTTCCAAACGTCGAAAGGCAGGTGAACTTCATCCTCGGAGGACCGCCGCAAGTGGATGACAAGCGCCGAGAGAAGGTGCGCGATAGGGAGATATTCTCCTGCTACTCTTCTCCAATCCAACCACTCCGCTGGTCAGAACAGCCGATCACCTTCTCCAGGGAAGACCAGTGGTTCCAAGTCTCCGATGTCGGCGAGTACCCCTAGTACTCAGCCCGATTGTACACAACGCCCGTCTCACCAAAGTACTCGTTGATGGCGAAAGTGGGCTCAATATCATCTTCGCCCAGACGCTGAGGGACATGGGCATCGGCCTCGACGCTTTGACCCCTTCCCTTCACCTGTTTTACGGGTTAATTCCGGGGAAGGGTTCCAAACCACTCGGGCAGATATCCCTCCCTGTCACCTTCGGCGATCAGGACAACTTCCGAACCGAGTACCTCAACTTCCAAGTTGCCGACTTCACCACCGCCTATCACGCCATACTCGGGAGGCCGGCGCTCGCCAAATTCATGGCGATCCCCAACTACACGTACCTGCTGATGAAGATGCCGGCACCAAACGGCGTCCTCTCCATCCGCAGCGACGTCCACACCGCCAAGGGATGCGACAAGGAGGGGCTCCACCTCTGCACCGGCATCGAACGCAGCGTGCTCCAGATGGAGGTCGTCAACGATGCGAGAACATTCCAAGGAGATCTCGGCTCCATCCCCGAGTCCTCCAAGAAGAGAGCTGCACCGACTACCATGAAGCCGGCCGAAGAAGTACGCGCCATCTCGCTTGGACTCGCCAACTCCTCCAAGATCGCCCTGATCGGATCAGGGCTCGACGCCAAATAGGAAAGCGCGCTCGTCGCCTTCCTCCAGAACAACGCCGACATATTTGCATGGACTCCATCAGACATGCCGGGTCACTCCTTGAAGGTTGACGCGAACGCCAAACCAGTTCGCCAAAAGCTCCGACGCTTCGCGCAGGACCGCAAGGAGGCCATTAGGGTAGAAATTACGAGGCTGTTAGCTGCCGGGTTCATTAGAGAAGTCTTTTATCCCGACTGGCTTGCTAATCCAGTCCTTGTAAGAAAAAAGAATAATAAATGGAGAATGTGTGTTGATTACACGGATCTCAATAGGCACTGCCCTAAGGACCCCTTCGTCCTGCCCCGCATCGACCAAGTCGTCGACTCCACCGCCGGATGCGTACTCCTATGCTTCCTTGATTGCTACTCCGGCTACCACCAGATCGCCTTGAAAGAAGAAGACCAAGAAAAGACGTCCTTCATCACTCCGATTGGCGCTTACTGCTACACCAAGATGATGTTTGGCCTCCGCAATGCGGCGCCACCTACCAGAGGGCCATAAACTTGACCCTGGGCACTCAGATCGGTCGCAACGCCGAGGTCTACGTCGACGACATCGTGATTAAGACGAAGATCGAAGCCGAGTTCATCGCCGACCTCTCTGAGACGTTCAGCAACCTCCGCAGGCTCAATTGGAAGCTGAACCCGACTAAGTGCGTCTTCGGCGTACCGAAAGAGAAACTACTCGGCTTCATCGTCAGCAACAGAGGCATCCAAGCCAATCCAGAAAAAATAGACACCATCCGGAGGATGAAACTGCCGACTGGGAAAAAAGAGATCCAAAAGTTGACTGGTTGCATGGCGGCCTTGAGCAGGTTTATCTCCCGGATGGGGGATAAGGTCTTGCCGTTCTTCAAGATCCTCAAGAAGACCGATAGGTTCGAATGGACCCAGGAGGCGCAGCAGGCTTTCACCGACCCCAAAAACTATCTCTCCAATCCGCCGGTACTCGTCGCCCCGCACAACGATGAGCCACTACTCCTATACATTGCAGCCACGACTAACGTGGTGAGCACTGTAATCGTCGAGGAGAGAGAAGAGGAGGGAAAGGTGCAACGCGTGCAACGACCAGTCTACTACGTTAGCAAAGTACTCAGCAAATCCAAGGCGCGCTACCCCCAGGTGCAGAAACTACTCTACGCACTGCTGATTACGTCAAGGAAACTCCGCCACTACTTCCAGGCGCATCGCATCAAGGTGGTCACGCAATTTCCACTCGGCGAAATCCTCCACAATAGGGATGTCACCGGACGAATCATCAAATGGTCCGTCGAGGTCGCCTCCTTTGTCATAGATTTCGTCCCACGCACCGCGATCAGATCACAGATTCTCGCCGACTTCATCGCCGAATGGACCGAGAGCCAGGACGCGAAAGAGGACACTAGCGGAGAACACTGGAAGATGTACTTCGACGGCTCCCTAATGATCGATGGCGGGGGCGCAGGTGTACTTTTCATGTCGTCGAAAGGGGAACTGCTCCGATATGTCCTCCAAATACGCTTCCCCGTCACCAACAACGCCGCCGAATATGAAGCAATCCTCCACGGGCTCTGCATCGCCACCTCACTCGGAATAAAGAGGCTGCTGGTTTATGGCGACTCTGCTGTCGTTATAAACCAAGTCAACAAAGAATGGGACCGCCACAGTGAGCACATGAACGCTTACTGTGAGGCAGTACACAAGCAGGAGGGAAAATTCTACGGAATAGAGTACCATTACGTCCCGCGAGAAAACAACCTCGCGGCTGACGCACTCGCCAAATTGGGGTCGACCCGTGCAGAAGTACCAGGGGGTGTTCGTGCAAGGCCTCCTTAAACCCTCTGTCAAAGAGTTGGGAGACGAACTAGAGCCAGCCCCTGAACTCTGCGATGTAATGACCATCGACACTGAATAAGATTGGATGGCCGAGTTCATAGATTACCTCGCCCACAACAAGGTACCCAAAGACCCCACGGAGCGAAGGGTTCTGGAGCGCCGAAGCAAGAACTACGTGGTAGTCGGCAACGCCCTATACCGACGAGCTGCCACAAGCCAAGTGTTCATCAAGTGCGTGACCAAAGAAGTCGGCCTCCAGATCCTCGACGACATCCACTCGGGAGTCTGCGGAAACCATGCCGCCGCAGGGTCACTAGTCGGAAAAGCATACCGGGCCGGGTTCTTTTGGCCTACCGCCGTCTCTGATGCCAAGGAACTCGTTCGCCGGTGCAAAGGATGCCAATTTTTCGCCAAGCAGAAGCACCTCCCGACCCAAGCTCTACGCACGATCCCGCCCTCATGGCCTTTCGCCTGTTGGGGATTGGATATGGTGGGACCATTTCGGCCAGCCCCGGGAGGTTACACCCACATACTCGTCGCCATCGACAAATTCTCCAAGTGGATAGAGAACAAAGCTATAATCGGAACTCCAACGTCAAAGCAAGCCGCCGCCTTCATCGAAGAGATCACCCACCGATTCGGCGTCCCAAACAGAATCATAACCGACCTGGGAACGCAGTTCACCGCCTCCGCCTTCTGGGATTTCTGCGAGAGCAGATGCATTGACGTATACTACGCCTCGGTCGCCCACCCCAGGTGCAACGGACAAGTGGAACGGGCAAACGCCATGATACTCCAGGGCCTAAAGGCGAGTATCTTCGACCCGTTGAAGAAGTTCGCTAGACGATGGCACCAGGAGCTACCACAGGTCATTTGGGGACTCAGGACTCAGCCGAGTCGTGCCACGGGCCACACTCCCTTCTTCCTGGTCTACGGCTCGGAGGCAATTCTCCCGACCGACATCGCCTTTGGATCACCGCGCATCGACAATTACGAAGAAGGCGAAGCTGAAGCAGCTCGCGAGGTAGATCTCGACTCCATTGAGGAACACAGAGTTAATGCGCTCATACAGCATGCGCGTTACCAACAACAACTCCGACGCTACCATGACAAGAACGTCCAGCAGAGGGACTTCAACATCGGCGACCTCGTCTTACGCCGAGTTCAATCGACAGCAGGAGTTCATAAACTCTCCGCCCCATGGGAAGGACCGTTCATAGTGACTCAGGTCATATGTCCGAGTACTTTCCGACTCCAATACGAGGATGGCACCGAAGTCCCACACCCATGGAATATAGAGCACTTACGCCGATTCTACCCATGACAAAGCTATGTATCACCAAGTTCAATAAAGATATCTCTTTTTCTTTACTTGTCTTCTTAACAAAACTACTCGGTATTACTCCACCCCGAATAGTTCCTAACTAAATGCTGCGTAACCGGGCCTGGAACGATGCCTAAGTCTTTCTACACGTGCACGGGACCTGCTCTCGACGTTATGAACTTAGGATAAGTGAAGCAAAGGGAAAAGCACATTTAAGCAAAAGAACTACTCGGGCAACCTTAAAACATAACAACAAATCAACAGATTTTCTCATTTCACTCGTTTCATAGTATTTGTACATGCAAAAATCTACTCTATCATATTAAACAACGCAGGATACTACTCCAGCTTGAGGGCCTCGCCGACCTTCTCCGCGATCGGACGAGTCTGAGCCAATGCCTCATCTACTTGCTCGCTTGAAGCATCCGCTGCCACTCCATCACCAACTGGCGCAAGATCAATCCGCAGATAGAGCGTTCGAACACGCGCGAGAGCGTCGTTTGCGCACACAACCGCCGACTCCTTGACTAGCTCGGTGATCCGGGCCGGCGCAGCGTGCAGTCGGGCAACAAGGGCTGTCGGCTCATCCTCTTCTGGAGCAACGGCGTCCATCAGCTCCTTCGCCGCGTCGTGGATGTTCGCCAAAGCCAAGTGTGACGAAGCCAGCTCTTGCTCCAAGCCTGTTATGATTTGAGCATCATTCTGGATAGTATACATAGCTTGAAGCATCGTCATGTCCGCACCTTTTCGAAACTCCTGCTCCCTTTTCAGCTTGCCCTCCATCACCTCCTCGGACTTCTGCAGATTCGCGTTCGCAAAACGCAAGTCCTTCAGCTCCTCGAGGTGGCGGGCCCTCTCCATCTCCTTCTCTGAAAAAGCAGGGAAGCACTCGGATCAGGACGAAAAGAACAAGACAAGTACTCGGGAAACGCAAGGACAAAGCCTTACCGTGAAGACTCGAACGATGCTGCACGATGGCATCGTTCAAACTCTTCCGGGCGACGTCACGCTGATGCTTGACCCGTTTGAGCTCCGCCTTCAGCTCCGCCTCGCGCTCTCGCACCGACTGTACGTCACGAAGCTGTTCCAGGCGCGACTGCCGGAGCGTAGCCAACCTCTACACCAGACAAAAGAAATCAAAGAAGTCAGGAAAGGTACAACGAAGCACGACCAAAACAAAGAGAAGCGGATCACAAGACGAACCTCCACGCAGCGCCGGGACTGGTCAACTGCGAGCTGCAGATCAGCAAGCACCACCTCCTCCTCTGCCGCTCTGGCATCAATCGCGGGGACCGTCATGGTCCCCGGGTCCTCCGACTGCTTTTGGAGAACCTCTCCTTGAGCAGCGGCATCCTCGCCCGCGTGCAAGGCTGGCACCGAAGGGTCCGCTGCAGTATCCCCAGCGCCACTACTCGGAGGAGCCGACGTCCCTCCGGCCTTGCCCTGCGTGTCCTCCGTCCTCGGCGCCTCCACGTTCTCCGACCCGGTCCCAACCACATCTTCCTCCGGTGCAGGCCTGGCTGGCACCTGTTCTGGTTGCGGCGCCATTGACCCCTGGGCCGAGTCCGTCGCACCAGGCACCACGCCTGAAGGTGGCACGCCAACAGGCGTAGCCGGGGGAGAACTCGCTTTTTGCGGGGTAGCAGTCGGCGATCCCGTCCCGCCGGCCGCTGCGCCGTCAACATTGGAGGATTTGCTGAAAAAAGAAGTCAAAAGTTAAATTAGGAACTCGGAAATAACGATTTACAAGAGAAAGATGAGAGACGAAGACTTACTGAGTAGTCTTCACCACAACAACTCGGGGCCGAAAGATTTGAAGCTTGGGCCGCCGCTGCGCCGTAGCCGTTGTCAGGATCGGCCTGGTCCCCAGATCGGAGACCGGCCTGGCATCCGCAGCAGCCTGGACAACAGCTTCCGCCATCATCCGCCGCTTCTCCTCCATCGACACGCACATGGCCCGGGCGTGCTCCTGCTCTTGGAATGAGGAGTCGGACATTGCTTCGTCTTTCTCCTCTTCCTCCCTCTCCAAGACGGCCGGGGAAGGTCTTCCCGGCTCATCAACATCGGCGTCCGAGCCGGCAATTGGCTGATTGGCCGGCTGCGCAGCCGCCTTCTTCGCGGTCATCTTCCTCGAGCGCTTCCGCTTAGGAGGCGGCGCCGCATGCACCACCGCTTCCTGGACGGACGGCGCCTCGTCGGAAAGCGTGGCCGAGCCGTCATCAGCCGCTTCGCCGGCCCCAGACGCCACCGGCTTCGAGACACGCCCACTGCGAGTCCCAACCTTTGCAATCGCCACCCGCCGTTTCCTTGGGCGGGTCTCCTCCACTTCTTCATCCGAAGGGCTCAGGGAACCCTCCGTGTCACTGGCCGCCCCCTCCAGGGGAGCAGGCGGGTTGACTGGACCCTCTGTCGGGGCCTCGCCTTGATCGCCGGGAGCCGCTACCCCCAGGTACGCCTTCCTAGGCGAGTCCTCTGGAAGCGGAGAAGGGGAAAAATACTCGAAGACCCGATCCTGCGAGGGCCGCAAAACCAGACGGCCAACGGATGATCAGATCAAAATTAAAAATTAGAATCAAAACCAACGCGACAAAGCACTCGGAATGAAGACTTACCGGTGGAGCAGGCCTCTTCAAGGAGAATGGGCGCGGTTGATGTTTCTCCGACACGTGGCCGAGGAAGAATCCGCCCACGCGCGCCTTCATCTCTTCCTTGCCCACCGTCCGGCGGGCCCCCCGGGTAGGGTCCTCTCGGCCCGAGTACTCGAAGCCCGGGTGCTTCCTCTCCTGGATTGGCTGCACCAGCCGTCGACTGAAGTTGCAGGCTACGCCGACCGCTGTCAAACCCCGATCTTTGAGGTCCTTGATCATTCCAAGGAGCTCCTTCACTTCGGGCAAATGACAGTCCGCTGGAAGTTCGTTCCAGCAGCTCTTGATCTGTGGCCGCGCTCCAGTGTGGCAAGAGATTGTCGGAGCGTGGTTCCCAACGTAGAACCACTCGGACTTCCAACCCTTGTTGGAGGTGTTGAGGGCGATGTCGAAGTACTCGTCTTTTCGGCCTTGGCGCAGCATGAATCCAGCGCCTCCCACAACGACCATCTTCTCCTCGCTCGGCTGCGGCTTCAACCAGTAAAGATATCTCCACAAGTCGAAATGGGGAGTGATCCCCAGGTAGGCCTCACACAGGTGGATGAAGATGGAGATCGCCATGATTGAGTTGGGGTTGAGGTGGACGGTCTCGATCCCGTAGAAGTGAAGGAGGCCCCGGAAGAAGGCCCCCGTCGGCAGACCGAACCCCGCCTCGAAGAACGGCTTGAAGAGCACCAGTTCGCCGGAGTTTTCCGACGGAAAGGCCTCCTTGGCGCTTGGGCGCCATTCCGCCACTGCTTGAGGCGGAAGGATACTCCGCTCCACCATCTCCTCCAGCATCTCCGTGGTGACCTTGCCCCGTGCCCATGGGACCGCGGGGGAGGGGATCTTGTCTGACTTGGGGAGATCGGAGAGCTTCCTCTTCGGCGCCATTGCTTTGGGCACGGAACACCTTGTTTGCATTCGCGTGGCTGCGCTCCTCATGATGGCTAAATCCGCGGGGCGGATCTAGATGCGAAGAACGGCTCGGGTGGCGGCTGGATCAGGAATGGAGAGAAGGGGGAATGGATCTCGGAACAGTAATTTCCCGGTCAAAACCTAACCCTAGCCTTTTATAGCGCTCACAACACCCGAAATTACCGCGAGACAGCGCGATTAACGGAACAGGCTGCAACGCGAAAAAGAGCCGTTGAATGCCCACGCGAACCGTTACGTCCGGAACGTCAACGGTAAAAAATGACTCCAAGCACTCGGGCAAGACGAAGAAGTCGGCGTGCCGCTAAGGCTCGACCAGCACTCGGACTCGGGGGCTGGCACCGCATTAAAGACAGTGTGCCTCTCGGGCTCGATTGGCCCCGAACCACTCGGGAGTCGACACTGCAAAGCAAGTGGCGTGCCGCCAAGGCTCGACCAGCACTCGGACTCGGAAGCTGGCGCCGCATTAAAGACAGTGTGCCTCTCGGGCTCGATTGGCCCCGAACCACTCGGGAGTCGACACTGCAAAGCAAGTGGCGTGCCGCTAAGGCTCGACCAGCACTCGGACTCGGGGGCTGGCGCCGCATTAAAGACAGTGTGCCTCTCGGGCTCGATTGGCTTCGAATCACTCGAGAGTCGACGCTGCAAAGCAAGTGGCGTGCCGCCAAGGCTCGACCAGCACTTGGACTCGGGGGCTGGCGCCGCATTAAAGATAGTGTGTCTCTCGGGCTCGATTGGCCCCGAACCACTTGGGAGTCGACGCTGCAAAGCAAGTGGCGTGCCACCAAGTCTCGACCAGCACTCGGACTCGGGGGCTGGCGCCGCATTAAAGACAGTGTGCTCTCGGGCTCGATTGGCCCCGAACCACTCGGGAGTCGACACTGCAAAACAAGTGGCGTGCCGCTAAGGCTCGACCGACGCTCGGGCACGGGGGCTGGAGCTGTATCAAAGACAGCGTGCCCCTTGGGCTCGATCAGCCCCCAAAACGCTCGGGGGCTGGCGCTGCAAACAAGCCATGGCGGTTGAGCGAGCGTAGCCGAGCTTCAACAGCACGGGGGCTCGCGCTGTCAGCGAACAAAACGCAGAAGCTCCGTTCTCAAAGCAAGCCACGAGGAGAATCCTTCTGAAAAACAAGAAGGTCCTACAAAGTACAAAGCTAGCTGGTCACAAGCCGGTCACAAAGATCAAACACATCAGCCGTCAAGGTGACGGCCTTGGGCACTTGTCCCTACGCCTAGTGCTGCATCCGAAGCAAGCTTGGCCCACATGAGCTCATCGCAAGCTCTCTTGTAGCACCACTGCAGCCGTCGACGGGACAACACCGATTGAGGGTTGCTAGCGAATGCCTCCGGCCATCCCTTGCTCTACAAAGTATTTCACCCCACATGGCCCTCGTCACATGGGAATGAGGAGGGGAATGGGACAGCATCCAGACGCTGATCAACGCCTCAAGTACATCGTAAGCACTCTTCTAGCACCGCGCTTTATAACTCCATGAACTCACCCGGTGGATGAATCCACCCGCAGGCCCCCAGAACACTCGCTATAAAGATCTTGTGCATACTTTCGCCTATGGGTAGCAGCTCTGACTCCCCAATGGGTATTTATAGCCTCAGGCTGCCAGGAAACAAGGGACTCCCCTAGCATAGAGAAGCATGTGGCTCCAGGCACGTGTCCTTTCTCCTATAAAGGTGCACAGGACACCCTTATCACCTTGGGTTTTGCCCGACCACGTGTAAGTCCTGTGCGTTCACGGGGGAGACTGTTCTCGTCGCCGCATGTCAGAAAAGACTGTCTTCCTTGTGACGTTCGAGGGAAAAGGAATCTTCAGGAACTTGGATACAAACTGAAGCTAAGTATTACTTTTGATTAAATATCTTATGATTTCTCGTCTCGTGGTTCTTCTGTGTCTCCATGATTTTCGTCGACCACTCCGATCACGTTCCAACCTCAATTCCGTAAGCCTTTGCACGAGTCGCTAAAGTACTCGGGTAGCACACGCCTTAATTTGTGAAACCTCGACTCTTCCGTACGCTTACGCTCCTACGCGTGCACGCGGCCCAGCTCCCTGCGCTACGGACTATGGCTATCGGGGATCAGGTGCATAAACGTAACAGGCTAACTACCCGGAGAAATTATTAGACTTAAAAAGCTGGAAGCAGGAGTCGTTTTCATGCGCTGCTGAATACTTTTTTCTCGGATTTGCATTTTATTGTATCATATACTGCTGTCGCACTGTGTTTTTGCTGCAGGATATGGACGACTACTCGGTGTGCCTCGGCCCTCACGCTCGGGGGCTGGCGCCGGGACGACTACTCGGCGTGCCTCAGCCCTCACGCTCGGGGGCTGGCGCCGGGACGACTACTCGGCGTGCCTCGGCCCTCACGCTCGGGGGCTGGCGCTGGGACAACCACTCGGCGCGCCTCGGCCCTCACGCTCAGGGGCTGGCGCCTGGACGACTACTTGCCGCGCTTGCCTGCTGAGCCCTCACGCTCGGGGGCTAGCGCGGGAACGACTACTCGGCGTGCCTCGGACGACTCGACTCGGCCCTTGCGCTCGGGGGCTGGGCGCCGCGACGACTGCTCGGCGTGCTCCGGCCCTCACGCTCGGGGGCTGGCGCCGGGACGACTACTCGGCGTGCTTCAGCCCTCACGCTCGGGGGCTGGCGCCGAGACAACTACTCGGCGTGCCTCGGATGGTTCGACTCGGCCCCCACGCTCGGGGGCTGGGCGCCGTGACGACTGCTCGGCGTGTCTCGCAGGACTCCGCAGGCCCTCACGCTCGGGGGCTAGCCGCCGAAATTAACGCCAGATGATTTAGTCAAATGCTCCTCGGATAAGCCTTGAGCCGATTCCTATGAAATCGCCTTAAGGCTCGGGGGCTACGGCCAACGGACGCACCTCGCGGCGCATTCGTTGATTGTCTGGCGACCACGACGAAGATGATCAGGACAAGGCTACAAACCCTTGGACCGATTCCTTCGGAATCGCTTCAAGGCTCGGGGGCTACGGCCAACGGACGCACCTCGCGGCGCATCCGTTGCAGACGACTCTCTTTTCTCTCCAGTATCACGTGGTTTTGCTTCCAACCGCAGCAAGCTCGAAGCTCAGCAGATAGCACGACCTCGCCGAGTTGTCGCTCAACCACGTACTACTCGGGGGCTTGTCGGGGATAGACCCCCAGGGGTACCCACAAGGCGGATTGGCCCAACCAGCAGGGGGGCCCAATCCAAGTGCTATTTGACTGGTTTGTCAGACTGGGTGGCCCACCACTCGGAAGGCCCACCAGTCGGGCGAACCGGATGACTACGACGGTGCGCACGGCAAGGAAGCAGGCAGCGTATCACGCTAGAAGATTGGAGATCAAGATAAACTAGCCGGAATTCTAGGGAAAGATATCTGTAATCATTATAGGATCGAATCCTTGTATTTCGGGTAGGTTATGATCTCTAGCCGATTTGTAACTCAAGGCAACCGGACTATATAAGGTGCCTTGAGACCCCCCTCCAGAATACGATCACGAACCACCACACGTATTCATTCAACCTAGGACAGAACCCAACTACGGAGATCCTTCAGGAACTTCATACACATCAATCCATACACCCAACACAGGACGTAGGGTATTACATCATCTTGATGGCCCGAACCTGTTCAATCCTTGCGTCTTGTGTTACCATCATCTTGTGATCCTCGATCTGTCCCTCAACAAATCAACAATGTAGGCTACCCTGTGTGGACTGCCGGGCTCATAAATCCGACACTCCCCACGGCAGGTTCAGGGGGTTTCCCACCACATGTGGTTTCCTCGGACCGTTCTGTATTTCCTTAGAACTTAAACTTATTCAAAAAAATTCACAAGACTTTCGTTGAAAAATATGTTACATCACTTTTTCAGAAAAAAGATTAAATAAATTTGCTCCATATTCATGCTTAATTAATGTCGCATTGCTTTAATAATATTTTTACAAAAATTTTCCAAAGAATGTACAAATAATCTGACATCAGTTCTAAAAATCTATACACTTTCTTGCGGGTAAAAATCTATAACTTTGGGGCAAAAAACCAAAACTCTTTTGATATCAGATAGCAAAAAATCACAACTTTCCCATTAGAACCATGCATGGTCAAAATAGTTGTAGGTTTTTGAGGAAGTTGTACCATGTGTTTTTTTTTTGAGGAAGTTGTAGGTCAAAATCACAACTCTTTTGAGGAAGAACGTGTAGGTTTCTACAATAGGCTTTAGAGGCTACTATTTGTTTCTTCAACCTCAAAATCCTACATTTTCTAGTCTGCACTATTTCTATCCAGTATTTGTCATTTGAGAGTATTTCTATTTCCTGTTTGGTTGCAAGCAAGATTATATAATCTAGCTTATAGGAGATGGATTATATAATCTAAAATAAACATATTTTCATCAGCTTATGGATTATGATAATCTAGAGGATGTAGATTATATAATCTGATGAATAAGCTAGAGTGTTTGTTTTCTTGAAAGATTATTTTTCAGATTTTAAGTCTTATTGGAAGCGAATTTGATGAGGTATTTTCCTTTTTAGTGCAGAATAAAATACATACTTATTCCTATCTGTTGTGCCATTAAATTTTTATACATTGCTTCAAAACCAGTGTTGCGAATAGCGGGCTATAACGGGGCTATAGCCCCGCTATAACCCCTAGAGAGAGGCACC
>CM014274.1:67245444-67302135 GCA_004135705.1 Alloteropsis semialata
TCCCCACCCTACAGCGCCGCCGCCTAACCCTGCGCGCCGCCGTACCCGACCGCCGGCCGTCCTCGCTCCCTGTGCCCGCCAAACCCGGCCCCACGCCATTAACGCCGGAGCTCGAAGCTTCCCGGCGCCGGCCGAGCCCCGAGCTCCCTCCCCGTCTATAAAAGGGGGCCTTCCCCGCGTTCACCACCACCTCAACCTCCTCCGCCTCCTCGCCCACGAGCTCCCCAGCGCCTTCCCTTGCTCCCCACGCAGCGCAGCGCCGCCCAGAGCTCCGCCGCCGCCTCACCACCGCCGCTCCCCTCGGCCGCACGCGGAGCCGCCGCCTCGCCCCTCCACTGCCCCTGGTAAGCACGGGGTTGGATTCCCCGTGGCCCCCTCTTGCTCGTGCGCCGCTCGCCGGGCGTCCCCGCGGCCCGGAGGGCCGGGAACGCCGGCGAGCCGAGCGCCGCCGCCGCCCCGTTCCCCTCCTCTGTTCGGCCGGCGAAGAAAAGAGGAAAGGCCGGCATATTTCCGAATAACCCCCTGCCAAATTCCCGAATCCATAAAGATCCTTCCCCCTTTATCCGATTTCCAAGAAAACCCCCTGTCTTTTCCAAATATTTCCAAATGAGTCCCTGGTTGATTCCAAAACCCCCCAAATACTTTCCAAAATCACAACCATGCCCTTCCACCATATAAAGATCTTTACAGAAAGGTCCTTGATTCTTTTAACCTTCACAGATAGGCCCTGAAACCTCCGTTTAAGCCCTAATACTCCCTTAACTCGTCATTTCATGCGCAAAATCTCCCCGGATTTCCACCAAACTCCACCATGCCTATCTTATATCTATTCCGGCCGAGCTTTACACAAATCATCCCAATATAATTCCGTTTCCTATTTTATTTTGTTCTTTTCTGTTTCCAACTCATCGGTTAAGGATTGTGTTTTCTTATTGTATGTTTGTTTGATCGTGCCCTAGACGGCGGAGTGAACGAGGAGGAGCAGTACCGCGAGCAGGACTACGCAGGAGAGTACCGTGAGCCCGACCCCGAGGACCCGTACCGCGAGCAGGATCTCCCAGAAGCTTTTGTTGACGGCAAGTCCAATCCCATCCTTTGATGCATGTTTATCCCATGTTTTATAAACACAACCCATTAAGCCTTTGATTATTGCATTGCTTCAGTTCAAAACCCGGTTGGTTAGCCATTCCTTGATTGATATGATATTCCTTGACAACCTTGTTATCACTAAATAGGATCTGCTCTGTTTAGGTGATAACACTTTCTAGAATGCTTAGGTTTAGAATGCATAGGATTTGTTACCCTTTCTTAATCATGACTATACACTGGTTTTATCAAAGATTAAATGTGTGAGTTGGTTTTTGGTTTTGGGTTTTGGGTTTGAAAAGAGTAAAACTGTGTGGATAAAATGGATGGGCATGACTTTGTGAAATGCCATTAAGGAGGCTTGTACCTTTGTGGTTAAGCAAGTTGGGAGATATCCATTTTGTCCGGTTTTAAACCGAGGTGATGTGTCATCTTGCCTAACCCATTTATCCCGTACAACCACTCGACTCTTGTATGGTGCAAGGGCTTAGTCTAAATCCCACTAGCCGTGCTGTTGGTTGTCTGGAGGCAGGTGTGCAGCAGGAAAACCAAGTGCCGTCTTAGTGACATGGTTGCCGTCTTAGTGACATAAACCCCTTGGTGTTTTCTCGTGATGGCTAGGCAGTTTTGGCTATGGTGGGTAATGACTTCGATAGGATCCGCACTGACACTAAGGTGATCGTGTTGCGGTACCCTACTTGTGGTGAAAGTGTACACCTCTGCAGAGTTTCCTAATCTATTCGAATAGCCGTGCCCACGGTTATGGGCGAGTTATGGCTTGGTCACAATGCTAAGGTTTTGGGATGGGTTTGGAGTGTGTGTTTTGGAATGAGTTCGGCTTTGTGCCAAAGCTACGGCGGATGGGAAATCCGGTAGCACTTAAAAGATGGATCCTTTGTGGATCAACCCCCACTAATTAAAGTTGTTTTAGAGTTTGCTTTGCTAAATTGTACCTTGATAACCTTTGCATGTGTTAAAACTAGCTTTTTGGCAAAAATAAAACCTAGCCTTATTCCTTGATATTCCTTGTGCATAATTCTGTGTTAACCCCTCCGTGGGTGTGATTGGGCTTGTTGAGTACTTTTGTACTCACCCTTGTTGTTGTTAAATCCAGAAGAAGACCCGGCCTTTGTTGAGGACGCTGAGTAGGTGGTCGCTTCCGCACCCAGCTTTGCCTGTGGAGTTTGGTCCCGCCCAGGATGGCTTCGCTGCCGCAGAACTCTGATCCCTTGGTTGAACCGGTCTGGTTCATCCTTTGGCTTACCGCCGTAGTTTACCTTTTAGCTGTCCTAGTTTGTATTAGGTGCCCGCTTCCTCGTGGGCTGTAAGTTCTGTACCAACTGTTGAATAAATGTGTATCAGCCTCCTGGGACTGATAATTTGTATCACATTTAGTCTCTGCTTAGGCAGGGGCGCTACATCCACGTTGGAGTTTCACAAAGGATGTGCTCCCAGTCACCAAGTCTTGCTTCTTGGTTAATGCCTTAAACTTGCCACAAAGGCTCCCTAAGGAGGATGATAACCAAATCACTAAGACATTACTCTCACCAACCTACTCTTCTGGAGATCTTGACGTTGCCTTCACTACAGAGTTTCTCCACCAAAAAACGGGTCTTCTCGTCCCCTGCACAAAGCTGTCAACACCGCTCCACACCAAGCCGGAGGGTCGAAGATTGCCGGTGAGTCACCAAGACTCCTAGGGTCCGGCACGCCAAGATTACAAGGGTGGTTCACTCAAAGAACCAAGCATAAGGAGCAACACCTTGCAAACTCTCTCACTAGGCCTATCCTAGCTCTCTCACTCACTATGGATGATCAATGTAGCACTAAGGGTGGTTTGGATGTCTTGTGGTTGTGGATGAATTTCTTTTGGACTCCAGCACTTTGAAATGGCAGAATGGGGGTGGTATACATACCCCAAAGAATTGGACTAGCCGTTGCTCAAAAGCCACACAATATCTGTGCACGCCGTACTATGCGCCGTGCACCTCACCCCCTCGCCATACTATACGCCGTGTAGAATTCCCAACAGTCATTTCACTTTTCAAACGGTCAGATGACATCACAATAGTACATCGTCTTGTACGCCACCCATTGTTATAGTATATGCCATGTAGATTCTTCCTCTTCAAGCCAACATGCTCTCTGTGTAAGATGTACGGCGAATACTACGCCGTGTATCGCTGCACCATACGCCGCGTGTATTTTATTTTAGCTTCTTGCTTCATCCTCAAGTTGTATTGTACACCGGCTATACAAATAGTAACACCAGACAATACGGCGTATGCTTCACAGGTCCTTGAGCGCTATTGTTTTTTTTTTCAAATGTATGTCATGCATCGCCACTCTATACCCTGTGTAGAAGATCCATTGCTTGGCTTGTGCTAACCCTACACGTCGTATTAATTTTGAATGTATGCCGTGTATCACCATATAGTACGGCGTATAGATCTTCTGCGGGCTACTCCAATTCAATCTACTTAAGACTTTTTTATTTCTTTTTGCCAAAAACTGTTTTTAAATGCTTGAAATAAGACTGACTCTGGATTTGACATATGCTTTGGAATTATCTTGGGATCTAAAAGTTCTATGAAAGGCATTTTTTCGAAAGACCAGTACAAAGTACAGACACAGACGCTCAAACACACACGCACGCACACTCACCCCTCCCCTATAAGCACCTCCGAGAGATTGGGCTTGCTGATCCGATCTTAAGATTGACGAAGTCACCACAAACGCTTCACTATCGACGGGCACGTTGCCTATCACTGAAAAAATAGCGTCGGTTAAATCCTGGAATAAACATAGCAAAATATGACACCCGTGCTAAGTCGGACACTCAAACCTGGGTGGGCAGGTTTCACCATAATGAGCCTAACCAAATAAGTTACGTTTAGTTCGACTTATGAAGAGCATTGATAAACTTGTTAGTTTCAATGATTATGCTGTCATTCAATTACCAAAATCACAGTATAATGGCACATAGAGACCATTATCCTTACATTAAGACTGATTGACTGATTAGAAATAATTATTATATCGATCCACATTATCTTTCTAATATAAGAAGATGTGCAAGTGAAAAATGTCAACTGCCCACGATTATCCATCTCCACTTCTGCTGCCGTGCTGCGAGGAGAGAAACCAGATCGTCAATGGCGCACGCCAAAGCAGGAAAGTCTCTGCCGGTGCCCAACGTGCAGGCACTCGCGCAGACATGGAACGGCTCCGGCGAGCAGGTGCCTGACCGGTACGTCAGGACGGAGGAGACCGCCGCCGGGGAGGTCGTCGCCGGCCGCGCCATCCCGGTCGTTGACCTCAGCAGGTTGCTTGACCCGCGGTCGTCGGAAGAGGAGCTCGCAATCCTCGGCTCTGCCTGTCATCACTGGGGTTTCTTTCAGGTTCTCTACGCCGTAATATGATTGCTAATTACATCTTCCTTGATTTGACCATCCTGATTATGCATTAGTGTAGGTTAATTGCCACAAACTATGAAATTCACTCAGAAATCAGAACGCACTGCCTGCAGCTCGTGAACCATGGGGTGCCGGACGAGGTGATCCAGGACGTGAAGAGGGACCTCACCGAGTTCTTCAAGCTCCCGCTCGAAGCCAAGAAATTGCACGCGCAGGTTCCGGGCGGCATCGAGGGGTACGGCCAGGCCTTCGTCTTCTCGGAGACGCAGAAGCTGGACTGGGCGGACATGATCTACCTCATGGTCAGCCCCAAGGAGGAGCGGGACCTGAGGTTCTGGCCCGCCCAGCCGCCGTCCTTCAGGGCCTCCGTCGACAGGTACTCAGCCGAGACGGCGAGGGTGGCGGCGAGCCTGCTGCGCTCCATGGCCGCGGACCTGGGCGTGGAGCCGAAGCGCCTCGTGGAGGCGTTCCGGGGACAGCCGCAGAGCATGAGGACGACCTACTACCCGCCGTGCAGGCAGGCCGGCGATGTGCTCGGGCTGTCGCCGCACACCGACGCCACCGGCCTGACGCTGCTGCTCCACGTCAACGACGTGCAGGGCCTGCAGATCAGAAAGGATGGCAGGTGGCTCGCCGTTGACCCTCTGGACGGCGCTTTCATCGTCAGCATCGGCGACATACTGGAGGTAACTACTACACTCATCATTCCCTTTTTTTTAGTTTATACTGTATTATTACATTTATCTTATAAAATTCCGCTAGTCAACTACTCTTCTATTTTTTATTTACACGATGCATTAAGTTTGTCCTAAGCCAAACTTGGCTATAACTATGACCAACTTTATACTAAGATATAGCAATAATTATACTACCCAACGTATGCACCATCAAAATACATTTTTTTGCCAAAGACCAGTGCAGACGCAGACATTCACACGCACGCACACTCACCTCTATGAATACACGCACGCAAACCCTATCCCTATGAGCACCTTCAAGAGATTGGGCCGGCTGTTTCGATCTTGAGATTGACGAAGTCACCATGGACTCCTTGCTATCGACGGCACGTCATCTACCACTGAAAGAATAGCGCCGGCTAAATTCTGGAATAAATCCAGAAAGATGTGACACCCATGCCGAGTCGGAGACTCGAACTCTGATGGGCAGGTTCCACCACAAGGAACCTACACATCAAAATACATTATATGATAGATTTAATGAAATAAATTTAATATTGCAGTTTTTATTATTATTTTCTATAACTTGGTGCAACCAAATATGACATGTAAATAAAAACAGAGAGTTCGAAGCAGTATTATTACATTTTCCTTGTGTAACTTCGCTGATCATCTAGTGTGTCTTGAGCGGTTGCTACCTGCAGATTTTAAGCAACGGGAGATACAAGAGCGTTGAGCACAGGGCCGTGGTCCACCCGGACAAAGAGCGCATCTCGGCGTCGATGTTCCATCAGCCGTGCGCCACCATAACAGTCGAACCTCTGCCGGAGCTGGTGAAGAAAGACGGCGGCGGAGCACGGTACAAATCCATGGACTACATGGATTTCATGAAGAGCTTCTTCGCGTCCAAGCTCGATGGACGGAGGAGCCACATGGATGCTATGAGGGCCTATTAGTCCAAATGTTTGGGTGGATCAGCCAACTACGTCGACCTCCAGTTAATGATGAATGTGTAACGACCTCCGGTTAATGATAAATGTATAACTAGTGGACTTTGTAATGCATGATCCCTGTAAAAATAAAGTGGTTGTAAATCTGATGCATATGATAAAATGAAGCGGGCACTGCATGTTCTCTTCCATAGCCATCTGTTAGATAATTTCTCCATGACCACCGCATATCAACATGCAAAAGGAACAGGGCTATCGAATTGATCGAAGGAGACCTACACTGCCCAGTCTGGCGAGCCACTGCCTGAAAACATCCTGAAGATCTTGAACTTAACTTTTGGGCATCTGCCAACTACTCGAAATTCAATTCAAAATCATCGATCCAAACAGTTTGTGCATCTCTGCATCTTGATAGGACACGGCAGAACCAGAAAAAGTTCCATAGCATTCCAATATGGTTGATTTGTTTACAACTTTACATGTAAGATGACTGGAACTCTAATGCACAGTAATGTCTCTTTCTGAGAACACAAATAGTCCATGAACTGATTGGTCAAACTCTGAAACTAATCAATTAGAGTACAACAACAACAGCAACAACAAAGCCTTTCAGTCCCAAGCAAAACTGCTGGTACATTCACAAAACTGCAATGTTGGTAAGAAACTTAAGAAACAATGCAAACATTGAGTGAGAGCTTATCACATGGGACTGCTGGTTAAGGCCTGTTATTACAAAAAGGAACAAAAACCACACCACAGGTAGTTTCAAGAAATTTTGTGCAACAGTTGCAAATAGCATGACCAGATAACAAAGACTTGTGGCTCTCAAATTACAGAGCAACTTTTCAGTGTCACAACATGCTTTGAGTTCTACAGCAGACTACTTTCCAAACAAGCATTTCAAGAACAAACCATCTTTATTCAGCTTTCTTGGGTTCTGCTCGGGGCTTCCAGAGACCCAGCCGGTACTTGTGAGCAAAACTCAAAATCAACTTTCTCTGCATTGCAGGGAAATAATCAAAAATAATAAATTACAGTTTAGGTTAACAGAGTTACTTGATGTTAACATTAACGCTTCAAAAAAATACTGAGCTAAATGGCAAAACATATTCCAATGAAGAAAAAAATTGTGATCAAGAACTAAACATGCCTTAACCCACCCACAAGTAAATGTTAGAAACAAGAACAGCAGTTAGCAAGAAGTCGACAGGATTTTGTTTCAATCTCGAGTCTAAGTATAACTAGATCTGACAAAACTTGATTTCTACCTAAGTATAACCAGATTTGGTTAAACTTAATTTAGAGCCAAAGTACAAAAGGATTTTCCAGAATTCATAGTTCTGTTAGATACATATAGATAGGAACAGCTCGGATGTCAAAAGCCATTTTCAGTAGTCAAATAATGGGCTCTAACTAACTATTACCTGGTTTTCACAAATAAGAATAATGTATAAAAAGAAAATAAACAGTGGAGAGGCTGTTTTTCCCTAAATTCTACATACTATTCCAATGAATAAAACTAACATTTCTAGAATTAAAGCTCAACATGTGTATTAAACCAACAACTTCAAGTAAGAAAGGTAAACACAAAGTTCTAGATGCTTAAATGTGTTCCTAAAACAATTATAAAGTTCACGAGCATGTCAAGTTCACCTACAAAGTATAAACATGCAAATTGCATCACACATTAGCCAACCTAGCTATATGGAGAAAAGTACTACGTATGTCAATAAGAAAAAAGCCAGGAACTCTCATCATCAACATTTGACAACAATCTACAAAACTCAGAGTGGATGCAAAAAACCAGTGATTCCACTAAAACTACACAGCGTCAGACAACAAAATCCGACCAATACTTGCATGTTCATGACGAAATGCTAAAAGACCAGGTCAATAACACGAATGCAAACGCATCAGCAACTAGCTTATACACTACAAGTAGCCCAAGAAGACAAATAAACGACTCACATGCTTGCAGGGGATGCCAAGCTTCTTGAGCCGCAGCGTGCGGGCCTCGAGGAGCCTCTGCAGGTCGCCGCCCACAGCCTCCTCCACCTTCGCGGCGTGCGTCTCCACCCCCTTCCCCACGCCGTTCAGGAACTCCACCACGCCTACCTTGGCTGCGCCCCGCAAGCATCCAACTCCAATCAGCAGAAAGAAGCACCTCGAGATTAAGGAGGCGGACAAGGAGGGGCGTACCTTGGTAGGGCTGGGCGTGGAAAGATCTCGTAGGAGCTCCAGCGCCGGCGAGGAGGAGGCGGCGCGCGTGAGATGCGAACGCGAGAGCCATGGGATGGGGGGCCGAGGTGGGGAATCGGTGGGATGGCGAGACGCACCAGGCGGCGGCGGCGGCGCCGGAACGCTGTTTCTGTGAGAACGAAGCCTAAGGTGCCCCCGGTTGTTGGATGGAATTGCTCAAAGCGAATTGGGCTCTGGCCTTTTGGGCCCCCCTACACGAACTCCAAATTGGGCCTTGAAAAGCTACGTGGCTGGCTCTGAGCTGGGATTAACCAGTTAATTAAGGGCGTGTTTGGCATGGCTCTGCTCCATCTCAGAGCAACTCTACTCCAAAACTCTGCTGTGGAGCTGCTCCGTGAAGTTTTGGAGCAGCAAAAAAGGTGCTCCAAAACTCCACCCTCATTTGCACTACAGCTCCATGGAGTTGGCAGCTCCATGGAGTTTTGGAGCTGGGGTGTTTGGCTAGAAAAATGGTTGGAGTTGCTAGAGTTCAGCTCCAGAGCCATGCCAAACACGTCCTAAGAAAGGACAAACCCTGATGTACAAGACCGGGTATTGGTCATCCCTCAATTTTAAAACCCGTTTGTTTTGGGTCCCTCGACTGTTTTGAGGGTGGTTTCACGTGACATTGTGCTGGGTCCGACATGTCGAACAACACGTCACATGGCAACTTTTACATATAGGTCCTCAAAATTTTGTTTCTTTTGTAACTATGCCCTTGGTCAACTTGACCCATACCACGAAGGCAAGGGTGCAACGGGATCAAGGCACTATGTGGCGGCTTTGACTGGCCGTAGCTCGTCACCGGCGAATGGGAGCGAATGGGAGGGACGTTGAAACCGCCCTCAAAACAGCCGAGGGACCAAAAACAAATAGGTTTTAAAATTGAGGGATGACCAATACCCGGTTTTGTACATGAGCGACCAAACTCAGACTACGACAATACATGAGGGACGTTGAAAGGACTTTTTCCATTAAGAAAACCAGCTTGGGTGAAAGAGCCTCTAGCCTAGTGGTTAGAGCACCTAAGTAGCACCTAGTAGACCCGAGTTCGACTCCATGTGGAAACGAATTAAAAGGGTGTGGAATAAAAAAAATATAAAAAAATAGATAGGGGCTTCCCCTGCTGACTTCGGTCAAAAAAAAAAAGAAAGAAAACCAGCTTGGGAACATCTTATCCAATTGTTTATACGACACATTGTAACGAGTTTAAAGACCTCAAAATGTATTTTGAGAGTTTCCTATATGACAACTGGAACAAGTTTAGGGACTGCTCTAAAAGACACTTGGTACGCATTATATAATCTATTCAAAATTTAAGCATGTGTATCGGTGGGCAACCTTCAAAACAGGATGAGGAAGTGATGAAAACAAATGAGAATATACTTTGCAGGGATTATATCTTTGAAAAAACAAGTTTGGGAATTGATTAACGGGTGGTACAGTTTGTAGATACCAAATCTTCACAATTCAATCAGCAGCATGCACGAATGATGTATGTTCGGAAGAAAAAGCACCAGGATTCATTTTGAGCTCTAATATACACCTGATGCTGGAAAGAGAGATATAATTGAACTTTCATTGCCATGATCTTGATCAGAAACAGATCGCTTTTCTCATCAAGAGGAACTTGATCGGCACAGCAACAGATCCCTGTTCATCATCATTCATCAATCAGTCAGCTGAATGTTACAGAAACGATGTTTGGTGTCTGCCTGATTAGAAGTTGCCTCATATGCTTAGTTGGTAGTTGTTCTTGTTAGTCACTTGTCGCTTGTCGGTCCTGTCTTCCTTTGTCAGCCCATAGTTAAACCCTTAGTAATACTTTTCCTCTTTTGATGAAAATTAGCAATTTAGCAGTGTTTCACACCTTGCTTCCAAACAAAAAGAAAATAAGAATGCCATATAATAGGTCTCTGCAACAATTTTCTATCAAGAGTGTGTAGAAAATTATGATTTTAACTCTGCATAAAAGATCAAAAAAACTTTATGGACACAAAGCCAGAAGCAAATGGCAAGGTAATACCATATCAACAACACACAGAGTTGTACCTCGATCCTTCGGCTTTTAGGTGAGAGGTCGTCCTCAGCAAGGTTTCTTCTAGGGTTGAACAAAGAACAGATAAGATCAGACCTGCACAAAATATAATACCCTTTTATTTTTGACAGCCTCTCTTAAAATATTACCAGGATGAAAACATACACTGACCACCGCTGGGAATTGATTCTTGTGTTTTTCACGGTCATGGAAGTATTACTATTTCTACATCTTCCAAGTAAAAGGAGTTTGCTAGAACACACATTTTGGTGTAGCTTCTGTGTAAATCAAAAGATTAACATATAGTTTGCCAGTCCATCCACTGTCAATGCTGGTTTTAATACTATTAATTGAATGAGTTCTCAGAAAAATAATAAAACAGAAAAAATCCATGAGATAGGTCGAATAAGCTGTTAGTTCGCTACTGCAAATTATTGCCAACTGCTTGTCCCTTTCTCTTATCCTAGACAACGCATTTGGTAAACTTGGATAATGTTTATGTTTACCACCTTAACAAATCAGCATCCTTAACTGCTGAGTGAGGCTTAAGCGACCCTGTTTTTATTATTTACAGAGTGCTAGAAACAGAGCTAGATAACATGTCAAACTAGTTGGCCAAGTCAAACTTGTGAGCCACTTTGGTACCACAACTGCATTTTCTTGTAACAATTATATGTGACCTTTTCACCTAGCTATAAGCTTTAGCTGCATATATACAGGAGAGTCTTACAGCTACACCTTGCAAACCTTAGGCTTGTAATGAACTAGATTGAACATAGCACAGAGAACTCATTGGACATCCAAGTTGACGCATACATGGCATCCAAACCATTCTCCAAATCCTTCTTTGCCTTCTACCGTTTTGTTCGTCGGAGACTAGGTAATCCACCAGGCCAGCACCATCATCTACGAGGCACGAGTGGGGTACCTACCTATCCTAATATCATCGAGGGGTGCCCACTAGCCTCGCAAGATGATGATCAGCTTCAAAACCAAGTTCTCATCCTAGATATTGAAGGAGGACTACTGAGGTCTCAATCTCTCTTCCCTTACTTCATGCTTGTTGCCATAGAGGCAGGTAGTTTCCTTAGAGGTCTCATCCTATTATGTCTTTACCCTTTTCTGTGTTGCTTGACACAAGAAATACAATCAAGGGTCATGGTCATGATGTGCTTCTTGGGGTTAAGAGAGGAGAACGTGACGAGGGTCGCTCGGGCGACATTGCCGAAGCATTTTCTAGAGGACATAGGGAAGGAAGGGCTTGAGGTGGTGAGAGGGTTCAAGAGGGTGGTAGGATTCAGTAGGATGATCCCTAGGGTCATGGTTGAGGATTTCTTGAAGGAGTACATAGGCCTGGATATGGTGGTGGGAAGGGAGGTAAAGATGGTGAGAGGGTGTTATGTTGGTCTGTTGGGAATGGAGGATGAGAGAAGATTTGGGCTGGAAAAGCTTGAACACACGGAGATGGTAGGGTTTGGAAGCAGCTCAAGCTATTTTAGCTATAATCATCATCAGCTCTTCACTCGTTGCAAGGTTAGATGATGTGTACAAATATGATTTGTCTATGTTTTCCATACTGCATCACTGTCATTGAAGATATGTGCCATTAATATCCATGTCATTCTCCTGTCTTTGCTTGTCAACATTTTTATTGCTCAATCCCATGGGTTTCATTGCATTTATTTAAGCCAACTAAATTCAGTTTGACTGTTACTTGTTTTCCATCTGATAAGGCATTCAATTGCTGCATCTACATATGCATCCACAAAGGAAAAGAGATAAGTAAAGATTAAAGAATATGCAGATTTGACACCGCGTCAAGCATAGCATGATATCAGTTAAAAATAATCTTAAATCTTAATATGTATGTTCATATATTGCGAACATATTATCCATGAGGCCTTGTACACATTATCATCATGTACATGCATATATGGAATTGGAAACCTAGCCACTTGGACAATCAGCCATGCACTAGAATAATATAACTGAACCAAAGTAGTTCGCATTTTATGGGCTCAAAGCTACATTCCTTCAATGTAGTACTATTGTCACTTTTGAACATGTGTAAAACGTAAGGACCACAAGACATGCATCAATTTAGTGTATCGTTCTTAATTCAGTGCAGTTACGCTTTCCCCATCATACACGTGACATCTTACTTGCATGAGTCAGATAGGTATTTTTGTACTACTGGTGGTTGCTGAAGGCAGGACCACACATATATATTCCAAAAGGTAAAACCTGATTAACCAGTATAATGCACGGAGCATGTATCTAGCTAGTATCAGATACAATACCTTGTGATAATGCAAAGTGGTGACATCTATGCATGTACATCCATGAACTGACTAGACAGTACTGTGGTGTACTCGTGTCTCATTTAGGTTCATGAGCTTTGCAATTAATTGGTTTACCTTTATTTAAAGGACGATTCATCACATATTATGGGTCTGAACTCTGGAGGAAGTGAAAACAGCGAGATGCTTCTTTGCAAAAGCATTATTAGTTAAGAATGAATGTTTTAAAATCAAAATACTTTTCCTACTAGAAATGTACAGAATATACCTCTTATAGACTTACAGTTGAGTGATGATCTTAAGAAATTTTAATGTCTAGAGATTATGCTCAAATCTTTGGAGCAGTTATGAATTTTCTCTCCATTAACTTTATTAATAGGAAGTTCCTTGACCTTTTGAAGCGGTGTTTCATTCTACTTCAGTCACAAACTATATACAGACTCCTAGATATCAGCATATAATAACATTTGGGAGCATGAATGTTAATCAAGTACTACTTCTCATTTGCAGGAGGTTTACTTTGTAACCCCAGAACAAAAGAAACAATGGTCAACCTTGCCAAGAGATCAGTACCCGAGGCCCTTGATCTTCCATGATGGCAGGCTAGCTTTCAGGCCTACCCCTCAAGCCACCCTTGCAATGTTCATGTGGCTCCCGCTTGCAATCCCCCTCACAGTGCTCCGAACACTCATCTTTCTGAACCTTCCATATTCTATCTCCGTCCCAATTGAGACAGCATCTGGAGTTACAACCCGGGTCATCAACTCCCCAGTCTCAGCCACTGGTAACGCAAACCATGGAGCATTTACCCAGCCCAATCCACAGGGTCGCCTGTATGTATGCAACCACCGCACACTCCTTGACCCAGTCTACATCTCAGTGATGCTGAACAAGAAGGTATCAGCAGTGACATATAGTGTCAGCCGTGTTAGCGAGCTCCTGTCACCGATCCGGACCATCCGGCTGACCCGAAACCGTTATGAGGATCGGAGGAGGATGGAGCGCTCGCTGAAGAAAGGGGACCTGGTGATTTGCCCAGAGGGTACCACGTGCAGGGAGCCATACCTGCTCCGATTCAGCCCACTTTTCGTCGAGCTCATCGACGAGGTCTACCCAGTGGCACTGATGAACTGGTCCAATATGTTCTATGGCACGTCTACTGGCAGGTCGAAGTACATGGACCACTTCTACTACTTCATGAACCCACACCCAGCATATGTCGTCGAGTTCATGGACAGGATGCCAACCTATGTTATGATCAACGGCAGGAGATGTGAGAGCTACGAGGTGGCAAACATGGTGCAGGATGAGATTGGTAGGGTTCTTGGGTTTGAATCCACTAAACTAACTCGCAAGGACAAATACCTGATTCTAGCAGGAAATGAAGGGGTTGTGGATACAAAGCAGTAACATATGCCAATTGTGTAAGATGAGAATATATCACTACAGAAACTTGATGGTAATTTTTTCGATCTATCGTCTAGAAAGGTTATATATGTACCCTAAGCATGTCTGTCTGTCATGTACAGTACAGTAGTGAGAATTATAGCTTGTTTAAGTTCTGTACATATAGATAATGCCTATTAACCTCTCAGTATGTATCTGAAGTGATATAGCTAAATTTTAGATAATTAAGAAATTTATATATGTAAAAGTACGCTAGTCTTTATATTATATATTGCACCATTCTTGCATCAGTGCTACTGTTTCTATGCATCCAGTGCTCAAATTAGAAATACAGATCAAGTGAATTCTGACAGCCAACAAGAGGATTGCGCAAGTCCAAACATAAACCATTCACACTTACCTCATAACTCATCAATGAGAATGTGAAGCAATGGAGCGAGTGCCAATACATTCCAGACTGCAGCCACTTCTTCTTTGATTAATAAAACAATCACTGGTAATACACTGCAAACCAAAACTCAAACTAAATTAAACCAGTCTTCCATGTGAACAAGTAGAACATAACTAATTAAGATTGCAAGAAAGTATCTTGAGTTCCATGCATTCATCTAAACTATCATTCTCTAGGTCAATGACAACACAGCATCACATTACACGAAAGTAAGGTTTGTTCATATTTGAAGGCACACAAACAACGTAATCAATAATGATGGCGGCATTATACCCCCAAAAAAAACTATACTATACATTATACAAGAATCAGATAAAACCTGACATTATACCCAAAAAACTTAAGACAAAATCCAGTAAAATCAACAAGAAGGGATGCCATTGAAACTATGTGATCAGGATGTTTACCATTCTTACCATAAAAAATACACATTTTGACTAATTGATAGTGACGTGTTGAATAAAATCACAGAGATATAACAGCATGGGAGTAAAACTGGCCTTTGAGGATATCAGCCCCAAGTCATAAGCAAATCTCACTAGTTTTAGCAATTCTCTTTTGTTCAAAACCTGTCAGCTACATGTCCAGAGATTCAGTTTTGGGTTCAAAATAGGTTTGACAAAATTAGAATTCAAACATACCTGTTTCTGTAAACAATTTGGAAAACATGTGATAAAATTTACTTAAATTTATCATACCTGATTATTCAGCCTGCAGATTTTTCAGATATTAAGCTAGTAAAATGCATATCAGCATTAGCAATAACAAACATGTCTATCAGATGGACAAAAAAACATGGGGTAGCTTAAAGCATACAAATACAAATACAAATACAAATACACAGCTATTGTAAACTAATGATTACTTCAGAATGAACAATTCTAAAGCTGTAGTATGGGCACCCACCAAATATGAGCAAGTTCTCAACTGTTCAGTAACTTAAGGACCATTTGCTATCATATATACCATCTGCTCATCACCGCAAATGCCATGATGTCATCAGGGGACTACAATCTTTCAGTTACAATTCCTCTCAATGTATAATAGCCTATTAATCTGCCTACCAACAGATAACTGAAGCTTACAAGAAGCTCTGCTGTCAACATTGGCTTATAAGTTAGTCCAACACTGCATAGGGCATCTTAATGGCTTCTAGCAGGAAATATACTTGCTATAATGTGCATAGCACAAAAGAACAAACTTTAATAATAAATATGTTAAGATTTTCAGCTGGCAGCAAAAGCGACATACCTGAGCTTTACAAAGTCCAGCCAATCAAATAGTGTTGAACAGAAAATACGATATCAAGTTAATGCTGTCAGAACTATCTAAATGAGTTCGGCAAAAAGCAGTTTTACACCCATATTTTCTCACTCTTAGGAATCATATGACAGTCTGTCACCGGTAAAAGAATGTCATGAATTGTTCTGCCAATCAAATTTGAGACTGAAATTCTATGACAGGAAGTAAAAGCAAACACATGAGTCACATTACTTTTCTCCACAAATGCAAATGAGATACCATGAAACTGAAAAGGAGGTGTACAAAAGAAAATAAATATGGTTGCACTACTGTCTCTTTAAGTTGGCCTTACCTCCGCTAAATTCTCTTTACACTGCATAAGCAATTTGTTTAGTTCTGGAAAGGTACTATCAGAATTCGAACCTCCAAAATCAGTTCCTGCAACATTTGACTAAGAATGGAGGAACTATTTAAGAACAAAAAAAAGCCATGCAGTTCTGGAAATGTTGTCAAACAAAATCATTTCCAGCTTCATCCATGTGTTGAACTAAGATTTGCAATACCTCATCTGCCAAACTAACTAGAGGACTGCTACTGTCAGCTGTGCTAAAGCTATACATCTTATCTGTTACCTCTATCCAACTCATTCCGACCTCCTTACTGCTTCCTGTGCCCCTCGACAACCTCCTTGTCACAGCATACTCGCCCCATTTGCTATCTGCAGCATATATGTTTGCAAGCAGGATGTAAGTCTTCACTGCATCAGGATTAATCTCGATTATTTTCCTTGCAGCTAGTCTGCCCAGCTCTACATTCTTGTGCATCTTGCAACCACCAAGCAACGCTCCCCAGACAGATTCATCAGGAGTGAGTGGCATTGTATCAATGAGTTTAAAGGCTTCTCTAAGCCTCCCTGCACGAGCAAGAAGATTGGTGACACAACCATAAATCTCCTTGTTAGGCTGGATATTATACTCAAGTAACATTGACCTGAAAAGGTTCCATCCTTCATCTATTAAACCAGCATGGCTGCAAGCACTGATCAGGCCCATGAACACCACATGGTCTGGATGAACCCCAGCATGGACCATGGAATTGAACAGCTCGATGGCCTCCGTCGCATACCCATTCATCCCATACCCACCAATCATTGATGTCCATGATAGTATATCCTTGCAGGACATCATGTTGAATACCTTCTTAGCATTAAAAATGCTTCCACACTTGGAGTACATGTCCACAAGGGCATTAGAAACTTTTAGGTCATCTCCGTAGTTCCTCCGAAGGACAGCCCCATGGACCTGCTGGCCAAATCTCAGAGCTGCAAGACCAGCACATGCTGATGTGATGCTAGTTAGAGTCAAACAATTTGGCTCGAGATCCATGTCAAAAAGTAGCTGAATGGCAATAAGAGGATCGTGTCGGGTAGATCCAGCAATAATGGTATTCCAGGTGACTAAGTTTCTTTCAGACATTTCATCAAAAAGTCTTCTGGCCTCCTGTATGCTTTCACAAGTGCAGTACATGTCAACAAGAGAATTTGCAACAGCAAGGTTCACTCCAAGAGCTTTCCTTATGGAGAGTACATGAATTTGCTGTCCAAAATATAAGTTGCCTACTGAAGCACATGCATGGATTGCAATAGAGCAGGTGAATGGACTCAGTTCAATATCATCCTGCACTGGAGAAACAGCAGCTAATGGATCATGAATAAGATATGTTCTCTACAGATATTAAATGTGTGTGCTACAGAAAGGATTACATAAGCAAATCTGACAATACTACATCTCCTGATACATTTACGAACTACCAAAGGCTTAAATTATGTGGTCACTACAGAGGAACATGTTAATAATTTGATATGTGAATACCTTTAATAATCATATTGGCTATTAGTAGTAATAACATTTAGCATCATAAAAAAATTGACCTAATATCAAGCTTCAACCTATCAACTAGCGTATTGTTCAAGTCATAAGGATCCTGCCTTTAGCTACAGTTTGCAAAGTAAAATGGTTCCTCTGCTGTCTCGTTAAGCATAAGGATCCTGTTCTTAGCTACAGTTTACAAAGTACAGATGGTTCTTCTGCTATCTCCATAATCATAAAATAAAATAAAATAAAGACTATAAAAATTGTTTGAGCACTATATGCACGACGCAAAAGGAATTAAAAAAGCGAGATATTTCCTGTTACATAAAATACGTTCGAATGAGAGCAACAGAGATATCAAATTTGTACATTGCAAAATGAAGACACAACCAAACCTGAATCATCTTTCGGAACAATTGTAGCCCCGTGTTCTCAAGCCCCCAACGGGCATAACCAGCGATAATGGACGTCCACGACGCGGCCGTGCGCCCTGCCCCTAACGCATCGAACAGCCTCCTCGCGTCCACGAGGCCGTCCCCGCGGGACGCGTACGCGTCGATGAGCGCGTTCACTACGTACGGCATGTGATCCACGCCCCGCCTCACAGCGACGGCATGGATGGACGCAGCGTCGCCGCTGCCGCCGCCGCCGCCGCCTTCGCCCCCACGGCACGCGGTCAGGACGCTGGACAGCGTGAACTCGTTAGGGACGACGCCGGCCGCGAGCATCCGCCGGAAGACGTCCAGCGCCTCACGGTGGCAGCCGCTGGAGGCGTAGCCGGAGAGCATGGCCGTCCACGCCACGACGTCCCGGTCGGGCATTTCGTCGAACACGGCGCGGGCGTGGCGGACCGCGCCGCGGTCGCACAGGGATTTGACGAGCGTGGTCGCGTGTTTCAGCGACATGGGCTTCTGTGGGTGTTTCGTTTCCGGCATGGGCTTTCATTTGCGGGCCACTCAACGTTGAAGTTCCTGCGAGGCCACCCTTCTGGTAGATTTTCTTTTACTCAAAACATAAATAAAGTCCTTTTTGGCATTTTCTTTGTAGAGATTTAGTATATCTTCATGCTTTTATTAGCATGAACAAATTGAAATGCACAAGAACGACAGTAAAAATAAATGCATATTGCACACGTCAGTAAATCGTTGAAGACGATGCACCATCAAGAGTAATAAGCCCTGTAATTTGAAATGGAGGGGACTTCAACCGTCAGTGTTTCGTTCACTCCTGATTAAATGGTTATTCGTAGAGGACAATTCTTTGGAGTATGATAATTAATATGTAAAATGTCATAATTTGGCTATGATCTGAGGTCTTCTGCTAGCTGTTTTCCTCTTTAATGAAAATGTGCCGAAGCACGGTCGGGAAAATAGAGTGAGTTGGGTAGCATCATGTGACGCTCCTGGCAACCTATAGATTTAACTCCTTCGTCCTTCCTCTTATTAGAAAAATTGTTCTTCCTTCTAACCTTCTGGAACAGCGCCCTTTTTAATTTGAGTGCGATGGCCCATCTCGCTTGTTTGGATCGGTACCAGTACGACCTGAAAAGGATTGGATCGTGCCTATCTATTAGTGTAACAGTAGCTGACTGATTAGTGGCGAGTTTGGTTCACGTTTAATTTCTCCACGTGCTGATCATAATGTTTTTTTTTTGAGGGAATGCTGATCATAATGTTCCTAAACAAGCTGCATATTGATAGTTTATTTTAGTTTATTTGTCGATTTGTAGTGACTTCTTGTTATAATATTCTTGATCAATAAACCAAACGCACAGGGGCAAACAACACAGGGCCGAAACTGGCCGGCCAACCACAGCTGAATGTGCCGGCAGTTAACAGACCAATCCGAGGACCATTTCTTTGCTGCTGTGCTGCATTATATTTGCATGGCCGGAGGCTTGTCGGCCGATCAAGGATCCGAACGCATTGTACTAATTACTAATTACTACTAGTAATTAGCAGGTGCATCGCATGCCGTATTAGAACTTGTCAAGCGTCCAACTGCACTGTTCAAAGAATTGGTGCGCGCGGATCGCGTTTTGCTCGGGGCCACGGCTGACGATCGCGCGCATTAGCAGCAGCAGCGCTGAGCGTGTGTGCTCAGTCAAGCAGCCCACCACAGCCGCTGGATCCGAGGATCCGACGGCCACGATGATCTTACTTGGTAACTTTGTTCCCCGCTAATGCGCGTTTAATTAAGCTTTTGGTGGTTTAGGCCTAGCCAGAGCTAGCGCAATGGATTAGCAAGTGATTATATTATACTAATAGAAGGGTGGAGATGGCTGGGTATCGAGCACGTGGGGCCAGAGCGGCTGCCGCGGCGCTGCCTACGTCAGCTGGTCTTCACGTCGACCGGACCGGAGCACCCCGTTGACGGCTGGCGACCAGCGTTTGACCAGTGACCCAAGAGTGGCGACCACGTTTGACCCCGCGGGTGAGCTGGCCCTCATCCGCCTCGCTGGAGGCAGCTGGGTCGTACTCCTAGCTGACAGAGTTGTGTTGGTCCAGTATATTGTTATATTAGTACGAAAAGAGATAAGTTTCCAATCGCTAGGTCCAAGTAGGCTGTGACAGAAAAAAAACACAAAATTGGTCACGGGGCCGGCGTGCATCGGTGTTCTCTGCACGCAGCAGTAAAATATTCGAATGCCCATTGTATTTGAAGTCGCTGTGGCGGAGTGACAAAATTTGCTACATACAGCTACCGAATATTGCTATGATCCTGGATTGGTAATTTTGAATATGCCCATTTCATTTATCTCACCTACAAAAATCCGTTTTGACTGGTAATTGCTCATTCATGTTCCTTTCCCTTTACCTCCTTTTTCTGAATGAAATATCCACTGTCCGATGAAGGTCTAACGATACTGAAAAATATATCTGAGTAGGGAGTAGAATAAAATTGTATTTGTAGTGGAAAAATGTCCATGCAAAGTAAAGAAAAGCATAAAGATAATAACCAGGAACTCTTTTTTTTTTAGGGCAAATCGAGAGCTTTCATTCATTCAGTTGTAGAGTACAATCTTGGGCTGCTGCCTCCGTCAGCCACATCGGCAGACAGCCATGCCAAATACACACAGGATTCTCAACGGAGGGAAACTTCGAGCATCGATCAGCTAGACGATTCACCTCCTGTCTTACCCAGCGAACATGAAACGCAGAAAAACCTCTCCTAAGCTCTCTAATGTCATGCCAAAGACCAGCTATCCGCGACCTATCCGCCGTCGTCGTCGCCAAAGCAGTCACTAGTGTAGAATTATCCACCTCTAAGATGACTCGTTCATAACCCAATTCCTGCGCAAGTTCCAAGCCATCCTGTGCTGCCATTGCTTCTGTTATCAGTACATCATCCACCTTCCCCAGCCAGCGAGCTCTTGCCACCTGCACCTGGCCAAGATGGTCTCGCAACACCGCTGCCCCGGAACCATTCCCCGTTCGTGCCTCAAAAGCTCCGTCTGTATTAACCTTTACCCATCCTTGTGCCAGAGGTTGCCAGTTCTCCTGTGGCCTGTAGTTGCTCCGAACTCCCTTCGCTCTTAGGCACATAAGGTCCTCAACCATCCTTGCAACATGCTTCACTGTCGCACTTGGATTCCACCTGCTCCTTCCATGGTACAGGGCGTTTCGGTTGTTCCAAAGTGACCAGCCGCCACAAACGAACAGCGCTGCATCCTCCCAGGAACACACCTTACCGGTCAACAAGTCCTTCGCCCAAGTCACTGGGTGCAACTCCAGCAATTTCCTTCCCGTAACCAACTGCACCTCCTCCCAGAAACGACGAGCCCACGGACACTTAACAATAATATGGTATAAATTCTCCATCGGGTTCCCACAAGTTTCGCAGTGACTTTCGTTAATTATATGCCTTCTCTTCAGTTCAGCTTTTGATGGAAGAAATCCATTAATCATTCGCCACCAAAAAATCCTCACCTTTGGGGGAACCAGAAGCTCCTGAAGCACCTTCCACCAATGGCCATTATCCGACATACCCCCCACACCTTGTTTATCCTGTGCTTTACGAGACTCCTCCTTCTTAAGCAAATGATATGCAGATCGAACAGAGAAGTTACCAGATCTTTCATAGGCCCATGCAAGCACATCAGTATCCATAGTGCGACTTGGCTGAATTTTCAGGATCTCATCAGCATCAATACGAATAAAAGAGCTCCGAATTAGCTGCTCATTCCATCGTCTGGCCCCTGGGACAAACACCTCATCTACCAAATTAACCAAAGCCCCTGGAAGTCGCACTAACGGCTTCATCGATGTTGTTCCAGGAATCCAATTATCCTCCCAGATTTTAACGGACGATCGTGGCCCAATTCGCTTTATAACTCCCTTTTTCAGTATATCCCTTCCATGTAGGATTGCTCTTCATGTCTCTGAACTCTTCTTCTTCCTGGTTGCTGCAAGGAAATCAGAATTAGGGAAGTACTTCCCTTTTAGGACCCTTGAGCACAGCGCCTCAGGACGAGTTAAGAGCCTCCATCCTTGCTTCCCCAACATGGCCTGGTTAAACAAAGACATGTCTCTAAACCCCATGCCACCCTCCTCCTTGGGATCAGTAAGTTTGCTCCATCTTAACCAATGAATTTTGTGATTATCCACTGAGCTCCCCCACCAATAATTAGATATATACGATGTCATCTTTTGACAAATTGGAGCCGGCAATCTAAAGCAACTCATAGAATATGTCGGTACCGCCTGTGCATTCGCTTTGATCAGCACCTCGCACCCCGCACAGCTCAAGAGATTTTCACTCCAGCCACAAATAAAGTTCCTGATTCTATCCGGAACGTACTTGAACACACCGTCTGAGACCTTGCCCACCGCAGTTGGGAGCCCAAGATACCTTTCTCCCAACGCTTCTGCTGTGATCTGCAGACTATCATGGACAATCTTCTTGCCTTCTTCCTCACAATTCGCACTGAAAAAATGGCCGACTTCTGTTTATTTACCATCTGGCCAGAACCTCGACAGTATTCATCCAAAATCTGAGCGACTCGATCAGCACCCCGTTTTGTCGTCTGAGTGAAAATGATGCAATCATCAGCAAACAATAAGTGGGATATCCAGGGTGCATGTATGCTCACTCGCACCCCTTTGGCAATATATCTCGGCCCACACTCTTTTAACATACACGACAAACCTTCTGCACAAAGCAGGAAGAGATATGGTGAAATAGGATCTCCCTGCCTAATCCCCCGAGAAGGTTTGAACATCTCTGAGTACTGTCCATTCACCCTTACAGAGAAGGATACTGTGGTTACACATTTCATGACCAGTTGCCTCCACCGCATTGAGAAACCCAGGGCCTCCATAATAGCACTTAAGTAACCCCATTCAACTCGATCATATGCTTTGGCCATATCTAACTTAATACCACATGCACCGGACTTACCTTTCTTATTCTTTAGGTAGTGAATACACTCATATGCAATTAAGACATTATCTGTAATCAATCTCCCTGGAACAAAGGCACTCTGCCCCTCTGAAATAATATCATCAAAAATACCCCGAAGTCTGTTAGCCATCACCTTCGAGCATATCTTATATAACACATTGCATAATGAAATCGGTCGGTACTGAGACAGATCCTGTGGGTTTGCAACCTTAGGGATAAGTACCAACAACGTTTGGTTCAATTCCTCCGGCATATCTCCCCCATTTAAGAAGCCTAATACTGCCGCTGTAACATCCTCCTTCAAAACATCCCAATGCTTCTGAAAGAACCCAGCATTAAAACCGTCCACTCCCGGAGCCTTGGATGGTCCCATATGAAATAGAGCTGCCTCCACCTCTTCTGGTGTAAAGATCCGATCCAGAATTTCATTCATTTGGTCTGTCACCTTCACAGGCACATGACAGCACACCCGTTCAGGTTCCAGCACCGCATGTGCATTAAACAAATTTTTATAAAAAGTATTAGCCAAAGATTCAAGCTCCTCCTGATCCGTGGCAATGGATCCATCGTCCCTCTTCAGGCCACGGATTTTATTCGCTCGCCCCCTTGCCCTAGCTTTGGTTTGGAAAAAACCTGTATTCCTGTCACCTTCACGTAGCCAATTCACCCGAGATCGTTGGCGATCCATAGCTTCCTCTCTCGCCAGCAACTCAGAGAGATTTTCAACCAATTTCCTCTCTCGAGCAGTCGGGCCACGGTACAAAGATTGGCTCCGTTCCTTCTCAATCTCCACTCGCGCCTCCTTAATCTGTTTTTGAACCACACCAAACACCTCCTTTCCCCACGTCCGGAGGGTACCCTGCATGGCCCTTAACGATGAGCACATAGCAGCCAGATCACGTGTCCTAGAGCCAGGATCCCAAGTCTGCCGCACCATCTCTTTATACCCATCATGCCTGAACCACATATCCTCACAACGAAAAGGTCGTTCAGTTTTCTTTCTCCCTCTCAAGCCTTGATTTACAGATGGCCGCACCTCCACCAGCAGGGCGCAATGGTCAGACTTAGCAAGCTGGATGTGCCTGACCGATGTGTCTCCTAACACATTCATATACCGTCCATCTCCAAAGGCTCTATCAAGTCGAGCCTTCACATTACGATCGCCTTCCTGCTTATTATCCCAAGTATATGGCAAACCTGAAAAGCCCAGATCAGTAAAACCACAATCTGCCACAACCTCCTGGAACGCTGTCATTTGCCATTGTTCCCGTTCATTAACACCAAAGTGTTCCTCCCCAGCTAAAACTTCATTAAAGTCTCCCGCACAAAGCCAAGGAATTGCAAACTGTGCACGCAAAAACCTCATGAGATACCAACTCTCCTTCCTAAGCTCTCGTCGAGGTTCACCGTAGAACCCGGTAAACCGCCATTGGTGAATCCCCAACGTCTCACATGAGAGAATAACATCAATGTGTGATCTAGACTTACTTTGGACAGCCACCGTTACATCGCCTCTCCAGAACAATGCCAAGCCTCCGCTCAGCCCCCTCGCTCCCACTGCTAGTCCATTAGGGAGGCCAAGCTGGTTGTGCAGCCGAATGGCACGCTCCTCCTCCATTCGTGTTTCCATCAAGAACACCACCGCGGGCCTAAACTGCTCCACTAACTCGCGGAGCTCTTGAACTACCTCGGGCTGCCCGCAGCCCCGGCAGTTCACACTTAGCAGATTCATTGTGCCCAGCGGGGGCTGCACTCCGCAGCCGCCGCCGATCCTGCATTGGTATTTGCTCGAACGACCCGCTGTTTTTTCGGGCGCACTACCTGCCTGCTGTCACTCCCACCCTCGCGCACCTCCAAGGACTTCCTTATATCCTTAACTATTCCTGCCGACACAAGAGAGTTCCCGGCCAAAGGAAAATTGAGGTCAGGGATACCCGACGAGGAGAACCCAACAGCACTCATTCCTCCAGACTTCCTCTTTCTCTGTGAGTTATCTCCTTGATCTTCAGCAAAGTGTTTGCGAGGAGAAAATGAACCAGACTCCTCACCTCCCATACTAGTTCTCTTCAGCGGTGACTTCACCTCATCTTCCTGACCCCTATTCTCCTGTCGTCCTCCCTCATTATCACCGGCCGCCGATTTGAAGTTTGCAGAGGATCCTTTCCTGGCACTGAAAGGACCGCTACCGAAGGACTCGGCAGCCGCTTGGTCAAAACTCTGCAACCTCTTCCTCCTCTCATCAGTCGCCCGCAACTTGCAATCATAAGGTAGCTTTCCTTCAGTGTTTCGCGCCACCGGCGTAGCACACTCTAACTCAGAATGCCCCATAATTCCACAAGAGTAACAATAAAATGGCAGCTTCTCATACTGAATCTTGAACCAATCTTGCGGGCTGTTACGATCTGTCTTTAACATTACTCCCCGACGCAACGGTTTGTCGAGCGGGATGAGAACCCTAACCCGCAGGAACTCGCCGCTTGCTTTACCACGTATATCAATATCAACCTTGTTTGTCCTCCCCACCATGTTCCCTAATTTTTCTCCCCCTTTCTTGTTCATCCACCCCAATGGCACATTCAGGAACCGAACCCAGATGGCCATGCTGTCAAAGCGGATATCCGAGGGCCGGAGTCCTGCATTGTACTCCTGAAGAATCACTGCATGCTTCCCAACAATCCATGGAGCTCCATCCAACGCCCTCTGTTTGTCAAACTCACATCCAAACTCCGCCACAAAGAGGTTCTCGCTCCTGATCCCCACTGATCTCTCCACCAGACCAACTGGATTGCCCCATGCCGGTCTCATCGCTTTCATGATCGTCGAAATATGGATGGTACTTGGGGACAGCACCTTGCCAATCACCGAGAACTCCCATCCACCCTCCTGGACATCATCTTCCTCATCGGACAACGCCGCTACCTCTTCCTCCTCCGTCGTCAGGTGGAGCTTCTCCAGCAGCTCCTCAACATCGTGGTCCGTCGCCTGTCCTCCTGCCGGATCCATAGGCTGCTTTCCCGTCTTCCTCCTCCGATCTCCTTCTCCAGACTGCGACATCGCTGCCGTCCGGAACACTAAGTTGCCCCCTGATCAGATCAGGTGCAAAAACCAGGTCCCAAACCTAGAGATCAGGAAGTGCCCCGAAACTCTAGATGGGAAAAGTAGACGTCGAGACTGGGTGGCAGTTCGACAAATTTGTGGACGCTGGGACCGGAATGGCCGTCAGCGATTGCCTGCCATCGAAGGGACAGTCGGCGGTGTGTTGACGTCGACGAGATCTAGGTCGCGGTTGCGATCTCCCTCGTCTGCGAGCTTAACCAGGAACTCTTGACACCTCTAGCGGCACACTCGTCAGATGTGAGAATTTTGAATATTTTAGAATAATTTTACTAACGACATATGTGAATATTTTAGATGCAAATTTAAGTGCTCCTTTAGAGTACCTTTTATAATGGCATAGGCAGGTAATTCAGATGAAGCATTCTAAAGATAATGGTTTACTTTAGAGTACTTCTAATAACAACAGACATGAGTATCTTAGATGCAAATTTAAATGTTACTTTATACTATTCTTTATGTTTGCATATGTGAGTAATTTAGATGAAGTATTCTAAGTGTATGGGTTACTTTAGAATAATATTATTAATGACATATGTGAGTATTTTTAGATGCAAATTTAAATGTTACTTCAAATTATTTCTTACAATGACACATGTGGGTAATTTAGATAAAGATTTGGGAGATGTCTTAGATTATTTTTTTAATTTAATGACATAGGTAAATAACTACTTTTCATATTGACATAGGCGGGTATTTTGGATACTCCTTCCGTTCGTTAATATTCGATGTTTCCGTTAGCTCATTGTAGCTACTTGCAAGTCATTTCAGCTATTTGAAACGATGATTAATCAAGAACGGAGGTACTATAAGATTTAGAGGTTTGCTGTTGGTGGTTAATTTTTTAGGATACATGGTAGATCTAAATTCTATTATTATTGATGATTATTATAGTGTGCCAAATTGATAGCAAAATGTTTTTGGTTTTGTGAGAATCTAGAATTTTGTTTCCTCCAATCGTGTCTCATGATGAATACCGTAAAGGGTCAAAAAGAGTTTCCAATGAGTAAGATTGCAAGTTGCAAACAAAATAAATGGTTGCCTTGATTCAGAAAGGAAAACAAATGTGTGGCGTGTTTAATTCTGGTGACTTTGCATAAAGTTTTCACCTAGAGAACCATGTCAGTTCATTTCTTGTAACGACCCGGAAAATCAAAAACTTAAATCACGGGTTTTAAAAATCTTGATCGATGAGTTTCTGTTCCTAAATCCAAAATCAAATCCAAGCTCCTGAACGTCCTTGATCCAAATCCCGAAGTCCAGTTTCCAGAAAAATCCGACCGTCCGAAAACCCTAACCCGTTCTCGCCTTTTTCTCGATCCGCGCGTCGCGCCGATCACCGTCCGACCGCCCGCGTGCGTCCGACGCCGCGATTCCCGGCCTGTCGCCCCCCCCCTTTTTCCTTTTTCCCCTTTTTCTATTTTCTTAATCCTTTTCCTAATTTTCCTTATTTTCTTTTCCCTTTTTCCCCTTTTCTTTTTTCTCTTTTCTTCCTTTTCCTCTTTTTCCTTCTTTTCTCCCTTTTCTTTTTTCCCTCCTTCTTCCTCCTCCACCCGAACTCCCCGCTCCCGCGCCCTTCTCTCCGGTCGCGCTCGGCCCGAGCGCCGCCCACCTCCACCACCGCGCGCTGCCACCACCACAGCTCCCTGTGCCGCCGCGCCACGCCAGCTCCACCGCTCAGCCTGCCCCGCGCGCACGCCCGCTCGAACGCGTGCCTGCACACNGCCTATAAAAGGGGCCGTCCCCGAGCTCCTTCGCCACACCACCTCCACCGCCAGCAGCCCTCGCGCCTCCCCAACTCCCTCCCCCGCTTGCGCCGCCGCCCAGAAGCCGCGCGCAGCGCCGCCCACCTCGCCGCCGCCGCTCCCCTCGGCCCTCACGCGGAGCCGCCACCTCCCTCCTTCCCCGGCCAAGGTGAGCACGGGGATGGATCCCCCGTGGCCCCCTGGTGCTCGAGCGCCGCTCGCCGGGCGCCCCCGTGGCCCGGAGGGCCGGGAACGCCGGCGAGCGTCGCCGCCCGAGCCGCCCCCAATCCTCCCCTGTTCGGCCGGCGAGAAAAGGAAGAAAGGCCGCGGCCATTTTCCGGATAACCCCCTGAAACTTTCGGTTCTCATATATATAACCTTCCACCCTTTGCCAAACTTCCAGAAAACCCCCTGTCTTTTCCAGTTATTCCCAAATATGTCCCTGGTTGTTTCCAAAACCCCCCATATACTTTCCAATTTTACAACCATGCCCTTCCACCTTATAAAACCTTCACAATTAGGTCCCTGGCCCTTTATAAATATTATAAAGAGGTCCTAAAACCCCCGTTTAAGCCCTAAACCTCCCCTAACTCGTCATTTCATGCGCCAAATCACTCCGGTTTTCCACCAAACTCAACCATGCCTATCTTATATCCATTCCGGCCGAGCTTTACACAAATCATCCCAATATAATTCCGTTTCCTATTTTATTTTGTTATTTCCTGTTTCCAACTCATCGGTCAAGGAATGTGTTTTTCTTATTGTGTGTTTGTTTGATCGTGCCCTAGACGACGGAGTGAACGAGGAGGAGCAGTACCGCGAGCAGGACTACGCAGGAGAGTACCGCGAGCCCGACCCCGAGGACCCGTACCGCGAGCAGGATCTCCCAGAAGCTTTTGTTGACGGCAAGTCCAATCCCATCCTTTGATGCATGTTTATCCCATGTTTTATAAACACAACCTATTAAGCCTTTGATTATTGCATTGTTTTAGTTTCAAAACCCGGTTGGTTAGCCACTCCTTGATTGATATGACATTCCTTGATCACCCAGTTATCACTAAATATGATTTACTCTGTTTAAGTGATAACACTTTCTAGAATGCTTAGGTTTAGAATGCTTAGGAGTTGTTACCCTTACTCAATCATGACTATACACTTGTTTTATCAAAAGATCAACTGTGTGAGTTGGTTTTGGTTTTGGGTTTTGGGTTTGAAAAAGAGTAAAACTGTGTGGATAAAATGGATGGGCATAACTTTGTGAAATGCCATTAAGGAGGCTTGTACCTTTGTGGTTAAGCATGTTGGGAGATATCCATTTTGTCCGGTTTTAAACCGAGGTGATGTGTCATCTTGCCTAACCCACTTTACTCGTACAACCACTCGACTCTTGTATGGTGCAAGAGCTTAGTCTAAATCCCACTAGCCGTGCTGTTAGTTATCTGGAGGCAGGTGTGCAGCGGGAAAACCAAGTGCCGTCTTAGTGACATGGTTGCCGTCTTAGTGACATAAACCCCTTGGTGTCTTTCTCGTGATGGCTAGGCAGTTTTGGCTAAGGTGGGTAATGACTTCGATAGGATCCGCACAGACACTAAGGTGATCGTGTTGCGGTACCCTACTTGTGGTGAAAGTGTACACCTCTGCAGAGTTTCCTAATCTATTCGAATAGCCGTGCCCACGGTTATGGGCGAGTTATGGCTTGGTCACAATGCTAAGGTTTTGGGATGGGTTGGAGTGTGTTGGTTTTGGAATGAGTTCGGCTTTGTGCCAAAAGCTACGGCGGATGGGAAATCCGGTAGCACTTAAAAGATGGATCCTTTGTGGATCAACCCCCCCCTACTTAATTGTCTTGTTTTAAAGAGCTTGCTTTGCTAAAGTTGTTCCTTGTTAAACCATTGCATGAGAAAAATTAGCTTTATTGCAAATTAAACCTTAGCCTTATTCCTTGATTTATCATATGCATAATTCTGTGTTAACCCCTCCGTGGGTGTGATTGGGCTTGTTGAGTACTTTTGTACTCACCCTTGTTGTTGTTAAATCCAGAAGAAGACCCGGACTTTGTTGAGGACGCTGAGTAGGTGGTCGCTTCCGCACCCAGCTTGCCTGTGGAGTTTGGTCCCGCCCAAGATGGCTTCGCTGCCGCAGAACTCTGATCCCTTGGTTGAACCGGTCTGGTTCATCCTTTGGCTTACCGCCGTAGTTTACCTTTTAGCAGTGCTAGTTTGTATCAGGTGCCCGCTTCCTCGTGGGCTGTAAGTTTCTGTACCAACTGTTGAATAAATGTGTATCAGCCTCCTGGGACTGATAATTTGTATCACATTTAGTCTCTGCTTAGGCAGGGGCGCTTCATTTCTTCTCTCTATGCACGCGGTCCAATGCATAAACATTTCACCACTTTTCACCAATTCACTGGATTTAAACACCCCCTAAGGTGGTCAACAATCACAATTTGCATGTTTTGTACACTTATGCCTTTTTTGAAAAAAAAAACATCTAGGTTTATTTCTAGCTTAAAATTGGCGATAATCTCATACAAGTTTCTTCCCTAGCGTGACATTACAGATTTATTACAGGGGAAAACTATATGTGTCAATAAATCACAGCATGAATTTTTTTTTTTGAATGAGCACCGGAGGGGGAGAGAGTCCCCCACCTGTATTTTCATTTGGCCCATCGCGGCCCGCAGCAAGATTACAACAAGTTTTGTTTGGTTTTACATTAGCCAAGAAAGAGAAGGCACCAGGAGTCCACTACGCCACTAGTTGCGGCGGGCATACGGTTCTTCCATAGTCGCGCGTCCTCAGCGCATGCGTGCATTGTGCGCCGGAGCGTTCCGTCCTCGCCGCGGAAGATCTTGGCGTTGCGGCGTTTCCAGAGTTGCCAGCAACAGAGGATGACGAAGGAGTCGAAGTGGCCGGCAGGAACGTGGCTTGGGCGCGGCAGTTGGTACAGGTTGTCCCCCGCGGCAGTGTTCGGCAGGTCGAAGCCGAGCGCCGTCCAGAACGCGCACGCGAACGGGCAGTGGAACATGATGTGCGCCCCGGTTTCTGGCGCGCTCTGGCAGATTTCGCAGGTCTCATCCACGACGATGTGTTTCTTCTTCTGGTTAGAGCGGCACTGCAGGCGCTCGCTCATTAGCAGCCAGCCAAAGAATTGGACCCGCGGGGGTGCCCTGCTGCCCCAGATGAACTTGGCCCCCGGGTGCGGCGCCTGTTCGCGCGCCGCGAGGAGCTTGTAGAGCAGTCCAGGCAGGATGAAATCGCTACGCCGACGATCGGGCTCCGCTGAGAGCGTTGTTTCAGAGAGGATGGACTGAACCTCAGAGAGTTCAGCGCGCGCCTCCGGTGTGAGCCGAGGCACCAGGCGTTGATGAAGCCCTTCAGAGACGATCTGACAGACCGACTGGGAGGTAGACCGGCAATGAGACAGGAGGGACAGGAAGCGCTCGTCGAAGCTCGTGTCCCCGTGCCAGACATCCGTCCAGAAGGCTGTAGACGCCCCGTCGCCCAAGTCCACCGTGGTGATGGCCTGGTAAAGGGGGAGCAGGGCTCGGAGTGTCGTCCAGTGTGGGCCGGCGAGATCACCTTGAAGCGTAGCGACGCAGGCGCGTTCATGAACCCAGCGCACCCAGGAGGAGGGGCCACCGTGGTGAAGGCGGTGGATGAGCTTCAGCATCAGACATGAGTTTTGGAGCCCCAGGTCCTTGACCCCCAATCCCCCCTTGTTCCTTGGGTTGCCGGACCTTGTCCCAGGCCACGAGGCAGCTGGCACCGCTTGCTGTGTTCTCCCCTGTCCAGAGGAAACTGCGCCGGCGCTTGTCGAACTTGGTGATCACGCCAGGGGGGAGAGGCAGGGAACCCATAAGGTAATTCAGTTGGCCATCAAGCACCGTGTTGACCAGCACGGTGCGCCCCATCGGATTGAGCAGAGAAGCTTGCCAACCTGCGAGGTATCGGTCAGCTCGACTGATGTACGGATCAAAGGCTGTCAGTCGCAGTTTGGCACTGGAGAGCGGCAGGCCGAGGTAAGTTTGGGGAAATCCTTCTCGACGGCAGCCGAGCAAGCTCAAGCAGCGCGGCAAGGCCGCGTCGTCCATGTGCATTGGAACCGCAGTACTCTTCTCAAAGTTGATCCGCAGACCGGTGGCATCCGAAAACTGATCAAGCAGCAGCTTCAGTCGTGCAACATCCGCCTCGGCCCCGCGCAGCAGAATGAGAGTGTCGTCGGCATATTGAAGGATGGTGCAGGGGGTCATGGGCAGGAGCGGGTGCCGGACCCCACCATCCTGTTGGATCAGCTGTTGCAGGACGTCGGCGACCAGCAGGAACAGATACGGCGACAACGGATCGCCTTGTCGGAGGCCGCGGCGACAGGTGAACCACGGTCCTGGGCATCCATTCACCATCACCGCGGTAAGGGAGCTGGCTAGCAGATGCTGCATCCATTGGCACCAGAGATCATTGAAGCCCCGCGCCTGGAGGATACGGTGGAGACTATCCCAGTGGACCGTGTCGAAGGCCTTTGCGAAGTCGAGCTTGAGCACCATGGTCGGCACCTTGCGCTTGTGGCAGGTTTGCACCAGTTCCGCGGCATAAACAAAGTTCTCTGCAATAGTCCGGCCCCTGAGGAATCCTGTCTGGTCGAGGTCAATGAGGAGGGGGATCTGAGCTTGTAACCTCGTGGTCAAAAGTTTGGCGATGATCTTGACGCTGCAATTCTGGAGGCAGATGGGGCGGAACGCGTTCGCGGTCACCGCGCCCGGCTTCTTCGGGATCAGGACCATGTGCGCACGGTTGATCCGGGCAATGTCCGCTGCGCCTTGGTGGAAGGCTGCCAGCAGAGCCATCACCGTGGGTTGCACCGTAGACCAGGCGGCGCGGTAGAAGCTTGGGCCGAAGCCGTCAGGCCCCGGCGCGCTCGTGACATTCATGGAGCGGATCGCTTGCAGCGCTTCCGTTGCGCTGAAATCCGCCGTGAGTGCATCCATCGGGGCTGGGCGGCCGGCGTAGAGGGAGTCCAGGTTGAAGGCCCAGGTGGCGGTGCCAGGTGTACCCATGATGTTCCTGAAGTACTGCGTGAGTGCCGCTGTTTTCCCCTGATGGCTGGTGATAACGACGCCGTCGACATCCAATTCTTTGATCTGGTTGTGACGCCAGCGTTGGGTGGCATGGTTGTGGAAGAACTTGGTGCTGGCGTCACCCTCGCGGACACGACGACGTTTACCGCGCTGTTTCCAGTACACGGCGCGTTCGCGCAGCACCACGGCTAGTCGTTCCTGACAGAGCCGCCGAACCTGAAACTCAGACACGGACAAGTGACGGTTTTCTTCGAAGGAGTCGAGCAGCATTATGATGAACTTGCAGTTGGAGATCAGAGTGGGTGGCGCCCTATTCCGCCTAGCCCAAGCTTTGGTTACCGTTCGGGTCGCCTTGAGGCAGTTTACCATCGCCGCCGCAGCGTCCGAGTGGGGAGTAGCAGAATGCCAGGCCGGGAGGATGGATGGGAGGAAGGATTGGTTCTGCAACCACGCGTTCTCGAAGCGAAAGACGTTCGGCCGTGGGATATCAGTGGAGAGTGTGGCGAGGATGGGGATGTGGTCAGAGGTGGCACGGACCAAGGACGTCAAAGTGGAGTTGGGAAAGGAGGAGCATTGCTCAGTGTTGCAGAACGCGCGGCCAAGCCGAGCTAGGGTGGGGAGCTCGCGCATGTTGGACCAGGTGAACTGTCGATCCAGGAGAGGAAGTTCAGAGACGGCAATGGCATCAAGGGTTTCGTTGAAGGCAGAGCAAAGAGCGGTGTTTATGTGGGTGTTGTTCTTGTCAGAGGCTCCTCTGATGAGATTGAAGTCCCCAATGAGGAGCCACGGCCCAGTGATGTGTGTTTGGAGTTCGCGAAGGCCGTCAAGGAAAACGTGCGAGTCACGGTGGTCAGAGGGTGCATAAACGTTGGAGATGGCAAGGGTGTGATCGGAGGTAGTGGATGAGAAGACTGTTGTGAGGGAGTGGCATCGGTGGATGGAGGAGGTTAGCGTGAGATCCCGAGCATTCCAAGAGGTGGCGATGCCGCCCCTGGAGCCGGACGCTGCAATGTACTGGAAGGAGTGTAGGTGTTGTTGGGGGAGGAAGGAGGAGGCTTTCGCGAGGGGCATGTCAGCTAGTTTTGTTTCCTGGATGCAGATGACGGAGGGAGAAGAAGCAACAAGCACATTCTTGACAACATCGCACTTATCCGAGTCGCCTAGACCGCGAACGTTCCAAGACAGCACGGAGAACGACCTAGTTCGATCAACCATTAAGGTAGCATTACATCAACGGCCCCCACGGGGCAGAAACTAAACGAGCCACAGTCGGCATAACACAACCACAGCATGAAATTCACCTACTGTTTGGTGAAATATGTACCAAAAACTGTTCAGAACGTATCATTCAGTTAAATCATTTTTATTTGTTACTGCTTAACCAATTGTCAATCAGATATAACACTACAAACATTTCAGTCATCAGTCGCAGCATACGCAGCGCAGTATATCGATCAGTACAGCGGTTGTTGCAAGATATCGTCCAAGCTCCACCAATTGTCTCCAGTTTGTCCGAATCCGAAGTCCGGCAGGACGGCGGAGGAAACCGCGTCGTCGTGGCTGGCGCGAGCAAGAAGCTCCGACCAGCTCTCGTCGAACATGTCGCCACTCGTGGCGCTCGAGCAGCCGTTTTGGCATTTGTCGTCGGTTGGCCAAGCCGCCATGGCCGGGCTGCTCGACTGGAACTGCGGCGCCGGCGACGCCTCCCACGACGACGACGAGGAGCCGGTCACGCACGACGCGGCGTCCGGTGACGGCGCGCGCGCGCAGTTGCCGACGGGCGCGGGGGCGGTTTGGTGGCACGCCGGTTGCTGTGAGGGCGGCGCGTGCGCTGGGCTCGCGGAGTAGTAGCAGTAAGAAACCTCGGCGGCGGCGGCGGCGGCTGAGTCGTCGGCGTGGATCCTCTCGAGCAGGCGCGGCATCCAGAGGTTTCTGACGACGTCGTGGAAGCGGGCGCTGGCGACGTCGCAGCCCAGCTGCTTGGCGTGCTTCTGCACCCGGGTGCGCCAGTAGTTCTTGACCTCGTTGTCCGTGCGGCCGGGGAGCTCCGCTGCGATCTTGGACCAGCGGTTGCCCCAGCGCGAGTGGAGGTCGAGGATGAGCAGCTGCTCCCGCGGGGTGAAGCCGCCGCGGCGCACGCCGGGGCGGAGGTAGTTGAGCCAGCGGAGGCGGCAGCTCTTGCCGGTCCGCCGGAGCCCCGCGGCGAGCGCCAGCTCGTTCCAGCGCCCCTCCCCGTGCGCCGTCACGTAGCCCGCCAGCAGCGCGTCCTCCTCCACCGTCCACGGCCCCCGCCGCAGCTCCGCCGCCACCTCGTCATCGCCGGCCGCTGACGACGGCAAGTGAGAGGACATCCACAGCGCGTCCATCGCGGTCGATGCCGAAGTGATCGAGCTGTGTAGCTGGATACTGGAGTGAGTGAGGGAGTGAGCGAGCTCGACGGAGCCCGTATGCTGAGAGGTGGTGGTTCGTTGTGCGTGTGAACGTGCCGCGGCGAGGTTGTCGTTGATGGGGAGAGAGGGGGTGAGGTGGGCGCGGGGTTATATAGTGGGGGTTGCCGGAGAGGCGCGTGGTGGGGTGGTCAAACGGGGAATATCAGGCATGTGGCCGCAATAGCGATAGTTTTAAGCGCGGCGTGTCGCTGGATTGTAGTGGCGTTGGCATCAGTCGCCGGCGAGTTCGAGTTGTTTAATCGGCTTGAGCACATCGGCAGCGTGGCGAGGTTTGAACGTTGACCTGATGCGACGACCTTTCTTTCTCCAGCTACGCGCGGGACGCAGCTCGGCATTGTTCTCGCTCGCTCGCTTTTGCCCGGCGCGGTTTTTTTGTATGCATCTGTGTGTGGTTTGGTCGTCGGGCTGACGAGGAACAGAACAGGGCACCCCGATTAGTAGTCAATTAGTGGCGTGGAATCGATTCTAATCTTAACTGTTATGGATCAACTCACAAGGGCGTCGTCCTTTTTCCAACGTGATGCCCTCGAACCACAGCATCTACTACAACTCCATTCGTGCGTTATGCAAGGGCACCTGTACCCGGCCTCCGGGCAGAGTAGATACTAAGTGGCATTTTTAACATCAACATGGTCTCCGATCATAATTTTAACTAGTAGTTTTTTTCATATATTTACAGTACACTGCAAAATTAAATATATTTTACTAATACATCTACAGAACTGATCGAGGCAAATCTAGTGATAATATTTTAAAAATTCAATCTCAATACATAAAAAGGTACTAATCTGCACCAAAAAAACTGAAATGGTTTTACCACACAAAACGTCACATATTTGTCACAAAACAAAGGTAAAAATAAAGTTTGCTCACCTGAGGTTACACTCATATGCCAATTAAAGATTCAGTGTATGTGTTCTCTCTGCATCTATTTGACATGTAGTGATTATAAAAAATTAAGGACTTCATTTTTATTCCTTGAGACCTGTGCTTTAGTTATATTTTCATGATAGAATACCATGGATTTATTCTAGGATTTAACCGGCGCTATTCTTTCATTGGTAGGCGATGCGCCCGTCGATAGCGAGGCGCCTGTGATGACTTCGTCAATCTCAAGATCGGAACAGACGGCTCAGTCTCTCGGAGGTACTCATAGGGGTAGGTTTTGCGTGAGTGTATTCATAGAGGTGAGTGTGCGTGCGTGTGTGAGCGTCTGCGTCTGCGTCTGCGTCTGTACTGGTCTTTCGAAAAAAAGAATACATGCTAGAAAAAAAACACTGTTATATATGAATTGAAATGAGTGGAAGTTTATATGGATCCAAGTTTAGGGCGTGTTTGTGAAAGATAAAAACATTCAGTGATTTACATAACTTTATGTCTCTTCATCACCAGGCATATTGAAAGTTAGCACCATATACACATTCAAATGAATTATGATTTATGAAAGCAACTTTCCACTAAATGAATCTTGTGCAAACAACTCATAAATAGAAATAAACTTTTCAATGAATATACACATATAACGATATATAACTAAAGCATGTAGCTTTCATAACTCAAATCCAATCAATCTGGGTTACAATAATGGGATTTTCAACTAAAATTAGAACAAGTTATCAAGTTGTCAGATACTTCAGTTTGTATTTAGGAATCTTCCTTCCCCAAATTCGAGCTTTCAGCCTTTAACCCCCAAGAGAGGAGTAACAACTTGCCTATGGACACATAGTACTGAGTTGGTGTGGAAAGGCAAATCTTCATCAATTTTGGGGTAAAGAAAGGTTCAAATAACATGAAAGAAATGAGAAGTGGAAGAGGACACACACGAGTTTCTTTACAGTACTACTAGCGATGAGTTGGGGGTGGGGGCATCAGCAGTCGAGCGGTACTAGAGACAAAAAGCACCCAAACATCACAATGGCCCGCCTCTATGGTGGGGGCAGGTTATCTGCACCTGTCTCTCTTTTTAGCAACGCTGCTGGAGCTGAGTAGGCATTGTCTGCATTCCGCAAGTCTGCAGTGGCGATGCAACCATCTTTAATTCTATGCAAACAGACCATTCCTTTGAGTTGACGCTAAACTAAACACTTCAAAAGGAAAAAAAGTTTGAGAAACCAGAGGACCAATATAATATCACATTCATTCAACCACATGAATGATGGAATTGACTTGTGCCATGCCGCCATCCAGTTTGTCTTCGGCTGCATATATGAACCATATCCTTTGTCCCTTTCTATCTAGCTAGGCACTAGAGAGTAGAGACTAGAAACGAAACGTGCTTCACTTGGTCTAAATTTTCTTTTGAACACGCCCCCAGCATAAACATGATTAACGCAGGTCTCAAACCTGACCTGCTTTAACCCAAAAGCTAAGTGCTTTAATTTTCAAATAGTGCCGCACTGCAGCTGGCTCATGCATGCATCTAGTTTAATTTTCCGCAAGCTAGTTTATTGTTTAGCAAGCAGTCGCAGGGTCAGAAAAAGAATGAAGAAGACTTCCTAGAAAATTAGTACTATATCAGAAGATGGAACTGTCACATCAGCCATCCTGTCTGTCACACTCCACTAACAAAAACGGGGGCGATAATTCTTCACGGCTGGTACAGTGCACGATCATTTACCTCAGAGAGACATTTTTGGGGAAATTTTGCAGTTCTTGAAAATAAAGATAGCACATGATAGATGTAGATCCAGTTGAAAAGGAAATTGTAGGGGTTTAATTTCTTGCAAAATTTTTATTATGAAATTCAGTCTGCCAGCATAAAATTTAGTTTACTCCTAGTAATTTCAGTGAAATTTTGCTATTACTAGGTCAGTCTCACGCTTCAGCCACGTTCTAGAAAAAGCTGCCTTCGTGCTCCTGGAAAGCCACTGCAACGCGAGACATGACAAGAAGTAAACATTATCAACAAAAGAAGGTTCGAAAGGCAATTTTGTTACTTTTCTTTTCATTTTTTGAGCTAGCATAGCCAATTTGAATATAGAAAATGAAAGGTAGTCGGCCCCATTACCTTTGACAAATCTTTGTGCTTTTTGCTAGCAGCTATACTAGTAAGTTAACTTGATTTGGCTGAGAGGAAAAGAACCTAAATTGCTTAGGTTTTAAGATAAAATAAAGGTGGGTGTGGGTAGAAGTAGAACTGAACTCGGATGGTTGATGCAAGTATCACGGTTGGGAGAGAGAGTGACTTAGTGAGAGCAAACACAGGTGCGTCTGATCCGATAGGGCCCGGGCCCTTTTTAACGCGTAGGAGATCTCGCCTACCCTCTCCGCTCGTAGCTTGCCGACGATCCGTAACGGTATGCGAATCAAGATCGACACGGTTACTTCACTAATCAAACATATAATGATAGGTTGATCGATGACCTAAACTAATAAAGGTAGATCTTCCAAGATGCTAAGTTAACGGGACCTACTTAGCTAGGGAGGAAGAAGCAAACTAAAGATTGTAAGTAATAGACGACCTGCTTTCAATTAGCAAGATTGACATTAGTAGTGGTCGATTTGGTCACATGGTCTTACTGTTCCGTGAAGTTTAATCCATTGAGATTATGCTACATAACCGTGTTTGTCGGAACCGAAGGGACTCTCGAAAATAGAGACAACTCCTACTCAACAAGATAGAGTGCTTGTATAGAGGGTATTGATGGAGTTGCTGTTAGACCACCATAGAACAAGAACGGAAGGAAAATTATAACATAAGGCTACGAGGGAAAACAAAACACGACTTAGGACCAAACTTACATGGAAATTGGCCATTTTGAAATGTCTTATTTTAAGACCTGTTATTCCAATCAGAGACCAAATCTTCAAATTTATGAACATGATGAAAGGGTTGAAACGCTTCCTAATTGGTTTTGTGACTAAATTTTGCCTTTTAGCCACCAACGCAACAATTCCTCTCTACAAGAGGAGCCTACATCTTGCTCAGATGTGTGGTTATGTATGGTAAGCGTTGAAGAAAAGATATAAGGTTACCCATAAGTTGCATCTTACCTAAAACTTTCAGCTAGAATAGTAACATGTTTACTAATGATCTACTCATTCCGTTCCAAAAAGAGTGCAGTTCTAGCATTCGAAAGTTTTTTCATTAACTTTATAAAAAATGTCACCATGGGCACCTTGTAGTAATACAATATAAATAGACCATTTAGACATATTTTATAGCAGATTTAATAAAACTAATTTGACGTTAATAAACTTAGTTAAAATTGGAAGAGATTGATTTATGGCGAAACTAAAATGGCCTCTTTTTGCAAGGAAGTAGAACTAAACTTTAGCCCCTAAAGTTTAACCTATTGCAAGTGGATCCAAACATCACCTAACCATACAACGAAACGAGTCGTCGAAATGGAAAAAAAGGCCACAACGAAAATTTACAGTAGGGACGCACGGGCCCAACCTTGTACATGGTGGATCTGGACCACATCACACCTCCTTAAATGTGCTTCATGGGCCCACGGAAACTAGGCTTAAGAGTTAAGACCTGTACTCTGTTCTATTTTTTTACACATGCTGATCGTATGCTGTATATGAATTGTTTCATCAGAATTACCATCTGCTTGCACTAGGGGGATTTCTTGGGATTTTTTTTCGAAAGACTTCTTGGGAAATTTTGGACAGTTAATAATTTGAAGTTTAGCCTAAGGATTTGGTTTAATTTCTCTACATACATTTTCATTTCTGAAAAAAAGAGATGAGTTTCAATCGAGTGGTATGTAAAAAGGAAAGGAAGAACAGAAAACGGAAAGCAAGTGAAAGGAGAGACGCAAAATCAGATCACCCAAGCAGCACAAAAGCCCAGTAGCAGCACCACGAGACCAAGCTAGCAATAATCCTCCCACACACAAGTACAGTCACACCACACTCCTATTCTCATTTTTTTTCTCTGACAGCTAGCCTGAGGCTGCTGCAACCGACAGCCCTCCGATCCAAGATCCTGACGCGAGCAGCTGCCACGTCGTCGGCCGAGCACATACGTACGGCACGGCGATGACGTGAGGCCTGGGCGTCGCCATCACCCGCCGCGACTCGCGCCGGTCAGTTCAGTTGCTGCCGTTCCGGGCCACCGTTGTCCTGCCTGGGGCCGTTAGCTGCGGAGAACACCGGCGGCAAGCTGATGGCGATGGCGTCGACGCGATTGCTTGCGATCGCGGGCGCCTTCCCCTTCAGGCCCATCCCCACGCCGGCCTCCTCGTCGCCGCCCTTGTCCGGCGTGTCCATCTCCCTCCCCTTGCCCCAGAGCACCATGTACAGCCCGGCAACGATGAGCACCGACCCGATCGCGCTGCAGAGAGGGCATTAGCTTGTAAGCAAATGCATAGAGAAGGGATGAAGGATCTTTCAGTTGCTCCTCACCTCCCGACGCGTATCTTCTCGCCGAGGATGGCCCAGCCGATGATGGCGACCACGACGAGCAGCAGCGGGCTGAACATGGACACGTACAGCGGGCCGCGCTCCTGGATGCACCACGACATGAGCGCGAACCCGAGCCCGGATCCCACGATCCCCTGCATTTTTGGTCGACGATGCACACGTACGCAGCGTGTGAGAAATTGGAATCGGACGAAGGAGAAGAAGGAGAAGAAGAAAGGCCACCATCGAGCTTACGATGTAGAGCACGGAGTAGAGCCTGATGTCGAAACCAAGCTTCCAGGCGGCGAGGCTGCGGTCCATGGCGGCGCTGACGGCGGCGCATTGCGCGCCAGCCATGACGCACATGATGGCCGTGCTGGTGTAGGGCGCGGAGAAGCCCTCCGCCATCTTGCTCTGCAGGATGAACCAGACGGCCCAGGCGACGCAGCTGGCGATGATGAGGACGTCGCCGGCGACGGCCCCCGAGTGCCCAGCCGCCGCCGCCGCCGCGGCGGGCGCGGACGACGAGTGCTCGGCGAAGCGCCAGTGGATCGGGGACGCCCACAGCCTGAGCACGGGCCCCTTGTAGAATGGTATGATCATGGAGCCGCCGACGCAGACCGCCGTGCCCACCAGCTTCGCCTGCCCCGCGGGGGTCCCCGGCCGCACCGACTCCATCTTGAGCGCCGCCGCCATGACGAAGGTCAGCGCCGGCAGCGTGTTGGTGAGCGCGCACGCCACCGTCGGGGTGGTGGACTTGAGCCCCACGACGTAGAGCACCTGGTTCAGCGTCGCCCTGCATGTGTAGCGCCGCCGCGAGGTCAGCGCGACAGGTGAAGTAATAACTGGACGACGACCCGACAGCGACAAGATAAAAATTCTCTATCTGAATTTGAACACTTAAACTTGCAATTGCAAGTGTTGCGCACTGAACCATGGCTGTCTCGGCCAGGTCTGACTATGTTTCGATGTGTTAGCTTTAATCTGTGTGGACACGTCACATCCGGGACGAACATCCCCAGAAATCCGAGGACACCCGTTTCATCTGAAAAGCGCTCTGTTCACCTGCTTGTTTGGACCAGCATGCCTGCAATCTCTGAAAAGCGCTTTGTTCGCCTGCATGTTTCGGTTAGCATGATGCCATGCCACTGCGATCTTTGCAATCAGGTTTGGGTTAATCAGCCAGCTGGGACTGTGTTAATCACCATTCGATTCGGTTGTGGGCTTGTGGATGAGCGTGGCAACGGCAAAGCCAGCAGGACACTGAAATCAGGCGTGTCCCTTTTTCTCGGAAGAAGAATGAAATCTCGTGTACCGCACAGATGTGGCATGTGGGAGCGAAAGGGCCAGAATGCCAGATGGGAGCAACAGAGAACTGAAGGAAATTGCAAGCAACTGGCGGAGGCTCGATCGGCTATATAGACCGCTAGAGCATGGCAGCATGTGGGGCGTGTGAGGTCGACACTTGCAGGGCCTTGCCTAGCTAATTTCAGGAGGTCAGAGCTGCAAGTGGCCACCGTGCGTGGCCTGAACGAACGAACCTGCAGAGAGATACGGATCGGAAGCGAAAAGAAGCGAGCACGGAGGAGGACGTACCCGAAGATGGAGGAGATGAAGATCTGCAGGAGCACCTTCTTGGTGACGGTCGCCCCGCTCCTCCTGCACGCGCACACACGGTAGTTTCAAAGCACGAACCGGTTAACAATGGTGAGCAGCAACAGATATATATATATTTATATATGTATACATAAATATGTATGTATATTTATATATTTTAATTCCTCGGGACAAAATTAAAAGACTCTCATGCATGCAGAGTGCCCAAAGGGAAACTGGAAAGCAATCTATTGCTGGCATATGTGCAGATCGAGAAGCCACCGCCGATTCTATTGCTCAATTCCCCAACAAATGCTGAACAATAACTGATTCCCAAAGCGCCAAAGAGGACAGCTGATGGACGAGCTGAGCAAGCAACTTCGTTCCTTTTTGCTTAAAAGGAAAGAAGAGAACGGCTTGATCGGAGAAAGCACTGAAACGTCCAATGGGCCGGAACCGCTAAGCTACCAGCTGCTAGAGGAAGGAAGCAAAGCAGACACGCGTGCTGTGCATATCATACGTACATACGCATCCCGCGACACCACTCAACAGCGCTCGATCGGCATGCAGAGGTAGAGATGGAAGGTGTCGGTTGTAATTACCGTACCTCTCGAGCAGGTAGGCGACAGGGGCGATGAAGGCGGCGGCGATGAGGTTGCGGTAGGCGATGAGGACGTAGGGGCTCATGCCGGCGTCCAGCGCTAGCTTGGACACCACATTCATGCCGGCGAAGCCCAGCTGCACCAGCACCATGGCCACGGGGGGCACGCACTCCTTCTTCCCCATGGCCGGCAGCGGCGGCGGCGGCCGGGCAGCGGCGGCCGGCGATCGATCGATGGACGACTGGGTCGACGCTACGCCGCCGATGCTAGCCGCAGAGCTGGTGTAGCTGTTCTTGAGAGGTGGGATGTGGGGCGGCGGTGGTATTGATCACTGACGAGCTAGAGACCGAGAGGCCGGCCAGCTAAGCCGCTGCTGCTATAGCAAGAGAGAGAGAGACGATAGAGGTGCGGTGCAGAGGTAGGGGATATCAGAATGCGTGCGTGTGTGTGTATATATAGGTGGTGGCCGAGAGAGAGAGAGAGAGAGAGAGAGAGAGATCGAGAGCGGCCAAAACGTTGGAGAGGTGGTGGCGATGACTTGCTGCAGTGAAACCTGCAGGTGGTAACGGAAAAAGAAATCGAAAGGCAATCAGCCAACTAGCCCGGCCGGCCGGCTGCGTGCGTGCTTAGCTCTAGCTGCACGCCGCTAGTGGCACAAAGCTAGCTGGCCCCGGCTGAATCGTCACAACAAACGTGTGCGCTCGCTCTCCGCGGCCAGTCCACCCGTGCAAGCTGTGGCGACCCGCCAGAGACGCCGCCGCCGCCGCCGCCAGCGTATGCAACACCTGGCCGTGGCCTGGCCATCCGGCGGCCGGCGGCGGCTCCGTTTCGCGCGGCCATGCAACTATGCATTATCTCCTTCGATTCCTGCATATCAAATACTCTGCAAATCTTCAGGTTCTCAAGAACTTGGTTTCTTCCTTGGCTCTCCGACGGCGCGCCAGCCCATCCAAACGAACGCACGTGCGTGCTGTGTCAGGGACAACAAATTAAAGCCCTTCTGCCACATCGCCCTTTTCTCCACCAGCATGAGAGCATCGGCTCGCGATAACCGAAACCGTTCCAAAAGCCAACAAGAGTCCACGGCCACGGGTCTGCATTGTTCTTCTTCCGTGCTACCCCGCCATGCGCGTGTGACGTATGACCCCAGAGCTCTGAAACCGCTCCATGGCGCGAGGTATACATACAAGCCGCAAGGGATAGAAGTAGAACGCAGCACGATCGTCGATCTACCGCAGTTCAGACCATGGGCGTCGATCCCGAGCTCGCTCTCGATTTGGAAGCCGGATGCTTCAAATGGCTGTGGTGATCTTCCAACTGCACGCACCGCAGTGTGCTCCAGGAATAGATCAGGACAGCTAGCTAGGTTGATCCTGCTGTTGCGATCTCCCTTTCGGCCTGAGCTCAAACGGAAAGTAGAAACCAAAGAAGCAACACGAGTTCTCTTTCGCGTCTGCTCTGTTTTCTGCTAGCGTAGACGAGTAGTTTCTGTGTCCAAACAAATTTGAGTTGGATCTTAGTCGGGCAACTTTTTGACCCATTTCACGTAACTGATTTTGATAGCGCGTTCGGTATGTTTACTTTACTTGACAGCTACGGGGTCTTCGGTTACCAAGGGGGAGAAAAAAATGAACCTTTCATACATCAGCATAATCATGATAAAATTCTAGTACTAGAAATCATCTCATTTATAGTGCTTGTACTTGTAGTAATTACTAGTACATACTTGGAGTAAGTTTAGCTAGTATCTTCCATCATGGACATTATTGAATCATTTATGGGAATTAGTTTATTCGTTACTCCTTCTGTTCCGAAATACATGGCTGCTTTGTCCTAAGTCAAACTAATCTAAGTTTGACCAACTTTACAGAGGAGTATTAACATCTACCATGTCAAATAAGTAAATTATAAAAATATATTTAATTTTATAATTTGACCCAATTATAATCGTTTGATATCATAAGTATTTTTGTTCATTCCTAGGAAGTTGGCCAAACTAAAACTAGTTGCACATAGGGTAAACCAAAGTACTTATATTTGGAAGAGTAGAGTCATACAACAGAAATAAATCCACCTTCAGATACAGGAGAAATCCATGGAGCTATGTATTACATCTTGAAGCCATTTGTTGACAAATAATGTTAGTTGTATGTGTATCATTTTCTTCTGGTACCAATAATGTTACTTGTAGTAATTAATCCATAAGTTTAGCTATCTTCCATCATAGCCATTATTGAATCATTTATTTATGATCATTGTAATTAGAGTTGTGCAGCAGAAATAAATGTATTTTTCAGATATAGGAGAAAATCGTGGAGCTATCTACTCCATCTTGAAGCCATTTTCTTGACCAATAATATTAATTGTATCCTTCATTTCCTTTAGTCTCACTATATATCTTTTGAGGAGCAATCTAAATTCCATCTTGAAGCCATTTCTTGACCAATAATATATTATTAGTTGTATCCATTATTTGCTTTTAGTACCACTACTTATCATTGCTTCTTGAGTCCAAACGAAGCATACAAACAAATGGTTCGTTTCGATTTGTCTTTCCCAAAATTACTTCTGTTTAGAAACAAAGTTGAGTTGGATCTTAGTAGGACAACTTTTTGACCATTTTCACGTAAACTGAAGCGGCTAGCGCGTCAGGTATGTTTACTTGACAGCTAAGGGATCTTCGGTTACCAAGGAAAAATGGTGAACCTTTCACACACATACTTAAATATCAGCAAAATCATGGTAAACTAGCATGGTGGCCCGCGCAAATAGCGCGGGAAGCTAGTGTTTGTTTTCTTAACAAACGGATTTTGAGTTCAAATTAATAGATGCAAATATTTTTATTTAGTCGTGTCATTGTAATTATTTTGTCCTACAAATCTAGAGTAATATGTCATAGTTTTTTTGAACATGAGTTCAATTGAGAAGAAAATAACTTTTGGTTTAACATGACTATATTTTTTAAATTTTTAACTGGCGATGCATATTTTTGTTGAAAGTTGTAGTGATGTTGATAAATCATATTTTCATGTTTACAGGGAGATACAGGTTATTGGCTTAATGCATATCATTTTCGGTAATAGTTAGAATTTAACATTAAGTTTGAATTTTAAACCTTAACGGGCAATAGATGCATCATTTTTGGGTTTTGTCCCATGCATACTATTACCATTTTTTGTTTAATTTATTTTTGAGTTTGAGATCTAGGTTATTGGCTCAATGCGTACCATTACCATTTCTTTTTGTTTTGCTCCTCCGGTATCCAATTGCTATAGCCCCATGCATGCTTGTTGAGTCATCGGTCCTCACTATGTGTGGTCTCTTCATTTGGTTGTCCCTGTTTCCATCACGTCTTTTTTCTCATATTCCTTTTACTATATTAGTTACGAAAAGCACTTATATTTGAAGGAGGTAAGTCCTCATCTCTCACATTTGTCTTCCATTAGATGTTAAACATTTGCTTGAATTTTAAAAACAAATGCACATAGTTTTGTTTCTAATGGTGCCATTTATTTATTTTTCTAGATGGATCAAACTAAGGTACCATCTATATGTTTTTTCACCATTTTTATTCTATATATGCTTTCATAATAAATTTTTTATACATTCATTATTGCAGTTCGTATGATATAGCCTTCTTTTTTGAACTCATCCTCTCTCTCTTGCTTCTGCTCCAAAGGGGCTTTACCCGCTATGCTGCGATCATTGAAGATGTATCCATGACACTTAACATTTTACCATGCATGTTGTTTCCTCTTTTTGAACACAACCTTCAGCTTGCTATGGATGGATGTGCACGTCAAGTCTCAATTTCCATGTTGCTTTGTTCTGGATCTTGTTAGAACTCTGCACGTAATTGCATCATTTATCATTCATTTTGTCCTAAATTTTTTAGATCTCATTGGTTCACTAATCACAATACTACATAGCAAGACATTGCCATATTTCTACTTCTCACTGTTGCTAGTAGTTTATCACCATGCCTTAGTTGCCACGTTAGGATGATGCTCGACCTTAACTACCTAATTCTAATGGGATGATGTAGTGACTATGACATGACTCTATAGCCGTGCTATAATTGTTGTGCTTCTAGTATCTGCATAAGTAAAATTCTTCAAAAATAAATAAAATGAAATACCATTTTTCATTTTTCCTCTATTATATTATATGTGTGTTACATGTAATTTTTATTTTTTTATCTTCTTCCAAAGTCATATATAATACTACTAACTATCTATTGTTAATCGAATTTAACAAACTCATTAGAATAATCTAAATGATTAAGATTATCTTATAAAATCAATATTGTATATTATTTTTTATTAGCAAGGTAATTTCAGGTCCTATGTCAAAATTAAGCTTTATTTGTATCCATTTAATTCTTCAGTAATTGTTTTTAATTCAGCTAATAAAATATATAAAATGATTTTTTAATTATCATACTAACAAAAGGAATATAATATTGTGTTTAATTAGTTTGTATCCATTTAGTTCTTTGTTAATTGCATTTGGCACATACTTTTTATTTATATATATATTGCTTCTAAATTCATACACAAAACAATTATTATTTTTTTTTATTTTTATTCTGAATATAGCTATGTATTTATTGTGTTTGATATAGACTCCTGAGTTAATTGCTAATTTATATTTTTTAGTTTTTAATTTATCTATTTACTAATCGTATTCAATATGTACTTTTTGGTCAAGTGCTATTTTTTATTTATAATTTAACTATTTAGTAATTGTATTCGACGTGGATACTTTGGCGCTAATTTGCTGATTTTTTATTTTGAAATTAGCTACTATTAATTGTTTTCAATAAGGACTTTTTTAGGATAATATAGACTGATAGATCATCATAACGGTGTATATTTTTTACTTCTAGATTCATTAATCTAAGATTATCTATGTTTGCTATAAATCGTGGCTGGCCGAATTTCTTTGTCAACAAATTTGGTGGGATACTATTTACACAAAAAAATCTTTATAACATGAATTAAGCATAGCTTAGTTGCTTAGGTTCCTTGTGATATAATCTGTCAACCGGGTTCAAGTTCCTAACTCGGCACGGGGGTCGCACGGAGAGGCATCTGTGTTGACTTTGTCAATCTCAAGATTGGAACAGCAGGACAAATCTTTCGAAGGTGCTCATAAGGGTAGGGTTTACATGCGTGTATTCATAGATGTGAGTGTGCATATGTGTGTGAGCGTGTGTGTATGTACTGGTGTTTCAAGAAAGATCTTCATAACCCAACTCTAATGAACTGGCCATCATGTTTTTTTTCCTTGTATGCATCTGCCTGGAGATTATCTCATCTATTTAGTGGCAATATGGGATTATCCAATAAAGGGTCTAGAGATTGGATACATCAGCATGCATGTGCGCGTGTGTAAAAACACATCAATTTCATGAATTCTTCCTTTGCAGCACTATCTGGATAAGGTAGCATCTTCTGATTCCATCTATTTGTCCATATGGCAGAGCACCTAACCTGCTGAGTCACACAGTTTCAAAACAATGCAACTTATACATGCACGTAGCTTCTGTGGCCTCCTTGATCTGGTTCACAATTGATCTACATGTTATCATTATCATCGATCGTTTCTGTATTTCAGCTAGTTGTATCCTTTGTTTCTCTGAGATGTTCCCGCAAAAAAAAATTATTGCATGAGTAATGGAAAGTCTCCAACTTCTAGCAACGTTTTGGCTCCGTCGACAGCTATATATATGCTGCTCCTTCGCACGGGCAACACAACCTTTACATGAGACATAAGAACCCTTCAATGTTCACATCGTCTGTGCCATCTGCGATACTTTTTCGTTGATTTTGCAGGACTGCTAATTGGATCTGCCGGAAGTTAAATAAATAAAAATTATATCGATGTTTTATTTGCATCTTCATTTAGAGTTATAACTGTATTCGACATGGACACTTGTTGCTAATTTGCTTTTTTTATTCCAAAATTAGCTATTACTAATATGTTTTATGAGAACTTTTAGGGATAAGTTAGACCGTTAGATATACATTAAATCCAATGGTGTATATTCTTTTTTTGGGATTAACGTGGGAATTCCTAGGAACTTAGATATACATTAAATCCAACGATGCATATTCTTTTCTTTTTTGATTAACGTGGGAATTTCTAGGACTGTTAGATATACATTAAATCCAACGGTGCATATTCTTTTCTTTTTCAGATTAACGTGGGAATTTCTAGACCCTCTCGATGAATGTGGTGGCTTCTTTTAAAAATTTTGGATTAACGTGGGAATTTCTTGGACCCTTTTTAAGACCCTTAGATATACATTAAATCCAATGGTGTATATTCTTTTATTTTTTGGATTAACATGAGAATTTCTAGGACTATTAGATATACATTAAATCTAACATATTCTTTTCTTTTTTGGATTAACGTGGGCGCGGGAATTTCTAGGACCCTTAGATATACATTAAATCCAATGGTGCATATTCTTTTCTTTTTTGGATTAACGTGGAAATTTCTAGGACCGTTAGATATACATTAAATCCAACGGTGCATATTCTTTTTTTTAGGACCCTTTCTAGGACCCTTAGATATACATTAAATCCAATGGTGCATATTCTTTTCTTTTTTGAATTAACGTGGGAATTTCTAGGACCATTAGATATACATTAAATCCAACGGTGCATATTCTTTTCTTTTTTAGATTAACGTTGGCGCGGGAATTTCTAGGACCCTTAGATATACGTTAAATCCAATGGTTCATATTCTTTTCTTTTTTGAATTAACGTGGGATTTCTAGGACCGTTAGATCTACATAAAATCCAACGGTGCATATTCTTTTCTTTTTTGGATTAACGTGGGAATTTCTAGACTCTCTCGACGAACGTGGTGGCTTCTTTTAACCTTGTTGTATTAAGATAATAGATAGATATTTCAAGTAGACCTGAGCATTTTGCGGGCCGGGCCGGGCTCGGGCCGGGCCGGAAAAAACCCAGTTTTTTCGGGCCTTAAAAGTCTTGCCCACGCCCGTCCTATGGGCGACTACGGGCCTCTATTTTTGGGCCGGGCTCGGGCCGGGCCTTGTTCGGCTCGGGCTTTCCATTCTTTTTCAATAGAAAAATAATTCATTTAAATAGTTCGGGCCGGGCTCGGGCCAAGAAAAAATTATTCGGGCTTCATTTGCTCTGCCCAAGCCCATCCCATTAAACATCGTGGGCGGGCCAAAACCCATCGGGCTTGGACCGGGCCGTCGGGCCGGGCCACAAATGCTCAGGTCTAATTTCAAGTACCAGGAATTGTGTCGTTCGTCTCTTACATAAGTTCCATCATTGTCATTGTTGAATCATTCATGAAATCTATTTTTATTTATGATCAACTGATCATTGTATTTAGAGTTGTGCATCAGAGAAACAAATGTATTTTCTTGATCAATGATCAAATCTAATTACGCAGGAGAAAACTGTGGAGCTATATATCTATTCCATCTTGAAGCACGAAATGCGCGCCTTTTCGTTGTAAGGCTTCAACAACAAATGTACTGCTCCAAAGCATTTCGCAAGAAGGATCCTAGCCGGGGCTTGGCGCTTGGGTTGTCTGCGACGGGAGTAGTCCACTTAGTTACGGCCTAGGGCCGCGCTGTGTCTGTGTTGTTCGCTCTTTCGTTTCCTTCGTGTTTGTGCTTTGTTTTCGCGTTTCCTCATGATTTTGCCGTTGTTACCGGCTCGTGCCGGTGGCTCTGGCGTGTAATATGCATTCTTCTTCCTCTACTTAATACAATGAAGCGCAGCCCTCATGCGTTTTCAAGAAAAAAAATCCATCTTGAAGCCATTTTTTGACCAAATGTTAATTGTATCCATCATTTGCTTTAAATCTCACTACCTATCATTTGCGGAACAATCTATATATACTACGTTCGTCTTGAAGCCGTTTCTTGATCAATGATGTTAGTTGTACCCATTTGTTTTTGCTTTTAATACGTCTACTCATCATTGCTGCTTCTAGACTCCAAATGAAGCATACAAACCAATGGTTCGTTTCGATTTGCCTTTCCCAAAATTATTGCAGTGGCTTATGAATATGCTATCATTGGTATGCCTTGCCATTATCACCAATCATCTCTCCCGATTGAGGAGCCCCTTGCTTATAGCAGCGGCAGTTGGTTTTATGCCTGAAATAATAACTCGTTAATTAGGCAGAGAAAGTTGGCACGAGTTGTTCAGATTTACTTTCCACTTCACGGAAAATTAACTGCCTCATGATTTGATTGTAAGTAAGTTTCGTATCATGCATTCATGCTTGCTGTTCAGTTTGTTTATGCTGAGTAGTCCTGTTTGCTTAGTGCAAGCTATAGAATTCTGTACAAGGCCACATAAAAAAATCAGTTAAAAGCTTGCCAGGAGTAATACTATATAATACGAACATAGGCTACAGGTATTTGTATATGCTTCTTCTTCTTCTTCTTCTTCTTCTTTTTGTTCCTTGAAATGTTTTGGTCTGAACACTACTAAGGCCTTGTTTAGTTGGTTGAATTTGAATAAATTTTGTAGAAAAAGTGCATTGGAAGGTGTGTCATAGAGAGGGAGGACACGTTCTCCAATGCGTTACTTTTGGTTGGATTACAGAAAAACAAGGCCAAGTTAATGTAGCTAGCCTACACATGTTAAGCATCTTAGACGTAGGTCGATTGCGTGGCCAGATTGCCAAGACCTTTGTTTTCCCGATGCCCACACGCAGTTCCTACTACCGTGCTGCATACTGCAAAGACCGGGCGCGATCGATGAGCCATCGAGGCGCCGGAAGAAATCACAAAAGCGGGCAGAAGAAATGGTGGCGGACAGGACTTGCTGGAGGATAGATATCATCGTTCGTTCCCACAAACCCGCGGGACTGACTCGTGCAAGCAAAGTGCACAACTGAAGCAGCCCCTCCCGGACGTTTCAAGGCGGCGGGCTCTAGCTAGACGCCAAGTTGCCAGCCACACATGACTCTACCCGGCCCGGGCATTGGCAGAGCGCCGCCGCACGGCATGCATGCCCCGCATGGCATCAAGAGCCCCAACCAACGGCGAGCGGCCGGCGGCTGACCGGCGGATCGGACGTGTGCTCCAGCTCAGCCGCCTTTACTACACGCTCAGGGCTTGTGCCGCACGCATCGGTCGACCGCCGGTTTCGCTTCGCGGGGCGCGTGCCCTTGTCTGCTACGCTCTGGCCTGGCTGCTAGTATAGCAGAAATGGCATGCGACCGTCTCGATACCGAAAGGAGAAGGCTTTTCAGTGTCAGCGTGCGTCGTGGACCGTCGCGTACGTAACAGATTGTTTGTACACTGCACGTAGCAGTATTATTATTATTTTTTTGGCTAGAAAACGTGCATTCATTATTCATACTAACCGAATAATATACATGACTAGTAAGGTGCACGTGCGGCACGCAGGTGTTAAAAAATAATACTTAACTAAATTGGTCAAGCAGATACACTCCTTGTAAACTCAAATTACATACTTAACTAATAAAAATAAATTTATAACCACAATATTTCCCTAATAAAGCAGCTAAGCCAATAATACTCATTAAAAATGTTCTGGCCTCCTTCCTTTAGTCATTGTATTTGTTTTATCGATAACATCACTGAGGAGCTCAGTGTAAGTGATAAGCCATTGACACTGATTTCTGCACAACCCAAACAAAAAAATATGTGAGCAGCAGCTATATGTAAACACCAGCCATTGTTTACTAAGGCTGCCATTTAATGGGATCACCAGTCAATTTTTTCATGAATAAGCAACGAATAGTGGAGACTATACATCTGTAATAGTTAATTGTTGTTAGGCCGCTCCGTACAGCAGCAAGAACATCCTAGAACTTTTGAAGGCTTTAGAAAAATATTTAAATCTTCTAAGAGACTCATCCTAGAAGAGTTGTAATGATTGCTAGAGATACATTGATGTCTGGAATTCCTCACCCCTGTAATATCGTGTTTCTGAAGTCCGAGCATAGAACTACCATTCCAACTTTCGAGTACTAATTGGAGGGAAATATCATGTCAAGTGCAATGGAGTGTACTTAATTAATGGTTAAGAAAGAAAATATTCATTATAGCTACCACTTACTATTCAGTTAGCACCAACCAAAATAACAAGACATCAATAATAAATAACCCTATGTGAGCTCATTTAATTACAAAACCAGGGAGCCTAGTCATCAAACTGAACCTAGTTCGACTTGTTAAGTGAATTCCCAATCAACAGAAGAATGTGCAGTACCTGATATCCTCGATAGTGATGCCAGCAACAAGGGTGATGTGGCGTCCCCGACTCGAGCAACTGAGGATATGATAGTAGCCAATGGCACATATAGAAATATCACCATTACAAGGTGCAATACTACCTGCAAGCAAAAAAAAAAAATCAGATCACCGTTTTCCTGGCCACAATATCAGATAAATTATTACAGATCACCTCCAGGATAAAACTGAATGCAAACAAACATACATATATTCAGGTACTGAGTGGACTGTTTGATTTTTCTGTCTATGCAGAAATCAGCCAATCATTAGTCATTTCAATGGAAGATAGATCATATGCAGTTGCGCTAGGCTAACAGCGTGGGCTTGGCAAGGAATCTTACCCATCAAAGCCACCTTCTGTACTAAAAGCACAATGTGCTTTTAACTCTCTAGGGTTAACCTGAGGCACACTAATTAAGTTCTCATTTCACATACCATAATTAAGTATATTTTAGAATTAAATGTAGAACAGTACTGCAAGTATAAAAGAGGAAGAGAAGCAGATTACTACACTCACCAGACACTCAAAATCTCTACCATCCATCTTGTTCTGGCTCATGTGTGCCTGGTTTAGGGAAATTACTTTCTTTATCTGAGGAGACCAATAATTTGTATTCGCAGAAGTGAAAATTATGGGACGCAGATGGTGGTCCAAGGTATTGAAGAATGAAGGATACTGTCACGTTTCAGGTCTCAAATCCATGTTCCATTCAGATCAAAAGATTAAGTTCAATAACACAACATATAGTTCTTTCATATATTTTTTTTGCCACATACAAGTGTTCCAAAAAAATGGATCAAACAATTGGCACATCTGTAGCAGTTACAGTAAAAACTTCCAGTGTCAAATGAACAAATCAGAACAGTAAGAGATGTCTTGTGGCATATATGGGGTGGAGAAATCACAAGGACAAAAAAAATCCCAAGTTAAGAACCTGCACTTCTATATAAATAAAAGTTTCTACAGAAATGTCCGTTGGGTACCTCTCCTAGGTATATCATTCCCATGTAGTCAATGTCATTAAGCCAATGGCTGTGGTTGCTTAACACCACCATTTCTGCACGAGATTAAAATTGATCTCCAACATAGATTCCTGCAAAGGTAAAGAAAAAGGAAAGTATCACATTGCAAATACGTAAAAAGTATACTCCAGATGATTATTCCAGTAGGCATAACACAGATGTTGCATTTAGCCCTTGCTTAAAGCATGCATACGAGAGGTAGCTTGATCCACGAAAATGAAGCACGTAGCACATAAATAAAGACCCTAACAAGAGGTGGATCCTTTGAGATTTTGGGATGGGATCAAAGAGCTCCACGCCCGAGTGAACGTACCGGGACAGAGAGGGATTTCGAGGGAGATTAGACGACTGCGCAGCAGCCCTGTGTGTTGCGGCATCGCAGTCTACCACTATTTCCCGCGGTGCCCGCCGCCGCTCCCGGTGATTGTCAAATCCCTGCCCCCCACCATACCTCATCGCTGGTTAGCGCAGCACGCTCGCCACTCCGCCTCCGCCATGCCTCCCAGCTTTCTGCCGCCTCTGCTTCTAGCCCTGCTGGCCGCCACATAAAAAAAGAACATGAAGCTAGCTAAGCTCGATCTGTTCTAGGAAAGGAAAAATACAGAAATAGCCAACATTAGAATTTCTAATTTCATCAATCAGCAGTCTAGGCAATACATGTGACTACCAGATAATTCATATTGCCTACCATTGTGACAACCTAACCTGATAATTCAAAATGCAAACACCAGTCAATGCAACCTGATATTCAAGTAGATATATGCGTTAGCTTCACAGTGTACCTTGGCCAACCTCTGAGGCAAATGAATAAATGAAAAGAGGATGGCACAGAAGGCCATCGCCCCAGCCATCGTGGAGGCTCTTCTCGCGGATTAGGTCGCCGATGTTCACGTGGTGGAGACGGGTGGCGTCGGCGAGGAGGGATCACGTCGTTGTCTTCCCCGTGCCCGGCGATGTTCAGTCTTTCTGTGCAAGCTAGGGGAAGCATGAATGGACCACCTGGAACAAGCATCGTTCAGTTTGTCAAGCTGTCTTTTCCAACTTTGATTACAACAAATATAGGCTACCTGAATAAATAAATTAAAGTTATGTATTTACTGACAAAATTGGTATTTATGTGCTACGTGCCCAGCCACAAAATGGTTGGTTGCCATTGCCTTCCGCATGATGCCCAGCCACTTGAATGAAGATGAGTCCAAAGCAAATTCAAATCTACTGAATAGTCAAATGAGTGTAAGTTGTGACATATGGTTTAATTTCTCTGTTAATAATATAAGGATAAACCAACAATTAGTGGATAATAATAAATTACATACAAGAGATGTACTGCAAAGTGACAATCAGCTGCAAAAATGACAAAAGTTAAAACCTGGTGGTAGGTGAACAAGAGTTTCGATAGACTATGTGCAAGCCCTATAGAGGTAAGCAGTCAATTCAACCTTGTGCAGTGATTAGATCTGCAATCCCATTTGTGACTCTTTTATGCATATTTGAGGGTCCCACCTCTCATTTATTTCTTTTATTTTTTCCCCCACCCCCATCCTCGCCATTCGCTCCCACCGCCTCGCGCGCCTCGCCTCCGCGCCTCGCCGCCGCGTCCATCTCGTGCCTCCGGCCAAGACAAGAGAGAAGAGATCACCCCCGGCCGAAGAGATCACCCCCGGCCCAACCCCACCACCGCCTCGTGCCGTCCGCCGCCATGGGCGACCCGCCGGCTCTCAAGAGGCCCAAGCTCGAGAAGGACGACTCCGACTCCCCCCACTGGCCTCGCCCCTCCGCCAATGGCGCCACGCCCGTCCCCCCGGTCGCCCCCGCCTCCACCTCCACCGGCCATGACGAAGACGACGTCGAGGCCCTGGCGGAGGAGGCGGTCGTCGCCCTCATCGCCCACCGCGAGCGCGACGTCGAGCGCTGCAAGCTCAAGCTCCTCCACTACCAGTCCCTGGTACGCCCTCGCCCGTCTCCCCCCTTTCTGCGACCATGACCATCTTGCTGGGCTCTCAACTTCCCATGCCCGCCGCCGCAGTTGGACACCGCCGAGATGAAGCTGGCCGAGGCGCAGGAGCGGCTCGCCCGCTACCGAGACCGCAAGAAGCCGCCGCCGCCGACCCAGACGGAACCCAAGCCACCGCCGCCGCCAATCAAAAAGGAACCCAATCCCTCGCTGCCGCCGCCAATCAAAAAGGAACCCGATCCCTCGCCGCCGCCGCTAATCCGGAGGGACCCCAAGCCGACACCGCCGCCGCTAGAGAGGAAGGCTCTCGCTCCCGCGCCCGCGCCGCAGCAGGCGGCGAGGCCGCCGCTTGTCATCCCATCCACCAACCACCGACCGGTCCGACTCCAGCAGCGTCCGCGGCGACAGCGCCACCACCTCCTGACCTCCACA
>CM014274.1:67310641-67339255 GCA_004135705.1 Alloteropsis semialata
GGTGGTGGTGCGGTGGTGATGAGTCAGTAACCGACCGGCTCGATGCCTTGGCATATCGGTGGCTCTGGCCGCCCTCGTTCGGCCACCGCGGTCTGCCTGTCTAGCGAAGCTACCCTTGATCGAGGGTGCTCTGCCGTGCTGTTGGGGGGTCATAAATTTGGCTAACTTCCGAAAGCTGCGAAGGCATGACCAATTTACCCCTTCGCTTGAACTCGTATTGTTTCTTGCTTTTTGTCCTTACTCAGGTGACCCGGCCGAAGGGCTCAGGAAGACGAGAGGAGCGAAGGGATGAGTGCCCACCCCTTCGCTCAACGCGGGCCTAAGTGCAGGATTGGAGGAGGAGACAGCCTGCCAGCATGGGGGAGGAGAGACGCGTGGCGCGTCCTCGTTGGTGCATCAAGACCCGGAAATTACGGAGGCCGGTACGGAGGAGAAAAATACCATCGTGGCCTCGGATATGCTAGGAATATAGTTGTTGTAAGGGCACTCAGTGTAAACTAGGCCCCTAAGACGGCCTATAAAAGGAGGGGAGGAGAGCCCCGAAAGGCAGTGGGCCCAGGATCTCTAACCTAATTCCGTGCGTATACAAATATATCGAACCTGTCATTCGTTGCTCTCCCTCATTCATTGCACTCTCTCGATCTCAACCTGTTGGATTCCCCCAAAATCCCAACAGTGGCGCCGTCTGTGGGGATCGAATAACACTAGGTCGGGAGAGTGGCCGAGAACAGCATCATGCCTCCTCCAAGAAAAAATCCGCCACCGACAAATACGACAGCAGATAAATCCACCCCAGATCCAATCGACCCAAACCAAAACGCGTCAGAAATCCCAACCCGACCAGTAAACACAACGGCCGCAGCCACAGAGAACAGCGACTCGGCAGATGCTAGACGCAGCACAAGAATAGAGCAGAGCGCAAGAAAACAGCAAGAAGCAATCCAAAAGCAGATACAAGAGCGAAACGCAAAACAGGCTGCACTGGCAGTGAAGAAAAAGAAAGCAGCAGCCAACACTTCAACATCGCAAACTCAAGACGAGAGAAACCAAATCTCAAAGCTAGAATCTCTGTAAAGGCAAGTTAAAGAAAAGAGAAGAGCAATAGAAGCTTTGAACGCCAAAAAGAAAGCAGCCAGATTCAACCAAGAGCTGCTGCTAGAAGCTGAGGATTTGCTAGCAAAACTAGATGAACAAATATTGGCACTCCAAAGCGACGAAGAACCACAAGAACAAGAACTGACAGAGAGAACACTACCAACCAGACAAACTATGCAAATGACCCAGCAAACATAGCAACTCGAGGGTCCCAACGAGAATGGCTACGTGCAGCAAATAATAGATCCCATGTCCCTACTCTCAGCAGCACTCCAAGTACAGTCATGGCCAAAGGGTTTTAAGCCGCACAAACTACCAACATTCAACGGCCAGAATGATCCAAAGCAATTCCTCATGGCCTATGAGGCCGCGGTCACTTCAGCAGGAGGAAATAAAATGATACTAGCAAAATCATTCGCAATCGCCGCGAAGGGGGTGGCGCAAACATGGTTCTTAAGCCTAGAGCCAGGATCTGTCTACAGCTGGTCAAGACTGAAAAACCTAATACTTCAAAATTTCAAAGGACTCCAGTACAGTTTGAAGGGAGCAGCAGACTTTTTCAATTGCAAGCAATTGAAAGATGAACCATTAGAAGCTTACATGAGGAGGTTCGTGGCATTAAGGGCACAGGCAGTAAATGTGCCAGAAGCCACAGCAATTGAAGCAGCAATCAAAGGATTAGCAATAGGCTAGTGTGCGGTGAAATTGGTAAGAAAAAGGCCAAAAACATTAGACAAGCTATACGAAATCATGGCAAACTACTCACTAGCAGACATGGACCTTCGCCGGAGACAAGAAGAGAGAGATCAGTTCAGAGGCAAGAAAACTAAGCAACAGCAGCCACATTATGTTCGGACCCAATATTTTCAAGCAAGGCAAAACTATGACCCAAGATTCATAAGTTACGACAGACGCAATGATCGCAGAAAGCGAGCCGCGACAAATAAGTTACGACAACAAGAATGAGCAGAGTCATAGAGGAGGCCGAGGGGGAAGAAGCAACTTCTCACAAAGAGGTGGCCGCGGAGGCCGCGAAGGTCAAGACAGAGGCCGAGGGAGATCTAACTACAGAAACCCAGCAGATCTGTGGTGCACATGTCATGGAAAAGGGGCAGGACATACTACAAACTCATGCCCATACACAATAGCAAATAAGGAGAAGATCGAGAAAGAAAAAGAAGAACCAAAGCCAAAGCAAGTAAACCACACAACAAAACCAGAAAGCCAAGATAACTCCTGGTTGCACCAGCCATACTGCCCTGTAAACTACAGCATAGGCCCCACTACACCCTTCGCTCATGTACAACCTACAAACACCCTTCGCGCAACAGTACCAATTTCCAAACCAATCCCAAGCATCGAACCAAAGCCAAATGCGATGGGCTCAACCAGGTCCTTCGCAACAAAACAACCAGGACAATTAAATCCCCCGCCCCCAAAACAAGAAAATGATGGTTTCACAGTCAACAACATTCTCCCCATCACTGGTGGATTAGCGGGAACCATCCACACATCAAAAAGGCAAAGAAAAGACTGAGAGCGAAGAGTCAATCATGTATCAGATGGAACCCAGCTAAAGTCGGATTACAGCCATATCCCAATAACGTTTACTCAGCAAGATCTAAAGCTGGCAGACTACCCACACGAAGATCCCTTCGTAATCAACGCAAACATAGGAAAGAATACACACTATGTTGGTGGAAACAACATCTCAAGAATCTTAGTTGATGGAGGAGGTTCAGCAGACATACTATTTTCATACGCATTCAACAGCATGAAAATTGGTGCAGACAAGTTAGAAAAAACAGAAAGACCACTATATGGCTTCGGGGGAAAGAGAATTGAAGCATTAGGAAAGATAACACTCTGGGTATACTTTGGCTCCCCAGAAAAGTACAGAGCAGAAAAAATAACATCCGACGTGGTCGACGTCGATTACCCATACAATGCAATTTTCGGACGAGGGTTCATCAACAAGTTCTCAGTAGTCATTCATCACGGCTATCTTTGCATGAAAATGCCATCGCACAATGGCGTCATAACAGTGTATGGCAATCAGGATGATGCGCGAAGGGCTGAGGGAAATGTGAACTCAAACCACAAACATATCCATGTCATCGAGGAAGCAGCAGCACAAACATCACAAAAGCAAGAAAAAATCATCAAAGAAAAAGCAACCCCTTCGGGAGATACAAAAATAGTGCCCATCTGCAAGGACACTCCAGACAAAACGGTAATAATAGGAACAGAATTAACACCTGAAGAAGAGAAAAGATTAATCAAGCTCCTCAGAAACAACAGTGATGTTTTTGCATGGTCATCAAATGACCTCAAAGGAGTCAGCAGAGACATAGCAGAACACTGCCTCAATGTTGACCCAAGCTACCCACCAAAGAAACAGAAACAAAGAAAGATGTCTCCTGACAGAATAATAACAGCGAAGGCTGAAGTGCAGAGGCTCCTAACAGCAAATGTTATCAGTCCAGTCCAGTACCCAGAGTGGCTCGCAAATACAGTCCTTGTGCCCAAGAAGAATGGAAACATGAGAATGTGCATTGACTTCACTACCTTGAACAAAGCATGCCCAAAAGACGACTTCCCACTACCAAGAATAGACGCACTGTCGACTCAGCAGCAGGATGCGAACTACTTTCACTACTCGATTGTTTCTCCGGCTACCATCAAATCTGGATCTTTTAGATGAAAAAAGAAGACGAAGAAAAGACAAGCTTCACAACCCCCTTCGGAACATTCTGTTTTATCAGAATGGTCAAGGGGCTGAGAAACGCAGGATGCACCTTCGTCAGAATGACGTCAATAGTATTCGCAGACCAACTAGATAAAAACATATCAATCTATGTGGATGATATAGTTGTAAGGAGCAAAAAGGCAGAAGATCACCCATCAGATCTGATCAAAACATTTGCCAATCTGAGAAAATCAGGGTTAAAGCTAAACCCCAAAAAATGGCATTCGGAGTCAAAAAGGGAAAATTACTAGGATGCATTGTGTCATGAAGGGGAATAGAGGCCAACCCGGAAAAAACAGACGCGATAAAAAACATGAAAAACCCAACATCAAGAAGGGATGTGCAGAAACTGACAGGGAGAATAACAGCTTTAAACAGATTCATTGTAAAATCTGCAGAAAGAAGCTTACCATTCTTTAAAATCTTAAGAGGATCAGCAAACTTCGAGTGGAGTCAAGAGCAACAGAATGCCTTTGAGGAGCTAAAACAGTACTTGAAACAGATGACTGCACTAACAAGTCCAACACCAAGGGCGCAATTACTTCTATACATAGCAGCAACCCCCTTCGCAGTAAGGGCCGTGCTAATAGAAGAAAAAGAAACAGCGAAAGATGAACAAACAATGACAGAAACAGAACAAGTACCAATATACTTTGTATCCGAGGCACTATCGGACCAAAGTGCAACTACTCAGAAATAGAGAAACTAGCCAATGCAATTCTTATGGCATCGAGGAAATTGCGACACTACTTCCAAGCCCACCATATTACAGTACCAACCAACTACCCGCTAAGGAACATTTTTGAAAACAAAGAATCCTCAGGTAGAATAGCAAAATAGGCAGCAGAACTGGCAGAATACATAATTGATTTCATTCACAGAAGTGCAGTAAAGTCTCAAGTATTAGCAGATTTTATTGCAGAATGGGTCCCAGCAAGAAATGAAGAAGGGGAAGAAATAAAAGAACAAGTATGGACCATATACTGCTATGGAGCCTGGGGAGAGGCTGGGGCTGGCTTCGCAGCAATAATCACATCGCCAGCAGGAAACAAAATCAGATATGCAGCAAGACTATGCTTTCCGAGCACAAACAACATTGCAGAGTATGAAGCCATACTGCTAGGCCTTCGCAAGGCAAGAACGTTGGGCGCAAAGAGAGCAAATCTGAACTCAAGCTGATGCCTTGGCAAACAATGCAGCAAGGGGCGAAACACTGCTACCAGATGTTTTCTATGAAACACTGATACAACCATCACCAAGAGCAGAATGCCAGATATTGCACATAAACAACAATGAGAGCGAAGATTGGCAAGCTCCTATCATTGCACTCATTAATGGAACATACGAACCGTTTGACGAAGATGAACGAAAGAGACTCACCCAAAGAACAAGAAACTACAAAGTCCTAAACGGAGAGTCGTACAAGTTCGGCGTATGCAAACCATGGCTAAAATGCGTAACAAAAAGCGAAGGCCAAGATATAATCAAAGAAGTACACGAAGGACTCTGCAGGTCTCACACAGGACCAAGAGCAACAGCCAAAAAAATATTCAGGCAAGGATTCTACTGGCCGACAGTACTCGAGGACACAAAGGAACACATAAGAAGATGCAAAAACTGTCAGTTCTTGGCAAACAACTCTCAGAGACCCTCATCCATCACTCAACTAATAACACCATCATGGCCCTTACAGCGATGGGGCATCGACTTGGTAGGACCACTTCTTGCCGCACAAGGAAACCTAAGATTTGCAGTCATAGCAGTTGAATACTTCACAAAATGGATAGAGGCGAAGCCGTTGGCAACAATAACAGCAAAGATAGTCCAAAAGTTTGTATGGCAAAACATAATATGCAGATTCGGCACACCAAAGGAAATAACTGTGGACAATGGCAAACAGTTCGACAGTGACACATTTAAGGAATTCTGCTCAACTCTAGGCATCAAAATATGTTTCGCATCAGTATACCACCCTCAATCCAATGGAGTAGTGGAAAGAGCGAATGGAATAATACTTAAAGGAATAGCTAAATGCCTCGAAGGACTGCCAAAGGGCAAATGGGTAGAAGAGATGACAAGAGTGGTCTGGTCACACAACACAACTGAATCAAGAACAACCAAGTTCACGCGTTCAAATTGTTATTTGGAGATGAAGCAGTGCTCCCAACAGAAGTTCTCTATGGATCTCCAAGAACCTCAAATGCAACATCAGAGCATGAAGATAACAGAACGCACAAAGAAAAAATAGAAGAACAAAGGCTCATCGCTGCACAAAACTTACAAAACTACCAGACAAAAACAAGGAAATGGAGAAACAAGAAGATAGTCGTAAAAGAAATAAATCCGGGAGATTTCGTTCTGAAGAGAAAAGCAAGCGCTGACAAAGCAGGAAAGCTGCAAGCTAAGTGGGAAGGACCCTACCTCGTAAAAGAATCAAATAGACAAGGATCCTACAGACTACAAGATATGGATGGAAAAGAACTGCCGCATTCATGGAACACGGACAGTTTGCAAAAGTACTATTCATGAGCGTAAACGCTCACAAAAGTATCTTCTAGATTTTCATAGTTTCTTTTATATTTTCAAGATTTATGTGCTCTTTAATTTTCTTCCGGAGCTGCACTCTTTTCCTCACAGGGGGACCCTTCGTTTAGGATCAAAACTATCCGAAGGGGTGAGGTTTTTAACGAGGCAGATTCTCATGTAACCCATTTACTACGGAAATATAAGTACCCCCGCAAACAAATACTATGGACATGTTGAAAAGTCAGGTACACTCAAAAGTACGTGACCTCATCAACAAAACCGAAAAGAAGAACAAAAGTCGACAAGCTATAGCATAGTATACAAGCTTGTCAGACTTCAGCTCAAGCAAAACAGACAGAGGGCAAGAACCCAAGTCTCAAAAAGGCTCGTTAGGCCTTCGCATCTCAAAAAGAGGGTACGATAAAAAAAACCTATCTCAAAAAGGCTCGTCAAGCCTTCGCATCTCAAAGAGAGGGTACGATAAAAAAACCCATCTCAATAAGGCTCGTGAGGCCTTCGCATCCCAAAGAGAGGGTACAATAAAAAACTCTATAAAAAAGGCTCGTGAGGCCTTCGCAACACAACTCAAAAAGACTTGTGAGGCTATGTCAAAAATGCTGCTGAAGCCTTCGCATCCCAGAGAAAGCGTGATACAAACACATCTCCAAACTTATACTGAACCTGTCACAGCGAACGTAAAAGATACTATGAAAGATTCAACCCTCAAAAAGATGCTCGAGGCCCTCATAAAAGAAAATTTCCTCTTTATCAAATCAATACCATTACAAATACAAAACTGTCTCGCAAGACAGAACATAAAGAAGAACAAAGATATCAGCTATCACAACAACAGCCAGATAAAGTTGCAGGCATCACAAAAGCTACAAACAGAACCAGCTTGGTTCACATGAACTCCTCGCAAGCTCTCTTCTAGCTTCCGGAAAACCTAACAACGGTTACAAGGCCAAAAGAAATAATCAGGCTAGCCCCTACGTTCACTCGAATCTGGACCGGTCACATGTCAAAACGACGAGCAAACACCAGAAACAAGAATCAATATCATAGGAGCACTCAGATGCTGATCAACTCTTGGCCCAGTCGCAAGCACTCTTCTAGCTCCATTGATGAAGACGCAAACTTTCTCAAACTCTGGAGGATGAACCAACCACCAAACAAGGGCCATTGGAAAGCTCAGAAAACACCACATATGCACTCCACAAGCAAAGGCAAACTCGCAGGCAATTTATAGAGACGAACGATATGGGAACCCGTGACCCCTGCTTCGCAACAGAGAACTCGTGAACTCGGTCACGGAGTCACGGCACACACAAAGCGACAAAAAAGGACAGTCACGAGTCCGAAAAAGGACAAGTGACAATACACTACATCTTTTCAAAAAGTATAAAGCATGAAAAATAACCACATGATGATAGAGCAGACAAGATCGTCATGTCCACATCAAAATAATGTGTACTTCTTACAGCACAAAGGCTAGGGGCTACACCCAGTAAAAACAGTTCCAATCATTCTATTAAATCATCAGGAAGATTCATCACACACCCTATTAGCCAACTCTGATATCAAGTTAACAACAACACCATCAATAATCTCGTTAGCCATTCTTCGAAGAGTATCAGCGTCAGGAACTAACCCCTGAACAAAACAAGAAGGAGAAATAAAATCAATAACTAAGAATTGGTTCTATCATCCACAGGTTCATCTTCTACAGGATCCTTAGCTAAATAAGTATAGCGAGGGGCACAGTATATTTCATCTACAGGTTCAGGCTTTGGCTCGAGTAGCCCCTGCGCAACACTATCGTCACCACGATCTATACGACGAAGGATCTGACGAATCCTCCACTGCGGCAACACACTAGGGTCAAAGTTCTGCCAAAAATCCTTCGCTTCAGCATTACGCCTATCATAATACTTCCGGTGACGAGACAAGAAGTCATCAACACCAAGATCAGGATGACGACGTTTAAAGTCATCGTAAAGAGAACCGGAAATCATAAAGCTTCCCCGTCGATAGATTAAAGCAGAAGTTTCTAAGACAATTCTCCGTGCGGGGTCCTCAGCGGGGACCTACGCAGGTAAAGAGTATTAATATTACAAAACAAATGTTTAGAACAGCATAAAGCATCACCCAAACTTTGAAAGTTCATTCAACCTGGTCGCCAACCGGTGGAGCATCTGCTGGATCAACTGCTCTTGTATCCTCTTTAGGGACGGCGCCAGCAGCGGAAGGAGTCACAAGGGCGCCAGACATAGGCGCAGCATCAGCAGAAGCAGGAGTGATGCGAAGGGCAGCCGAAGGGGTAGCTGAAGGGGTAGCCATGGTAGATGATGAAGGAGTTCCCGAGCCACCAAAAACTTTCTTCTGCAAGTCAAAAACCAGGACCCTTAGAACCCCTCCCAAGTAAAGTACAACTAGGAGGAAAACTGTTACCAACCTTAGTTCGGTTGTGCTTTGCCTCCTCCAAAGCAAGCTTTATACCGCGAGGCACCCAGAAGCGTCTGGCAAAATTCCTTGCAATCGACGCAATACAACTGCCTACAGTCTCGTAGCTCATGTCGACAGGATAGTCAAACTTGGTATTACGGACATGATCACAACCCAACCGAGTCATGGTGTATGCGAAGTTACGAATCGCCATGACGACCGAGAAGTTGGAGAAGCTGTTAGCCACAGTCTGGAAGTCGATGAAAGAGCTTTCAAGCCAGTCGAAGTAGGCAGAGATGTTCGAAAAGTCGAATCCCTCCAAAACTTTCAGGTCAGCTCCAAAGGATTGCTCAACCTTGCGGACTTTCTCTGCAGCACGCGAAGCCCTGTCGACCAAAGACTGCTTGAAATGACTGAGAGCTAAAATAGCTTCCTCTTTCAGCCTTCGCTCCTCATCCAAGCAGCTAACAGCCTCCTCCTTTAGTTTCCTTTCCTGCTCCAAAGCACGAAGGGCCTCCTCAAGTTGACCCTTCGCATCCACAAGTTCAGCTCCAAGATCAGTAGCCTTCACTTTCAGGTTCTCAATTTCATCAAGCTCTTTGCGAAAAGTTTCGAATTGCTCAGAAACTTTCCGCTTATCCTCAATCAACTCTAACTTCTCACGCTCAAGGCGTTGCTCACGTTCACCAGAGATAGACAACTTCTCCTTCAAAACTTTCACATTCTCTTCAAACTCAGAAATGTGAGAAGCAATCTCATCATCAAGCTTGTTTGTCTCCTTCAGGCGATCATAGCTTGACTGGAGAAGAGCCCGTGAAAATAGTAAACCCTTAACTACATTCGCTTCGATAGCATATCGAAGCTCGGGTTCACTGCGAAGGCGCAGCTTGTCCTCCAACTCGGGAATAGCTAAACTACTCATAACCCCATCGCAGATACCAGCCTCATAGCAATTAGGCAAAATCATCACCTTGCTGATGTTGCGAGCAGATATAATCCGGGCACCCTCCGGAACATTGAGACGCTCACTGTAGAAACGAAGATCCTCAAGCTGGTGAGCCGGGGACCTAGCAGGAAGCTCAGAGCTGGGGTGAGATGCAATACTGGCACCCCTCAAAGTTAAATCCTGAGAACAATCAGTGGCTTCAGCATCGGCATGCTCAGGCTTCTTTGAACACTCAAATTTATCTTCAGTTGCCTTAGCATCTCCTTCCCCAGCTACATCAGAAATCTTGCGAGATTTAGTAACCCGAAAATTACCAGAAGAAATATCGGAGAATTCAAGAGAATTACCGCTGGAATGAACACTCTCCTCTGAGTCTTCCCCTAACATATCATACAATTGGAGCCCAGTATCAACCTTCTTCGTTGACCTCTTCTTAACAGGGCCAACCAAAACTTCTGTGGCCTTCGCAGGTGAAGGCCCAGGCAAGACATCACCGGCCCCCTTCGCAGACTCTCCAACAAGAGCCTCCGTCTGCCGAGAAGAACAACCTTCACACAAAACAACACTGTCATTAAGAGTCTTTCGGGTCACAAAGATATTACTAGCACAACCATACTCTAAAGAAGACCAACGCTGGATACCAGCCCCAGGAGAACGTTCATTTCGGTACTCAGGACTACCTTCAGGAACAGCGTAATCCCTCGCAGCGCGTTGAGAAGTAGTGCTGCGTATCGCTCTAAGCTCAGCATCCCTTCGCTTGTCAAGGAGACCACTAGGCTTCGCTGAGACAACTAGTGTATCCCCTTCTTCAGAACCAACATCCCTCACAAGCGAAGGTAATTTATCAGAACCACCACCACCTCGAGCAGAACCAGGAGCACTTGCAACACCCTGGCGCTTAGCAGTACGACCACCCTTGTCAGATTCATCATCTTCATCGCCCTTAGCGCCGGTGGCAACATCAACAACACGAGAAGTGGTACGACCTTGTTTCAGACCTTCGCCATGCCTCGATGCTGTTGGCACTGGTCGGTCGCCATACTTAACGCGGAACTCATCATAAACACGGTTAATGCAAACTTCAAGGCCGCTACCAACACGGGACTCATACTCTTTGCGAGTATATTGTCCAAGAAACATAGCCACACGGCTCTCCACATCAGCAATGCTAATCTTCACACTCTCTCCCTCCTTAAAGAAACTCCTGCGAAAGAGAGGCCTTCGCAAATCACCCTCTTGGGTAGTAGCAAATCCAGAAAAAGACCAACCCCCTTTGGATAGGCCACACTCCAACAGCAGCATATTCATCAGCCAAATCACGAACAGACTGATGCTTATTTAGCAGTCTCCAAGCCTTGACAGCATTCTTATCAACAGAACCCAACCGAACAGTGGGCCGCAAGATGAAAGACATGTTCTTCACCCGAGGAGCAAGGGGATTGCTTTTCCCGTCTAGCAATGCAGCAATAGAGGCAACAGTCTGGTACAACCACCACTGGCTCCAATCATCCTTCCATCTGTTCTTGTATGCAACAGCCGGGCCATCACAACCTTCACGATAAACAAAGCTCACGCAACCAAACTGAAAAGAAGCAGGTTTCCCATTGTCCTCGCCAGTCCTGGGCTGCCAATGGAGCTCGTGCTGGGAGGCAAAAGCTTTACAAGTAGCCTCACAGCCCTGGCTACGAACACCCCAGATGAAGCTGTTCAACCGAACAATGGCGTTCGGGGTAAGATGGTGGAATCCAATCTGAAATATGTCAAAAACCTCAGAAACCATTGGATCCACTGGGAAAGACAAACCAGCATCCAATTGGTTAACAAAGATAACCGCTTCATCAGTCTTAGGGTTTGGCACAGTCTCATTGCTCGGCGCATGGGACGAATCCGCGGAAATCAATCCATCCTCAACCAATCGGGCATAATACGCCGGTGTAACCTTTGATTTACCAAATCGAATAGATTTTCGCAAAGCATCAGCCTTTGGACCCATCTCAAATCACGAATCAAGACGAATCTGGAGAGAAACGCGGAAATATATCCAATCTAAGAACAAAATCAAAGAGAGATACCAGAGGAATCACTAAACCAAAATCAGATAACTCACCTGCTTCAGCAGGAAAAACCAGGCGTACCCGAGAAGGATCAGTCGCGCAAGCAGAAATCGTAAGTGCGCAGCGGGTGAATAGGCGAGGATGAACAAGCGAGATGGGGAAAAAATGCGAACAGACGAGAAACCGAACAAGCAACCCACAACCCTAGGCCTTTAAATAGAAGGAAAGGCCCGAAAAAGGAAAGCCCCCGCCCAGCCGCTTCGAAAAATCCAAAGCGCGAAAATCAAAAAAATAACGCCGGTAAAAGCGCTCCTCACACCCAATCTTAACGGGAGGGGCAAGGAGCGAACGGAGCCGTTAACCAAATTCACGCTCCAAAGACGGTTCGCTGACATCACGCCGTCAAGACTGGGCCTTCGTCCGTGAGGGGCTACTGTTGGGGGTCATGAATTTGGCTAACTCCCAAAAGCTGCGAAGGCATGACCAATTTACCCCTTCGTTTGAACTCGTATTGTTTCTTGCTTTTTCTCCTTACTCAGGTGACCCGGCCGAAGGGCTCAGGAGGACGAGAGGAGCGAAGGGATGAGTGCCCACCCCTTCGCTCAACGCGGGCCCAAGTGTAGGATTGGAGGAGGACACAGCCTGCCAGCACGGGGGAGGAGAGACGCGTGGCGCGTCCTCGTTGGTGCATCAAGACCCGGAAATCACGGAGGCCGGTACGGAGGAGAAAAATACCGTCATGCCCTCGGATATGCTAGGAATACAGTTGTTGTAAGGGCACTCAGTGTAAACTAGGCCCCTAAGACGACCTATAAAAGGAGAGGAGGAGAGCCCCGAAAGGCAGTGGGCCCAGGATCTGTAACCTAATTCCGTGCGTATACAAATATATCGAACCTGTCATTCGTTGCTCTCCCTCATTCGTTGCACTCTCTCGATCTCAACTTGTTGGATTCCCCGAAATCCCAACACGTGCGCTTGTCTGAGCGAACACCGTGCAGTGCAGGAGCAAAAGCTTGTGATCATTTTGCTTGGACTGGCGACTGATCATGATGATTCATTCATCCATCTCCATGCATTGTCCAGGGGCGCTATAACTGACGGCAGTGCAAAACTGCAAGTAGCAGCTCGATCCACCTCTCCTTTGAACGGACCTGGCTCGTCGTCTGGCTCCGATCCAGTGGCATCCATCTCACGAGCCACATGTGAGCTGAGCCAGGCTGAGACAGGCACTGGCAACGGCAGGCGTCATAGCCTCTGCCTCTCTCGATCTGTTTGCTGATGAGGCCCGACGTTTAAGGAAAAAGCTAACCATCGCTCGAGCTTACGAAACGCCTGCTCGGCTGCTCGCATGCATATTAAATAGCGGGGCACACGCGTATCATCTCATATCTGGTTAATGACATGAGTGAGGACACACAGAAATACTAAACGCACATACTATCCATATGCATATGCAGGCAGTACTGACCGATGGACCAATGTCCTGACCGAGGAACATGCGTGTCTCTTCTTCCTCCGGTAGGTGAGCGAATGGTGCCACGGGCCACCGGAATGTACTGTACTTTCTGCTCAGCGGCCAGGCGGGCGGGCCTCACCTCCATGGGACACGCCATTGGGGGCGCTTCCGTGCTCCGTCCTGCCGAGCTCACAGCTCACTGCTATTCCTTTTTAGCTCTTTCCCTGGACTTGTTTGGCACTAGTCCCCGCTGTAACTGCCCACGATCGGCTACGTGTTCTGGCCGATGGATACGACGCGCGCGAGGTCACATTTGCTGGAGGTCTTGGCAGGGGGTGGCCACATGCCGCTGCATGGGATTGGGATGGGGTTCCCGATGCGGGCCATGCATGCATGCATGCGGCGGTACACGAGATCATCTCCAGCACATGCAACTCCCAATTGGAGCGGACCAGACATCAGACCAGACCTCGCCGCGTCGGTCAGGTCAGTCAGGCCTGCGCGGGCAGTGCTGCAGCGTAGGAAGAGCACTCACTCGCACTTGACACAGAATGAGTGAACCACGCTGGCAACTCAAGGTCTGAAAGCCACAGCCCCACAGCCCAGCCCGCATCGGCCATGAGCCCATACGTACTGTGGTGAGTGAGCAGTTCGGATCTAATAGGAATAAGTCCATTCTATTAGCATCATTCAATTTACAACCTTTAACCACAAATCCATATATTTGACACACCCTCGAACTACTAAAACTGTCCGATTTACACCTTTAGTGGTTTTATTTAAGAGCGATTTTTACTGACGTGGCACCACGTCGGCTGTCTTGTGTGGCGCCACGTCAACAGCGAGGGGGTTGAATTGTACTTCATTGATAGTTTGAGGGAGTCAAATAGACTTTACAAAAAAATAAAAAAAATTAAGAAAATATGTGCAATTAAAATCCTAAAATCTTGCTTACTCTTAAAAAATTCATAGAAAATTCATTTTAGCTCAAAAAAATATGGAACTTGGTTTATATTTTTATAAAATCTTGCTCTATCTCTTAATGCCTAGTTAGGGGTTGTTTAGAAATTTTGTGGTCTCATTTTGGTGTTTACTTGCTAGTAGCTCGTCTTGTCGCCTATGATAACATGTATGGTTAGCGTTTTATTTAGTAGCAAGAACTTTCTGTTGGGGAGGCATGAATTTGTTTAACTCCCAAAAGCTAGGAAGGAACGACCAACTCACCCCTTCGCGCGAGCCTTCACTATTTCTTGCTTTTTCTCTACTCAGGTGGCCCAGCCGAAGGGCTCAAGAGGGTACTGCCAGCGAAGCGGGGAGCACCTACCCCTTCGCTCAACCCAGACCTGGTGAGGGAGGCGGCCCACCAATGCAGAAGAGGAAAGACGCGTGGCGCATCGCAATAGGCACATCAAGACCCAAAAATCACGGAAGCAAGTACAAGGGAAGGAAATACCGCTGTACCCTCGGATATACCCAGAATATTGTTGTTGTAAGGGCACACAGTGTAAATTCCGCCCCAGGGCCGGCCTATAAAAGGAGGAGGAGAGAGCCCCTAGGGGAAGCTCTCTCCTGGTTGGTAACCTGATCCCATATATTGATCAAACCATTTGCTTATTGCTTGCGTCTCTCTCGTCACTCCCTCGATCATATCCTGTTGGATTTCCCCAAAATCCCAACAGTGGCGCCGTCCGTGGGGATCGACTAACACTCGATCGGGAGAGTAGACGAGGAGAGCACCATGCCCCCTGCCAAAAAAAATCCGCCAGCGACAAACACGACAGCGGATGAAACTACCCTAGATCCAATCGACCCAAACCAAAACACATCAGAAGCCCACCCAACCCGCCCAGTAAACACAACGAGTGCAGCCACAGAGAACAGCGACTCAGCAGATGCTCGATACAGTACAAGAATAGAGCAGAATGCAAGAAAACAGCAAGAAATAATCCAAAAATAGATACAAGATTGAAACGCAAAAGAAGCCGCACTAGCAGCGAAGAAAAAGAAAGCAGCAGCCAACGCATCAACATCACAAACTCAAGAGGAGAGAAATCAAATCTCAAAACTAGAGTCTTTGCACAGACAAGTTGAAGAAAAGCGAAGAGCAATTGAAGCTATGAACGCCAAAAAGAAAGAAGCCAAATTCAATCAAGAGCTACTAGAAGCAGAAGAGTTGCTAGCAAAACTGGATGAGCAGATGGCGGCACTTCAAAGTGATGAAGAACCGCAGGACCAAGAATTACCATAGAGAACACACCCAACCAGGTTAACCATACAACCAAAGCAAACACAACAACATGAAGATCTCAACCAGAACAACTACGTGCAGCAAATAATCAACCCCATGTCTCCACTTTCTGCGGCACTTCAAGTACAACAATGGCCAAAGGGCTTTAAGCTACACAAACTGCCAACATTCAATGGTCAAAATGATCCAAGACAATTTCTCATGGCTTAGGCCACGATCACTTCAGCAAGAGGAAATGAAATGATATTGGCAAAATCATTTGCAATCGCCGTGAAGGGAGTGGCACAAGCATGGTTCTCAAGTCTAGAACCAGGATCTGTATACAGTTGGGAAAGACTGAAAAACCTAATACTTCAGAATTTCAAGGGTTTTCAGTATAGTTTGAAAGGCGCAGCAGACTTGTTCAACTGCAAGCAACTGAAAGATGAGCCGCTAGAAGTTTTTATGAGGAGATTCGTGGCATTAAGAGCACAGGTAGTCAATGTGCCATAAGCCACAACAATCGAACCAGCAATCAAAGGATTAGCAATAGGCCAATGTGCAGCAAAGTTGGCAAGAAAAAGGCCAAAAAAACATTAGACAAGTTATATGAAATTATGGCAAACTACTCACTCGCAGACAAAGACCTCTGCCGAAGATAGGAAGAGAGAGATCAGTTCAGAGGCAAGAAAACTAAGCAAGAATAACCACAGTACACTTAGGCCCAATATTTTTAAGGAAGGCAAAGTTATGACCCAAGATTCATAAATCAGATAGAACACACATACGCAATAACCGCAGAAAGTGAACCACGCGCAACAAGTTATGACAACAAGAATGAGCAGGGTCACAGAGGGGGCCAAGGGTGAAGAAGTAACTTCTCGCAAAGAGGTGGCCGCGGAGGCCGCGAAGGTCAAGGCAGAGGCCGAGGGAAATCAAACTACAGAAACCCAGCTGACCTGTGGTGCATGTATCATGGGAAAGGGGCTGGACACACTACGAACTCATACCCATACACAATAGCAAACAAGGAGAAAATAGAGAAAGAGAAAGAAGAACCAAAGCCGAAGCAAGTCAACCACACAACAAAGCCAGAAAACCAAGACAACTCCTGGCTGCACCAACCCTACTGGCCCATAAACTACAGTATAGGCCCATTACAGCCTTCGCTCATGTACCACCCACAAACAGCCTTCGCGCAACAGTATCAAATTCCAACCCACTCCCAAGCATCGAATCAAAACCAAATGCGATGGGCACAACCAGGCCCTTCGCAGTAAAACAACCAGGACAATCAAATTCGTACACCCCCCAAAGCAAGAAAATGATGGCTTCGCGGTAAACAACATTCTCCCTATCACTGGTGGATCAGCAGGAACCATCCATACATCAAAAAGACAAAGAAAGGATTGGGAGCGAAGGGTAAACCATGTATCAGACGGAACCCAACTAAAGTCGGATTATAGCCATATCCCAATAACATTTACTCAGCAAGATCTAAAGCTAGTAGAGTACCCGCATGAAGACCCCTTCGTGATCAACGCAAACATAGGAAAGAATACACACTACGTCGGAGGAAACAACGTCTCCAGAATCTTAGTCGATGGAGGCAGTTCAGCGGACATATTATTCTCCTATGCATTCAACAATGAAAATTGGTGCAAACAAGTTAAAAAATGCAGAAAGACCACTATATGGCTTCGGAGGCAAAAGGATTGAAGCATTGGGAAAAATAACACTTTGAATATACTTTGGCTCCCCAGAAAAATACAGAGCAGAAAAAATAACATTCGACGTGGCTGACATCGACTACTCATACAATGCAATTTTCGGACGAGGGTTCATTAACAAGTTCTCAGCAGTCATTCACCATGGATATCTCTGCATGAAAATGCCGTCACAAAATGGAGTCATAACCATGTATGGCAATCAGGATGAAGCGTGAAGGGCTGATGGGAATGTGAACCCGGACCACAAACATATCCACCTCATTGAAGAAGCAGCAACACCAATATCCCAAAAGCAAGAAAAAAATCATCAAAGAAAAAGCAACCCCTCCGAGTGATACAAAAACAGTACCCATCTGCAAGGACACTCCGGACAAAATAGTAATAATAGGAACAGAATTAACACCTGAAGAAGAGAAAAGATTAATCAAGCTCCTCAAAAACAATAGTGATGTCTTTGCATGGTCATCAAACGACCTCAAGGGAGTCAGTCGCAACATAGCGAAACATTCCCTCAACGTTGATCCAAACTACCCACCAAAGAAACAGAAGCAGAGAAAGATGTCTCCTGACAGAATAATAGCTGCAAAGGCAGAAGTGCAAAGGCTCTTAACAGCGAATGTCATCAGACCAGTCCAGTATCCAAAGTGGCTTGCCAATACAGTACTTGTGCCAAAAAAGAATGGAAAAATGAGAATGTGCATAGACTTCACGACTTTGAACAAAGCGTGCCCAAAAGATGACTTCCCATTACCAAGGATAGATGCACTTGTTAATTCGGCAGCAGGATGCGAGTTACTATCATTACTTGATTGTTTCTCTGGCTATCACCAAATTTGGATGAAAAAAGAAGATGAAGAGAAAACAAGCTTCACAACACCCTTCGGAACATTCTGCTTTATCAGAATGGCCGAGGGGCTAAGAAACGCAGGAGGCACTTTCGTCAGAATGACATCAACAGTGTTCTCAGATCAGCTAGACAAAAACATATCAATATATGTAGATGATGTGGTGGTAAGAAACAAAAAAGCAGAAGATCACCCCTCGGACCTGATTGAAACATTTGCTAACCTGCGAAGCTCAGGGCTAAAACTAAACCCAGAAAGGTGTGCATTTGGCATCAAAAAAGGAAAGCTATTGGGATGCATTGTATCACGAAGGGGAATAAAAGCCAACCCTAAAAAAACAGATGCAATAAGAAACATGAAGAACCCAAGCTCAAGAAGGGACATGCAGAAATTGACAGGTAGAATAGCAGCTTTAAACAGATTCATCACCAAATCTGCAGAAAGAAGCTTGCCATTCTTCAAGATTTTAAGAGGATCAGCAAATTTCGAATGGGGACATGAGCAATAGAACGTCTTTGAAGAACTGAAACAGTACCTGAAGCAGATGACTGCACTCACAAGTCCAACACCAAGGGCAAAATTGCTACTATACATAGCAGCCACCCCCTTCGCAGTAAGCGCTATACTAATAGAAGAAAAAGAAACAGCGAAGGATGAACAAACAATGACAAAAATGGAACAAGTACCAATATACTTTGTGTCTGAGGCACTGTTAGGACCAAAGTGCAATTACTCAGAGACAGAAAAACTGGCCTATGCAATTCTCATGGCATCCAGAAAACTGAGGCACTACTTCCAAGCACACCACATCACACTACCAACTAACTATCCGCTAAGGGATGTTTTCGAAAACAAAGAATCCTCAGGAAGAATAGCAAAATGGGCAGCAGAACTGGCAGAGTACGCAATAGATTTCACTCACAGAAGCGCAATAAAGTCTCAAGTATTGGCAGATTTCATAGCAGAATGGATACCAGCAAGAAACAGCGAAGGGGAAGAAATAAAAGAACAAGTCTGGACCATGTATTGTGATGGAGCCTGGGGACAGGCTGTGGCTGGCGTCGCAGTAATAATCATATCACTAGCAGGAAACAAAATCAGATATGCAGCAAGACTATGCTTTCCAAGCACAAATAATATTGCAGAATATGAAGCTATACTGCTAGGCCTTCGCAAGGCAAGAATATTGGGCGCAAAGAGAGCAATTCTGAATTCAGATTCAGAAGTCATAAAAGAACAAGTTGAGAAGAATTATAAGGCAAACAAGAAAATGTTCAAGTATATGACAACAGTAAGAGCGCTTGAAAATCACTTCACAGGATTCACAGTAAAAAAGATACCAAGAAGTGATAACAATGAAGCTGATGCCCTAGCAAAGAATGCAGCAAGAGGCGAAACCATGCCACCAGACGTCTTCTATGAAACACTGAAACAACCGTCACCAAGAGCAGAATGCCAGATATTGCACATAAACAACAATGAGAGCAAAGATTGCAGAGCTCCTATTATCGCATTCATCAATGGAACATACGAACCATTTGATGAAGATGAAAGAAAGAGACTCACCCAAAGAACAAGAAATTATAAAGTCCTAAACGGAGAGTTGTATAAATCCGGGGTATGCAAAGCATGGCTAAAGTGCATAACAAGAAGCGAAGGCCAGGACATAATCAAAGAAGTACACGAAGGGTTCTGCGGATCTCACACAGGACCAAGAGCAACAACCGGAAAAATGTTCAGGCAGGATTCTACTGGCCCACAGCACTCGAGGACACAACGGAACATATAAGAAAATGCAAAAACTGCCAATTCTTGGCCAACAACTCCCAAAGACCCTCATCCATCACTCAGCTAATAACACCATCATGACCCTTACAGCGATGGGGTATCGACTTGGTAGGACCACTTCCAGCCGCCCAAGGAAACCTAAGATTTGCTGTCATAGCAGTTGAATACTTCACAAAATGGATAGAGGCGAAGCCGTTGGCAACAGTAACAGCGAAGACAGATCAAAAGTTTGTATGGCAAAACATAATATGCAGATTCGGCACTCCAAAGGAAATAACAGTGGACAATGGCAAGCAATTCGACAGTGACACATTCAAGGAATTCTGCTCAACACTAGGTATCAGAATATGCTTCGCATCAGTATATCACCTTCAATCCAACGGAGCAGTGGAAAGAGCAAATGGAATAATATTGAAAGGAATAGCTAAATGCCTCGAAGGGCTCCCAAAGGGCAAATGGGTAGAAGAAATGACAAGAGTGGTCTGGTCACTCAACACAACTGAATCAAGAGCCACTAAGTTCACACCGTTCAAGTTGTTATTTGAAGATGAAGCAGTGCTCCCAACAGAAGTTCTCTTCGGATCTCCAAGAACCTTAAACGCAACATCAAAGCATGAAGATAACAGAGCACACAAAGAAGAAATAGAAGAACAGAGGCTCATCGCTGCACAAAACATAGGGAACTATCAGAAAGAAACAAGAAAATGGAGGGATAAGAAGATAGCTGTGAAAGAAATCAATCCAGGTGATTTTGTCCTAAAGAGAAAACCAAGCGCCGACAAAGCACGAAAGCTGCAAGCCAAGTGGGAAGGACCCTACCTTGTAAAAGAATCAAACAGGCAAGGATCCTACAGATTACAAGACATGGACGGAAAAGAACTGCCGCATTCATGGAACACGGACAGTTTACAAAAATACTACCCATGAGCGCAAAGCTCACAAAAATATCCTTTACACTGCGTTTGGAAGTCGATATTGGAGCCTCAGAATCGGAATTGGCATCGGTAATCTCGAATACTGGCTGTTTGGATGTTTCAGAATTCGAAATTGAAAATCCAACTCAATACCGAGCGGCATTGACCGCACTCGCACCCCCGCACCGTCAATACCGAGTCATCCCCCTCCGAATTGCCTCGAATCGTTACTCCCTCGTCTCTCTCGCAAGACCTTCCTCCGCCGACAAGCGGCGCCGCCCCTCCCTGGCCTCCCTCCGCCGGGCAGACCCTTCCTCCTCGCCGGTTCGGACGCCGCTGCTCCGCTCCCCTGCACCACTTGCCTCCACGCGCCTTCGCCATCCCCATCTCCTTCGCCGGCGGCCGCACTGCCCTCCCGCATCTCTCCTCCGCGGACGGGGCCGCGCTGCCATCCCCGTCTACTTCGCTGGCGGCCGCGCCGCCCTCCCCATCTCCTCCGTGGACGGGCCGCGCCATCGTCCCCTGTCCTTTCCGCGAACAGGGCCGTGCCGCCCTCCCCCATCTCCTCCGCGGATGGGCCGCGCCGCCCTCCTCGCGCTCCTCTGCTGAAGGGGCGCTCCGCCTTCCCTCGCCTCCTCTGCGGACGGGGCCAGGCCGCCGTCTCCCGCCTGCTCCGCTGGAGGCCGCACCACCCTCCCTGTCTCCTCCTGCTTCCCTCCGACGAGCAGGGCATGGCAAATTTCAATGCCATCCTTCTTGCACATCCAAACCGGAAATGAATTGGATTGGCCTTTAAGATTCCAAAAGGCAATGCATAGCCATCCAAACAATAGAATTCGAATTGTGGCCCAATGCAATACCATGGCTGATTTGGTATTGAAACCAATTCAATACCAAGGCCTACAATATCGACATCCAAACGCAGCCTTAGATTTTCATAGTTTCTTTTACATTTTACAAAACTTATGTACTCTTTAAATTTCTTTGGGAGCTGTACTCTTTTCCTCACAGGGGAACCCTTCATCTAGAATCACAACTACACGAAGGGGTGAGGTTTTTAATGAGGCGGACTCTCATTTATCCTAATTACTACGAAAATATAAGTAGTACCCCTACCAATGAAGATTATGGACATGTTGAAAAGTCACGTACATTCAAAAGTACGTGACCTTATCAACAAATTCAAAAAGCAAATGAAAGTCGACAAGCCATAAAATAGCATGCAAGCTTGTCAGACTTTGGCTTAAGCAAAACAAAAGCGCAAGGGTATGATAAAAACCCTAAGTCTCAAAAAGGCTTGTGAGGCCTTCGCAATCTAAAGAGAAAGGGTATGATAAAAACCCTAAGTCTCAAAAAGGCTCGTGAGGCCTTCCCATTCTAAAGAGAAAGGGTATGATAAAAACCCTAAATCTCAAAAAGGCTCATGAGGCCTTCGCATTCTAAAGAGAAAGGGTATGATAAAAACCCTAAGTCTCAAAAAGGCTCGTGAGGCCTTCACATTCTAAAGAGAAAGGGTATGATAAAAACCCTAAGTCTCAAAAAGGCTCGTGAGGCCTTTGCATTCTAAAGAGAAAGGGTATGATAAAAACCCTAAGTCTCAAAAGGCTCATGAAGCCTTCGCTCACTAAAGAGAAAGGGTACGATAAAAACCCAAGTCTCAAAACGGCTAGTGAAGCCTTCGTTAATTAAAGGGAAAGGATATGACAAAAACCCAAGTTTCAAAGCTACTCATGAATCCTTCGCAAATCAAAAGGCACTATAAATGGTCTCATGAGGCCTTCATAAAGAATAGACCTAGGGCGTCACAGCAAAAGCCCACAAATGCCTAACCAATCACAAAATATAAACAAAATTCATGTCCTATATAAACTTGAACAAAAAGGCAAAAGAAAACTTCCTCTTTATTAATCAACAGCGTTACAATTGCAAAATCGTCCCACAGGATAGAACATAAAGAAGAACAAAGATATTAGCTGTCACAACAATAGGTAGACAGAGTTGCGGGCACCACAAAAGCTACAAACAGAGTGAGCTTGGCCCAAAAGAGCTCATGGCAAGCTCTCTTCTAGCTTCCGAGCAACACAACAACAATTAAAAAGCCAAACGAGTTGACAAGGCTAGCCCCTACGTTCACTCGAATCCAGTCGATTCACCCGTCACAAAGACGAACAAATGCCAGAGACAAGCATCACCATCATAGGAGCACTCAGACGCTGATCAACTCGTGGCCCAGTCGCAAGCACTCTTCTAACTCCATCGATGAAGGCACGAACTCTCTCAAGCTCGGGAGGACGAACCAGCTAGCAAACAAGGGCCATTGGGAAACAGAAAAACACTACACATATATCCCAAAAACAAAGGCAACCTTACAGGCAATTTATGGAGGAGAACGCTATGGAAACCCATGACCCCCTACTTCACAATAGAAAACTCGTGAACCCGGTCATGGAGCTATAGCGCGCGCAAGTGACAAAACAAAAGGACAGTCACGGGTTCGCAAAAGGTCAATCGCAAATACACTACACCTTATCAAAAAGCAGAAAGCAAGACAAGTGAACATGTGACGACAGAAAGTAGATAAATTCGGCTCATCTACATCAAAACAAGTCATGTCTCACAATACAAAGGCTAGGGGCTACGCCCAGAAAACAAGTTCCAATCAGTTTACCAAATTATTTGGTAGAGTCATCACTCACCCTATCAGCCATTTCTGATATCAAATCAACAACAACACCGTCAACAATCTCGTTAGCTATTCTTCGAAGCGTATCAGCATCAGGAATTAATCCCTGAACAAAATAAGAAGAAGAAATATAATTAATAACTAAGAACCGTTTCCATCATCTACAAGTTCATCTTCTACTGGATCCTTAGCTAAATAAGTATAGCGAGGAGCACAAAGCACCTCATCTACCGGCTCGGGCTTTGGCTCTAGAAGCCCCTGTGCAACACTATCATCACCGCGGTCCATACAACAAAGGATCTGCCGCACCCTTCGTTGCGGCAAGACACTAAATAAAAATTCCGCCAAAAAGCCTTCGCTTCAGCATTACGCCTATCATAATACTTCTGGTGACGAGCTAGAAAGTCGTCAACACCAAGATCAGGATGACGATGCTTAAAATCATCGTAAAGAGAACCAAAAATCATAAAGTTGCCCTGGTGATAGCTTAAAACAATAGGTTCTAGGATAATTCCCTACGCAGAGTACTCAACTGGGACCTGCGCAGGCACAGAGTATTGAAATTACAAACCAATTGTTCAAATAACAAGAACATCACCCAAAGGACCGAAAGTTTAGTCAACCTAGCCATGAGCAAGGGAAGAGGCACCCGCAGGATCAACGTTAGCTTCTTCAGCACGACCTTCAGGGATGGAAGTAGCAGATGGGTTCACATGCGCATCACTTGTAGGAGCAATGGCAGAAGTAGTAGGAGTAGTGCAAAGGGTAACTGAAGGGGTAGCCATCGTAGACGACGAAGGAGTACCCGAGCCACCAGAAGCCTTCCTCTGCAAATAAAAAACCAGGCCCTTTAAAACCCCTCCTCAATAAAGTACAGCAAGGCAGAAAACTGCTACCAACCTTGGTTCGGTTGTGCTCCGCCTCCTCCAAAGCAAGCTTCATACCACGGGGAACCCAAAAGCGTCTAGCAAAGTTCCTCGCGATCGATGCAATCCCACTACCAACTGTCTAATGGCTCATAACACTAGGATAATCAAACTTTGTATTGCGCACATGATCACAGCCTAACCGGGTCATGGTGAACGCAAAGCTCCGAACCGCCACGACCACCGAAAAGTTGGAGAAACTATTGGCCACAGTCTGGAAGTCAACAAAAGAACTTCCAAGCCAGTCAAAGAAGGCAGAGATATCTGAGAAATCAAAGCCCTCCAAAACCTTCAAATCAGCACCTAATAACTGTACAACTTTGTGAACTTTTTTAGCAGCCTACGAAGCCCTATCAGTCAGCGATTGCTTGAAATTACCAAGAGCATAGACAGCTTCCTCTTTCCGCCTTTGCTCCTCATTTAAGCCATTGAGGCATCCTCCTTAAGTTTCCTCTCCTGCTCCAACGCCCGAAGAGCATCCTCAAGTTGCCCCTTCGCATTAGCAAGCTCATCTCCCAGATCAATGGCCTTCGCTTTCAAGTTCTCGATCTCATCAAGTTCCTTGTGAAAGGTCTCAAACTGTTCAGAAACTTTCCGTTTTTTCCTCAACCAATTCCAATTTTTCACGCTCAGGGCGTTCCTCACGTTCACCCGAGATAGACAACTTCTCCTTTAAAACCACCACATTCTCTTCAAGTTCAGAGATATGAGAGGTAGTCTCCTTATCAAGCCTGTCCGTTTCCCTGAGGCGGTCACAACTCGACTGAAGAAGAGCCCGCGAAAATAGCAAACCTTTAACAGCATTCGCTTCAATCGCATAGCGAAGTTCTGGCTCACTGCGAAGGCGTAACTTGTCCTCAAGCTCAGGATCAACAAATCTGCGCATCACGCCATCACAGATACTAGCCTCGTAAGTATTAGGCATCATCTTCACCTTGCCAATGTTACGCGTAGATATAATCCGGGCCCCCTCAGGAACACTAAGACGCTCACTGAAAAATCGAAGATCTTCAAGCTGATGAGCCGGAGACCTCGCAGGAAGTTCAAAACTAGGAGGTGACCTAATGCCAGCACCCCTCATGACCAAGTCTTGTGAGCAGTCAGTGTCTTCAACATCAGCAAGCTCAGACCTCTTCAAACACTCAACCTCATCCTCAGCAGTTTTTGCATCTTTTTCCACAGCCACATCAGAAATCTTGCGAGATTTAGCAACCTGGAAGTTTTCGGCGGAAATATCAGAGAATTTAAGAGATTTACCGCTAGAATGAACACTTTCTTCTGAGTCCTCCCCAAGAACATCAAACAACTGAAGCCCAGCATCCACCTTCTTTGATGAACTCTTCTCAAGAACAGCAGCTAAAACTTCTGAGGCCTTTGTCGACGAAGGTCCTGGCAAGATCCCACCGCCATCCTTTGCAGCCTCGGCAACAACACCAACAGGAGCATCAGCGCGAGCCTCCGCTTGATGAGAGGAGCCACCTTCACACACAACAACACTTTTATTAAGCTTTTTCCGTGACACAAATATATTGTTAGCATACCCATACTCTAAGAAAACCCAACGTTGTATACCCGCCCCAGGAGAATGTTCATTGCGATACTCAGGCCTACCTTCGTGAACAACATACTCCTTCGTGGTGCGCTGAAAGGTGGTGCTTCGTATAGCTCTTCACTCAATGTCCCTTCGCTTGACAAGAAGATCACCAGCTTTCGCTGACACAAGCGGAGCAACCCCTTCATCAGAACCAACCTCTCTAGCCGGCGAAGGCAACTTATCAGAAGACCACCGCCATGGCCTGAACCGGAAGCATCCCCAGCACGTTGAAGCTTAGCAGTCTGACCCCCCTATCAGAATCGTCACCTTCATCACCCTTAGCACCAGCTACTGGATCAGCAGCACAAGAAGAAACGCGAACTCGTTTCGGACCTTCGCCACGCCTCGTCGCCGTCGGCACTGGTCGTTCACCATACTCAATCCGAAACTCATCATAAACTCGGTTGATATGAACCTCAAGCCCACATTCAACACAAAACTCATACTCTTTATGAGTATACTGACCAAGAAACATAGCCACCCTATTCTCAACATCAGCAATGCTAATCTTCACACTTTCCCCCTCCCTGAAAAACTCCTCCGAAACAAAGGCCTTCGCAAATCTCCCTCTCCAGTGACAGCAAAACCAGAAAAGGACCAATGTCTACAAATCGGCCAAACATTAACAGCAGCATACTCATCAGCCAAATCTCGAACAAACTGATACTTGCCTAGAAGTCTCCAAGCTTTAACAGCATCCTTGTCAACAGATCCCAGTCTAACGTTGGGCCTCAAAACAAAAGACATATTCTTCACCTGAGGAGCAAGAGGATTGCTTTTACCATCTGGCAAATCAACAGCAGGGGTGACCGTCTGATACAACCACCACTGGCTCAATCATCTTTCCATCTGTTCTTGTACGCAACAGCCGGACCATCACAGCCTAAACGATAAATAAAGTTCACACAACCAAACTGAAAAGAAGCAGGCTTCTCGTTGTCTTCACCAGTCCTCGGCTGCTAATGGAGCTCATGCTGGGAGGCAAAAGCCTTGCCAGTAGCCTCACAACCCTGACTACGAGCACCCCATATGAAGCTGTTCAAACGATCAATGGCGTTCGGGGTGAGGTGATGGAAACCAATTTGAAAGATGTCAAAAACCTCAGCAACCATTGGATCCACAGGAAAAGAAAGACCAGCATCCAATTGGTTAGCAAAAATAATCGCTTCATCAATCTTAGGGTTCGGTACAGTCCCACTGCCTGGCGCTCGGGACGAGTCCGAAGAAACCAATCCATTCTCAACCAAACGTGCATGATATGCCGGAGTAACCTTTGATTTCCCAAACCGAATGGATTTCCGCAGAGCATCAGCCTTTGGACCCATTTCCAATCACGAATCAAAACAAATCTGAAAGAAACACAGAAATAGATCTGATCTAAGAACGCAACCAAGGCAAAAAGAGAAAAGCAACAAAAAACTGCAATCAATATGCCAAAATACTTACCCGAAACAACTAGCAGATTCAAGATTACCCGCGCAAAGTCCGCCGCCAAGTAGAAATCAGCAGCGGGCGTTAGGCGAAAGAAATAAGATGAACAGGCAAAGTGGGGAAAGTTTGAGAGAAAGGAAACCGAACGAACAGCCCTCACCCCCCTGGTCTTTATATAGAAAACAAAACCCGAAAAAAGATAAACCCACCCATCCGTTTCGAAAAAAATCCAAAGTGCGAAAATCGAAATTCTAACGCCGTCAAAAGGCGCTCCTCACACTCAATCTTGACAGGAGGGGCACGGAGCGAACGGAGCCATTAACCAAATTCACGCTCCAAAAAGGGTTCGTTGACATCACGCCGTCAAGACTGGGCCCTCGTCCGCGAGAGGCTACTGTTGGGGAGGCATGAATTTGTTTAACTCCCAAGAGCTAGGAAGGAACGACCAACTCACCCCTTCGCGTGAGCCTTCACTATTTCTTGCTTTTTCTCTACTCAGGTGGCCCAGCCGAAGGGCTCAAGAGGGTACTGGCAGCGAAGAGGGGAGCACCTAACCCTTCGCTCAACCCAGACCCGGTGAGGGAGACGGCCCACCAATGCAGAAGAGGAAAGACATGTGGCGCATCGCAATAGGCACATCAAGACCCAGAAATCACGGAAGCAAGTACAAGGGAAGGAAATACCGCTGTAGCCTCGAATATACCTGGAATATAGTTGTTGTAAGGGCACACAGTGTAAATTCCGCCCCAGGGCCGGCCTATAAAAGGAGGAGGAGAGAGTCTCTCCTGGTTGGTAACCTGATCCCATATATTGATCGAACCATTTGCTTATTGTTTGCGTCTCTCTCGTCACTCCCTTGATCATATCCTGTTGGATTTTCCCGAAATCCCAACACTTTCCACGGTATGCATATTTAAATAAGCACTAACCAGACAAAAAGGTCGCTAAACTAGCTCGTTACAAAAAGGTCCCTAACTAGGCCATTAAGAGATAGAGCATGATTTTAGAAAAAATATGAAACTAGTTTCATATTTTTCTGAGCTAAGACAAATTTTCTATTACTCTATACACTTTTTCATCCACATTCACACTTCTTACACTTTGTATCGCGTCTCCATACATTATATTTAACATAAAAATCAATATTTTTTATTACTTCCTCACATATCCTTACCTATTTCTAAAGAGAGGATTGCTTCTTTCTT
>CM014274.1:67340957-67355713 GCA_004135705.1 Alloteropsis semialata
ATCTTGCTGAATTAAACAGGCTGTGTCTAGTCTAGGCCAAGCCCATATAACACAAAACCCACCACACACGCTCTACTCGAGTACGACGGCCCAAAGCCCAGCTTACATTTTGAGCAAATATGTGCAGGTCGATTTAAATAAAGGAAAAATTGTTTTGCACAAAAAGGAAAATGGACAAGACTGCACCACTGAAAAGAGCAGAGTTGGCATGGGCAGATACGTGCGTGAGCGGCGATTTGACACAGCAGTGAAGAAACAGTAGATCGGATGAGACTCAAAGCAAGGCAATAGGGTATTTGGAGTACTGAGTAGTACAAGAAGGATCATGAAACTCAAGCCAACTTACCGGAGATATTGAAGGAAACATATGAGATACTAGTCCTAGCCGATCCTATCACATCTCTAATAAACTTGTTTCTACAAGCGATTTGCTCCAATTTTCTTCAAAACAAAAGCGACTTGCTCCAATTTTCTTAAGAAAAGCGAGTTTCACTGATAGCGGGCGGCTGCATCAGTTCATCGAATCAGGTTCACAGTATGTGCAGTTGCATCCCAGCTCTTTTGGAGCAGTGATACAGTTGCTCCTTGCGGTTGGGCCAAGTTGATCCAGGCAAATCTTCGTGCACTCTTCTGGGATACACCTACCCGGCGTGAAAACTGATCCGCACCACCTTCTATCATGCGTCACTTCACCGTCCTCCGTTTCCTTGAATGCCGCCATATCTGTTATGAAGTCAAATCGGAAATCAGGCATATAATAAGGAGGATGTTCAGATCAGTTCTACATTTTTCCTTATAAATAAATATATGTAATGCTCGGGGAACTGTGTGGAAGGAAGAATTCATCTTCACAGAGAGTACCTGAAGATAGTATGAGAAGAGTATGGGCCAGGAACAGCATGTGGTTTGCCTTCATTTTTCCTTTCAGAACCTCCGTATCTATCAGAAAATTGTTAGCTGTTTAGAATGAGGATTCACCAGTCACCATGGGTCTTATGTCAGATGTGGTGCTCGGTTTTGAGTCAATTATATACTGGATGTATCTAACCAAGAGCAATCAAGTGTATCAAGAAAATTAGCACTGCATCAATTAGGTATAGGAATGTACAACTGACACGTTGCTGTTCATGGTGTATACTTGGTTGGCTTGCAATTCCATTTATTCCACTGCAAACTTTGTTATGCTTTTATTATTAATTGTATGTTTTCCAATTGCCACTGGTCATCCTAACTGCATTAACTAGCATGCAGAATCAAGGACTCATGCTTGGGTGTGTTGGGTTGATCATGTCGGCGATGATGTCGGCGTTAAGATAATTACAACTAAGTGATAAGTATAAAAAAAAAGCAAAGTCCAAATTGGACTTTTGCCCTTGATTGGAGGAACCTAGAAGCCCCCATAAGGTGTTGTCCCCCTGTGGTGCTGTGCATATAAATATAAGGGAGGAGAGGCTACTAAAGGCTATCCAAATCTCTCCCCTTCAACTCTAGCTGCCCAATCACCGCTGCACAGAAATCACAGGAAGGATCCACACCTCTCTTGCATGCTCTACAAGCCCTAGAAGCAAGAACAAAACAGGAACAAGATGAAAGGGCCAAGAGACTAAGGTATGTGTTGATCTTCATGTATATGTGTGGTTTAATCTTGGTCTAGATGATCCTAAATATCTAACAATGGCATCAGAGCCATCTAGCCCTAAGATTAAACCCTCTAAGTGTTCAATTTTATGTTAAGAAGCTACTGTTTATGTACATCTTTATGTTCATGTGCTCAAGATCATGTTCTTGCCCTTAATTCATGTCCTGAGTAAGCTGTTCATGATCAAGTTCATGTTGTTCATGTCAAGATCCTAAAATCCATGCTAAGATCATGTGTTCTTACCTTAATTCATGGCCTTATGTCACTATTAAGATGAATTAAGCACAAAATCATGCAATTCTCATGTCAATTATGCTTAGCCAAGTTTTCATGTGCTTCTGTTCAATAAATTCATGCCCAAAATCATGCTATTCTCATGTTCAAGCAAGCCTTAAGGGCCTAGGGTTTCGATTAAGGCACAAAAGCTCAAAAGGGGTGATGAATTTAAGCCAACCCTAAAGTATATCCCCAAACCCGAAACCCTAGCTACAGTGCCACGGCCAAATCCCCAAATCCCCTAAAGAACCCTAACCCTAAAACTAAGTAGAAGGGGCGGTGAGCTTACCTTAGGGCCGCGGTGGCCGTCGCTGGCGCCGCCGTGGCCGCCATCTTGAGTAAACGGGCGCGCGCTCAGAGGCTTGGCCCCTAGCGGCCCACCATCCCCGCCGCTATGGCCGGCTACCAGCCCCACTCCGGGCTCTAGCCGATGCCGGAAGGCCGGCCGTCGGCCAGATCCGGCGCCTCTCGCCATCGCCGGTGCGGATCTAAGGATCGCATGCGCGTGGGAGGAGGTGCCTTAGGGCACCGACGAGCGATGCTCGACGGAGCTGCGCACTGGCCATAGCCACGCGCACCTCCGGCGAGCAAATCTTGGCGGCGCCGCCATCTTCCCCGCACCGGCGGCACTCCGCGCCGCTCATCGGCTCTCCCGCTCGTTCGCCGTCGCCGTCGGGTGGAGAAAGAGAAGGGGGAGGAAGAAACAGGGCTAGGGTTCAGGGGTGCGGCCGGCCGGTGGGTTTTTCACCCGTGCAGGCGCACTGGGGGCCGTCGGATCGGCATCCGACGGCCAACAGCTGCCGGCTGCACCGTGGGCTTGGCGGCCCAGGCGGGGAGGCGGAGCGGCCTAAACGGGCCAGGCCGAATTCGGCCTGGCTCGGGAGTTGGGCTCGGCCCGCTAAATTTTAATTTTTTCCTTTTGTTTTTTCCATCAGGGCTGCATAGTAACGGGCCGAACAATATTGGGCCAAAATTAATGAAGGGCTCAAATGTGTAATGAAATTAAGAATTAAAGTTTTCTTTAAGACTTTGATATATGGCTGCATAATAACCAAAATCCATGTTGGGCTAAAATAATATGAAGTTTATGGGCTTATTTATGTTAATTGCTCTTATGATATTCAATTAAGACATGATACATTAATGTGATTAAAGTTTTAAGTTTAAGTCAAGTATACTTTAAAAGGGTATAATTTAAGCAAAAGATTCATTATGAATATTAATGTTCTTGGGCTATTTATGTTTTCCTTCCTAATAAAGTAATTAATGTTATGATTGCCCAAAATGATGTATTATTAAATAATTTTTGGACTAATAAGCTCCCCATATTTAATTAATGAATAATCCTTAAGAAAAAACAAGTGGGCTCTTATGATTAAGTTAGTTTCAAATTATGATTTGGACTATCATTATGTTTATCCTTATGCCTTTAGCTTATGATTAATTCTTTAAGTGTTTTTTCTTAAGGTATTATTTAATGTTTTAAGTTATAATGTTTCTTTGTTGTTTAATTATATACTTTCTTTATGCTTAGTAATAAGCATTGTTAATAATGAAATAGTTAATGTTTATTGCCCAAAATAATGCCTTTTGAATAATGTCTTTATGATTTAAGTTGTTCTGCAAAATAAAGTTAATGATTGATTCTTATAAAGAATAAGGTGGCCTTTTATAATTTAAGCCAAGTATCACTTGTACTACAATTAAAATTTTGGGCATTACACCTAATGTTGGTTTTTTAATTATGAATTGTCACTATTAATAGCCCATTGATGAAGATTTCTTGTCCATAAGCCATGCATATTATGAGGTTGTTTTATTAAGCATGTCTCAAATTTAATTAAGTGTGGTTTGTATTTATCATTCTGGCCAAAGCTGATTGATAAATACTTATCCACAAAATTTTATTGTTCTTGTCCATTTCTGGCCAAAGCTAATGTGGACTAGTTTAATAAAAGAAGTGCATAGAGACATGTGATGTCAATTAAGTGTGGCTTATATTCGTCATTCTGGCCAAAGCTGATTGATGAATATCTGACAACAGAATTTTGCTGCTATTGTCCATTTCTGGCCAAAGCTGATGTGGACTAGATCAGTAAAACAAGATGAAAGTTAAATAAAGTGTGACTTGTATTTATTATTCTGGCCAAAGCTGATTAATGAATACTTGATCACATAATTTTGTTGTTCCTATCTACTTCTGGCCAAAGCTGATGTGGATTGGATCAACAAAAGAAGTTAATGGTCTGAGAAAATGATAATGCATAAATGGCTTATGGATTTTTCATATATAAGGCCATAAAATAATTGATGTATAGTTGGAAAATTATGCTAAATGGTAAAAGGTTCAAGTAACCATAAGCGAATATTAGTAATTAATGTTTTTGCTTCCGCAACAAGTACCTCTGATTAAAGTATTCTTGAGACTTGATAAGTTTCATGATCATATACATATATATATACATATGACTTATAGCTGTATTCTAACCAAAGTTATTTATAGCCATATGTCATTATTTAATTCCCAGATCAATTAAGTTTTCAAGTCTCAAGTATGACCAAAGATGATTATATTAATGTAACTTTTTCTGAGCATTAATATTTACATAAGAAACTTTATGCCAATAATAATAAGATGAAGAATTATTAACGTTTATTTTCATGTTAAGCTTTGCTTTGTTTCTGCCCAAAGGTGATGCAAAGTATAATGATTAAGTCTTGTCAAAATTATCAATTAAAGTATCCCTATTGACGATGTTTTGAATTTAGCTATAATTTTTAGCTATTATCAATTAAAGTATCCCTATTGACGATGTTTTGAATTTAGCTATAATTTTTAGCTACTATAAGTACCCTCAATAAGAAATGAGTTAAACTTATTAACAAATTATTATTTTTGTGAGGTCATAAATATTTGTTGCGTGAATAAACGCAATAAAGCTCCTACTAGAGAAGTCTTGATGATTAAGAAATTGATAAGAAATCTTATGAATTTCTTGTCTATTAATATCTAATGGGAGCAATCTAAAGAAATGTACCTTATGATCAATGCCAGTAAAGATCTGGGGGAGCAAATCCTTTGGTTCAATTATGATTAAGTTTTGTCTGGCATTAAATGAAGAAGAAATTCTCAAAGATCATAAGAGTAAAACTTAGACATAAAGGATTATGGGAACCTTGGAGTTCATTTCAATCATAAAGCATTATGACTGAAGCTCAAACAAATTTTATAAGAAAGATTGGCAAAGCAAAATAAGGCATTATGGATATGATAATTATTATGGCCTCATAAATAAGAAAGTTTAAGGTAAAGCCTTATAAAGAAGACAAAATGTGGTATGGAGGTTAATGATAGGTTATTGGATATTTTCTTCCATTAGCACAAAATTAAGTTGTTATCCTCCATTCCAATAATGAAATATTTGTTATGAAGTTCCATCGAAACGTGACACTATCACTTAGTCCACATTTCGAGGGCGAGAGTTGAACTTCCCATTAAAGAATAAAAGAATGAAATATTTCATCAGGTATGTCTATGTATTTTACGTAATCCCTTTTACGTGAGTTAAGAATTACTAAGACATTTATGCATATTATGCATATGTGGAATTCTCATTTAGTGTTTGATTTTAAATAAGACCGTTTTGCTTTTATCTCTTTTTAAAAGGAGTATTGTTATTGATGTTGTCTAAAATGAATCAAAGTTTTAGTTAATAAACTATTAAGGGTAATTGAGAATGAGTGGTTGCTTTTAAGACAAAGGTGGTTAAAAATGAGTAGACTTATCATTTAATGCTAACGGCCCAAATAAATAATCCTTTAAAGATGAGCCTCACATAATTGTCTCCTAAGCAAAGTATATATGCTTTATGAATCCTTTCCATCTAATGGAATAAAAGTTTGTTAGTACTTATGCTAAGTTTTCCTTAATTGAGACAATGGCCCTGTTTGGTTCTTTATAACTCTAAAAGCGCTAAAGGGAATCTTGCATGCACGAAGTACTAAATGAAGTTTATTTGCAAAACCTCTTCACGGATGAGTGTAACTTTTCGAGACGAATCTAATGAGCTACAGTAATCCATGATTAGCTATAGTGACGCTACAGTAACCATCCTCCGTTCATGTGGTCAAACGCCTCATTAGATTCGTCTCGCGAATTAGCTCAGGGGTTGTGGAGGTAGTTTTGTAAACTGCCTTTATTTAATACCCCTAATTAGTGGTCAAAGTTGTAAACAGTAGTACTAAATTTTATAACTGGTGGATCCAAACAGGGCCAATGTCTAAATATGACTGTGAAATAAAATAATAAAAGACACAATCTTGTGCTTATTAGAAGAGGTTCATGCAAAATAAGGAATTAATTATGATACTTTAGGTAAAGGAGTGGTATTTACTGCTCATTGTTTTGAGGGTATAAGCTTTTCTGAATAATAAAATAAAGTTCAATAAGAAATTTGGATTAGTCATCAAGAAACGACTTGTTGACAATAAGCAATAGGGATATTGCATATTATGAGGAATGAGTTTTATTCTCAGGGAATTAAGTCTATTCTTGGTGATGTCCCTTATATCTTTTGAGTATTAAGATTCAACAAGATTGGTCCAGAAAAAGGGAGTATTAACTATTATCCCCAAACTTATGCTTACTCCCATTAAGGGCAATTAGTTCGCTTATGTGTGGCAAACATAAGTGATATATGCTTAAGTTATGACATGCCCTTAAAATTTTAAAGACCGGGATATCTGGCAAACATAAGTTCAGGACTGGACCCCTGGAAGAATTGTTCAGAATGCATTGTCCTGTTGGCATAAATGCTAAAGTAATTTTGTGCTATAAATATAGCACTAAGAGATACATGCTCGCATTTGAGAAAATCTGGTAACCACCAAGTTATAGGGTGTTCAGACAATAATGTTCTTTTAGCAAAGGTGCATTAATATCCACAAAAGAATGCACCCTTGTGGGGGAGCCATATTGTGGAATGGCTTTACCCAACTTAAGGCATCAATAAAGATGCAGATTAATTGTGGCATGTTTAATCCCAAAGTTTTATATATATGGGTTTTATGTCCCTAATCCATATCATTTTGAAGGAATAAGGAATTTCTTAAGAAATTTATCCCGGAACTTATTATGTAAAGAGTGCAGTTCTATTCGAGTAACATGTCAAAGGGCATTGCCAGACCCAAGACATTGTGAAAGAATAATTCCAGAATCAAACATTATATGTTTCAAGGCCTTAATGATGTATTAAGATTTTAAGTTTTAGTGCTCAACAAATAAGTATTAAAGACATAAGTGTGACACTCCTGGTGTCACTATCGTAATTAATAACCATAGCAAACTTAATTAAATCAATAATGGCATGCATCATCTCATAATCATAGTGCTTTGTTTGTGCCTGTGTGTTTATGTGTGACCACGTTAACTATCATAACGAACAAGGCTTAGCTTAGCAAAAATTCGAATCAAAATTTCCAATCAAAAATCAAAATCAAGTTGAAAAGTGCAAATACCGTTATCTCAGGAAGTTGCGATGCCAGTGGAATGGCCACCGCAACAGTCGGTCACCCGGGCATAATTCTAAAATGCTCTCTGGATTGACAGACTGTTGCGGTGGTTTCTCGTTTGTGCACCACCGCAACATTGCAAGGTTGTTTTACCTACACCCTAAACCCAAGCCACCAGATGTTACGGTCCTAAGCCCCGGTGGTACTCGAGGAACAGTAAAATTCGTCTCTGGATTGATGGACTTTTGCGGTGAGTTGCATGATGAACTGTTGCGGTGCTTGAGGTACGCCACCACCGCAACAGTCGGTGGCCCGCTGGATTTGAATTTGGACCTACGTCGGCACAGTATTTTTGGACCCACGGACTGTTGCGGTGAGGGTTTTACCCCCACCACCGCAACAGTCGGTCCCCAACAACCGACGCCGGCATCGTCGTCTTCAACGCCCAACCACCATCCTTTCCAACTGCTCCAGCCACGTGTTCCTCTCTCCACGTCCATGCACACCTTGACAAGCCTCCCCTGTCCCGCTGGCGCACCGCGAGCACGCCCAGGTGGCCGGACCGTCACCTCACCCCCATGACCGAACGGTAAAACGCCGGTACCGATTTCATCCTCCTCACTCATTCGTTCGTCAATTCCCCACGTCTGTGGCTCAGCCACCTCGCCCTCTCCACCCCCGAGCCATCCCTTGCCTGCGCCCCAGCTCCCTCGTCGGGAATCCAAGCTTTTCAGGCCGCCATTGGCAAGGCTCGGTTCAAGCTCGCCCTTGCCGTGGCCACGCTTCCTTGCTACTCCTCCGCCCAAGCCAAGTCACAAAATGGAAGCCCCATGACTCATTGATCCTTCCCGTCCACTTGTTCCCCTTCCCTCACCTCCTTCCGAGCCAGGCCGCCACCGCCGGTTACCCCTGTGCCGAGCTCGAGTTCTGCCTCATGGTAGAAGAAACAAAAGGGGCCCAAGGGTAAGGAGTTGAAAAGGATAAGGGGTTTTTCTATAAAGTTCTAGGACCTAGGTGTAATTATTGCCGTATAAATTGGATTCATGAGCTTAAGGTGCAAAACCACCTTTGTTGGTTTTGTTATGGTTAGTAGAGTAGAGTTGAGTATCTAATGGCCCCAAGTTATTCATGATTTTGGTAGATTTTGAATTAGTTAAGTATGGGAGTAGAAAGGGTAATAAATATAAATTAAACTACTCAATGAAATTTCCTTATTTGCTAGTTTAAAGCTAAACTAGGCCTAATCATCAACTAAAGGCAAACCCAACTTTCCTTGTGAACTTCTTAGTTGTTTTTAATCCATAAATGATTGACCAGTGATATGGGTTGTTATGATGTTCTTGTGGTTGATTGTTTGTACATTCTTGCATCTCACTCTTTTGCATACCATGTAGATCACCCCATAGTTGACGGCGTATACGAGATCGAGGTCGAGCACGAGGGCGACCCCGCCGTTGCTGAGCTGAACTTGGCTGCTGCTCAAGACCTGGACCAAAGTCAGGAAGGGCCCAAGGCTGCTGTTGATCAAGAAGGCAAGCCCCGGAGCATGACCCTCTGTGAAATCTAACACTCCTCCCTTTATGCCTTGGTGTGCGCATTTAAGTTTTGAGGAGTTGATTGAAACCCTAGTTGCATGATCCCTAGGTACCCGTGTCCTAATAGTAGTATGTGTAGGTCGTATAGAATGCTATGCTTAATTAGGACCGGTAGAAGTCGAGTGATGGTCTTGTCACTCATGAGATATAGGAGTTTACTTATTTCAGTTAATGATGATCGGCAAGCGGGGTTTGTGCGATATTCATGTTTGGTTGAATGCCCCGCTTGCACAGAAAATGGTGGGCTAATTGATTGTATGGCGATGTTGGTCAAGCTTTTGAAGGTACTAATCGTATGCCGGGAAATATAGTAAACTGGTAAACCTAGTACTTGATTCAAACTGACGTCTGACGGACATGTCCACTCCATTGGGCGAGGGGTTGATGGCGAGTGTAGCAGTGGTCGCGGCACAGGTTTGCTTGGGGCACCTGGGGACCGTTGGGGCGTGCACTCAGGTGGAGTGGTACCCGATGGCAGATGGCAGGAAGAGATGGTAAAGGTTGCCTCGTGAGGTCCTGGGTGTCTCTCACGGGTCATGCGATTAGGTTGTCCCATGCATGGTTAAAAATCAACTCGAGTTGTCCGTCCTTCGCGGTTACATGAAGCTGCTTGATCTCTTTTGACACGTCAGTGTGCTTGGGCCAAAACGGGTAAGAAGGGGAGTTAAAGGAGAGTTATTAATGTTATGTTAATCAATTGTTTTTTCTACACTGATTGTTGTTGGATAGCTGCAAATCTAGCAATGGTTAGTCTCAAATTAACTTGGCTAAAATCTTGAAAATAGGATCAACTTGTAGATGCTTTTGGCAAAACAAACCTCAGAGCCATAAAGCCGTGCATGTCTAGAATTTATCATTGGTCGGGTAAGTCTTGCTGAGTATTAGTATACTCGGCCATGCTTGTGGCTTATCTTTTTCAGATATTTGTCATGGCTATGATCCGATTGCTGCTCTTACTTGGCTGTGTGTGCTTCCTGATGGCTGGACCATGGAGCGGGTGCCGTCTGAGTCCGACTCAGGCCGCGGTGATTAGTGCGTCTGAGTCCGACTCAGGCCGCGGTGATTAGATGTTGAGCGAGGGCTCCGCTTAATGTCTTTTGTTGCGACGTTAGACTTCCGTTGTAATGTAACTCTGACTTGTAATAACTAAAACTTATGCACTGTATTTGTATAATTATCTGTGCGAACCGTGTGATGTAAAATTTGTGATGAGTTGTACTGCCTGAGCCCATCTTCGAGTGGGACGGCTGCTATTTCGTTTTGGTCAAGAGAAAAGGTGGTTTAATCGGAAAGGTATCCGACGGATTGCACGATTAGCTCGGTTTAAGGGCGTGGAGCACTGCTGTGATAGCGGTCCCATCTTTTTAAACCAGATTAATTAGGGTGGTCTGTCACAGCTGGTATCAGAGCCGAAAAATAGGCAGCGGGTGGTACAACAAGTCTTAAAAATAATTTCTTGAATTGCAAAAACTTAACACTGACTTAGGAATGCGTTGGTTGCGATAGGGGTAAAAAGAATAGAACGTGAGCCCTAGGGAGAATTATGGGTATGTTAGGTGGCATAATATGTATATGACTAACTTCCAGCACATTACTTTTCTGTACCGACGACCCCAGGTAAAGTATTGGTCGCCCATTGCCAGAGGGTGTGAATACTGGACGCTGTTTCCTAAGCAGTGGCTTACTTGGGGTGCAGTCAACATAACATCTCCACGGTGTTATAATGACTGTAATGCTTTAATTTACTGGTTCAACTGTTGCTTCTATAGTGAGCAACAGGGTGTGGTCATCATATGTGGGTAACCGCATATGCGTCACCCATGTGGCGTGAGGTACATGGGAACTGTTTGTGAGTGCTGGCACAAACGGTTCAGTAATGAATATTTTCTACAGGTACACTAACCACGAGACCATAGGATGTGTGCTCGATAGAAATACGACTAATTATTATAAGGAAAGACGTATATATGTGCCACCGATGACTAACCCCGTAAGTCCAAGATTACTTGGCAATTGTTTCTTTGTGAGGACAAATAGGCCAAACATTCATGCATCATGTTAATGTACAAAAATATAAATTGTGGGTTAAGGGATGAAAGTAAATTGTGCACTCACTTGAGGATATTCTAGATCGTCCTTAGATTGAATTTTTCGCCCAATGGGATCACCTCAGCTAAAAGAGTTCCCATTGGACATGTTGTTCTAAATTTCTTGTTTAGCCAATGTCAAAATTTTGAAATTGTTGACACTACTAATTGAGAGTTATGTCGATGTTCACTTTGTATCGAAATCTGTCCATACTTAAGGAGTTGATGGGTTTTGTACACTTGTACTTAAACTTGTCCTGGTTGTTGTTTTCTTTCAGATGGCTGGTCCGAGCAACCGTACCATGCACATCGACGACCAGGGGCACTATCACTCCACTTGCCTCCACTTGGGGGATTTCCCTTGCTTCTATGGGAAACCGCGCAGCGTTGCGGGTACACCGAGCCACCCCGCTACGTTGGAGTGCACCACCTCGAGTGGAACGTGATGCCGTTTGAGGTCACCGTTACCATTCCAAGCCCGCCTGGAGTGAGACAAGAAAACTTGGTGGTGACTACACGGGCCCATTCCTTCTTACCCGGTTGTGAGATGGTGGCACAGCAGGCCTTGTCGCAATTTGGGGTGCAACATCAGATGCAGCTCCACCATACTCCGGCAGCCTTGTTTCCACCACTGCCCGAAAATGCCTTCTTGTGGTGGGACAGCAGGGCCAGAGTGCAGGACCCGACCACTATCGCTTTGATTTACTATGGGAGGGTATCTGCTGATTTCATAGAAATGCTCACCCACCAGAACCATTCGGTGGCTGTAGCAGCTCAAGCTCTAGCTGACCAAGTGAGGGATTTGGATCAACAAGTCCATAACCTCAATGAAGAGCTAGTGGAGCAACACGAGTTGGTGGCTCACTTGGAGGACGATATGAATGAAGCTCAGGGAGTGATCGCCGAGTTGCAGCATCCTCCCCCAGCGCCTGTGCCTCCAGGGCTGCCCGTGCAGGGCGAGTCAGGCCTGGACACCATTTCAGGGCAGCCGGTTGGGCTGAATGATCCTGCCATGTCAGATGGAGAAGGCTCAGTGAACCAGGCACCACCCCCTAATGGTGGGAATGATGGATCAGATGATGAGGAAGATCTAGAAATAATCTACCTTGTTGACTCCGATTAGAGGATGTTTTTAGGGACTGACTCTCTTTTGTGTCCATGAATGTAATCCTTGAACTTATGGTAGACTTTTGTTCTACTGCAAGGATGATGTAACTTATTTCATGGGTATCGTAAAATATGCCACTAGTATGGGAGAACCATCTATGGATATATGCTAATTTCAACTTTGCTGCAACAAGCATGTCCTCAGTGTTACTTATAGTAACCGATGTTTTTCGAATGAGGCGTGAATACCAAAATTGTGCAAAATTTCATAATCTAACTTGTGTCAAAAATTCAACTCGTTTGGAGCAAGGCAACAAAAATTATGGTCGAAATACCAAGACTCAGTGAGCACCGCAACAATTGGTTCAGGAGCACCGCAATAATCGGTGACCAGAAAACTTAGGCGGGAAATTCAAACTCGAGCACAGCAAGTTGCGGTCCTAAAGGCGAGGAACACCGCAACAGTCGGTGATCCTAAGAAAACAGTAAAATTCGTCTCTGGATTGAAAGACTGTTGCGGTGCTACCCATGACAGACTGTTGCGGTGATGATTGCGTGCCACCACCGCAACAGTCGGTGCCTGATGCATAGGTTGAAGAAGGCTACTGGAATGACCGACTATTGCGGTCATAGCCATGAATGAAGGACCGCAACAGTCGGTGGCAACTCAGCTCCATGATAACCACCATGAAAATTGCAAATTTCACATCTTTCCTATTGGAAACAGTCTGAACACCAAATACAAAAGCTTTAGACAATTATATGGGCTATCTTTTGGAGAAAGATGAGAATTTTTGGGTTAATAGAACGGCCGATATGAATTTTTGAATCTCACTTCAGAACTCTGTTAACACCCAAGAATGAATTTTAATCGTGGATCCAGTATTTGGTAGCTCCCTCATTACCCTTTAGCAAGTTAGGAATGCGAGTACCCACATGAAGGATGATGATTTATACTAACTTTGTAAAGAATCATTCTTATGTTTGTTAGTATTTTTATCATCCTGATGTTTTTGTAATTCTAAGAATAGCATGACTAATGGGAGTTATGACTTAATGCAGATGTCGAAAACTCCGGATGGTGGTCTACCTCTCCCGCCACCTCTGCCCACCAATCTCGCTGAGATATTGGCGATGCAGACGGAGCTTCTTCGGCGCTTGACCGAACGGCAAGTGAATCCGCAGCCACAAGGCGGACGTCACAACCAGCATCCTCAGGAGGCGACGTACTCGAATTTCACAAGTACTCAGCCACCTCTATTCACTAAGACGGAGGATCCCCTTGATGCTAATGCTTGGCTCAGCAATATCGAGTCCAAGTTTGCTTTGCTGGTGGCACCTTGCTCGGATGCTAACAAGGCTCGCTTTGCTGCTCAGCAATTACGAGGCTCAGCTCGACTCTGGTGGGACAATCATAATGGCATGCTCCCAGCGAATCACGTGGTGACTTGGGAGGAGTTCAAGAATGCTTTTCGTGCTCACCACATTCCCACCGGTTTGATGGACCGCAAATTAAATGAGTTCCTTGCACTAACTCAGGGCACCCGCAATGTGCTACAGTATGCTCAGGTTTTCAATCAGTTGACACCGTATGCGGGCTATCATATTGACACTGATGCTAAGAAGTAGGATCGCTTCCGCCATGGCCTTAGCTCAAAGCTAAAGGATAGGCTATCTCTTGTCAAGGCTGATAGCTACGCCGAGTTGGTAAACATGGCCATCACCTAGGAGGACAGCATCAATACTCATAAAGCTGAGAAGAAGAGGAAGGCCCCAGTTGGCCAATCTAGCTCTACACTGCCTAAATACCATTGGTGCAGAAGAATACTTCTCAGTCCTATCAGAGGGCCCCTCAGTCAGGGTCATGGATCATCAGGCCTCCACAGCAGCAAATTCAGGGGTAACGTGCTCCATTTCTGGGACAGCAGCCGCCTCGCCTCAGTAATGCTCCCTGCTATAATTGTGGTGGGCCGGGCCACTTTGCCAGGGAATGCAAGCTTCCCAAGCAAGGTGGGAACAATGCCCCAACTCAAGCCAATAATAATAAAGGCAAGAAGCAAGTGGCAGTTGTCAGGCAGGGCCGTCTCAATTTCACTACTATGGATGAACTCCCTGCTGGTGCTCCAGTGATTTTGGGTATTTTCTCTATCCGCAATATGCCTACACATGTGCTATTTGATTCTGGAGTATCTCATAGTTTCATGAGTAACAGACTAGCTGCCAAACACAATTTTCCTTTTGTTCATACTACTCAACAATATGTTATCTCTACCCCTGGTGGTAGGATAGGATCTCATCAACTTGTGTAAAAGATACCTCTCAAGTTGGGTAGTAAAGTATATGAAACCAATTTCATTCTCTTGGAGAATCAAGGGATAGATATTATCTTGGGCATGAATTGGATGGAAAATCATGGGGTCAACTTCGACATTCCTTCCCGTTGTGTGGAGATTAATTCTCCCACTCATGGTGTTTCAACATTATACCTGCCTCGCCAAGACATCAGGAATTCTTGTGCCTTCTCTGTAATACAAACCCCTT
>CM014274.1:67367562-67379693 GCA_004135705.1 Alloteropsis semialata
AGGAGCCGCCTCTCCAAGCCACCCCGGCCCAAGGTGAGAGGGGGAGCGTGACCCCCTCACCCCACTCTCTCTCGCGCGCTTGCTCCCGGTAACCGCCGTGGCCCAGAGGCCGGCGAGCACGCGGCGCCGCCGCCGCCCGACGTCCCTCCTCTCTCTCTGTTCGGCCGGAGAAAGGAGAAGAAAGGGAGAAGGCTAGCGAAATTGCGAATAACCCCCTGCCCTTCCCTCCAATTCCAAACGAGTCCATTTCCTTTAGACCGTTTCCAAGGAAACCCCTTAACCTTTTAGTTTAATTCCAAATAAGCCCCTGCACTCTTACAAGTCCTCCAACCACTTTCCAAATATTACCAATAGGTCCTTCCACCTTACAAAGAACTTTACAGAAAGGCCCTTAACCCTTTTAACCTTTACAAATCAGTCCTAAACTCCCCGAATAAGCCCTAATCATCCCCTTAACCCGTCATTTTATGCGCCAAACTTCTTCAAAATTCCACCAAACTCGAACACACCTTTCTTTCATCCATTCCGACCGAGCTATACACAAATCCCCCCAAAATAATCTTTCTTCCTATCTTATTTTATTATTTCCTGTTTTCAACTCATCGGTAAAGGATTGTTGTTTTCTTATTGTGTGTTTTTTGTGTGTGGCCTAGATGACGGAGTGATCAAGGACGGGCAGTACCATGAGCCGGAGTACGAAGGATAGTACCGCGAGCCCGACCCCGAAGAGTTGTACCGCGAGCAGGAACTCCCGGAAGCTTTTGGAGACGGCAAGTCCAATCCCATCCTTTGATGTATGTTTATCGCATGATTTATAAACACAACCCATTAAGCCTTTGATATTGCATTCTGTTTTATTATCAAAATCTGATTGGTTAGCCACCCCTTGATTGCTATGATATTCCTTGACAACCTAGTTATCACTAAATATGATACGCTCTGTTTATGTGATACCCAATTTTAGAATGCTTAGGAATTATTGCTCCTTATTCAATCAATTATGGATACACACTTGTTTTATCAAGGAATAAACGTATGAGTGTGGAAAATGGGTTTTGGGTTTTAAAAGAAAGAAAATGTGCGGATAATATGGAAGGGTATTTCTTTGTGAAATACTTTTAGTAGGCTTGTACCTTTGTGGTTAAGCAAGTTGGGAGATATCCATTTTGTCTGGTTTTAAACCAAGGTGATGTGTCATCTTGCCTAACCCAGTTTATCCCGTACAACCACTTGACTCTTGTATGGTGCAAGGGCTTAGTCTAAATCCCACTAGCTGGACTGTTAGTTGTCAGGTGGCAGGTGTGCGCGGGAAAACCAAGTGCCGACTTAGTGTCATGGGTGCCGACTTGGTGTCATAAACCCCCTTGGTTATTTCTCGTGATGGCTAGGCAGTTTTGGCTATGGTGGGTAATGGCTTCGTTAGGATCCGCACTGGCACTAAGGTGATCGTGTTGCGGTACCCTACTTGTGGTGAAAGTGTATACCTCTGCAGAGTTCCCAAACTATTCGAATAGCCGTGCCCACGGTCATGGGCGAGTTATGGCTTGGTCACAATACTAAGGTTTTGGGATGGGTTGGAGTGTGTTGGTTTTGGAAAGAGTCCGGCTTTGTGCTAGGAGGCTACGGCGGATGGGAAATCCGGTAGCATTAAAATTTGAATCCTTTGTGGATCAACCCCCACTTATTGTTTTGATACTAAAACTTGCTTTGCCAAAATCTTCCTGGACAAACCATTGCATGTGTAAAACTTGACTTTATTGCAAATGAACCTTAGCCTATTCCTTGATGTATCCTGTGCATATTTCTGTGATAACCCCTCCGTGGGTGTGGTTGGACTTGCTGAGTACTTTTGTACTCATCCTTGCTTTTCTTGCTTCAGAAGAAGACCCAGACTTTGTTGTTGAGGACGCTGAATAGGTGGTCGCTTCCGCACCCAACTTTGCCTGTGGAGTTTGGTCCCGCCCAAGATGTCTTCGCTGTCGCGTAGCTCTGATCCCTTTGTTGAGCCCGAGTGGTTCCTAGTTTGGCTCGTCACCATGGTTTACCTTTTGGTAATCTTGGCTTGTATCATGTGCCCGCTCCCTCAGGGGCTGTAAGTTCTGAACTATCTGTTGAATAAATGTGTATCAGCCTCCTGGGACTGATGATTTGTATCACATGTAGTCTCTGCTTAGGCAGGGGCGCTTCAAGATGGCACCATTTGAAGCCTTGTATGGGCGTCGGCATCGAACCCCTTTGAATTGGTCCGAATCCGGTGAACGGAATTTCTTTGGGCCAAATTTAGTCCAAGAGGCTGAAGATAAAGTGCGGGTCATCCAGAAAAATTTTCAGGCTGCGCAATCTCGCCAAAAGAGCTATTATGATAAAAGAAGAAAACCATTGACCTTTGAAGTGGGTGATCATGTTTATATTCGGGTCTCACCAACCAAAGACGTTCAAAGGTTTGGTGTGAAGGGAAAGTTAGCCCCTCGCTATATTGGCCCTTTCCCAATTCTGGAACCTTGTGGACCCGTGGCATATAAGGTTCAACTTCCAGATACTCTTTCAGTCGTACACAATGTATTTCATGTCTCCCAACTCAAGAAATGTCTACGAGTTCCAGAAGAATCCATTCCTTATGAAGAAGTTCCTCTTGAACCCGATCTCACTTATGAAGCCCATCCTCTTAAGATTCTTGATCAAAAGGATAGAATCACGAGGAGAAAGGCTATCAAATTTAATAAGGTTCTGTGGAATAATCATACTGAAGATGAAGCTACTTGGGAAGAGGAGTCATATCTTCGATCTAAGTATCCGGATTTTATGGACTCTATTCCAGGTAATTTCTCTTCCGCGCTAAATTTCTGCACCGGAATCTCGGGGCGAGATTCTTTTTAAGGAGGGAGGGCTGTGACGCTCTTGGTGTCACTATCATAATTAATAACCATAGCAAACTTAATTAAATCAATAAAGGCATGCATCATCTCATAATCATAGTGCTTTGTTTGTGCCTGTGTGTTTATGTGTGACCATGTTAACTATCATAAGGAACAAGGCTTGGCTTAGCAAAAATTCGAATCAAAATTTCCAATTAAAAATCAAAATCAAGTTGAAAAGTGCAAATACCGTTATCTCAGGAAGTTGCGGTGCCAGTGGAATGGCCACCGCAACAGTCGGTCACCCGGGCATAATTCTAAAATGCTCTCTGGATTGACAGACTGTTGCGGTGGTTTCTCGTTTGTGCACCACGGCAACATTGCAAGGTTGTTTTACCTACACCCTAAACCTGGGCCACCAGATGTTACGGTCCTAAGCCCCAGTACATGACCGCAACAGTCGGTGGTACTCGAGGAACAGTAAAATTCGTCTCTGGATTGATGGACTTTTGCGGTGAGTTGCATGATGAACTGTTGTGGTGCTTGAGGTACGCCACCACCGCAACAGTCGGTGGCCCGCTGGATTTGAATTTGGACCTACGTCGGCACATTATTTTTGGACCCACGGACTGTTGCGGTGAGGGTTTTACCCCACCACCGCAACAGTCGGTCCCCAACAACCGCCGTCTGCATCGTCGTCTTCAACGCCCAACCACCGTCCTTTCCAACTGCTCCGGCCATGTGTTCCTCTCTCCACGTCCATGCACACCTTGACAAGCCTCCCCTGTCCCGCTGGCGCACCGCGAGCACGCCCAGGTGGCCGGACCGTCACCTCACCCCCATGACCGAACGGTAAAACGCCGGTACCGATTTCATCCTCCTCACTCGTTCGTTCGTCAATTCCCCACGTCCGTGGCTCAGCCACCTCGCCCTCTCCACCCCCGAGCCATCCCTTGCCTGCGCCCTAGCTCCCTCGTCGGGAATCCGAGCTTTTCCGGCCGCCATTGGCAAGGCTTGGTTCAAGCTCGCCCTTGCCGTGGCCATGCTTCCTTGCTACTCCTCCGCCCAAGCCAAGTCACAAAATGGAAGCCCCATGACTCATTGATCCTTCTCATCCACTTGTTCCCCTTCCCTCACCTCCTTCCGAGCCAGGACGCCACCGCCGGTTACCCCTGTGCCGAGCTCGAGTTCTGCCTCGTGGTAGAAGAAGCAAAAGGGGCCCAAGGGTAAGGAGTTGAAAAGGATAAGGGGTTTTTCTATAAAGTTCTAGGACCTAGGTGTGGCAGACCGCCCCAATTAATCCGGTTTAAAAGCATGGGCCCACTATCACAGCAGTGCTCCATGCCCTTAAACCGAGCTAATCGTGCAATCCGTCGGATACCTTCCCGATTAAACCACCTTGTTCTCTCGACCGAAACGAAATAGCAGCAGTCCCACTCGAAGATGGGCTCAGGCAGTACAACTCATCACAAATTTTACAACACGAGGTTCACATAGATAATTATACAAATACAGTGCATATGTTTTAGTTATTACAAACCAGAGTTATAATACAGCGAAAGTCTAAACATCGATTACACGAACATCACATGGAGCCCTCATATGACATTTAATCCCCGCGGCCTGAGTAGGACTCAGACGGCCCCCACTCGACTGTCCAACCATCAGGGAGAACACCAGGCCAAGTCAAAGCAGCAACAGGGTCATAACCTTCAACATTATCTGAAAAAGATAGCCACAAGCAAGGCTGAGTACTAATTACTCAGCAAGACTTACCTGACAAGGTTAAGTACTAGACATGCAAGGCTTTCTGGCTGTGGGGTTCGTTTTGCCGAAAGCAGCTACCAGTTGATCCCTACTTTCAATATTTTAGCCAAGTTTTAAAGTGAACTAACCATTGCTAGATTTGCCAAGCTATCCAATAACATTCAGTGTCGAAAAACAATTGATTAACATGATACCAATATTTCTAATCCAAACACCCTTCTAAACCCATTGACCAAGCCACTGATGTGCGACAAGCGATCAAGCAGCTTCATGTAACCGCGAAGGACGGACAACTCGAGTTGATTTTAACCATGCATGGGACAACCTAATCGTACGACCCGTGAGAGACACCCCGGACCTCACGAGGCAACCGTTCCCATCTCTCCCTGCCACCTGCCATCAGATACCACTCCACCCGAGTGCACGCCCCAACGGACCCCAGGTGCCCCGGGCAAACCTGTGCCGCGGCCACTGCTACACTCGCCATCATCCCCCTCGCCCAATGGAGTGGACATGTCCGTCAGACGTCAGTTTGAATCAAGTACTAGGTTTACCAGTTTACCACATTTCCCGGCATACGATTAGTACCTTCAAAAGCTTGACCAACAACGCCACACAAGCAATGCCTTGCCCAACAATCCTCTGTGCAAGCGGGGCGTTCAACCAAACAGGAATATCGCACAAGTCCCGCTTGCCGAACTTCATGAACTGATATAAAGTAAAACCTATATCTCGCGAGTGACAAGGCAATCACTCGACTTCTACCGATCCTAATTAAGCATGGCAGTCTAACGACCTACACATACTAGTATTAGGACATAGGTACCTAGGGATCATGCAACTAGGGTTTCATTCAACTCCTCAAAACTTAAATGCACAAATTCAGGCACAAAGTAAAGAGAGTTAGTTGTAACAGTGGGTTATGCTCCGGTGCTTGCCTTCCTGATCACCACTGGCCTTGGGCCCTTCCGAACTTTGGTTCGGATCTTGGGCAGCAACAAGATTCAATTCAGCAGCAGCGGGGTCGTCCGTGGGCTCGACCTCGATCTCGTATATCCCGTCAGCAAGGGTTTGCTCTACATAAAATGCGGATGCATGAGATGCAGTAATGCACGGAAAACATTTACAGAATTACTGCCGCAACTCACTAATACATCACGGGACAATCATTTACGGATTATTAACAATTAAGAAGCTCACAAATAAAGCGGGGTGGGTTGCTTTTAGTTGCTAATTAAACTTAACTTAATTCTGAAATAACATATAAAGAATTCTTATTAATTCTTTTTAAATGCGTTATAACCACTTAACTTACTACATAAGTTAAACAAAACATCTATAAATACCTACTAGTAATACAATGGAGTTTCACTTGTTAAATCTAACATTCAACATTCCTGGTTGCTGTACATGTTTGCAAAAATTATTTTTACCACAAGAAACTATTTATTAAATAAGCATTTCCTAACTAGTTCTTACCAAATAAAGCCTAGAAAATATATTTTCATAAACACAAGTTAAGGTAAACATGTTTATGTGTTATTGACAGTAAAAGCTATTTTTCAAGAATTTTCTAGTATTTTACCTATTTATTTGCTATTTCTCTCAACAGCCTACATTTATCACCAATCAGAAAATCATAATAAAATCTACAAAAATGTTTTGCAGCTAAAATTTTTACTGCAACTACCATTCCAACAGAGGCATTTTATGTAAATTGTTCAGATTTTTCTGAGTTGTATAGAATATTTGGTGATTTATCCATTCTCAACTAGCTATAAACAACTTAAATCCAAATCTACCAAAATCATGCACAAACTGTGGCCAACAGATACTCAATTCAACTCCACTGGTCATAACAGATCCAACAAAAGTGGTTTTACATTTTTAGCACATTCCTATGATTTATAAAGCAATAAACATCCTCTCAAGCATATCTTCATACATTCAAAAATACATTGAGATTCACACAGATTATACATGCATATGATACACCACTGGAAAGATAATTTCTCAAGGATTCCAGAAAGTCCAAGTTTGTGATTTTTCGATTTTGCTGTGATTTTTGGTGATTTATTGAATCTCAGCCGAATTCAAAAGGAAAACACTTGTGAATAGTAAAACCGAGAATTACATTCGGGTCCTTGGAAAAGAAAACTAATCGCGGACAGGTCCTTTCTTCACATATAGGTCCTCAAAATCTTGTTGAAAACCCCCTGCAAGATCCAAGAATCACAAAAAGGTCCAAAATATTTATGGATAACCCCCTATATTTTCCATTCTTTTACCTTTTAATCCCCTTTCTTCTACCTCTGTACAGACTCGCAGGGACTCAGCTCTGTTCGTCGCAGGGTGCCGGCGCCGGCCAGGGAAGGGGCCTGGCGGCCTCCCAGGCCAGGGCGCCCGGCCTAGGGGCGGCGCTCCCCCCTGGAACCTACTGAGCCGGCGCAGGAGCACAGCCGCGCAGCCCCCAGGCCCTCCCACGCGAGCAGCTTGCAGGCCGGCACTGGTGGCCGCGGGTAGGCCCCTCTAATGGCCGGAATAGGTGGGTAAGGGGTTGGAAATGTTCAAGGATCCATGGGGAACGCGTCTTGAGCCTTGGATTGGAAGGAGGGTGAGTGTATAGTTACGATTTTGAGATGGATTGGAATCGGCCCGAGCTCGGCAATGGTGGTCGAAAACTTCGATTTCGCGGAGTATGAGCAAAGGCGGAGGGTGCTAGGCCATGGAGGGCGGAGAGGGCGATGTGGGGGAGCTCTGGTCGGGGTTAATTTCACAATGGTTGAGTAAGGGGGATGAATTTGGACCGAGGAAGGATGACGGTTTTACTGAACCTCGGAGCTCGGGTATCCTTATCCTGCCAGCTCACGGGACAGCACGACAACCATTTGACACGGCCACGGGGCTCACAAATGGCTCGGGCGCATGGCTGCCAGCTGGTCGTACGGCGAACAGCGTCGACGACGCCGAGGCCGAGTCTGATCGGCGTTCAGTCGATCGACGAACTAAACTTTCGGGTTCTGTTATATGGTCAAGCGACACAGCTGCATTCTTTCCAATTTTTCGCTCAATTCCGTGTACAAACTCAAGGAGCAATGAATACCAACTTTGTAGAGGATTCATAGGGCTACAATTCCTACAAAGACACTTATATCATTCGCTCAACGGTTTGGAAGTTACAAGGCTTTGAATCTCAGCCAAAATTTGAAATTCCGAAAAATTCAGAGTTTTGGCAGCTCACGGGCCCAACTTCGTCGGCCTTAAACTCCACTTTTTGTACATGAAAAGTTGATTCGACCAATACGAAAGTTGAAGATGGTATATCAGGCTACAACTTCTACAAAGGGAGTTATAGCGTTTGATCAACGGTTTGAGAGATAAATCGAGGTGAATTCCGGCCAAAAATCTGCCACCTGACGAACTGAATATGTCTAAGTCTGAATCGAACGATCTTTACCCGACTTCGCTGACCTTTTTCTCTAAGATTTACATACAAACTTCGAGATCGCCCAATACAAAAGTTGTAGCTGGTACCTTAGGCCATCTCCAACCCATGGTGTCCATAGATAGTGTCTATGTTGCCAACTAAGCAAGACACTATGTTTAGAAACTACATCTCTCAATGCATAGTTTCTTCATGTAGGTCCATAATTAATACTCAATCCATCATTCTCTCTCATCTCTACCAATCATATTTGTTGTTCAATTATCATGAGGACACTACCATCTCCCAATGCATGATTTGGTGGTGTCCAGTGCATAGGTTCTAGTGAAGAAACTGGGTCTTGCATGAGACCCGGTTTCTTCCTCTCTCCACTCTCTCTCTTATTTAATATAGTGCCATGTAAGCTAATAGTCTTAGGTGGCAATGTAATTAATGCTATAGAAACCATCCTAGTTGGAGGGTTGGGGATGGCCTTAGGCTACAACTCTTACAAAGAGTGCCACTACTTTTGGGCCACGGTTTGAAAGTTACGGGGCGACGAATCTGGGCAAAAATTCACGTTTTCAGACTTAGTGAATTTCAGCTAAGTGCTGAAATTGTTGGTTTGACCCAATTTTGACCAAGATTATGAGTGATCAAACAAAGTTTTCCTTGATCCACATCATCACCATTGTAAAGAGGGTACTTTATACTCCAACTTTTATATTGGTGGAATTTCAAGTGTTTAGACAAAATACAAAGATATTAGCCTCTCGAGAAGGGTAAAACGCAAAACTCGCAACACATGAAATGACGGTCAAACGATTTCGAAATTGAATTTCGAATTTTTGTTTGAACTTCCCATACTCATGTGAGTTCATAAACATGTATTTGACATTATTTGTGACATTTTGGTATAAGTTTTGTATTTTGACATTTTTGATTATTCCGGTTGACCGAGTCAACCTAAACACACAATTATGCACAAACACCACAATTATGCAATGATGCATTTCATAATGAGTTTAATTAATTTAATTAAGGGTTTTAATTACATTAGTGACACCGAGGTGTCACACTAGGTGTAATTATTGCCTTATAAATTGGATTCATGAGCTTAAGGTGCAAAACCACCTTTGTTGGTTTTGTTATGGTTAGTAGAGTAGAGTTGAGTATCTAATGGCCCCAAGTTATTCATGATTTTGGTAGATTTTGAATTAGTTAAGTATGGGAGTAGAAAGGGTAATAAATATAAATTAAACTACTCAATGAAATTTCCTTATTTGCTAGTTTAAAGCTAAACTAGGCCTAATCATCAACTAAAGGCAAACCCAACTTTCCTTGTGAACTTCTTAGTTGTTTTTAATCCATAAATGATTGTCCAGTGATATGGGTTGTTATGATGTTCTTGTGGTTGATTGCTTGTACATTCTTGCATCTCACTCGTTTGCATACCATGTAGATCACCCCATAGTTGACGGCGTATACGAGATTGAAGTCGAGCACGAGGGCGACCCCGTCGTTGCTGAGCTGAACTTGGCTGCTGCTCAAGACCCGGACCAAAGTCCGGAAGGGCCCAAGGCTGCTGTTGATCAAGAAGGCAAGCCCCGGAGCATGACCCTCTGTGAAATCTAACACTCCTCCCTTTATGCCTTGGTGTACGCATTTAAGTTTTGAGGAGTTGATTGAAACCCTAGTTGCATGATCCCTTGGTACCCGTGTCCTAATACTAGTATGTGTAGGTCGTATAGAATGCTATGCTTAATTAAGACCGGTAGAAGTCGAGTGATGGTCTTGTCACTCGCGAGATATAGGAGTTTACTTATTTCAGTTAATGATGATCGGCAAGCGGGGCTTGTGCGATATTCATGTTTGGTTGAATGCCCCGCTTGCACAGAAAATGGTGGGCTAAGGCATTGATTGTGTGGCGATGTTGGTCAAGCTTTTGAAGGTACTAATCGTATGCCGGGAAATATGGTAAACTGGTAAACCTAGTACTTGATTCAAACTGACGTCTGACGGACATGTCCACTCCATTGGGCGAGGGGTTGATGGCGAGTGTAGCAGTGGCCACGACACAGGTTTGCCTGGGGCACCTGGGGACTGTTGGGACGTGCACTCGGGTGGAGTGGCACCCGATGGCAGATGGCAGGAAGAGATGGGAAAGGTTGCCTCGTGAAGTCCTGAGTGTCTCTCACGGGTCATGCGAATATGTTGTCCCATGCATGGTTAAAAATCAACTCGAGTTGTCCGTCCTTCGCGGTTACATGAAGCTGCTTGATTTCTTTTCACATGTCAGTGTGCTTGGGCCAAAACGGGTAAGAAGGGGAGTTAAAGGAGAGTTATTAATGTTATGTTAATCAATTGTTTTTTCTACACTGATTGTTATTGGATAGCTTGGCAAATCTAGCAATGGTTAGTCTCAAATTAACTTGGCTAAAATCTTGAAAATAGGATCAACTTGTAGATGCTTTTGGCAAAACAAACCCCAGAGCCATAAAGCCGTGCATGTCTAGAATTTATCCTTGGTCGGGTAAGTCTTGCTGAGTATTAGTATACTCAGCCTTGCTTGTGGCTTCTCTTTTTCAGATATTTGTGATGGCTACGATCCGATTGCTGCTCTTACTTGGCCGTGTGTGCTTCCTGATGGCTGGACCGTGGAGCGGGTGCCGTCTGAGTCCGACTCAGGCCGTGGTGATTAGATGTTGAGCGAGGGCTCCGCTTAATGTCTTTTGTTCGACGTTAGACTTCCGCTGTAATGTAACTCTGGTTTGTAATAACTAAAACTTATGCACTGTATTTGTATAATTATCTGTGCGACCCGTGTGATGTAAAATTTGTGATGAGTTGTACTGCCTGAGCCCATCTTCGAGTGGGACGGCTGCTATTTCGTTTCGGTCGAGAGAAAAGGTGGTTTAATCGGAAAGGTATCCGACGGATTGCACGATTAGCTCGGTTGAAGGGCGTGGAGCACTGCTGTGATAGCGGTCCCATGTTTTTAAACCGGATTAATTGGGGCGGTCTGCCACAATAAGTATTGAACATTCTATATGGCTAATGTTGATGCTCAGTATATACATAAGTGTTAAAATACTAAGACATAAGTGATGAGCATCATATTAAGTTTAAGAGGCTTGCCTTCTGACATTGCCGGCATAAAGAATAAATGGCAGCCTATATTTTAAGGGACAAAAGGTGTGGTTCTAGAAACATATTCAATTTTCAATCTTGAAGTGCGCACATAAGGTTCATAAAGATATATGAATGTATATGAAAATAAACTGCACTCTGGGACTATTATAGCACCATCTCCTCATAAGCCTAAGAAGACTCCATTTTGCGATGGAATGAAGTATTGTAGATAATTAGTTCAACAGTACTTAATTGACTGTTGTAATTTATTATCTCTATACAAGTTCCAACAAGAACTGGGCTCATAAGTTTCAATGAAGTATTAAGATTTATGGAGCTCCTAAGTTGAAGAAGTTCATTTTGAAATGAGGTGACATACTGTAGTAACTGGGTTCTGCAGAACATAATTATCCGTTGAAATCCTTTTATCTCGGTATGCCATTTCATTGAGAAGTGGACTTATAAGTTTAGCCTTATGATCAAGGGGGAGAATGTTGGGTTGATCATGTCGGCGATGATGTTGGCGTTAAGATAATTACATCTAAGTGATAAGTATCAAAAAAAAGCAAAGTCCAAATTGGACTTTTGCCCTTGATTGGAGGAACCTAGAAGCCCCCATAAGGTGCTGTCCCACTGTGGTGCTGTGCATATAAATATAAGGGAGGAGAGGCTACTAAAGGCTATCCAAATCTCTCCCCTTCAACTCTAACTGCCCAATCACAGCTGCACAGAAATCACAGGAAGGATCCACACCTCTCTTGCATGCTCTACAAGCCCTAGAAGCAAGAACAAAACAGGAACAAGATGAAAGGGCCAAGAGACTAAGGTATGTGTTGATCTTCATGTATATGTGTGGTTTAATCTTGGTCAAGATGATCCTAAATATCTAACAGGGTGTTCTTGAACATGTTTGGCATGCTTTTACTACAGATGATCCTGCAAGCTAGGATGAG
>CM014274.1:67379968-67400262 GCA_004135705.1 Alloteropsis semialata
TCACTAAATGTGGCATTCTGATGCTCTCATTACATTTCTGAACATAAGTGATCACGACACGCTTCCAAATAAGCTAAAAGGTTTCGGTGCATGCTATCAGAGTATCAGGCCTCAGTCAGCCGTCGTATGCGCAGACAGGTAGACGCTCAAAGCCGGAATTTGCCCGGCCGGTAGTTGAAGTGCTCCATATTAAAGAAGCCTTGCCCACTCCGATCCTGTGAAATAAATTCGCTCTAGTTTGCCGTAAGATTCTCCAATCTGATCCGTATTGGGGCCGGCATTGGGCTGACAAAGCTCCTTTTCTGTATGGTGGGTTATGGGGGTCTGCTGAGTGACCATCCTCTGCAGCTTTTGTGCACCAAACATCCCCTGCTTGCTCTTCAGCTTTAGACTACTCGAAGGAGCACAGCAGGCAGGTGCAGTCATGCAAGAAAAGCCCCATCGCCTTTCTGCACACTATGGGTTGTTTGTTCTTGCTCCATGTCACTGCATGTGCTCGCTTGGATTGTCCACTTATGTAGAAAGAACCACATTTGCCGTCGTCTGGCTAGGCGATTAAGTACAAGAGATGTCATCGTGCGTGTTTAATTAATTTTGCATTCTCCGCCTCGATTTTGTTGGTTTGGTTGAGGTGTTAGGTGTTAGGTGTGTAGTGTATAGAATAGAGGAAACAGTTCTTCAGATTGCAAGCTGCTCTTTTCTTTTTTCTTTTGAAGCAAACAATTGCCAGCTTTTTGTTAGATGACGATGACGATGACGATGCAGATACGTCCATGTCCATCTGCTAAAAGTCCATGCAGATAGCAAAACTGTCCTTTCTTAAGGAATATACTAATTAGGCACTGATTAGTTCAGGGAGATGCTAATACACTCATGACTCATGTGCAGAAAGCACCTTTGGAGCATATCTTTCCAATGCTTGTGCCCGCAGTGGGCATTTGTGTTCATTTTCGTTTACAATGTCTGGCGCATAGTTCAGACATTAGGTTCCCCAGAACAGAAGATACTTGAAGCCAATCATCATCCACCCCAAAGTTTTGCACATTGTTTCTGTCGCCCGCCTGCAATGGAACAGAGCCATCTTCTCACCATGAGCACCAGAACTTACCATCTCCATTCCACCAGAGCACTTGCATTCTGACTGCAACTCTGCAAGCCACACCTATCCTTCTTCAGATTCCAGACAAGAATGTAATGTAGACACGCGCGCAAAGCCGCCAATCGATCTCAGAATTGGACCATACGCGCCGGCCGCGCGAATGTCAAGTCACCCACGCGTGGTCCCGTTGGAGGCTGCGTTCAGCGTGCTTTGCTTGCAGTGGCAAAAGCGCAGAAGCGAACACTGGGATGTGGACTGAGACGCATGGTCCTGCGTGCTCACGGCCTACACGCCGCGCATGATCTGCAAGATTCTGAACTTGGCCCCAATAATGCAGCTGCAGAGCTCATGGAGGCTTCGTTGTCTCCGACTTTTTGAGGCCACGCAGGTTTCAGATAAGATACGCTTTCCCAAGATCTTGCGCGAAGTCCAGGGATACTCGACGGACGCCCTCCTGCGCAGGTTGAGCTATCTCTGAATAGTGCAAATGGAATGTTACCTGCGTCGTTGTCAGAGGTCAGATGGAGTGTTCCTGGTGTGCTGTCCGATCGATAGAGCGCACTTTGTACATGTATTTCATTGACAAAGAGATGCATATATATGCCAATTGCCCGTATGGGCATGCTTGGATAAGTTTGAAAACACTGCGTTGCAATGATATAGACCACAGTTCACTGTTACTCTGCCTGGTTTAATTTTGCTCAAATGATAAGTTCAAGATTCTTTGCCAATGTATAAGTTCATGGCCTGGATATTTATTTATTTGAGAAACGCTCAGTTGCATGATCCATAGCAGTATATAGCACAGGAATTAGAAGAAAAAATAATGAAATTTACGAAGGCAAGTCTGCTACCACTGTACTGATGGCGCCTCTATATCATCTGAGTGCAAGTCTTCTCAGTCCTGTGGGCAAATCAATGGAATAAACGCCGGCTTGGACGTGTACCTAGCTAGAGTTCAACGAAGCAACGTGTGTACCAGCCAGAAACCGAAACTTGGTCCTGAAAATTGCAGATGGTGGTCATCTCCACCAATTTGGGCCTTCAATGCTGAATTTCGCTGCCAATGTAGCTAAACTGATGGTCACTGAAGTAGTAGTACTGCACAAATTGTTTCTAAATCTTACTGTTACTAATTGGACACTCCTTTTGAACTCTCCAGGTGAAGCCATCTAGGATCCTAAGTGGACACTCTAAAAAAAGAGAGAAATCCTAGAAATTCACACAAAAAACCAAAAATCTAGCCATCAATTGGAACACTCCAATCACCATAGCCATTAGATCTATTATGCTTTCTAAACAATTACCCACATATGCCATTAAGAAAGTAGCTTAATGTAACCTCCTAAATTTATATCTAAATTACCCACCTCTGTCATTACATAAAATATATCAAAGAACCCTATAATTTAATCACATATACCATTATAAACAATATTCAAAATAACCTCCTAAATTTACAACTAAATTACCAACTATGAATATTTTAAAAAATAATTTAAAGTAACCCCTTAACTTTACATCTATATTAACCACATATGTCATTATTAAAAATAACATGAGGTAATGTGACATTTGAATCCAAATCAACTTAATTAAAAATATAGTCTATTATATTTTTAAAAAGTTACCCACCACTATCATTAGAAAAAAAATCCTAAAACTATATCTAAATTATCGAGCTATGCTATTATAAAAACATAATTTAAATTAAACCCCATAATCTTTATCTAATTTACTCATGCATATCATTATAAAGGATAACTTAAAATGACATTCAAAATTTATATCTAAGTTACCCACGTATGTCACTATTAAAGATAACCTAAACTAAACACCTAGATCTTAATCTAATTATCTTCATGTTTATCCTACCAAAAAGTCCAAAAGTAAACTAACATGATTCTAAACTACTTATTTATCATTGTTGATATAAAAAATATTAAGTTAAGGTATATACGCATGATGAGTGTCGCCATGTAGACCATTTAAACATGTATATGTGAGAAAGTGATGAAAAATATTGGTTTTATGCTAAATATAATGTATGGAGGTGCGATACAAAATGAAGAGTGAACGTGGATGTAAAAGTGTATAGAGTAATTAGTAATTAAAAATCAATCACAAGTGGAAAAATATATATAAGTACACATCTATATGAATATTATGTTGAAGTATTGAATTTTTTTTTTTGAAAGAGCAGTACATAAACAATTTTGATTATTAGGTAGAAGTTTATTTTATAAATAATTTTTAAATATAATAGCTTTTAAAAATATTAGCCCCGTGGAGCACGGTTGATGGACCGAAAGGCGATAAATAAAATTGACCGCACAGGTGACGTACGAAGACCTGCTTGCAGCTATAAAGTGACAGCATGCAGTGGTGGATCACTTTGTTAAGATAGTACGGACCAGTTTAAAACTGACAACTTCATTCCCACATAGGGAGTACTATGTCCACGATGGAACAAGAAAACAAATTAATGGAGTCCGGCACAAGCTGATCGCCGTAGTTTTTGTATTTAACTTTTTGTTGGTTTCTAGTGGGCGTTGCATTACTACAACACACAGAGATATGCGCTGGTCCAACATTTGAATTTTGATGGGAACACAATGCAATCAGATGGCAGGTTAAAAGGTTCTTTAGCATTTAGCTTTGCAGTTATATAGTGCAATTTGCTTGCACACCTCATTGCTGTATTATGTATTAGAAGAAGCAAGCTATATGAATAAGATATTTTCTAGCTAGGTCATATGATATTGAATTAATTATTCCATCCAGGTAGACAATAAATTGGATCTGGATGGTTACCCATATGGTGTAATTGGCCTTTTCACATGTAGTACTCCCTCTGTTTCTAAAATATAAGATGTTTTAATTTTGGTCTAAGTCAATTTTCTCTTTAACCAATTTTATATAAAAAATGTAGCAACATTAATTATTCTAACAAGATTAGTTCCATCAAATCCACCACATGAAATATATATGTCTTGACGGTACATTTATTTGTTGTTGTACATGTCAAAGTGAATTACTGATGTGGTAGTAAAAATGGATTCTTTTCCTAATATATATTTCATATAACTTGGTCAAAATCAAAGAAGTTGGACTTATAGAAAACCAAACCTCTTGCATTCTAGAACGAGGGGAGTATGTTTCAGATATGACAATGCTTCTAAGAGTAACTCCGATCGTATGGGCACACTGAACTCCTGCAAAAAAAAAAATGATGTGAACGAAGTTCTTATCCAAAATGTGATCGAGAAAGGAAGCCACAGAGAGTTAGGCATGTAAACTTTTGCAGACCATCATATTATTTTTCTCAAAAACTTGTATGCACATTGCAAAGAGAAAAAAAATGCAGAAATCACCACCATATGCAAACAAAAGAGAGATGATGGATGTTGAATTTGGTCTGCATTGCATGAACCATTAAAGTACTCATATATCATAATGGTATATGCATAACGCATGTGTTGCTGCTACCTTTTTTCTCTCTTTCTTTTTCGCAGCAATGGGAATGGATGTCCTTTGTTTTGCCAAGGCAACTAGCGCAACTAACAAAATCCAAAGAAATGTTGGGTCGGTTTCTACCAGGGAGAAAGCCAAAGGGCTTGAAGCAGCTAGCTAGCTAGGCTAGCTAGCTAGCAGAGCTAGAGTTAGGATTTAGGATCCATCATGCTAGCTGCTAGCTAGGTATATATAGCCTCACCCCTAGTAGAGGGGACCAAAAGAAAACTGAGAAAAAGCGCGAGGTAAAGGTGGTAAACGAGGAAAAAGGAGGAGAAAAGAAGAAGGGGTGAAAACTATGACCACCATTCGTAATTCGACATGCAAATAGCTCTGGAAGATGGGTAAGCTCGAGCAAAGCTTGTTGGCAGCTGCAAAGCGCGTGCTGCACAAATCTTTGCCAGGAAATGCATGTACACATCTGCACGCATGCAAGAGACGCACCATACATGAGAATGTGGCTGATCAAGGACTTGGCCGCAATAATTGAGCCAGAAGCAGGGCAGCAAATTGCAGCTTGGCAACACACAGGACGAAGAAGAAAGAACACCGTCTCATCTCTACTACATAAACCAAACAGAAAATAAGCACGACACTACTGCTCAGCAGGCTAGCTCTCTCTCTCAAGATCGGTCGTCGATCGACTCGATGAGTCAGTCACTCACAAGTGCTAACTATTTTCGCAGAGACGGAAAGCAATGAGACATGCACGCGAGCTCGAGCTTCCCCTGCTGCGAGAGATGCGCGCGAGTAGTGCAGAGAGTTGGCGGCGGGCAGCAGTGGGGGTGTACAGTATCTGTATATATATAAATCCAACGAGGCCCCGCCGGGGGAGCAGCCGTAGGTGGGCTACGTAGTGGCCGCGGTAGTGGTCGTGTGGCAGCCACGTCGTCAGACACTCAAACGCCGGCCGGACGTCTCTTTTCCTCCCGTGCCGCGCTTTTGCGGACTCCCGGTTGACCTCGCCACCACAGCGCTCGCGCGTCCCCCGGCCCGACGGATCCGCCCCCCGGCCGCCCTCGCGCCGCATGCGCGTGCGTGCACCGACCCGTCCACCCACCGCGCCCCGCGCACTGCCTTGTGGTTGCGGCGGCGCTGGCTGCATCACGCGCGAGCGCTGCTGCATACGCTCGCCGGCCGGCCGACTTGCGCGCAGCACAGCTTTGCCGTTCGCTGTGAGCGCGTGGGCGGTGGTGAGTGCGACGGCATCGACCGAGCCCTGCCCCGCGTACATACATGGGTGGGGCGGGTCCGGTCGGCTTCCGCACCGCCCCGCCCCGCCACGGCCGCGGATTGTGGTGTCCGAGAGCTAGTGGCGCTGCGAGGTTGCCTGCGGGCCGGGGCGTCTCTCCGGGCTTCGGAGAGTGCTCGCGCCAAGCGCATCATCTACGCCGCCTACTGCCGGGATGGAGCGACACCTAGCTACGAACCATCTGTTCCCGTCGTCGTGCGTGCGCGCGTGTCAAGCTTCGGTAGCTCGCATTGTTGCGTCGTCGATCGACTACTGGAAGTTACTGGAACTTACCATTCATGGAGCGCACTGTTCAGAAATGGCAACAGGGTATACCAATATCTGGGTGTCTTGTCGCATCTAGCTCTGTCGGCCGGCCGCTCATGTTACTACTAAATTACTCATACATAGCCTGGGGCGGCGTACTACACCGCTATACTACTCGTGTAGCCACCCAAATTATAGTGCGGAGTAGGGTCAACTTATACTTCATTACCTCTGTGCATCTATGTAGGACTTGGACACAACTAGTCCAAACCAATGGAAGATAGCATTCTTCGAACCGAGATCCTCTACTGTGGCTGTAGAGGTGATCGCAGCCACTGACGCTTGGACTTGGCCCCAGGTGTCACTGACCGAGTTCCTTTGCAATCACTGAGGAACTGGTTCCGCATTGTGCACGTGCTTGCCAGAAGAAAAAGAGAGAGCTAGCGCGCTTCTTCCTCATTTTTCTTATAAACAAAGCTTTATTGATCTCATAACATTAGACCAAGGTGATACAACAGGACACACACAACCTAATAAAAAATAGAAAACCTTAGTGTTGAAAACTAATTGGTACATCAAACAGAGATTCGAACTACACATAAAGCACCAACAGAAATATGGGCACACATGGTCCCAGCCTCGATGCATGAGACATCATCACAAAGGAACTTGTCTAGTTGATGATCTAGCTAGCGTCAACAGAAAAGCTCAACTGTTTCTTAAGAATCAATTGCAAGTTGATGAACTGTCACACAAAGGAACTTGTACTTTTTTTTTAGGAACTGTACTTGTCCTGAATTTGTTGCTTCCAACAAAAACCAGGGGACAACATAATAGTCCCCCTTTTTAATCATAATCACAACTATAAAGACAGAAAAATTGCCACATACAAGTCGCCTGTCCTCATGAGTGAAAACACCCATTGTCATTAACGATAGCCAATAGATAGTACTGTTTTCCATCTAAGATATAACTAAGACATTGTTATGATTGATGTTGGTATCAAAGTTCTTTAATTTTGCAAAAATATTGGACACACTGACCAACATATAACATGTGGATGTAGTAGCTAGACCCTTTGTGTTTTTTCTGTTATAAAATTTGTATCATTTATAAGATTCATCGAGTTTCCCTGTACAACTAGAATGTGATCTTCAAAACCATTTTCAATATAAAAATGACTTGTTTTTTGAAAAATATTGATGTCAACGCCACCAGAATGTCATTCCCGCAAGCGCTTCATAGCTCTTTCCATGGAAGTAAGGTGTGGACCCAAATCCACATATCGAACGATGATAAGGAGCATGTGGTTGCAGGCCTCTTTAGTGAGGTCTGCCCATATGAGGTCCCCATTTGGTCCCTTTTACATTGGACGAGAGCACCAAACAGGGTGATCTAGGCCGCCAGGGGGGACGGCCCAACCATGATGTTGGATAATGGGACATGACCATCTAAGACTCTCTTCTTCATTTACGAACTCAACAATAGTCAAAGCTGGTTAGGCATATGTTTTATTCGCGAGAAGGCTTGAATCTGAGTAAACTATCTTCCCTCGTTGCAAAGCTAGCCAAGGGCTAGCGCGCGGCCAAGGGGGGTGGGGGGTGGTGAGAGAGGGCAGAGGTCCCCCCTATGCTCCGTGCGCCACATAAGATGACACAAATTTCTACCACGTGTTTAAATGAAAAATCTTATATTTGTTGTTCTCTAACAATTTGCGACCCTTGACCTTCATTCATATCTTCTATTTCTGGCTTCGTAGGAGTCGCGAATCTGAGTCCGAGCTATCAAAGCCCTGGTCTAAATTTGCCGACTAGCACGTCGACAAGGGATAAATGACTTTTTTTAATGAGAGGATCGGAAGTATATATATATGTCACACGTGTATTTGCTAGGCTAATAGCACTACATTCCCAGTGCTGTGTACTGCTCCATACATGACCTGATCTCCCCGGTACTGGCTCTACTGTTCCTTGGCCAACTCTTAGTCACCTCCAGCCCTCACGCACGTACTTACCTGACCGCCCCTGCTTTTCCCGCGGCCTAATCGGACCGAGACTGCTCGTGCACACGCAGTACCAGACGCTAGCTAGTCGCTAGGACTTACCAGACGCGCGATTCGAGCCAGCCAATCATGGAGCAATCATGCCGGCTCCTTTGCTCCGTTTCTCCTCGTGCTCGTCTGATTTGGCCAGCCATTATTCACGATCCCTCCCCCTCTGTCCGGCCCTGATCTGCCACGCGCCCACAAGAACACTGAAACCTCCGCTTTGTTCGCACCTTTTTCCTCGGTGCAGTGCAGGACGAGAAGAGCAGATCGTGCATGCAGGCTGGGTTGTGTGGCTGCTGGTTGGGCAGGTAAGGTATTCCGTGGTTGGTTTCGGTTAGGTGCTCGCAACTGCAATGCATTGTGTTCTTGGCCCATCGTAGCCACAATGGACAACTGTAACAGCCACTCAGCTGGTCTCCACCACGTCTTTCTCATTGCAATCTGGTCCTTCGGTTCCATTCCTAGCTGCATGCTAGTAGTAAAAAACAAGGCTGTGCTTCACCAACAGTTTATTTACTGTTAACACATATAGTACGGTTTGTGCCTTGAGATAGAGTTAGTTGCGTACGGCACCATTAGGGCAGAAAGTTATGTGTGGCAGGCAGGGGGCCCTGGTGATGGCTAGAGAGCTAGCTTTGTGGTCTTGCATACACTTTGTGCTTGGTTTTCTGCCTCTCATTCAATGGCAGCTTTATCGTACGCGCGCCTTTTGATTCGACTTTGAGCTAGCTAAGCTAGCTCATCATCATGCACGTATGTATCCCCCAATTATCTCTGCTTGCAGTGACGTAATATGCATGGTGCAGTGTGTCTCCACCTGCTTCACTGCGTAATGTGGTGTTGTTGGAGTAGACACAGAAATTCCAAAATTAAAAAAGTTCTGAATAACTTATGTATAGCAATTGTCGTAGCAAGACGTCAAGGAGTATATTAGGTTCTTGGTGCAAAGCACTTGGAGGTACTAGTACAGGTAAGCTGATGTAAGCAGGGAGAAAAATAAAAGACATTTGAAGGTGGTGTTTCAAGCGAAACATGCACACAACAAGAGAATGCTACAAAAACATGGGCAAATAAAGCACATCCTTGTCACGGTAAAAACACACCAGCCATGCATGTGCGGCATGTGTCCAATATATATGCATGGCACCAACCACCAAGCATTGTATTCTAGCTACACACTGTATGTATATTCCCGGTAACTCTCACACACAAATCACCGCTTGTTACTATTACACTTTCTCCTTTTTCTATATATACATAAGTCATAATCACACTCTTTAGTTTAACCTCCTTTTTAATTATCTGCACTAATTTTACTCTCTCTTTTTCACTCTGTCGTCGTTTGAATAGTAATCCTTCTCCTTGCTCTCTAAATCACTATTCAGTAGCATTTCAGGTTGCTGGTGTCGGTGTAGTTGCCCGGCGCGCCATCGATGAGGCACGCCACCGGCGGCACCGTGGGCGTGGCGGCGTTGCCGTAGACGTTCCAGCAGAATGGGTCGCCGACGGCCTGCCCCGTCGCCGGGAGCAGCTCGACGTCGGAGAGCGTGATGTTGGTGCAGGGCACGGCGTCGCTGCACCCGAAGTGGATGGGCGGGCTGCGCGCGTCGTAGGTGCCCCGGATGCCGGCGTACGACACGCCGGAGACGAGGACGGCGGTGGTGGCGTTGTCGCAGCTCTTGGACAGGCAGTAGTACTGGTCGATGATGATGGGGTTGCGCACGGCGTCCATGTGCACGCCCTCGAACCGCACCGAGGACACGGACCCGGAGCCGCCCTGCCACGTCTTGATCCGGACGCCGTTGCTGGTCTGCCGCATCACGGCGTTGCGCACCGTCACGTTGGCCACGCACGCCCGCGTGCCCTGCTTGCCCAGGCTCCCGATGCTGATGCCGTGGCCCAGCGCGCAGGTCACGTTCTCGATGCGCAGGTTCAGGGCGCCGGCGCCGATGGAGACGCAGTCGTCCCCGTTGGAGACGGCCGTGTTGGCGATGAGCACGTCCTGGGTGTTCTCCACGTGGATGCCGTCCGTGTTGGGGCTCTGCTGCGGGGAGCTGATGGACAGGCCGTCCACAACCACGCCGCGGCAGCCGTCGAACCGGAAGTGGAACTCGGGGCTGTTGTGCACCTTGAGACCCTGCACCCTCACGTTGTTGCTCGAGAAGAACCGCAGCGCCTGAAAGATCAATGGCCGATCAACGTCACTCACTTTGGCTCTAGTATAGTACAAGCAGAACCAAGAGGCGGTTAATGCGGTTAAAGTCGTTAGGCCACTTACCACTGGGCTGTCACAGGATCCTCCGTGGCCGCTTGATCCGCCCTGGCCCTGCAGAGGAGGAGACGAAGCTATTTTCAGACACTGCAACTCTATACTCTTCTGTGCCGGTAAATTCTGCAATAGGTTAAATAGCCACGTACACTGTGAGACTTGCAGGGGAGGTCCCACCACTTCTGGCCCTTGCCGTCGATGAGGCCGGCGCCGCGCAGAGTGGTGCCGTGGGCGTTGTAGAACACGAGCCAGTTGCGCTTGCTGTTGGCCGGCCACTTGTCGGGGTCGCTCGGCGCCACGATCGTCCCGTCGAGCTGCACACCACCGGACGCACGCCATTGGGATCAACGATGATCACAAAGTCCAAGCCAAGACCAACCAAGCAAAGTCTGCATTTTTTTCTCCGCGGCGCACGTACGGCGGCCGGGTACTACGTACCTGGATCGTGACGCTGCCCTCGCACGGGCCGGTGAAGACGGTGGTGTGGACGAGGAACGTGTACCGGGCGGCGGCGAGCACCACGCCGTCCCCGTCGTCCTGGCACGCCGTGTCCCACGCCGTCTTGATGGCGTCGGTGTCGTCCGCCACGCCGTCCCCAACGGCGCCAAAGTCCTTCACGACGTCGTATACGGCGGAGGACGACGCGGGCGCCGGCGCCGGCTCGGGCGACGCGCCGGGGGTCGGGTAGCCGCCACCGCCCGACGAGGAGGACGGCGGCGGGGCCGGGGGAGAGACGGGATGCGAGTGCGGCCTCGAGGCCGCCGGGCCTGGGGCACGGGAAGGCGGGCGCGCCGAGTTGTGCTTGGTGTGCTTGGCGGTGTGGCCGTGGTGCCGGCCCTCGGCGCCGCCGCAGAGGAAGGCCGAGGCCACGGCGAGCGCGACGAGCAGAGCAATGGCGGTCCTGCCGGCGACCTCCATTAGCGCAGTGTACCCGATCGGTCGAACTGCCCAGCCGAGCTTAATTCTGGACTGAGATTATCGCGCGGTGAGTGGAATGGTGAAGCTTGGATCACCGGCCGCTCTTATACGGGGCAGCGAGCGTGGCGCACGGCGTGCGGTGTCGCTGTCGCGGGGATCTAGCGGCGAGCTCCTACTAGCTGGCTGGCTAGGACGAGCGAGCTAGCAGAAGGTGTAGAGTGGTGGAGATGAGCTAGCCGAGGCGAGTGGTTGTTGGGTTGGAGACGGTGGCGAGCGGGGACGCGCGGATTTATAGGTGGCGGGAGCGAGCGGGAGGCACGGACACGGCGCCGGCCGTGCGCAGGAACAGAGCAGAGAGCACGGGAGGAGGAGGAGGGGCGGCGGCGGCGGTGGTGGTGGTGGGAGGGAGGGAGCGGTAGTGGAGGCCTCATCAGAGGCTTGATATGTGGATGCTCTTGGCCACCCGCGCCGAAGGGCGGCCCGGTTTTTCTAATGGCGGCGACCGACCGCGCGCTCGCTCGCTCCACCGGTGGCCACGGCCGGACCCAGACCCGGACCCCCCGCTCCCTACCTTTTTCCAGCGCTATGGTGCCCGAGCGTGCGTGCGTGCGCTGGTGCACGGGCTCGAGCATGCACGGCCACGCCCCGGCCGGGAGCGTAGAAAGATTTGCCAAAAAAAGAAGTAAAGCGGCCGGGGGAGACGACGACGCCGGCCGGGGAATATTCAAGCCATGCATCATGGACTACTCGCACTAGCGATTGTTTGATCGTTTCTTGCTTTTGATGTGGTTCCCGTGTGCCCGTGTACGTGTAGCTCCGTACGCCTACGCGTGTTCGCATACTTCAGTTGCTTTTCGAGAGGCAAGCATGCATTGGGGGATGGAATTACGGATAGATCGGCACGAGCTGCACGACCCAAATCTTGCTTGTTCCGAGCAGGCAACAGGCATGCACTGCATTATTGCTCCATCGGAGAAAAGAAATCGGTCTACGAGAACGAAGCCTACTACAGAAATTCGACATGGACCATGCGCCTCGCGTCGTGATTGGCCGGGCTCCGATCCGTGCGTGCGTGCACTAGCTCTCTCGTGGTCATAGATTGCTGCTGCCGCTGAGGCGAGCAAGCGTGAGTGCACGGGCGAGCAATCCTGATAGCGCCACCACTAGCTAGGAGGTTGATCTCCGGTAAAGTCACTGGCTAGGTGGCGTTTTGCTTTGCATAGATATATATTTGTATATATAACGAAGTGGATTAACCCGATCGAGAGCTCTAGGGCGGTGGCGACGATGGACCGCCATTGGAGCACGATGGATGAGCTTGCATGCGATCTGCACTGCACGGTCCACGAGTACGTCGTCGTGCGCGCGTGTTTTTTGATTGCGGTTAATTTGACGTCCACAAGATTTTGGTATGGTGCTGGAGTGGTCCATTTGGCGCCTACACAACTCCGTTAGCAGCAGCATCAGCAGCAGCAGAACGCTTCGCCATGGATGTGGTGCATGCTGCACTTGCACTCGGGGTTTGCATTCAGGTCGGTAGTAGAGGGGGATTAGTCTAGTCTAGTGCCTATACTAAAAGATGCACTACTACCAGTAGAGCAGTAGGAATGTAGCATACTAGCGTGTACCATGATAGCTTTGGTTGGAGATTAGTATGAGGCGCCCCAGCAGTCGGTTTCGATGTTGTTTTCGACTTCTGATTGGGGAATACAACCATGCATGCCTGTTTTTGCAGCTCGATGGAGTCATCTCCTGGTGCCTGACCGAGCAACAATCACTGTACAACCCTAAATAGAGACGATGTTGCTGAAACAAAGCGACTCGATCGATCGATGCGTATGTAGCAGCCAGCACAGAAATTTCTCTTCGTCAGATCGTTGTTACATGTCACCCTCACAAAATCGAGAGCCAAAATGCAGCTATATGTGCGGCAGTTATTCTCCACCGCACAAAAGTCCCTGGTGTTGAACGACGATGTCTTTGCTGCATCGCGCCAGTAGCCAGAAGGTACTCCCTCCGTTCTTAAATACATGACACCATTGATTTTTTTCTTTCATTTGACTGCTCGTCTTTTCTACAAATACTTTTGCAAATTGATAAGTCTACTAGTTAAATCCAATGTATTATTGGTAATAGATGTAGCGGTACCCATTTTACTCTATTTAACAAACTAACTAATGAAATATTATTGGTCAAAGTTGAATTAAAAAGTCAACAGTGTCATATATTTAAAAACGGAGGGAGTACCATATTTAGCAGCACCATGTTTGGGTTGAAGGAGTAGTGCATTAGGTGTGGCGGTGTCGTCGTCGTTCTGAAAGTTGAGCAGATAGAGAAACCGCAATGGAGCTCACCAGATGACAAGCATATGAGTCAATCAAACATCTAGTTTTGGAAGGATCAGGCCCAACAAAGTGGTTCACTTAACTGCAAGAGACTATTCAGAATTGCTAAGTTAGCTCTGATATTCCCCTTTTTTCTCTGACAAAGGAACTCTCTTTGCTGCAAATAGGCATATTTTTGAACGATCTGCAGATGCTACTACACGCAGATAAAGAAGATAGGCCCGTCCAAGTTTGTGCCACACTTTGGGTGGGAGGATTTGCAGAACTAACAAAATGGCGCTGCAAATGACAATTGTTTGATGGCATTCCCATGTGTTTATTTGCTAGCATAAGTGTTACTCCATTCCTGTCTGCGGAACAGTGTCGGCCGTCTGTTGTTGAGCAGTTAACAGTCAGTGTACCCATGTACATTTCGGATTCGCTCCTCTGGTCTTGTTCGGATCCGCGCATGATGATTTCACATGTTTATTTATGCAACAACCTTAATTTGAATGGTTTATTTACAGTGTAGTCAACTGAGCAGCCGCGTTACTGATCATGGCATTTACACTGCAGTCTGCAGCACTGCGATCAGATCTACAATATCACTCTGCCTCCTTTTTTCTAAACCATCCGCTAGACCGGAAGCGGCTAATCATGCAGATAATTTGGTGGCATTAATTAGTTTCAAACAGATAGACAGACAGTTTTTGCAGATGCTTTTTTGTCTGAACTGATCGGAGAAAGAAACCATACGGTCCCTCACGAAATAATTCTCTTCGTCAGATGTTTTATGTCACCCTCAGGAAATTGAGCGCCAACTATATCTGCGGCAGTTCGATCTCTACCGCATTAATAAGTCCCTGGTCTCGATTCTCGAACGACCCCTTTGCTGCATGGCGTCAAAAGCTACTATTTTTAGTAACGCCTTGCTTGGTCGGAAAGAGTGCACTGCGTTCTTCAGCTGTGGCAGTGTCATCCTAATTCTGAAAGCTGAGCAGACAAGCTCAGCATACGACAATCAACTGAGTCACAGAGTTGATCGAACATCTAGTTTTGGAAGTGTTAGGCACAACAGAGTGGTTCACTTAACTGCAAGCGGCCATTCAGAATTCACTGATCTTTTTTCCTATCTGACAAAGGAAGTCTCTTTGCTGCAAATAGGCATATTTTATAAACAAACTGCTGAGGCTACTTATGAATAAAAGATGATAGATGCAAGATTGTGCCATACTTTGGGTGGACGGATTGCCGGAACTAACAAAAAAAAAGGAGGTAGAGCAACCTATCGTCTGGTGAGGGCGTAAATGACTCTGCAAATGCTAATTATTTATTGGAATTGTTGACGACCAAAATTGGCAGATTTGGGACGGACCAGTCAACACCGGTCAGACGTGTCTCCCAACCGGTCAGACCGATATGGGAAAGTTTCTCCAAATGCAAATTGAATTTCACCATTGTGTAGCTCTCGTCGAGTAGATCAAGATTTATATGTAAAACGTCCGATTTGGAGTTCGGATGAGAGAGTTATGGCTTCGAATAGATCAACACCCGGGAAAACAGGTCTGGAAACCGGTCTAACCGGTTTTGGTCTGTGTAATCTGACCAGGAGTTGTATTTTGGCTCGAGATTTGTTAGGGTTTCGACTCTTAATGGGGGCAAGACCTCCTCTTCCTATAAATATAAAGGGTCACGGCCGATTGAGTATCATCCATCGTTCAAACATAATTTATCTATTATTTTGTCTCTACTTTTTGTTTCTTCAAATCCTAGCTCTTATAAACCCTACTTGCTTTTTCTCTTTCGTCTCCACGGCGTTTGAAGACATTCTAGGCGGCCTGCCGATCCTAGAACAACCCTGCGCACACTTGCCCCGACGGGGTCCCTCCCGGGCAAGCGTTCGTTGGATCATTGTCGAATTCTCCAGCGAGAACCGGTTTAACCGGTTATCAGAACCGGTCTGACCTGTCTGCTCAGAGGTGCTACAAGGAGCTCCTCTGCGTGTGCGAGTATTTGGCGCGGCATGTTTTCGCGGCAATATACTTTTTGGCGACTCCGCTGAGGAACAAGAAAAAAGGATCTGCTACCACGTCGAATCTACCAAAGTCAGACGAAGTTGATCCTGATAATATTCAAAGGCCGACTGCTAATGAGCTATCGGCTGATAATCACCATCTTTATGAACAACTCCTACAGCAAGAGAAGGAGGCGATGGAACAAGCCAAGAAGAAACTTGAAGACAGAACTCAATGGTTCCTGTCGCACTTCTCCAAGGATCGAAAAGGTGCTATCTCCAAGGACAAGGAGGTGGTTATTCTTTCAGATGAAGAAGAAAAAGATGAGGTAACACCCACTGTAAGTGCTGCACTGGCGCCTATTACTCTTGATCAAATTAATAGTTTATTAATTTCTGGTCAACAAAAGGTTCTTATGATTGTTCAAGGCATGATTGATAAATCCGTAGGAAAACAACCCTCGACCGTAATTAGTAATGCTATTAATTCTGATATGGTCGGTACTTCACAGCATACAGTTATATCTCAAAATTCATCGGTAGCAATACCACCCAAAGAACCACAATATGGGATGCCGTTGAATTATTCAGCAGGGCAAAATTCTCCGGGACAGTTTGGCCAGGCAATTCCGGTCAGACTGGTTTCAGTAACCGGTCAAACTGGTTTGGATGCCCCAACACAGTATGGCCAGATTCCGGTCAGACCGGTTGTAGGAACTAGTCAAACCGGTTCGAGTCCTATTATTGCATATCAGGCAATACCTGAACCTATAGCTAGTATGTCACTTGTTTAGGCTAATTCTGGTCGAATTAATGGTGTTTCTGGTTATGTATCTCCATATACTCCAATGACATATACTACAAATCCTATGTCTTCCCAAAGTTTGGGTTATTTGCATCAACTATTGCATGCACCGCCGAACCATATGCTACAACATGTGCCAAATGTTAATGATCAGCAAGGGCCAAATGATCTTTATATTAAAAGTTTGCTTGAAGAATATAAAAAGAATTTGGCTATTATGATTAAAGATACTTTTGTCGGAGAGGTTAAGGATAAACTTTAGCATGTCAAAAACCTTATCCTACAAATTTTGATGCTATGCCTTATCCTCAAGGTTTTAAAGTGATAGAGTTTGTCAAATTTACTGCGGAAGATAATAGAACTACACGGGAGCATATTAGCCAGTTTAATGCACAATTGGTATTCATGGTAGCATTGATCATTTGAAAATCAGACTATTCCCTTTGTCATTATCTGGTACTGCTTTTTCATGGTTTTCGGCACTATCTCCTAATTCTATTCATACATAGTCTCAATTAGAGCATAAATTTCTTGATCACTTTTATAGTGGTGATAATGAATTGAGACTATCTCACTTAACATCGGTTACACAAAAGAATGATGAATCTGTTGCTGAATATATTAGGAGATTTAGAGATACAAAAAATCGATGTTATAGTTTGATTATTTCTAAAAAGGATCTTGCCGAATTATCTTTTAATGGTTTGAAATCTCATATCAGAGATAAATTAGAAGGCTATGAATTTCTTACCATTAACCAAGTGTTACAAAAGGCTTTGGCTCAGGAAAGCCAAAGTAAAGACACTCGGCCAAAATCTTATCGTCCTAATATGCATATGCTAAACTGTGATTCATTGGACGATGAGAATGGAGAGGTATGTGCTGCTGAATTTACATGGCCAAGCAAGTCTCAATCATATAGTTGCCCTTCTCTTAAGCCGATTCACAAAAATCGGCAAGAAGAAATGAAATTTACTTTTGATGTATCCAAGTGTGATAGGATATTTGATGAGTTGTATAAAAATGGATACATCAGGATTACATATACTATATCGTCACTTGATGACTTGAAGAGGCGTGCATATTGTAAATTTCATAATTCTTTTTCTCATGCAACTAATGATTGTAATGTTTTTTTAGGCAAATTCAATCGACCCTTAATGAAGATCATTTGACTTTGCACAAAATGTAAGTTGATTCAAATCTTTTTCCTAAAAATTTCTCTGTCAATACCATTGAGATACAGAATCCCAAAGTGTTGATCAGGCCGAGTCAAGTCGATACAACAAAAGGGAAGAATGTAATCATTGGTGAAGAACGACCAGTTCAGAGAAGGAGCAAGAAGGTGTGGCTGAAAAAGGACCCTCAAGTTACATATAAGAAGTCGACACTCGGGGGGCAAGCCAAAAGCAAAGATACTGGTTCTGACAGAACCGGTTTAACCGGTTTGCCGAATCGGCCTGACCGGTTTACACCTGAAGTTTCTGGTAGTTCAAAGAAAAAACCAAAGCCGACCTTTGAAGAGCTTTTGGAAAAATATAAGAAGAAGGGAGCTGCCCAAAAACAAAGGAGTCGACCACATAGCACTAGAGATACAAATTCACTACCAAGGCATCAAGGGCAACAAGAATCTCACCAAAAACAAGGTAATTGTGTTGCTGCACCATATTATTTTGTTAGATCATATATGTCATTGCCTTGGTCATATCCTTGTTATTATGCTCTTAGTGACTATAATAATATATACATGCAACCATATATTATTTTATATCCAAATTATGGTGCATTACAACAACCAATTACTTACAATGGTGATCTGGTTAAAGGAGATGCATGTACTGATCCCAAACAGTGTGCGAACAGCAGCAAGCTAGATTCTAAGTATATGCAACCAAGGTGGTGTCCCTCAGGCTTATCTCATACTCAAAAGAGAAAATTATAGAGGATGCGCAGGCAATCAATAAAGCCAGAAATTGAGCAGAAATTAGCAGCACCTACAAGGATGGTGTGGAGATCAAAGCAAGCTGCCTCAACTTCAGCATAGGTAGGATGCATGACATGGCCGATGTTTTTAGCATCCCCCAGAGGGTAATTTTGGTCTTAGAAGTGTTTTCTAGTGCGCAAGCTTATTAGAAAACAGGGGGGGCATATGTTGACGACCAAAATTGGCAGATTTGGGACAGACCAGTCAACACCAGTCAAACCTGTCTCCCAACCGGTCAGACCGATATGGGAAAGTTTCTCCAAATACAAATTGAACTTCACCCTTGTGTAGCTCTCGTCGAGATCAAGATTCATATGTAAAACGTCCGATTTGGAGTTCGGATGAGAGAGTTATGGCTTCGGGAAGATCAACACCCGGTCAGACCGGTTTCCAAAACTTGTCTAACCGGTTTTGGTCTGTGTAATCCGACCAGGAGTTGTATTTTAGCACGAGATTTGTTAGGGTTTCGACTCCTAATGGGGCAAGACCTCCCCTCCCTATAAATATAAAGGGCCACGGCCGATTGAATATCATCCAATCGATCAAACACAATTTATCTATTATTTTGTCTCTACTTTTTGTTTCTCCAAACCCTACCTCTTTCAAACCCTACTTATTTTTCCTCTTTCGTCTCCACAGTGTTTGAGAACGTTCTAGGTGGCCTGCCGATCCTAGAACAACCCTACGCACACTTGCCCCGACGGGGACCCTCCCGGGCAAGCGTTCGTTGGATCATCGTCGAATTCTCCGGTGAGAACCGGTTTAACCGGTTATCAGAAGCGGTCTGACCGGTCTACTCAGAGGTGCTGCAAGAAGCTCCTCTGCGTGTGCGAGTATTTGGCGCGGCACGTTTTCGCGTCAACAATAATTCATTGCTATTTTTGACAATTTGTTTTTGTGGCTGTACGTTTTCGCGGCAACAGGAATGCTCCATGAGTTCATATGCTAACAAAAGTGTTACTCCATACTGCCCGTCTGCAGAGACTGTGTCGGCCGTCTGTTGCTCAACAGTTCACCAGCAGTGTAGCCATGTGTATTTCAGATGCGCTCCTCCGGTCTTGTTCGGATCTACGCATGATGAGTTTTACATGTTTATCTATTCAGCCATGAACTGAATGGGTGTGCTACCAAGAGCAAGAAGGATAGTACACATACCGTCAGTGATTTACAGCTTAGTCAACTGAGCAGCCGTCTTACCTATGATAGCATTTACTCCACCCGTCCAAAAAAAATACAATTCTATACAGTATTATCTAAAATTTGACCAATTATAAATAAAAATATCAATATTTATATTTGTATAAAATGTATTTTTATAATAAATTTATTAGAGAAAAAATATGAATATAATTTGTTAAAAACTTGGTTGAATGTGAACCTCTTAGAACTGGCACGCAACACGTACACTAGTAGAGAAACCGGATATAGTCCCGGTTGGAAACTGGATTTAGTCCCGGTTATCCAACCGGGACTACGCCACCGGGACTAAAGGTCGTGGCTTTTAGTCCCGGGTATTTACCCGGGACTAAAAGCCACCTTTAGTCCCGGTTGGTAATACCAACCGGGACTAAAGGGTCTCCACGCGGCGCCCAGGGTGGAGCCCCTTTAGTCCCGGTTGGTATTACCAACCGGGACTAAAGGGCTTTTTTTTTCTTTTCTGTTTTTCTTTTTCTTTTTCTTTTCTGGTTTCTTTTATACAGAGATACGTATTATACCTGTATAATAATATACATATATGTCCATATATGTATTAGTTATACGTCACTAATGCATTAAACTATTAATACTGATATTAATATATACGGTAATAATATTAAACTTAT
>CM014274.1:67400324-67410530 GCA_004135705.1 Alloteropsis semialata
TTCAATATTAATATTTACACCAAGATTTCAAAGGAGCATATACAAAATTCCTAATATTTGCTCCTTGTATCGGGCTCGTGTCCATCCCACCAGAACGCCCCTGTCTTGCTCACGACCTCATCGATTATAAATCCGCAGAGTGTCTCTTGAATCGCCGCGACTCTTTGGTCCGGTAAGATCTCATCTTTCATATGCATCATCTGAGGATGTGGTTAATAGAAAAATATAAATAATAGCTTTTATGACTCACATGCATGCATGCATACATACATATAGATTTCAATGGAAATGGAACATACCGTCAGGTCCCAATTAGTGACGATCGTCTTATGCCCTACAAGAGTGTGCATGTACTCACAGACATAATATCCACATAAATTGGTGCCTTGATTCTGCCTATAACACTTTATAGGAGAAATGGTCAAGTCATTACATGCATAATCATGATAATGAAACAAAAAAGAGATGTTGGTCTATGTATAGTAGTATTTACCGGAAAGTCTCCCTTGATACCAAGTTGTTCCTTGAATGGACCTTTTTGCTCTGCACGAAACTTTTTCCAACACCTGCGCACACCATATGAAATAAATGGAATTCTTGGCTGAGCTAAAGAGGAATAATAGTGCGAGGACGAAAATTACTTTTGAAGGAGGTCAATCATTGGTTGGTACGCGTCCCGTGGTCCCCTCAATGAGTCCATGATGGTCAACAAGCTTATGTCCGGTTGTATAACAAATAATATCCAATGAACTATTTACATGCAAGTTTTGTACCAAGAGTCACGTCAATTGAAATAAAATTATGTTAGGAAGAAAACTAAAAGATGCACAAGACAGTAAAAGTACTCACCCAAAGTTGTAAGGAAATAGAATCATTGTCTTGTAATGTTGTACACGTAAGAATCTGTCAATGTTGTTCACTGTGTCTTCATAAAAATTTAGTAACATATGCTGGTTTACAGTTTTTGGGTCGATGAAGCCCAAGTGGAAGTATGAGTTTTTCCTGCATTCTTCAATCTCCATTCTACAGGATACAATTTAAAAAATAAATGTTTAATAATAGGTTGACAATACATAGGAGACGTTAAATATAGAAATAAATGAAGCACTTACAGCACCCAGCAGCTGAGGAGAGACACGTCAAGGGCATCCCTATGGTATATCTGGTAAAATTCTGAGAATTCCAGATACATAACATTATCGCCACGAAAGTAGTCATCATCTCTAATCTTCAATCCCACCATATTCTGGCCTTGGGCCGACGCCTGAAGGTACCATTCATGTAATCTGTACATTTTTGTTGACAGCGTGTTGTACGTATCGGGGTCAAGTAGAGGTAAGCCAAGCTGAAATGGCCACCTTGGTATAGCCTTTGGGGTCTTACTCTCATCTAGCATTTGCGAGGGCGTCATTCCTGCCCCTTTGCAAAACTCAAGCAGGTCGGCCGGTCCAATTCCAGCATTCACCATGAGTGGATCAATTGTTTGCCTCTCCTGTTCACCGAGCTGAGCAACAGCCTTTTCCTTCCTTTGTTGCTTGACGCTCTTGTGGCTCTTGGTAGACTCTTGGCTCTGTTGACTCCGTCGCTCCTTCTCCTCCCTTTGATTCTTCTCATACGATTTCTTAATAGAGCGGTCATAGTCTGACAACAATTTCTTCTGAGTTTCTTTAGCCATGCCAATAAAAAAAGCAGACTTAACAAAATCAACTATTTCTTTTTTCTCGGGCTCCTTCTTTTTGAAGAACTCTTTAACCTTATCCAGACTATGCTGCTTGCACTCCTCATCAGTTTTTCCCATGGTAGCTTGGCAGGTTCCTTGGCTTGCTTTGCTGGCTTCTTTGCAGGTGGCTTTGTTTGTGCCTTGGCTTTCTGTTGCTTAGCTTTCTTTGCCGGCGGAGATGCAGGCGGCGGAGATTGCTTAGCTGGAGGTGACGGAGATTTTTGAGTTGTTGGCGACGGAGACCTTTGTGATAATTGAGATAATTGAGATAATTTGAGATAATTGAGATAATTGATATAAAATGATATAATTGATCTCACAATTGATATAAACTAATATCCAACTATTATCAAAAAAATCACACTAATATAAAAACAAAAAAAGACTAATATCCAACTAGAATCCATCTAATTGATCTCACAATTATATTATAGTATATAAACTAAAATAAGTTTTTTGATCTCCCATTTAGGAAATGACATATAATTGACATTTAAAACATACAAACTAAACTAAACTAAGATTCATTCTTATATATCGTTATAATAACAAAAATTCATTCTTATATACCGTTATATCGTTATAACAAAAATTCATTCTTATAATAACAAAAATTCATTCTTTTACTAATAACATATAATTGACATTTAAAACATAGAAACTAAACTAAGTATAATATCCAACTAGTTCCTAAAAATTGATATAAACTAATATAAAAAATTTGAGATAATTGAGATAATTGATATAAAATGATATAATTGATCTCACAATTGACCTTTGTTCAGGAAGAACAGGCGAATATTGCTGCGGCGGGGACTGCGGAGCTGGAGGCGGCGGAGATGCTCTTGAGCTTTGGGGTGACGACGAAGGCCCCTCAGGAGTTAAGACGATGTAACGCTTCTCCCATAGGATAACACCATGAACTGCCTCTTCTAGTGTCGTCTCCCCGTCACCTCCAGGAATGTCAAGCTGGAGTGATTCGTACCCGGCCAAGACCTGCTCCACCCCAACTCTAGCATAGCCAGCAGGTATTTGCCCTCCATGGTAGAGATCTCCTTCTTGACTCGGCAAAGCAGTACCGTACGCCACCTTGAATGTTAAATTCTTGAATGGACTGTGCAGCTCACAGGTCGTCCGCCTGGTTATATCGTCCACGGGGTAGCGTTGGACTTGAGCATCAATTGGGACGTCAGTGGACGCGCAACTGCTTCGATGTCGGGGTTCTCTACCGCCGACAAGTAAATTTCCTACGATCGCGTGTCAGGGCTCGGATGGTGACTCAAGAGACAGGGGGTTTAGACTGGTTCGGGCCTCCGGAGAGTAATACCCTACGTCCAGTGTGAGCCGGTGTTCTCAAGTCCAAGTCTGTAGTAGGGGTGTACAAACTAGTCGGGAGAGGGAGAGGGTCCCAAGTCCCTGAGCGGTGCGAGTGAGCGTGTTGCGTGTGCTGTGACCGAGTGTTCAACTGATGTTCGAATCCCCCCCACTGATGTCCCCTTGTCCCCTTTTATAGCCTCAAGGGGAGAAGGGAGTGGGGGGTAAGAAAGGAGAAATTTACAAGGGGAGTTACTGCCCCCGAGAGCTTCAACCAGCGTCGCTCGCCGAGCCGTACCGGGAGCAGGTGTTGACGGAGTGGGCGCCCCGCCGGACCCGGGATCGTACATCCCGGGTGGTTGGTGTCGACGCCTTCTCGGGTAAGCTCCCGGGTAGTTCCCGGGTCGTGGTTGACTTGCTCGAGGTCCTCGGGCGCTCCAGGTGTCCTGCTCGGGCTCCAGGTGTCGTCCATGGGCGCCTGGGATCGTACTTGAGTGCCCGGTGTAGCGCATGCATTCCTTCTCCAGACTGTAGCGTTCCTGTTCGGATGAGACGGGCGCCACTGTGGCTGCCGTGGCGAAGGACGGACGCCCATCATGCTCTGACGCGGCAAGTACCAAGTGGGTACGGCGCCGGATGGGCCGGGGCGTGGCCGGGTAGTTTTACCCGAGGAGCTGGAGACCACTCGGGGGCGGAGAACACCTCGGGCGAACCGGAAAGCCACTCGGAGGCGGAGAACTCCTCGGGCGAACCGGAAGAGCCACTCGGAGGCGGAGAACTCCTCGGGCGAATCGCGGGGACTCCTCGGAGGCGGAGAACCCCTCGGGCGAATCGGAGACTCGTCGGGCGGCCTCCGAGGTGTCGTGGCATGATGAATCTGCTTTGGTTTGGGTCTTTAATTTTTGCTTTTTGAGGGGTGGATTATCGTGAGCTCCTGGATTAAGGGTTTGGTGGGGTACCCCTAATTCGGACCCTCGTCAGTAGCCCCCGAGCCTGGGGGGGAGATGAAGGCTCGCGCCCAGGCTGGATGGCGGCGTGGATAGGGTAAGTTATGATCTTCCCGGTGGGGGCGCGCGAGCGCACCCGCCGGGTGTAGCCCCCGAGCCTTGAGAAGAGCTGGTGCTCTTGTTAAGGTTTTGTGCCCGGGTGGTTTTCCTGGATGTTGTCGGGATCGAAGAACCTGTCGGGGAGGGGAAGCTTGTCGGGGACGCTTCTTTGGTGGGCCGGACAGCCGCCCGACCGTTGACGGGCCGGGAACGGAAGCGTCGGCCCGGTCCCCCGCCGCGTGGGGAGGTGGGCGCGCCTTTTGAGGAGGTCAGGCGAAGCGACGTGCGCACGTCGCCGCGGCGCCAGTGGTGGGCCCGCGCAATTAAGGCAGCGGCCGTTTCGTCTTGCCCCTATTTATAGCCGCGTGCTGCGGCGGCCTCGGGTTTTACCCCGGCCCGCGCTTTCCAATTTTTCGCTGCGCGCTTCGTCTCCTTCGTCGCCGCCGCTCGTTTCCTTGCGTCTTCCGCCGCCGTCGCCTCGCCGTTCCGGGGAGCGAGTGACCAAGCCCCACATCCCGCCGGCGTTCTTCCTTCGGATTGCTTGAAGATGTCGACCTGGGAGCGCTCCCGCGTCTCGCTCCGGCAGCTGGAGGGTCTCGTGGCGGAAGGACTGCTTCCGCCGTTGACGGAGGCCGGGGAGTGGAAGGTGCCCGGCGTCGAGGACTACCCCCAGCCGCCGGAGGGGTACGTTGTTTCTTTCGTTGCCTTCCACGAGCGCGGGTTCTCCGTCCCCGCAGGAAGGTTCATCCGCGCCGTACTCAATGAGTACGGGCTGGAGCTCCACCACCTCAACCCGAACGGAGTCCAGCAGATGGCGGTGTTCGTCGCTCTCTGCGAGGGGTACCTGGGGATAGGGGCCCATTGGGACCTCTTCAGGTACTTCTTCAAGTTTTCGTTGCACTCCGCGGAGGGCGGAGCCCCCGCGACGATTGGCTGCGCCGTGCTGAAGGTGAAGCAGGGGCGGCTGAAGGCCTACATCTCGGGGACATTGACCAGCTCGAACAAGGGCTGGCATCCGCTGTGGTTCTACTTGAAGAACGACAGCAGAAACCCCCTTCCGGCGTACACCGAAAAAACCTTTGAGAGGTTGCCCGAGGCATGGGCGTACGGGCCCGAGAAGGAGCGGCAAGAGAAGGTTCTCGGGGACATCTGGGAGGCCCTCGCCCGACTCCGCGACGCGAGGGTGTCCACAGCAGAAGTCCTCGGCGGGTACCTCTCGAGAGGTATCGTGCCGCTGAGGTGGCGCACTCTCCAGATCTGGGAGATGATCCCAAAGAATGCCCCCTTCGAGGGGACCGTGACGATGATCCCCCCGCCGTCGGGGGACGAGGTGAAGCGTCGGGTGACGGCGGCGATGGGGAAGGGCCATGAAGCGTATCCTCCCCCGGGCCTCCTCCCCATGCTCCCGCACAAGCGCACCAGGGACCTGGTAAGGTTTTCTTCGTGCACCTTGAATCCCCGATTGGTTTTTCGGTTGGCTGATCCTGGATTCTTTTAGATGAAGGGCCTCCACTGCACCCTCTCCCGGCCGCCACTCCCCGAGGACAAGGCGAGAAACCGAGCCCAGGCCGCGTATGCCAAGGCGAGGAAAGATCGCCGGGAGGAGTGGAAGAAGAACGAGGTCGCCAAGCGTGAGCGGAACGCCGAGCGATCCAGGAGGAGGAGGAAGGGAGAGGACGACGTCTCCGAGGACGAGGACCCCGAGGAGTTCGTGGAGAACGTCTCAGGAGCGAGGATGACGAGGAGAGTGACGACGACTCGCCTCCTCAGAAGCTGAAGTCGGTCGTGGTGATGACCGCCGGCGCCTCGTCCTCGGCGCAGCATTCGGGGCGGAGCGGGAGAGGAGGGCCGCCACCGCCGGACTCGGGAAGGGGCGAAGGCTCTCGGTCGGACCGGCATCGGCGGTCCTCCGAGGAGGGCCGGCGCGAGAGGCGCAGCCGCACACCTCCGTCCTCCCGTCACGACCTCGAGAAGGGAAGGAGTTCCCGGCGGGAGACGGTCTCCCCTCCCCGGGAGAGGAGCCGGAGCCGGGACCTATCAGAGCGCGCCCACAAAGGGGGCTCGTCCTCGGGGGCGTCGCGCTCCCCGTTGCGATTCGCGCCGCGGGACGACAGGCGGCCGCCGTCGGCCATTCAGATGACGCGGGCGCGGAGCGAAGGGCGGGACGCGCCCCGGACGCCCGTGGTGGAGACGCAAGCCCCTCCCGCCCCGGTGAGGGTCACGACAAGGCAGCCGGACTTGACACCGGTCGAGGGGGGAGGCTCGTCAGGTCGGGCGGCGCCCCACTCGGGCAGGGACGCCGCAGTCGCGCCCGTGGCCCCTGCCCCGACGACGCTGGCGGGGTCCAAGCGGCCCGCATCCCCGCAGGCCCCAGCGCCGACGGGGTCCAAGCGGACGCGGAGGATTGCGAAGGGGTGAGTGATGTCCTGTGTTTCTCGAATGGTTTCGGTTTTTTCTGTAGTTACCATTTTTCTCAGCCGGGTTCGCTGACTTGTTGTGAACCAGTCGGGCCGATACCCCGCTCGAGGTGGCGCCGAGGAAGACTCTGCGCTCGGCGGCGCCGTTGCCGGGGCCTGCGGCGGAGCAGGCTGAGCAGGCGACGCCGGAGCCCGCGGCGGGGCCGGCCGGGAAGGCGGTGGTGGAGCCTGCGATGGAGCGGGCCGAGGTGATTCCGCCGGTGCCCTTGGCAGAGCGGGCCGAGGAGGGAACGCCGGTGCCCTCGGTGGAGCAAGCCGAGGAGGGGACACGGAGGGCGGCGCCCTCCGCGGAGGAACAGGTGCCGGAGGGGGACGGCGACAGCCCGGGAGACACACTCCCGACGGGCCTAGCCTTTGCACAGGCCGTCCCCCCAGAGGCGGCCGTGGCGGCGCTCCAAGCGGAGCTGGCCGAGGAGCTGGCGGAGGCGGCCCTGCCTGCTGCTCAGGAGGGGCCGGCTCACCCCGGAGTGGAGGGAGTCACCATGTCCGGGGGCGCGGCCAGAGCGGATGGCCGCGGGATTGCTGCCTCTCCGGGGGCCGCGGTTGGCCCCCAAGAAGCAGAGGCGGGGACCTCCGGCGCTCGTCAGACGCCGCCACCCCGGCAGCCGTTGCAGCCCCCGAGTCCTCCGGGGTGATCCCCCCGGAGGTCGTCGTGCTCGAGGACTCGCCGGAGGGCAGCTCGCGGAGGGTTGCCGGGGAGTGCAGCAGGAGGCTGACCGTGGAGCCCCCGAGACCTTCGGGCCGTTCGGGCGAGGGCCTGGGCTTCCTCCGGGAGACGCCGGGGATGATGACGATGGATCGTCGTTTCGACGCCCTCGTGCCCATCGAAGACAACCCGAACCTTCCATGCGAGGGCCGGTTGTTGTGGTACGACCGTCAGAACCCGGCGGATCCCATCTTCGAGCTGGACGACACAGCGGAGATGGAGCAGCGCCAACTTCTCGCCGAGGGCCTCAACAACATGAAGGAGGTCTTCAATAAGATGATTATCGGGCCTTCCCGGGTAAGTTCTCGGGCTTCGTTCTTCTGGTCCTTGGCGCCGTTTTGGGGAATGTCTTACCGCTCTTGTTTTTATTTTTGTTCAGAGAATCATGGAGCGTAGCGCCGAGAAGTCGGCGTTCCTGCGCCGGGAGTCCGGGCTTTGGCACGCCGTGCAGCAGCTGAAGGCCGAGAAGGAGCAGCTCGAGGCCCAGCTGGCCGAGGCCCGGGAGGCGAGGGACGTTCTTGAGCTTGTAAGTCCCCGGGCGTAGGACTTGATCGACGATGTATGGGCCTTCCCATGGCGGCGACAGCTTGTGGCGGCCGCGGTTGTCCTGAACTCGTCGGAGGACGAGGTCGCCGACTTGAAAGGCCCGGCTTCGGATGTTGCGGTCGTGGTATCGTCGTAGGGCCTGCTGGTACTTGGCCGAGTGGAGGAGCGCGACGCTGCACGCTTCATCGATCTGGTCGATGGCATCTTCCAAGGAGGCTTGGTTCCCTTCGTCGTCGTAGGCACGGACCCGTGGGCTGCCGTAGTCGAGGTCAGTTGGGAGGACCGCCTCGGATCCGTGCACCATGAAGAAAGGCGTGCAGCCCGTGGCTCGACTCGGAGTGGTTCGCAGGCTCCAGAGGACCGACGGGAGCTCTGCAACCCACCTTGCTTTGAACTTCTCGAGGCGTTTGAAAATTCGCGGCTTTAGTCCCTGTAAGATCATGCCGTTAGCTCTCTCCACCTGTCCGTTGGTCTTGGGGTGGCTGACGGCGGCCCAATCCACTCGGATGTTGTTGTCGTCGCAGAAGTTGAGGAACTTTCTTCCCGTGAACTGAGTGCCGTTGTCGGTGATGATCACGTTCGGGACCCCAAAGCGGTAGATGATGTCGGTGAAGAACTGAACAGCTTCTTGCGAGCGAACCCGCCGGATAGGCCTTGCCTCGATCCATTTGGAGAACTTGTCGACGGCGACGAGGAGATGCGTGAAGCCCCCGGGTGCTTTCTTCAGTGGCCCGACTAGATCCAAGCCCCATACGGCAAAGGGCCAAGTGATGGGGATGGTTTGCAGGGCTTGTGCCGGGAGGTGAGTTTGCCTTGCATAGAATTGACAGCCTTCGCATCTACGCACGATATCCTTGGCGTTGGCCACCGCGGTCGGCCAGTAGAACCCTTGACGGAAAGCTTTCCCGACGAGTGTCTTCGGCGCGGCATGATGCCCACATGCTCCTGCGTGGATGTCCCTTAGCAATTCTTTGCCTTGGTCGATCGGGATGCAGCGCATTAGGATGCCAAAGGTGCCTCGCCGGTAAAGCTCTCCCTCGATGAGCGTGAAGGTTTTGGCCCAGCGCGCGATCCGCCGAGCCTCGGTCGGGTCGGATGGGAGCTTGCCCTGCACGATCCACTCGAGTAGTGGAATTCTCCAGTCGGGATCCTCGAGGTTGGGCTCGGCGGCTGCGTCTATCTCCATCACTTCCGCCTCCTCTTGCACTGGAGGCTCGGGCGGCTCGCCGTCGAGTCGGATGGAGGGGACGTGCTGGTCCTTGGCGAACACTCCATGGGGAACAGGCTTCCGGTTGGATGCCGCCTTGGCAAGGGTGTCGGCCGCCTCGTTGTATCGCCGTTGGACATGCTTGAGCTGGAGGCCGAGGAACTTGTCTTCCAGCTCGCGGACTGCCCGGCAGTAGGCGGCCATCTTGGGGCTGACGCAGCTCGATTCCTTCATGACTTGATCGACTACCAACTCCGAGTCTCCTCGGATCTCAAGACGCCGTATGCCAAGCTCGAGGGCGATGCGGAGTCCGTTGATGAGGGCCTCGTACTCGGCGGCGTTGTTGGAGGCCGAGAAGTGCAGTCGAACCATGTACTCCATGCGCACGCCCAGAGGCGAGACAAAGACCAGGCCGACGCCTGCCCCTTCCTTCATCAGCGATCCGTCGAAGTACATGACCCAGGTTTCGTGCTCGACGGAGGTCGGGGGAGCCTGGGCCTCGGTCCACTCGGCGATGAACTCGGCCAACGCTTGTGACTTGATGGCGTCCCGAGGTGCGTAGGTGATGTTCTTCCCCATCAGCTCGAGCGCCCACTTGGCTATCCTCCCGTCAGCCTCGGGGTTCTGGATCACCTCGCCGAGTGGATACCTCGACACCACCGTGATGGGGTGAGCGTCGAAGTAGTGCCGGAGCTTCCGCTTGGTGATGAGGACGGCGTAGACAAGTTTTTGAATCTGGGGATACCGCACCTTGGTGTTGGACAGGACCTCACTGATGAAGTAAACGGGGCGTTGCACCCTCTGGATCTTCTCGGGCTCGCTTCGCTCGACGACGAGGGCGGTGCTTACCACATGGGTGGTGGCCGCAACGTAAAGCAGCATAGGTTCCCCTTCTGCCGGAGCGGTCAGGATTGGTGGGTTTCTGAGCATTGCCTTGAGCGAGTCGAGGGCCTGCTGCGCCTCGTCGTTCCAGACGAAGTGGTCCGACTTCTTAAGCAGTCGGTACAAGGGCAGGCTTCGTTCCCCGAGTCGGGCAATGAAGCGACTGAGCGCGGCCAAGCATCCCGTGACGCGCTGGACGCCCTTTATGTTCTGGATTGGTCCCATGTCGGTGATGGCTGTTATCTTCTCGGGATTGGCTTCGATGCCTCGCTCCGATACGATAAAGCCGAGGAGCATGCCTCTCGGGA
>CM014274.1:67417799-67464568 GCA_004135705.1 Alloteropsis semialata
GCCGTCGCTGCTCCTCCACGCGCCCTCCTCCACGCCGGCCCTCCTCGACGCCGGCTCCGCCCCCTCATGCACGCCGGCCCCCTGTGTATGTGTGTGCGCCGCATCGCGCGAGTCAGCCGAGCGGGGCTGACGTCTGCCCCTGCTCGGCTGACGTCACCTTTTTTTTAATTAATTATGTATTGATAATTGTTGAAAATTGTTTAGAAATTGTTTAGAAATTATTTAGAAATGTGTTGAAAATTGTTTAGAAATTATTGATTCCGTTGACTATGAAATATGTTAGAAATTGTTTAGAAATTTCCATTGACTCTCATTCTATGTAATTTCCATTGATGATTATATAGGAAATTGTTTAGAAATGATTATTAGAAAATATTTAGAAATCATACTATATTAGAAATGATTATTAGAAAATGTTTAGAAATGATTATTAGTGTAAATAAAAAGGATTATTAGAAATGTTTAGAAATGATAATTAGTGTATTAGTAATGATTATTAGAAATGTTTAGAAATAATTATTAGTGTAAATGAAAATGATTATTAGAAATGTTTAGAAATGATTATTAGAAAATGTATTGGAAATTGTTAGAAATTATTTAGAAATGTGTTGGAAATGTGTTGGAAATTGTTTAGAAATTATTGATTCCATTGACTATGAAATATGTTAGAAATTGTTTAGAAATTTCCATTGACTCTCATTCTATGTAATTTCCATTGATGATTATATAGGAAATTGTTTAGAAATGATTATTAGAAAATGTTTAGAAATCATACTATATTAGAAATGATTATTAGAAAATGTTTAGAAATGATTATTAGTGTAAATGAAAAGGATTATTAGAAATGTTTAGAAATGATTATTAGTGTATTAGTAATGATTATTAGAAATATTTAGAAATTTATAGAATTTAATAGAATTTGATCGAATTTGATAGAATTTGATAGAAATCGATAGAATTTGATAGAAATCGATAAAATTTGGTTGAATTTGATAGAATTTGGTCAATTTTGATAGAATTTGATAGGATTTGATAGAATTTGATAGAATTTGATATGATTTGATAGAATTTGATAGAATTTGATCAAATTTAATAGGATTTGATAGAATTTGATAGGATTTGATCGAATTTGGTAGAATTTGATCGAATTTGATATAATTGTTATTTCATGTATATTTGATAGACGGAAGACGAAATAGAAATGACAGAAAAGGAAATGAACGTGATTATGATGGAAGAAATCGCAAAAGGCAGTGCACGTGCCACAAACCTTCTCGACGTCGACGAGGAGGCAGGTGGTGACGATGGCAGCCAATACCTGAATATGTCAGGTGATGGCATGGAAGAACCTGCCGTTGGAAGTGTTCGGGCCGAGGAGGTATATATGTATACTTATTGTCAATATCGAATATATATATGTTCAAGCATGAAATCTTAATATATACATTTCTTTCTCGTACGTGTAGCCCTCAGGCTCACAGCCTTCTGGGTCCTCATCATCAAAGAGGACGAAATGTGGCCCGACCAAGAAGTTAGAGGGCAGACTTGTAATCACTGATGTGGCAGAAGATGGTCGGCCAGTTGCGACAGAGAAAGCTGCTATAAAGATGGCCAATCAGTGTGGTGTTCTAGTGAGACCACGTGCCCATCAGCCTGCAGAGGTGGAAACCCAGCGATGATGCTACATACGTGCCGCAATCAGAGAAAGAAATGCTATGGGCCAGTCTGCAAGAACATTTCGCGGTGCCTCAAGGTTCAGAGGCAAGAGTCAAAAATTGGGCTCTAAAGACGATGTGTACTGCATTTCAAACATGGAAGAAAAACATGTACAAGAAATATGCCGAGAAGAACCTGACACCCAACTTTGATGATTACCCAAAGCTGAGGGGTCATTGGGTTTCCTTCGTGCAGTACAGGCGGTCGGAGTTAGGTGAAAAGAACTCGCGACAGAATAAGATCAATGCCGCGAAGAAACGATACTTCCACTCTCTTGGACCAACTGGCTATAAGAAGAAAATTCCTATCTGGGACAAGATGGAAGAAGATTTGGTTGCCAGGGGAATCACGCCGGCGACAATGAATTGGCCCGAGCGATCAAGGTATTGGTACTACGCTCATGGTGGCACTCTGGATCTTTCCGATGGGTCGCTTATATACAGCGATGAGGTAAAAGAGGCGGCCGCTGCTATCCTTAAGGTCCTTCAAGAGACAGCCGATGGGACATTCGTTCCCGATAGAGAAAACGACGAGCTAACAAGGGCTCTGGGGAACCCCGAACATCCCGGACGAGCTAGAGGTGTCGGCGTAGTCCCGTGGAAGGCTGCATTCCCTGCGGACAGTGACACATACAGGAGTCGAAGCTGCTCTAAGGCTGCACAAGAGAGAAGAGTAGAGAACTTGGAAAGAGAGCTTCGCGAGACAAAGGCCGGCATCCCAGACATGGTGTCTAGACAGCTACAGACATTGCTGAGCCAAGGGCAGACGGTGCCGGGAATAGTACTTGTACCAGCTGGTGGATCAGCTGATGGTGTTAGCCCGCCCTCCCAACGTCGCAGCAGTGTTGCTTCCACGGAGCTCCCACCTGCCGATGCCGAGGACGAGAGTGCTCGCTATCCAGTGGACGAAATCACTCTGCGTACGCCATGTGAACTTCATATACCAAGCCAGAACTTATCCACTAAGGTGGCTTACGGTATGGCTTATCCGGTGGAGCAAGGGCAGATCATTCATGGGGCACAGATTCCAAGTGGCTACTGCAAGGTGGGGGTCGAGCAGATTTATGAAGGATATGATGACTTGGAGCTCGACATCCCAGGTGGCGACGGAGAAAAGACGTTAGCGGATGCTGCCCATGACAGTATCATTCTATGGAAGAAGCGTTACGTCAAATTTGGCAGTCAAGGGCCGTCAGCTACTCCACCCAGGGATCCCCCGCAGCCACCGTCACCTTCAAGAAGGGACGAGGATGACCCAGAGCTGCCACCTCCAGGTCAGGATGATGCTGGCTCACACAGGTCTCCTCCTCCACCATCACGGCATCCCCCAAAGCGCCAAGCTCTGCCCTCACGGCGGACTACTCGCCAGAAGCGCCAAACGGTGGAGAAAGAGCCTACGACTGAAGAAGAAAAGTTGGCCGCCATAAGGAAGAAGTTACCTTACGACCAAACTGCCGAGGAAACTGCTTTGGTGGTCGCAGCCCAGGTCAAAGAGCATTTCAAACCAGATGAGCCAGAGATGCCGGTGCCCATAGATCCGACAGCGAAGACATTTTTCAAAACAATGAGCGCGGCGAATCAGAAGAGATTCATGCCCTCTGACTACGACCGCCAGCTTGCAAAGTCTTATGATAAGCAGAAACAACAAGCCAGCAGTGGATCCTCGGTGAAGAAGGCGGCCACTCCTAAGAAAAAACAAGTCGGTCAGAGCTCGGCTAGGAGGACACAAGGGCAACAGGAATATGACGACGAACAACTTGCGTTGTTGTGCGCGCAAACAGGCCTCTCACCGGCAGAACTTTTAACGGGCACGGGCGAAATTCCTAAGGCAACACCAGTGAAAATTTAGGAATTTGAATATGGCAAACCAATGGTGCCCCCAGATTCTTTGAAGTCCCTAACCACTCAAGCGTTCCGATTTCATGAGTGGTACATGAAGGCGTCCAAAAAGGGTAGACGGATGCTCAATGTTTTGATAAAAGACCGTGATTACTTCCAAGGGCATAGTCTCTTGATTTTGGATTTCAAGGATGTGTATATGTTGTACCGTCAAGATGCCATAGACCTCTCATTGATGAGCTGCTGGGTTGTGTAAGTTTCTTTCACTGATCTATTCTCGCAATACTTGCTTTCTTAATTATAATTTTCAACAATAACAATCTATTCTTGTCATGTAGGATGGAGATCCATACATGCTACGAAAAATCGTATGATGATGTCGGCTTCATGGATCCATGCATGGTAAATGCCGTAACTGTAGCCAGTAAGCCACTAGAGACGGTGGACAACATATACTTATACCTGGAGAGACAAAGAAGCAAGACTTACATTCTTTTGCCATACAATTTCAAGTGAGTACTTCTCTCTATGTATGTATAACTTTAAGACTTTGTTGTCAATACTTGTGCATGTATTTATATATATATATACAGCTTCCACTGGATACTGCTTGTGATAATCATAAACACCGGTCAAATTATTGTCATGGACTCACTGCGGAAAAAAAAAAGAGGATTACCAAGCAGTTTTAGACTTGATTGACATGGCATGGACACGTTTCCGTGTGAAACAAAAAGGAAATTTCAAACAAAAACTGGATGTGAAGACGGACTTTCCGGTACGTGGTTGTTGTACCCGCATATCTCGTAAAATCACACTAATATATAGTTGTTACGTCTAACTTTATTCTTCTCCACTTTCAGTGTGCGAGACAGGAAGAAGGGACGAATCTATGCTGATACTACGTCTGCCAGTGGATCCATACCTTTGTTTCTCCCAAAAAAGCGACTCAAGAAGAACTCATGGTATGAATTAGATTATTAGTGTATATAGAAATTAGATTATTAGTGTATATGGAAAATAGATTATTAGTGTATATGAAAATTAGATTATTAGTATGGAAATATTAGTGTATATGGAAATTAGATTATTAGTGTATATGAAAATTAGATTATTAGTGTATATTGAAATAAGATTATTAGTGTATATGGAAATTAGGTTATTAGTGTATATGGAAATTAGATTATTAGTATATATGGAAATAAGATTATTAGTGTATATGGAAATTAGATTATTAGTGTATATGGACATTAGATTATTAGTGTATATGAAAATATGATTATTAGTGTATATGAAAATATGATTATTAGTGTATATTTATTATAAATATATTTATTATACTTTGTTATTTCATTTATACTTTGTTAATTCATGTAAACTTTGTTATTTCATGTAAACTTTGTTACTTGGTTAGAAATGATTATTAGTTATTGATTATTGTTTAGAAATGATTATTAGTTATTGTTTTAAAATGATTATTAGTTATTGTTTAGAAATGAATGTGTTAGGATATTTTATAATTACATGCAAAATTTATTTATTATATGAATGAATGATTATTAGTTACTTGTTTAGAAATGATTACATGCAAAATTTATTTACTATATGAATGAATGTTGTCATTTGTGATTAATGCAGAGGGTGTTTTACCATGAAGTGCTCCCAATGAAACAAAAATCAAAAGCTATTGCGGACCAACTATTTGGATTCATTATGGACCAAGTTATAAGTCCACTAGAAGAGTACCACCATGACGGACGCGCTATCGCTCAATTGGACTCCCTTTCCGCTCCTTCTTCCAGTTCTGCTCGTTAATTGTAAATAACTTTTAAATGCTCTAACTTTTGTATTGGCCGATCTCAAATGTTTATATGTGAATATTCGAAAAAAATGCAATCAAAGTCGGGTCAAAATCAATTGACAATTGCGACGACTTCAATCTTATTGCGTGAAAGATCGTGTACGACATATGACATATGACGCGCAGACACGTAGACGCGTAGATTTGTATATAACTAACCCAAATATCAAACATTTAAAAAAATAACCAAAACAGCCTTTGGTATCGGTTGGTAACACCAGCCGGTACCAAAGGCCCTCCCCCGCATACCTACGCGGGGGCCGGTTCCAGAACCGGTACCTATGAGGGTTACGAACCGTGACCGATGGCGAGTTCTCCAGTAGTGTATCAGTCGCTTTTCGAGAGGCAAGCATGCATTGGGGGATGGATTACGGATAGATCGATCAGCACGAGCTGGAGCTGGACGACCCAAATCTTGCTTGTTCCGGGCAGGCATGCACTGCATTATTGCTCCCTCGGAGAAAAGGAGTTGGTCTACGAGAACGAAGCCGGCCGATCGTTCGACAGTTCGACATGGACCGTGCTCCTCGCGGCGTGATTTGCCGGGCTCCGATCCATACGTGCGTGCACTAGCTCTCTCGTGGTCATAGATTGCTGCTGCCGCACAGGCGAGCGAGTGCACGGGCGAGCAATCCTGATAACGCCACCACTAGCTAGGTCTCCGGTAAAGTCACTGGCTAGGTGGCGCTTTGCTTTGCACAAATACAAATTTTATATATAACGAAGTGGATTAACCCGATCGAGAGCTCTAGGGCGGTGGCGACGATGGACCGCCATTGGAGCACGATGGATGAGCTTGCATGCGATCTGCACTGCACGGTCGACGAGTACGTCGTCGTGCGCGCGTGTTTTTTGATTGCGGTTAATTTGACGTCCACAAGATTTTGGTATGGTGCTGGAGTGGTCCATTTGGCGCCTAAACAACTCCATTAGCAGCAGCATCAGCAGCAGCAGGACACTTCGCCATGGATGTGGTGCATGCTGCACTTGCACTCGGGGTTTGCATTCAGGTCTGTAGTAGAGGAGTAGCCTAGTCTAGTGCCTACTAAAAGATGCACTACTACCAGTAGCTCAGTAGGAATGTAGCTTACTAGCCTACCATGATAGCGTTGGTTGGAGATTACTCTGAGGCGCCCAGAAGCCGGTTTCGTTGTTGTTTTCGACTTCTGATTGGGGAATACAACCATGCATGCCTGTTTTTGCAGCTCGATGGAGAGCCATCTCCTGGTGCCTGACCGAGCAACTATCACTGTACAACCCTAAATAGAGACGATGTTGCTGAAACAAAGCGACTCGATCGATCGAGCGATCGATTCGTATGCAGCAGCCAACACAGAAATTTCTCTTCGTCAGATCGTTGTTACATGTCACCCTCACAATGCAGCTATATGGGCGGCAGTTATTATCTACGGCACTAAAATCCCTGGTCTTGAACGACGATGTCTTTGCTGCATCGCTCTAATAGCCTGAAAGTACCATTTTTAGCAGCGCCATGTTTGGGATGAAGGAGTGGCGCATTAGATGTGGCGGTGTCATTCGTCGTTCTGAAAGTTGAGCAGATAGAGAAACCGCAATGGAGCTCACCAGATGACAAGCATATGAGTCAATCAGGCATCTAGTTTTGGAAGGATCAGTCCCAACAAAGTGGTTCACTTAACTGCAAGCGACTGTTCAGAATTGTTAAGTTAGCTCTGATCTTCCCCCTTTTTTTGCCTATCTCTGACGAAGGAACTCCCTTTGCTGCAAATAGGCTTATTTTTGAACAATCTGCTTATGCTACTACATGCAGATAAAGAAGATAGGCCCGTCCAAGTTTGTGCCACACTTTGGGTGGGAGGATTTGCAGAACTAACAAAATGGCTCTGCAAATGACAATTGTTTAATGGAATCCCCATGTGTTTATTTGCTAGCATAAGTGTTAACTCCATACCTGTCTGCGGAACAGTGTCGGCCGTCTGTTGTTGAGCAGTTAACAGTCAGTGTACCCATGTACATTTCGAATTCGCTCCTCTGGTCTTCTTCGGATCCGCGCATGATGATTTCGCATGTTTATTTATGCAACAAACTTGATTTGAATGGTTTATTTACAGCGTAGTCAACCGAGCAGCCGCGATACTGATCATGGCATTTACACTGCAGTCTGCAGCACTGCGATGAGATCTACTATATCAATCTGCCTCCTTTTTTCTAAACCATCTGCTAGACCGCAAGCGGCCAATCATGCAGATAACTTGGTGGCAATAGTTTCAGTCAGACAGACAGACTGTCACACCCGGTTTTTGAGGAATAAAACCAAGTAAATCACATGTGCGCCAGGATCCGTTCACACACACATGATGACATCATTAGCAGTATCAAACCAATGTATATCAAAAACAAAAGAGAGTTAAGTAACATTATTACAAGCCACAAATAATATCCTTAACAATAATAAACGTCTCATCTAAGAACTGATAATAGATCCATCCACAGGCAGTCGACTGGTGGAACGCACACCTAGAACTCGTCAAACTCCTCGATGTAGTCTCCACAAGTATCACCCTCTGAGCCGCAGATAAACAAGTTTGAGTACACTTATGGTTGGTACTCAGCAAAGTGGAATAATAAATAAATATGACATGCAAGGCTTTAATCAAGGATGGCAATAGGCTATAGCATTAAGCAATTTTAGTTGGTCATGTTTTTAATTAGCAAGCTTAACTAAGTATAAGTATATACCAACCCAAATAAAGTATAGAAACAAATGCTCAACAAGTAACCATGATTTAATTCAACTTCAAGTTTAATTATCATGAGAGGATCCAAGCCGCTCTTAACCGTGAGCACGGCTGATATATCAGTTTTACACTCTGCAGAGGTTGTACACTTTACCCACACACAATGTATTCTCATATAGCCTGAGGTCATGAGTCTCTTCAACACTTCCTTAGGTGAGGGGCCAGAGAAACATTACATGATCTTTACAAAGAATTATTAACATGAAACAACCCGCTAAGGTTTCAAGCCATAGCAGAGCATAACCTTTTCTAATCGCCGAGTTTCTTACCAAAGCATACTCCCAAGAGATCCGGCTATACCCCATCTATGCTTCCCCTCTTGCCCTTTCGGTAAGATTATTACAGGTTAATTCTTCTAATTAATTAATCATGACCAGAGCCCGTTAGTTATGTGGTTGCACTGTTTTCTCGGGTTGTCACTCCATGTTCCAATTAAAAGTATGTTCTTGTTTATCGTCCAATGAGCATATCACATATTCATAAGTTCAGCATTAATGATCTCCATAACCCAAGTGTAGAGCAACTAAGCAAAGCTACCCAACAATAATTAAATACCCAGGTTATGCAAGGAATAAGGTAAACAAGACTAGGCACATCCCTAAAATAGGTCCCATCAATATTATAACCATGCATGACATAAAAGTAAATGTGATAATAGTATGATTATCCTTGGGATAAGCATGATCAAGGACACTTGCCTTCTGCGAAAGGCTCCTGCTGCTCAGAGTCTTCAAAGAACTGCTCCTGCTCCTCAAACTGCTCTCCTTCTAAACGCGTCACACGATCACATACAAGAAGCAATACAACAAAATAAGAAACAATACACCAAACATATGCAACAGAACAAAACAACAGAATAAAACTACTGTACACGTCCTAAGGATCACGTGAGCGCAAGAATAACCTAATTCGGAGCTAAAACGTGGAAGATATGGCTAAAACAAGGTAACAGGGGCTTAACTGCAATTACCAGAACTCCCTAGGGACTAGACAGCAAGATTCTAGGGGCATAAACATAATTACGTATAAAAACCTAAGGTCTACAGCGTAAAAAGGCAGGCTCGGACGGCGGCTACTAATATTTGAAAGCGCAGGGTTAAACCTGTAAGAAAACAGGACCTAGATGTAATTATTTTGAACTAAGGCTGGACTGCGGGTTGATTTCCAAAAACCTCAGGGGCTCTTAACTAAAAAGACCACAGCTGACCGGTAAGGCTCGGGTTGACTTGGATCTGGGCCGTTGATCGACGATCGGACGGCGCTGGTGCATCAGCATCGCCGGCGGCGGCGCGGAACAGGACAGGCGGCGGCGTAAGGCGGCGCCGACGGCGAAGTTCGCCGGAATAAAGCGAAACAGGAGCTACAGAGCATGAAATCGAGCGCGGAAAGGACCATTGGATCGGGCGAGGCACGGCTAACTCACCTAGGACGTTGCGGACCGAGATTGGATGACGAAAACGGCGGCGCAACGACGGGGGCGGCTCCGGGCGATCCTGTGCACGGCGGCGAGCTAATTAGCACGGGATTTGGTCAAAGAATCGACGATGAGGCTCGGAATAGCTTCCTTACGCTCGTACCAAGCTCCGGGAGGTGTCCTCGGTGACGGAACGGCGGCGGAGGCGCTACTCCGAGGCGGCGGCGGTCGCGAGCTTTGGAGACGCGGGCGCGGGCGGCTAGGGTTGGTTGGGGAGCGTGCGGGCGCTGGCGGCGCAGCTTTATAGAGGTTTAGGGAGGCCCGGGGCTCGCGGGGTTGTTGCGATACGGACGCGGGCGAGGGAGGATTAGGCGTCGGGTACGAGCGCTCGGCCGAGTCCGAGCTCGCGGGGACGAAGGCGCTGACGCGCGGGACCCACCGGTCGGCGACAGGCGGAGACGCGGGCGGAGACGGAAAATGGCGGGGCGCCTCCGACGTCGGCTCCAGGGACGCGGCCGCAAGCGGGGGAAGTAAGCGGGCCGCGGCGGGAAAACGGGCCGGGCCTCGACGGCGTTTAACCGGGCTAAGGGGAAAAAGGCCAGGGACCAAAGCTGGACTTCAGGAAGAGAACAGGGGCTAAAACCAGACTAATCCGAGAGTTCAGGGAGGACTTTCGAACTAAAACTAAAAACTACAAATCTAATCAAACAAATGCAAATCAAATTGAATTTAAACAAACTTAAATTCTCTTCGACTTGCAAACAGTACATAAAACTTATGCAGCAGCATGAATGCAACAAAAACTTTTTTTGGGATCTAATAATTAATTATTAAATTGAATAAAATCCTAATAAATTCCAATTAAATCCTAGAAATTTATTAAAGCCCTAAATAAATCCTAGAAAAATTCAGAATTGGTTTCTACGATTTATTGTGATGAAAATTAGGGTGTTACAAACCTACCCCCTTAAAGTGAATCTCGTCCTCGAGATTCGGATGAACTTGCGAAGAGATTGGGAAATTCTGCCATCAATTCATCCTCTCTCTCCCATGTAGCTTCATCCTCTCCATGATGACTCCATTGCACCTTGCACATCTTAATTACTTTATTTCTAGTGACTCTCTCAGCCCTCTCCAATATTCTAACTGGATACTCGGAATAAGACAAATCATCCTGCACACTCAGATCATCCAAGGACAACTGTTCTTCTGGCACTCTGAGGCACTTCTTGAGCTGAGATATATGGAATACATCATGCACATCTGACAACTGAGCTGGCAACTCTAACTGATAAGCCACTTCTCCCTTCCTCTCCAAAATCTTGAAAGGTCCAATATAGCGAGGTGCAAGCTTCCCTTTGACTTTAAACCTGCGCAACCCCCTAATTGGAGATACTTTCAAGTATACATAATCACCAACATCAAAAGCTAGCTCCCTTCTCCTAGTATCAGCATAGCTTTTCTGCCTGGACTGAGCTGTCCTCAAATTCTCCCTAATCACCTGTACTTGTCTTTCTGCTTCCTTAATAGCATCTGGCCCAAATACTTGCCTCTCTCCAGTCTCACTCCAAAACAATGGAGTTCTGCACTTCCTCCCATACAAGGCCTCAAAAGGGGCCATCTTCAGACTCGCCTGATAACTGTTATTATACGAAAACTCAGCATACGGCAAACTCTTATCCCAACTCTTACCATACTTCAATGCACATGCCCTCAACATGTCCTCCAACACCTGGTTGGTTCTCTCAGTCTGACCATCAGTCTGGGGATGATATGCAGAGCTAAAATTAAGGCGGGTGTCCATAGAAGCATGCAACTGCTGCCAGAACCTAGAAGTAAACTGGGTACCTCTGTCAGACACTATCTTCTTGGGCACACCATGAAAACACACAATCCTGGCGAAGTATAACTCTGCAAGCTGAGCTCCATTATAGGTGGTCTTTACTGGAATAAAGTGAGCAACCTTCGTCAACCGATCAACAATCACCCATATGGAGTCATAACCAGACCGTGTACGAGGCAAACCAACTATGAAATCCATACTAATCTCCTCCCACTTCCATTCAGGTATCTTCAATGGCTGTAGCAGTCCTGCTGGCCTCTGATGCTCAGCCTTCACCCTCTGACAAGTGTCACAAATGGCCACATACTCTGCTACATCTCGCTTCATGCCATACCACCAATACCTCTCCTTCAAATCCTGGTACATCTTGGTACACCCAGGATGAATGGAGTAAGCTGAATCATGCGCTTCCCTCAGTATCATCTGCCTAATAGAATCAATAGCAGGCACGCAAATCCTATCTCCCAGCCAAAGCGTGCCTTGCTCATCTAGCCTGTATCCTGGAGCTCCTCCTTCTATCATACTCTGCTTAATTTCCTTGATCTTCGCATCATCAAGCTGTCCCTTCCGGATCTCCAGCTCTAATGTAGGCTCCACTTCCAGAGTCACTGCCTCGGTGTGAGCAACAAAACCAAGGTTCAGTTTCTGGAACTCCTCGCATAACTCGTCAGGCATCGCATGAGTCAGACGGGTATTAGCATGTCCCTTTCTGCTCAATGCATCTGCAACCACGTTGGCCTTTCCCGGGTGATAATGAATCTCCATGTCATAGTCCTTGATCAACTCTAGCCAACGTCGCTGCCTCAAATTGAGATCCTTCTGAGTAAAGATATATTTCAAGCTCTTGTGATCTGTATAAATCCTGCACTTGTTGCCCAACATGTAGTGCCTCCAGATCTTCAGAGCATGAACAACTGCTGCTAACTCAAGATCATGAGTGGGATAATTCACCTCATGCTTCCTCAACTGTCTAGATGCATAAGCTATGACTCGGCCTTCCTGCATAAGAACACATCCCAAACCATGTCTAGATGCATCACAGTATATATCAAAACTCTTAGTGATGTCTGGCATTACCAATACTGGAGCTGTCGTCAACCTCTTCCTGAGTTCCTCAAAACTGGCCTGGCAAGCATCTGTCCACACAAACTCCTTCCCTTTCTCTAAGAGCGATGTGAGAGGCTTCGCCAACTTAGAGAATCCCTCAATGAATCTCCTATAATAACCTGCCAAACCCAGAAAGCTCCTGATCTCGGACACACTCTTTGGTGGCTCCCAATCTAGCACCTCACTGACCTTGCCTGGATCAACGGCAATGCCACCATCAGTGATAACATGTCCAAGAAAAGACACCTCCTTCAGCCAGAACTCACATTTGCTAAGCTTGGCATACAACTGATGCTCTCTCAGCTTCTCCATCACTAGCCTCAAGTGCTCCTTATGCTCCTCTTCATTCTTGGAATAAATCAGGATGTCATCAATGAACACCACTACGAACTTATCCAAGTACTCCATGAAGACCTTGTTCATCAAGTACATGAAGTAGGCGGGAGCATTAGTCAAACCAAAAGACATGACTGTGTATTCATACAACCCGTACCTGGTGGTAAAAGCTGTCTTAGGAATATCTGATGGTCTGATCTTGAGCTGGTGATAACCTGACCTCAAATCGATCTTGGAAAACACCTTAGCTCCCCTCAATTGATCAAATAGGTCCTCAATTCTTGGCAACGGATATTTATTCTTAATAGTTACCTCATTAAGCGACCTATAATCAACGCACATTCTCTGTGTGCCATCCTTCTTCTCCACAAAAATAACAGGTGCTCCCCAAGGTGATGAACTAGGACGAATAAAACCCTTGTCTGATAATTCTTTTAGTTGTTTCTTAAGTTCTTCTAATTCATCAACAGCCATTCTATAAGGTCTTTTAGCAATAGGGGCAGTGCCAGGTAAAAGCTCAATAATAAACTCAATGTCACGATTAGGTGGCATACCTGGCAAATCGTCAGGAAAGACATCCGGATAGTCACAGACAACGCTGATATCCTCCAATGAAACTTCCTTCATCTGATGAACTGTGCCCTCTGCTGATGAAGGTATGGCAACATCTACCTCAATCCTTTCCCCTTCTGGATTGGTAAGAAGTACTGATCTCTTGGCATACTGAATTACTGCATCATACTTGGCTAACCATCCCATTCCGAGAATAACATCAATCCCAGATGACTCTAGCACTATAGGATGAATCAAGAAATCTCTATCCAAAATTCTCAGTTTAACATTATGGCATCTATAGGATGATTTCATGTTCCCCCCTGGTGAATTAACTAGCAAGTCGCTTCTCATTGTGGATACGGGTATGTTATGTTTAGCAACAAACTGAGCAGTAATAAAACTATGAGAAGCTCCTGAATCAAATAAAACCGAGGCGGGGGCGGAGTTAACAAGGAACATACCAAGCACAACCTGAGCCTCCTGAGCGGTCTCTGCTGCAAGGTGATTCACCTTGCCCTGGGTGAACCTCTGCTGTCCTCTGCTGCCCTGTGGAGTCTGGTTCCCATTCCTCTGCTGGGACTGCTGGACCTGTCTGGGAGTGCTGCTGCCCTGACTCTGTGAAGACTGACCAGAACCCTTGGGACAGTTGTGAGCAAAGTGGCCAACTTCCCCACACCTGAAACAACCACGAGCGGGTGGAGTGCTGGGGGTAGCACCTCTCACAGGCGTGCTAGCTGGAGTACCCTGGCGACCCTGGGTAGAAGGAGTGCGCTGGCCCTGCTGGCTGGAGCGCTGGAACTGGAAAGCGGGGCGCTGAGGCTGCTGGAACTGCTGAGGCTGTCCACCCTGTCCTCCTGAACGGTACGGCGTACCCTGAGCCTGGGACTGGAAGTAGCGGGGGCGAGAGCTGCTGCCTGACTGGCCCTGCTGAAGAAGCTTCCTCTTGTGGTCACCCATCTCACGGCGTGTACACTCCACACCAATAGCCTTATCAATCAGCTGCTGGAAAGTAGGAAAAGTGTGGACCATCAACTGGTAGCGAATGGGAGCACTAAGACCCTCCAGAAAGTGATCCTGCTTCTTCGCATCATTGTCCACCTCCTCTAGAGCGTAGCGAGACAGCTGAGTGAACCTGTCCCTGTACTCAGCCACTGACATGTTCCCCTGCTTCAAAGCGAGGAACTCCTTCTTCTTTTGCTTCATCACACCTGCAGGAATATGGTGATCTCTGAAGCTGGTCTTGAACTGATCCCAGGTGATAGCATTACGATCTGCAGCAGCGGCGGCGTAGGAGTCCCACCAGTCAGAAGCTGCACCCTCAAGTCGTCCTGAAGCATACAGGACCTTCTCCCTGTCAGTGCACTGTGTGATCTCCAGCTTCTTCTCAATGTTCTTGATCCAATCATCCGCATCAAGTGGATCAGCACAGTGTGAGAAGGTGGGCGGATGATGACTCATGAACTCACGGTGCCTGTCCCGTGGCTGATTCCCTTGTCCTCCCTGCTGGTTCAGCTGGTTCTGCAGGTTGGTCATGGCTGCAGTCATGTTCTGCAGGAGCGCCATCTGAGCAGCAACAAACTGTTGATCCATTGCTGGCGGTGGCACTGGGGGCTGCTGGGGACCGTGGCGAGGAACAGCTGGCTGATCAACTCCTGAACCAGACCTGGTGTTCACCATCTGAGCGTTAGAAACATGAGATTTAGAAATTGATAGACGAACTGAATAAGATGGAATAAAGAATGCACAACAATATGAATACCAGATGTAATTACTTGTATAAGCAAGTCTTACAACATGAATATCATATAATTGACATAGATCATAAGGTTAAAGATTAAATCTCGTCTCCAGATTTAGACAGATTCTGTTAGTCCAACTAAAACAGAAATAACTCTTAAACAGATCGTCCAAAAATAATGAATTTTTGACAGAACAGAGAGTATGAAATTCTGAATCCAACCCAATAGGAATCAACTCATTTGGATTTCGGGAACTAAAGATATTAAAGAAACATCCTGGCTGTGTCAGAGGCTCTAGACAGATTCTGTATACTCCACTAAAACACAGGTATCTCTCTGCCAGAAAATCCAAAAATCGTAAGATTTTGCCAGAAAATAGCTTATCAAATTCTGGTTCTAACCCAATTGGTTTCAGGTCAATCGGAGTTCTGTAGCTTCAGATATAATTCAAACAGTACAGCAGTGTCAGATAATGACGAGAACAGATTTAAATATGACGTGATTAAGGATATATAATGATAATGATAGATAAAGAGATTAAATAAACATTAAGAACAGAACCCAAGACATAACCCAAACTAAATAAATTTATTGATTTAATAAAAATGATGTTGTGTGGTCATCACTCCACAAAACACCGCAATCATACAAAACTCCAAATCACCAAGTTTAGCACACAGCAAAACAATCTCACACCTAAGCAAAATCTAACACACCACTAATTAATCGAACTATCGTTTATTACAAGACCTGAACAAGACTGAACTCCTATCATCCTAAGGATCCCTAATGATGGTCCTGCAAGACGAAGAACCGAAGCGAATCCTCTTGCGCGGCGGCGACTGAACATGAGCATGTAACTCGTCCTTAGGTGGTTGAGCATCTCCTCGACGCTCTGCCTCTAGCTCCTCAATCCTCTGATGAGCTGCTTCAATCCTAGCATATGCCAACTCTAGCTCTGAATGAGTGGCATCCAAGTTCTCACTGAGTGCGCTTGTAAGGCCAACCTGAGTATTCATGGTACCGCTCTCAATGGGAGGCGCTGTGAGCTCTACCATGTTACTCCCACTGGCTCGGCGCGGGTAGTGCTTGAAGAAAGAATTGGCCAGAGACGACTGATGGTTGTGAAAAAGAACATACAAGGCACTCCTTGCAGCGTCATCAATCCCAGCTGCAAAGGTGGTATGTGGAGAAATAGCCCTGTGTGCCCTCAACACCACAAACTTCCTGGTGACCTCATCAAATGCTCTGACATGCACAGTCACGTACCACAGCTCAGGGTAGCGTGAGCTTTGGTACCTCTCTCCAATGTACTCAGGCCTGATTGGGTTTCCCTCCTTCACCAGAATGAACCGGAGTACCCTGGGGAAAAACCCACTCCCATCAGTGGTGCGCTCTGTAGTCATCCATCTCGCAACGGGAGAATCATCTGAGTAGTTGTCCACATCTGAGTCTTCTTCATCACTGGAGTCAGGTCCATCATCATCCCCATTGTCATCACCTCCTGGATCACCTCCAGCTTCACCCTGTTGAGCTGGAACGTCAACAGGTACCTCCTCCTCGTCATCGTCCTCCACTAGGACTGGTGGCACCTGAACTGGAGCTGGCGGCTGCTGAACTGGTGCAGCATCGTCCTGACGAACACACCTCCCTCCAGTCCTCTTGCGAGCGGTCTTCTTAGTCCTAGCCATCTTCAGAAAAGACCAGGCCACGTAAGCACAACTCTAAGAGGTAAGAGCAAAAACAGGTAGATAGAAACAAGACCAAGATATAAGATGAACAGAGTAAGGATAGAGCAATATAAGACAAAAAAATAAATTTTTGTTTAGCCAAAAGCAGACAGAGTAAGCAATAGCAGAAGTAAGAAAGGACAATTAAGGGCCTAAAAGACGACCATGCTAACTAGGCTAACGTCCTACAGTCAACACTGCTCTGGTACCACTTCTGTCACACCCGGTTTTTGAGGAATAAAACCAAGTAAATCACATGTGCGCCAGGATCCGTTCACACACACATGATGACATCATTAGCAGTATCAAACCAATGTATATCGAAAACAAAAGAGAGTTAAGTAACATTATTACAAGCCACAAATAATATCCTTAACAATAATAAACGTCTCATCTAAGAACTGATAATAGATCCATCCACAGGCAGTCGACTGGTGGAACGCACACCTAGAACTCGTCAACTCCTCGATGTAGTCTCCACAAGTATCACCCTCTGAGCCGCAGATAAACAAGTTTGAGTACACTTATGGTTGGTACTCAGCAAAGTGGAGTAATAAATAAATATGACATGCAAGGCTTTAATCAAGGATGGCAATAGGCTATAGCATTAAGCAATTTTAGTTGGTCATGTTTTTAATTAGCAAGCTTAACTAAGTATAAGTATATACCAACCCAAATAAAGTATAGAAACAAATGCTCAACAAGTAACCATGATTTAATTCAACTTCAAGTTTAATTATCATGAGAGGATCCAAGCCGCTCTTAACCGTGAGCACGGCTGATATATCAGTTTTACACTCTGCAGAGGTTGTACACTTTACCCACACACAATGTATTCTCATATAGCCTGAGGTCATGAGTCTCTTCAACACTTCCTTAGGTGAGGGGCCAGAGAAACATTACATGATCTTTACAAAGAATTATTAACATGAAACAACCCGCTAAGGTTTCAAGCCATAGCAGAGCATAACCTTTTCTAATCGCCGAGTTTCTTACCAAAGCATACTCCCAAGAGATCCGGCTATACCCCATCTATGCTTCCCCTCTTGCCCTTTCGGTAAGATTATTACAAGTTAACTCTTCTAATTAATTAATCATGACCAGAGCCCGTTAGTTATGTGGTTGCACTGTTTTCTCGGGTTGTCACTCCATGTTCCAATTAAAAGTATGTTCTTGTTTATCGTCCAATGAGCATATCACATATTCATAAGTTCAGCATTAATGATCTCCATAACCCAAGTGTAGAGCAACTAAGCAAAGCTACCCAACAATAATTAAATACCCAGGTTATGCAAGGAATAAGGTAAACAAGACTAGGCACATCCCTAAAATAGGTCCCATCAATATTATAACCATGCATGACATAAAAGTAAATGTGATAATAGTATGATTATCCTTGGGATAAGCATGATCAAGGACACTTGCCTTCTGCGAAAGGCTCCTGCTGCTCAGAGTCTTCAAAGAACTGCTCCTGCTCCTCAAACTGCTCTCCTTCTAAACGCGTCACACGATCACATACAAGAAGCAATACAACAAAATAAGAAACAATACACCAAACATATGCAACAGAACAAAACAACAGAATAAAACTACTGTACACGTCCTAAGGATCACGTGAGCGCAAGAATCACCTAATTCGGAGCTAAAACGTGGAAGATATGGCTAAAACAAGGTAACAGGGGCTTAACTGCAATTACCAGAACTCCCTAGGGACTAGACAGCAAGATTCTAGGGGCATAAACATAATTACGTATAAAAACCTAAGGTCTACAGCGTAAAAAGGCAGGCTCGGATGGCGGCTACTAATATTTGAAAGCGCAGGGTTAAACCTGTAAGAAAACAGGACCTAGATGTAATTATTTTGAACTAAGGCTGGACTGCGGGTTGATTTCCCTAAACCTCAGGGGCTCTTAACTAAAAAGACCACAGCTGACCGGTAAGGCTCGGGTTGACTTGGATCTGGGCCGTTGATCAACGATCGGACGGCGCTGGTGCATCAGCATCGCCGGCGGCGGCGCGGAACAGGACAGGCGGCGGCGTAAGGCGGCGCCGACGGCGAAGTTCGCCGGAATAAAGCGAAACAGGAGCTACAGAGCATGAAATCGAGCGCGGAAAGGACCATTGGATCGGGCGAGGCACGGCTAACTCACCTAGGACGTTGCGGACCGAGATTGGATGACGAAAACGGCGGCGCAACGACGGGGGCGGCTCCGGGCGATCCTGTGCACGGCGGCGAGCTAATTAGCACGGGATTTGGTCAAAGAATCGACGATGAGGCTCGGAATAGCTTCCTTACGCTCGTACCAAGCTCCGGGAGGTGTCCTCGGTGACGGAACGGCGGCGGAGGCGCTACTCCGAGGCGGCGGCGGTCGCGAGCTTTGGAGACGCGGGCGCGGGCGGCTAGGGTTGGTTGGGGAGCGTGCGGGCGCTGGCGGCGCAGCTTTATAGAGGTTTAGGGAGGCCCGGGGCTCGCGGGGTTGTTGCGATACGGACGCGGGCGAGGGAGGATTCGGCGTCGGGTACGAGCGCTCGGCCGAGTCCGAGCTCGCGGGGACGAAGGCGCTGACGCGCGGGACCCACCGGTCGGCGACAGGCGGAGACGCGGGCGGAGACGGAAAACGGCGGGGCGCCTCCGACGTCGGCTCCAGGGACGCGGCCGCAAGCGGGGGAAGTAAGCGGGCCGCGGCGGGAAAACGGGCCGGGCCTCGACGGCGTTTAACCGGGCTAAGGGGAAAAAGGCCAGGGACCAAAGCTGGACTTCAGGAAGAGAACAGGGGCTAAAACCAGACTAATCCGAGAGTTCAGGGAGGACTTTCGAACTAAAACTAAAAACTACAAATCTAATCAAACAAATGCAAATCAAATTGAATTTAAACAAACTTAAATTCTCTTCGACTTGCAAACAGTACATAAAACTTATGCAGCAGCATGAATGCAACAAAAACTTTTTTGGGATCTAATAATTAATTATTAAATTGAATAAAATCCTAATAAATTCCAATTAAATCCTAGAAATTTATTAAAGCCCTAAATAAATCCTAGAAAAATTCAGAATTGGTTTCTACGATTTATTGTGATGAAAATTAGGGTGTTACACAGACAGACAGTCAGACAGTTTTTGCAGATGTTTTTTTTGTCTAAACTGACTGGAGAAAGAAACCCATACGGTCCCTCACGAAACAATTCTCTTCGTCAGATGTTATATTATATATTACCCTCACGAAATTGATTGCCAACTATATCTGCGGCAGTTCGATCTGTACCGCACTAATAAGCCCCTGGTCTCGAACGATCCATACCTGCGGCAGTTCGATCTATACCTGCGGCAGTTTGCTGCATGGCGTCAAAAACTACTATTTTTAGCAACGCCTTGTTTGGTCGGAAGGAGGAGGGCACTGCGTTCTTCAGCTGTGGCGGTGTCGTCCTCATTCTGAAAGTTGAGCCGACAAGCTCAACATACGACAATCAACTGAGTCACAGAGTTAATCGAACATCTAGTTTTGGAAGTGCTAGGCACGACAGAGTGATTCAGTTAACTGCTGTAACAGCCCTAGGTTAATTAAGCCTAAGCATGCATCATGAACACATCATTAAGCATTAAACTATAGCGCTAAGCCCTTTTGCATTTATGGGCTGCGGACAGTCCGCCCCTTGCATGTGGACGGTCTGCGGTTGCCACGTAGGCACGGTCAACACACCACGGCCAGCCCCATGCTACGTCACCCGCGGATGGTCCGCGCTGTTACGAACGAATGACGAATAAACGATGAAAGTAAATAGATCAAACCACAGGGGACACGAGATTTAACGTGGAAAACCCTCCCAAGGCGGAAAGGAAAAACCACGGGCGCCAGCCAGCAATATTTCACTATCAAGAGTCGGGTTACAACGCCGTATGGCGGCTTACCTAGCTTATTTAGAGATGTTTATGCATGTTTATGCATTATTTATCATACCATTTCATACATCATGACAATCATTCATGGCATGTTTATTTACCAAGCATCATTGCATTCGTGTAGAGGACGAAGCACCGGAAGTTGAGGAGATGGAGCCCGAGCCGGAGGCCTTCTCCGACGACATCCCCGCCGAGCCTCAAGGCAGGCACTTTACTAAGCATATCTCTCCCTATTTTGGATCAAATTGTGTCTATGAGTCTTGCTTGTGCATTTGTTATGGTTATATACTATGCTTGAGTAGAACCCAATTGATGCATGATCCTCCTTGATTAAGTTCAATCCTTTCTAGAAGAGTATACTTGCTAGGTGTCACGATTATATTGCTTAGCCATGCTTAGCTACGGTAGAAGTCAAGAGGTGGCAAGGTCACCACCACTTATGAGCTATAGTGTAATTGATAAACTAAATATCAAGTAGCTATGAATGATTAAAAGATGAGCAACTATGAATGATGACTCGGGACTTGAGCAAGTGTGGAAACTTGCTAAGTCGGTTAAGGATATGGATTGTCGCCGGTCTCTTGAGCACTTATCTGTACAAACCACATAGTTCGATCAGGAATGGAAGCTAAGTAGCATAAGTCACACCTTGTTTTGGGCGGATTCGGCGCGGGTGGTGATGAGTGTAGTCGGCGGTTCTGTTGCACTTGTCTCTTCCGGCCATTCGATCATTGTCAGTTGTGGGTATGCGAAAGGTAGGGACTTGAGCCGATGCTTACTCTAGGCATAGGATATGGTGGAAAGCCTTGTTCCGTGTGGTCCCAGTTGTACACCCCTGCGGGGTATTAATCTATTGCAATAGCCGCGCTCTCGGTCATTGAGCACGCTCTATGAGGTTCGCGTCAACATAGGTTACCGGTTGGGAGTTTATGGAAGATTGAGCTCATGTCACATGATCACACTTTATTATTTATGCAATTGTATTGATGAATGATCTAGAGTAGTTTAGAATGCCATGTCTTTTACTTATTATAACTTCATCAAAAAGTAGAGGCTTTTATGCAAAATTAATTATCCACTCCTCCCTTGCTACTTATCCATATGCATATTCCTTGGAGTCGGGTACATATACCCTATGTGGGTAAGTCCTGTGGAGTACCTTTGTACTCACGGTATTGCCGTTAAGTTGATGCAGGTGATGAGCAGCCGGAGGCCGTGTTTGGCTTCTTCTACCCCGCGGATGGAGGCGCGGGTAGGGAGTGACGGCCGGTGGCTTATATAGAGAGGCACTATCGGCATATAGTGTGGACTCTCTTAATGCTTTTGCTATCGTATGAGTGCATTGTAGACTTTCCGCTGTTAAAAATCTAAATTTGGTTACGTAATAACTTGAACCCCTTTATGTATGTGAACTATGTTTGGAATGTTGTACTTGTGATGATGTTTCACAATTTTGTGCTTTGTGAGGTGTGTATAAATCCTGGGCTTGCTCATGACACATCTCAAGGACTACAGGGATTAGGCTCCTTTAATTGAGTTGGTCAATGTGCGACACTCGATTAAATGGGTTTAATTTGGTCGGTTCCTCACAGCGTGGCATCAGAGCCATGTTGCATTTTGCTACATGGTTTGCACCTAAAAATATTGTGTGAGGCACGGTAGAACTAAAATGGTGATCACCTAAACTCACTTGCTTTTAAAATTTTGATTCCTTAGGGTTATATTTCTTTGTATTGTGCTATGTAACCCTTATCTATCATCGAGCTAATCTTTCCTATGGCTGCACTTTAATTCTTATAATTTGTTCACTAACTTGCCTTTTCTTTCCATATCTGGATGAACGGGAACTTCGGGCGCTTGGTTTTTGCCACCCGGGGTAGGAACGCGGAGGGTTTCCCACCCCTTTTGGATGAGATGCTTTGGAGGGGAAACTTCTCCTATAGGCCGGAGTACTCGGTCTATGCAAGGGGACTTGGACTGGGAATGGTGGACTATGTTGCCACCGTGTTCATCCCAAAGCGTTTGGCGGAAGGAGTGCACTATGAGCACCGGGTTTCAGCTCATGGAACTTTGGTGGAGATGGCCATCCAAGAAGTAGCTTACAAGGCCATGGCAATCCTTCGCCAAGAGATCATTGAGCTTGAGCGTCAACCCTTCACCAACTTCCCAAGGAATGGTCCACTTCAAGGAGTAAATGAGTTTGAGTTGGGTATGGTAGATGCCACCTTGTATGAAAGGCGCATGTCCGAGTTGGTGGCGGCACAAGACCGGAGCCTCCGTTGCATCCGGGCGGAGTTAGTGGAGACAAGACACCGTTTCAACCGGCTCCAACATGCTATTGAGCCCTATGTGCCATGGGTCGTGTCCCTCAAGATGTGCTCTATGGACCCAATGACCTCACCCCACATGAGGCAGCACCATTGGAGTTTCGCTACCCTCATGTGCCGGGTTACTACATTCCTCAATCGGTAATGGTTCAACCTCGCATGTCCAATGGGCTACGTGTACGCCGCATCGTACCTACGGAGTGGACGGTGGATATGCTACTTGGCACCAAGCATGAAGCCCTCACTCACCCGGAGAACCCGGAAGACACCGGTTCACCCAACTACCACCTCCTTGATGAGTTTCCACCGTACTTTGCGAGAGGTCCCTATGGCCCCTTCTAGGCCTTTTATGTAACCTTGTAGCGGTTTGAGACTCCTCAAGCTATGTTGCTTGTTGTAATGTACCGCTTGTTTTATATAAGTGAATAGTTAATTGGTGAGACGATGTGAGACACTAATTAGCTACTATGTCGTGTATTGTACTCTATCTATATATGTGGACCTCCGTTATTATTTGTGCGTTGCGATATTTATTTACGTATGGCTGCGACATGTCATCATATATCATTCATGCATGCATTTCATAGCTATATGGTGAATATTAGGCCTATATGATTATGTCTTGTGGGTAGTGAATTTTATTCCTAGCTGTCCTAAAACTTTTAGTTCCATGATTTTAAGGTTGATCTTGTCTATGTTGTGAGAATCTTATCATCCATGAGTTGCCGATATTGTATTGATTGTGCAAATTTTTCTTCTTGTGCAATTGTACTCTATCAATTTTATTTCCTGGTCGCTAACCTCATTTGTGGTTGGCGGCAAGATGGTTAATCCCAATGATGTTCCAGGTGGTGTGGGGGAGGAACTCCCTCCTCCTCCTCCTCCTCTCCATCTCGACCTTGTGGAGCTTTTTCGGAGGTCGGATGCTAGCCAACAAACCCAAAATCGCATCTTGGAAGCACTTGTGCAAGGCATGGTGAACCGCGGCGGCGGTGCAAGGCAAGGGTATCAAGCTTTCTTTGGAACCGACCCACCCCTCTTCCGTGGGTCAACAGAGCCTTTGGATGCTGACCATTGGCTTCGGGCAATTGAGCAAAAATTTGATCTCATACAAGTGACGGACCCGAGAAGGTGGCTTTCGCGGCTCATCAACTTAGGGATGCCGCGGGAGCATGGTGGCAAAGTTACTCGGCTCAACAAGCACAAGGCCATGTGATGACTTGGGCACAATTTCGTGAGGCCTTTCGTGCTCACCATATTCCCAAGAGCGCTCTTCTCATCAAGAGGGATGAATTTCGCAATCTCAAGCAAGGCAAGAAATCGGTCACGGAATATGTCAATGCCTTCAACTACCTTGCTCAATATGCCCCGGATGACACCTCTACGGATGAGAGGAGACAAGAACGTTTCATGGGAGGTTTATCTTTGAAGCTCCAAGAGAAGCTTACCAACAATAAATTTGAAGATTTCAATGACATGGTGAGTCAAGCAATCAAGCAAGAGTACAAGGAGAAAGAACTTAAAGAAGAAACCCGCATGCTTGAGGCGGAGAGCCGCAAGCGGGCTGCCACTTCCTATGAGGGTGGCGGTTTGCAATGCTCACGTTTGGGGCCTTTTCAACCACCCCGTGTGCCGGGCTATGGCGCCCCTCAACCTATGAAGATGGCACGCCGTCCTCCCACTCCCCAAGGGCAATCTTCTCGCTTTGTAGGGCAGCCGGGCGACGGTGGTGGAAATACCTCCCGTGGTCCATGTTTCAATTATGGAGGTCAAGGTCACTTCTCTAGGGAATGCCCCTCACCCAAGAAAAATGGAGCCAGCAATGCTCCTAGGCAGCCCACTTCTTCACCTCCATCTTGCCAAGGCGGCAAGAAAGCACAAGGCCCCAAGCAGGGCAAGTTAAATTATATCACCACGGAAGAAGCTAGTGAGCACTCAAGGGTCCTAGTCGGTATGGTTCCCATCAACTCTCAACATGCTAGAACATTATTTGATTCTGGTGCATAACATTCCTTTGTGAGTAGAAAATTTGTCATGCAACATCAATTTCCCATCCGGGTAGTGCCCACACCTTTTTATATAGATGCCTCGGGAGCAACCTTAGTAACCAACAATGTGGTCAATTCAGCTCAACTTGAGATTTTCGGGCTCATCTTTGAGGCCAATTTAATTGTTATTGACTTAGGGGATTTGGATGTGATCATAGGTCTAAATTGGATGACCAAGCATGATGGGATTATTCGGTGTAGTTCTCATTCTATTGAACTCCAACACCCTTCCAGGCGGAGGGTCACTCTTTATCTTAGTGAGAAACATGGCCGTCAAATTTATGCTCTTAATGCCACCGTGCTACCAGAATTAGAGGCAATTCCGGTGGTATGTGAATTTCTGGATGTCTTTCTCGAAGATTTACCGGGGATGCCTCCCGACCGGGATGTGGAGTTTGTTATTGAGCTACTCCCTGGGATGGCCCGGTATCTAAAAGACCCTATAAAATGGCACCTAATGAATTAGTGGAGTTGAAAAAGCAATTGCAAGATCTTCTTGATAAGGGATATATTCGTCCGAGCTCCTCACCTTGGGGATGCCCGGCTCTCTTTGTGAAGAAAAAGGATGATACCTTGAGAATGTGTGTGGATTATCGACCATTGAATGATGTGACCGTGAAGAATAAATATCCTCTTCCTAGGATTGATATCTTGTTTGATCAACTAGTGGGTGCAAAGTTCTTTTCCAAGATTGATCTTAGGTTGGGTTATCATCAAATCAAAATTAGAGAGGAAGATATTCCCAAGACAGTTTTCTCTACTTGATATGGACTTTATGAATATATCATGATGTCATTTGGGCTAACCAATGCCCCGGCTTATTTCATGTACTTGATGAATTCTATCTTCTTTGAGGAGTTGGATGTATTTGTGGTGATCTTTATTGATGATATTCTCATCTTCTCTAAGACCGAAGAAGAAAATGTCGAGCATATTCGCATCGTTCTACAAAAACTTCGTGATCATCGCCTTTATGCCAAGTTTAGCAAGTGTGAATTTTGGCTTAAGAAGGTATCCTTCCTAGGCCATATCTTTTTCGAAGAAGGAGTTGAGATTGATCCAAGCAAGGTGAATGATGTGCTCAAATAGAAGCAACCACAAAATGTTAGTCATGTACGGAGTTTTCTTGGACTTGTGGGTTATTACCATAGATTCATTGAAAATTTCTCCAAGATAGCAAAGCCTATGATCGAATTGCTGAAGAAGACCGTAGAATTCAAGTAGACTAGTCTTGTGAGGAAGCTTTTCAAACTCTCAAGAATCGTCTTACAACCGCTCCAATTCTTGCTCAACCTGACATGGGCTTTGATATTTATTATGATGCATCTCGTATTGGGCTTGGATGTGTTCTTATACAAGAAGGCCGTGTTATTGCTTGTGCCTCCTGGCAATTGAAGAAACATGAAGAAAATTATCCAACTCATGATCTTGAGCTAGCGGCGGTTGTTCATGCTCTTAAGATATGGCAGCATTATCTTCTTGAAAATCCATGCAATATCTACTCCGATCATTAAAGTCTCAAATATATTTTCATTCAATCAAAGCTCAATATGAGACAAAGAAGATGGCTTGAATTGATCAAGGATTATAATTTGGAAGTTCACTATCATCCCGGTAAGGCTAATGTGGTGGCCGATGCTTTGAGCCGCAAGGCACAATGTCTTTGTTTGCAAGCACGATCCGGAGTTGACACACTTTGTGAAGACTTTCAGAAGCTTAACCTCTCTATGGTCGCGCATGGGTCGCTTGCCACTTTGGTCATCACCTCCAATCTTGTTGATGAGATTAAGAAGGTCCAACTTGAGGACAAGGGCATGAAGAAATTAAGAGAAAGAATTGGTGAGGAAAATACCAAGTGTTTCAAGTTAGATGAGCAAGGTATTCTATGGTTTGGCAAATATTTGGTGGTTCTTAAGAATTTTGAGCTTAGGAAGAAAATTCTTGATGAAACTCATGAGTCTCAATTTTCTATCCACCCCGGAAGCAACAAAATGTATCAAGACTTGAAGCAAAAATTTTTGTGGACTCGCATGAAGAGGGAAATTGCTCGCTATGTGGTCGAATGTGATGTTTGCCAACGGGTGAAGGCCGAACATCTCAAGCCGGCCGGAACCCTTCAACCTCTCCCGATTCTTTCTTGGAAGTTGGAAGATATCTCTATGGATTTTATCACGGGTTTACCCCGCACTCTTCATGGTTACAACTCTATATGGGTAATTGTTGATCGCCTTACAAAATCAGTCCATTTTCTTCCGGTCAAGGACAAGTATACCATTGATAAGTATGCCGAACTTTATCTCACCAAGATTGTGTGTCTTCATGGTGTTCCCAAGACTATAGTGTCCGATAGAGGTCCTCAATTCACCGCCAAGTTTTGGCAAAGCCTTCACGATGCTATGGGCACAAATCTCAAATATAGCACCGCCTATCACCCACAAACCGGTGGCCAAACTGAGAGAGTAAATCAAATTCTTGAGGATATGCTTAGATCTTGTGTTATCATCTATGCAAAGGATTGGGAAACTTGTTTGCCATTTGCGGAATTTTCTTACAATAATAGCTATCAAGCAAGCATTGGGATGTCTCCATTTGAAGCTTTATATGGGCGGAGTTGTAGAACCCCTCTCAATTGGTCGGAGTCTAGAGAAAGGATTTATTTTGGTCCGAACATTGTTATGGAAGCTGAAGAAAAAGTGAAGAAAATTCAAGAAAGACTTCAAGCCGCTCAAACCCGCCAAAAGCATTATGCCGATCGGCGGAGGCGACCTCTTGAATTCCAAGTTGGTGACCATGTGTATCTCAAGGTGACACCCTTCAAAGGTACCCAACGGTTCCAAGAGAAGGTCAAGCTTGCTCCTGGCTATGTTGGCCCCTTTCGGGTTTTGGCGAGGCGTGGAGCTGTTGCTTATCAATTGGAGTTGCCACAATCTCTCTCAACAATTCATGATGTGTTTCATATCTCACAATTGAAGAAATGCCTCCGAGTTCCTTTAGAAGTGGCTAACTTGGAAGAATTGGAAATTCAACCCAATCTTTCTTATAAGGAGCATCCTATTCGTATTCTAGACCATGCCGAGCGCAAGATAAGAAGTAAAGTCACTAAGTTTGTCAAGGTCCAATGGAGTTGCCATTCCGTGCGTGAAGCAACTTGGGAGCAAGAAGATCAAATTCGAAAATCATATCCCCATCTCTTCATGGATGAGTATGTGTTTCCTTTATGTCCTGTCTTTCAATCTTTATCTAGATCATCTTGTGATGCTAGAATAGTCATGGTTTTATCCCTTATAGATGTCTTGCTACGCATAAAAAGTTATGGACTAGGAGGAACTGCCTTGGATGAATTTTCAGGGTCATTTCTCGACCACGACGGACGGTCTTTGCCCAGATCGCGGACGGTCCGCGTTCAAACATCAAACCGGACTGAAACTTGCACTTTTCTGGTGGTCCAAAAATTTGTGAGGCGGACGGTCTTCCCTCTGGGGGCGGATGGTCCGCAGTTCAAATTTTTTAGCCCACCAGAAAACTCCCGAAACTTGTGTTTTTCAGCCCTTGGCCGGCGGACGGTCCGCCCACGGACCGCGGACGGTCAGCCGTTGTGCCAAAAACGTCGACCAGAGGTGCCCCGAATCGGTTAATTTCCACGGCTTTTGCCGGCGGACGGTCCGCCCTTAAGCCCAGACGGTCCGCCGTTGACCAACCCCGACCCCAACAGAACTTAGGTCGATCTGTGTAGATTTGGGAATGGTCGTCGGACGGTTCACGCCTTTTGGCCGGACGGTCCGCACTCTGTAGCACTTCGCCAAATCTTGGGACAAGATTTTTCCATGGGGGGAAGAGTTTGTAACAGCCCTAGGTTAATTAAGCCTAAGAATGCATCATGAACACATCATTAAGCATTAAACTATAGGGCTAAGCCCTTTTGCATTTATGGGCTGCGGACAGTCCGCCCCTTGCATGCGGACGGTCCGCGGTGCCACGTAGGCACGGTCAATACACCACGGTCAGCCCCACACCACGTCACCCGCGGACGGTCCGCGCCACACAGGCGGACAGCCCGCCACCGTCTTGCGCGTGCTTGGCGCGGGCGCAGAACTCGCGTGCCACATCACCCCCACAGGCCCCACTCGTCAGTTTGAGATTCCTCTCCACCTGAGCTCTCAGCTCACTCTCCCTCGTCCCTCACTCACCCAAGAACCCCTCTCTCTCTAACCCCAAGCCATGGGAGAGCTCTCCAAGCTTCTCCACCATTGAAGCACCACCACCTTGCCGAAGCATCGCCGGAGCTTCGCCGGAGACGCGCTACACCACTACGACCTCGTCTTCATCCCCAGAGTTGGAGCTAGGAGCTTCCCCAAGCTTCTTCATCACCTTCTCCACCATCTTCTCCAAGTTCAAGCCAAGCCCGAGCTCAAGCTACCCCAAGGCCGCTCTACTCCAACCCGTGGCACCTCACCGGAGTCACTCTCGCCACCGGTGAGCTACCCCATCCCCCGATTCATAGACATTGCCCTAGGATTGAGTTATTGATCCCCATTAGAGAGAATCACCATTGATGACCTAGAGCTTTGGAAACTTAGTGCATGTCAAATACACTTACCAAACTTTACTCCCCATGTTTCCAAGAGTCTATAGCAACAAACCCCATCCCGTTTGGTCGCCGGCGAGCCTCGGCCGCAGGCGCAGACGGTCCACCGTTCATGAATGATCCCACATCGAGCCTCTGCACTTTTCTGTGTTGTACAACACCTTTGGACTGTGGACGGTCTGTCCTCCGCAACCAGACAGTCCACAGGTCATTTCGAGCCCCGAAACAGAAGATATAGCAGTTTCTGCGAGTGCTGAAATTTGCACTGCAGACGGTCCGCCCCCTGGGCGTGGACGGTCCGCCCTTATGCCCAAAAACTTATCCCGAATCGGTTCTTTTTCACCATAACGGTCTGCACTTGACCCCCGGACTGTCCGCGGGACGGTCCGCCGTTATGGTCGGACAGTCCGCCATCTGGGCGTTGACGGTTCGCCATTGCTCGTCCAGCATCCATACACTTAGGCTTGTTTCACCTACACTTATGTTATGTACCTAGCTTATTTAGAGATGCTTTATGCATGTTTATGCATTGTTTATCATACCATTTCATACATCATGACAATTATTCATGGCATGTTTATTTACCAAGCATCATTGCATTCGTGTAGAGGACGAAGCACCAGAAGTTGAGGAGGCGGAGCCCGAGCCAGAGGCCTTCTCCGACGACATCCCCACCGAGCCTCAAGGCAGGCACCTTACTAAGTATATCTCTCTCTATTTTGTATCAAATTATGTCTATGAGTCTTGCTTGTGCATTTGTTATGGTTATATACTATGCTTGAGTAGAACCTAATTGATGCACGATCGTCCTTGAGTAAGTTCAATCCTTTCCAGAAGAGTATGCTTGCTAGGTGTCACAATTATATTGCTTAGCCATGCTTAGCTACGGTAGAAGTCAAGAGGTGGCAAGGTCACCACCACTTACGAGCTATAGGATGATTGATAAACTAAATATCAAGTAGCTATGAATGATTAAAAAATGAGCAACTATGAATGATGACTCGGGACTTGAGCCAGTGTGGAGACTTGCTAAGTCGGTTAGGGATATGGATTGTCGCTGGACTCTTGAGCACTTGTCTGTATATACCACATAGTTCGATCGGGAATGGAAGCTAAGTAGCATAAGTCACACCTTGCTTTGGGCGGATTCGGCGTGGGTGGTGATGGAGTGTAGTCGGCGGTTCCGTTACACTTGTCTCTCCCGGCCGTTCGATCATTGTCGGTTGTGGGTATGTGAAAGGTAGGGACTTGAGCCGATGCTTACTCTAGGCATAGGGTATGGTGGAAAGCCTTGTTCCTTGTGGTCCCAGTTATACACCCTGCAGGGTATTAATCTATTGCAATAGCCACGCTCTCGGTCATTGAGCACGCTTTATGAGGTTCGCGTCAACATAGGTTATCAGTTGGGAGTTCATGGAAGATTGAGCTCATGTCACATGATCACACTTTATTATTTCTGCAATTGTATTGAAAAATGATCTAGAGTAGCTTAGAATGCCATGTCTTTTGCTTATTATAACTCATCAAAAAGTAGAGGCCTTTATGCAAAATTAATTATCCACTCCTCTCTTGCTACTTATCCATATGCATATTCCTTGGAGTCGGATACATATACCCTATATGGGTAAGTCCTGTGGAGTACCTTTGTACTCGCGGTGTTGCCGTTAAGTTGATGCAGATGATGAGCAGCCGGAGGCCGTGTTTGGCTTCTTCTACCCCGCGGATGGAGGCGCGGGTAGGGAGTGACGTCCGATGGCTTATATGAAGAGGCACTATCAGCATATAGTGTGGACTCTCTTAATGCTTTTGCTATCGTATGAGTGCGGTGTAGAATTTTCGCTGTTAAAACTCTGAATTTGGTTATGTAATAACTTGAACCCCTTTATGTATGTGAACTATGTGTGGAATGTTGTACTTGTGATGATGTTTCACAATGTTGTGCTTTATGAGGTGTGTAAAAATCCTGGGCTTGCTCATGACACATCTCAAGGACTACGGGGATTAGGCTCCTTTAATTGAGTTGGTCAATGGGCGACACTCGATTAAATGGGTTTAATTTGGTCGGTTCCTCACAACTGCAAGCGACCATTCAGAATCTAACTACATATTAGGAGAGTCACAACTCCCCCTCTATATGGGGAGAGTTGGGGTGGGTTATTGGTTCATCCCAATAAATATTGGGAAAAGGAAAAGATAAAAGGGATCTGCTGGAGCACTATTTTCCCGATAACCCTTCTAACATATAGTAGTTGAATTGGAGAATGTGAGACTGCTGGAGATGCTCAGCTCTGATCTTCCCTCTCTTTTTTTTGCCTATCTCTGACAAAGGAACTTTCTTTGCTGCAAATAGGCATATTTTTGAACAATCTGCTGATGCTATATGCAGATAAAGAAGATAGGCCCGTCCAAGTTTGTGCCACACTTTGGGTGGGAGGATTTGCAGAACTAACTAAATGGCTCTGCAAATGACCATTGTTTAATGGAATCCCCATGTGTTTATTTGCTAACATAAGTGTTACTCCATACCTGTCTGCAGAACAGTGTCGGCCATCTGTTGTTGAGCAGTTAACAGTCAGTGTACCCATGTATATTTCGGATTCGCTCCTCTGGTCTTCTTCGGATCCGCGCATGATGATTTCGCATGTTTATTTATGCAACAAACTTGATTTGAATGGTTTATTTACAGCGTAGTCAACCGAGCAGCCGCGATACTGATCGTGGCATTTACACTGCAGTCTGCAGCACGGGACCATCTAATTTACGGTTGCCCGGTGGAATGGAAACGTCCGGTCGATTTTCGGACAGCTACACGACGCGTTTTTGTACGGACGCTGCGCGGTCGATTTCCCTTTCCGCGTGCGCTGGCCATTCTCTTTCCGCGCCGACGCGTTTCTTCTTTTTTTTTTCGCGCGCTGCGCCATTCCCTTTCCGCGCGCATTCTTTTTTTCGCGTTTTTTTTCCGGCATTCTCTTCCTGCGCGCTTTTGCCGTTGTCTCTTTTAATAAAGCCAAATCATTCGGGTGAGGGGAAAAGTGGGAGCAGAAACATTCCGTGGTCATTTTCTTTCCGCGGTTGTTTTTTTATTCTGTGTGCTACTCATTTTCTTTCCACGCGCAACTAGTTTTTAGTGGTTTTTCTTTTCAGGAACCTAAAACATTCGGGATGGGGGAAGGAGGGAGAAGAAAAGGGTGAAAAAAAAATAAAAGTAACTTTCAAAACTAAAATACAATACAAATAAAAGAAAAAATTGTTGAAAAATTTACTTACACAAGTTTTTCGAATTTCACATAAGGTTGAATACAAAAGTTTCCTACAACTACGTAATACGCATGTTTTTTGCACTACAGATAAGTTTTAATACAAAGTTTTTCTTCAAACATGTAACAAAAAGTTTTCATCCATAAGTTTTATAGCAAACTTCCAAAAACAAATTTTACGCTCTAAGTGAAACTTTTGTATGGCAGGGGATCGAAACCGAAACAATTTAGGCTTCTATGAAAGGGGATACATGGCCGCCCCAAACCCAAACATCTTTCTGCACCCGATAGGACGGAGTCGCCCCCCAATAACCCTGAGCACTAACCAGTTCAGTCTTCTATGGCAGGAGGGCCGAAACCGAATCAATTTAGCCTTCTATGGCAGGGGATACATAGCCGCGCCAAACCCAAACATCTTTCTGCACCCGATAGGACAGAGTCGCCCCCAAATAACCCTGAACACTAACAAGTTCAGCCTTCTATGGCAGGGGGCCCGAAACCGAATCAATTTAGCCTTCTATGGCAGGGGATACATAGCCGCGCCAAACCCAAACATCCTTCTGAATCCGATAGGACGGAGTTGCCCCCCGACAACCCTGAACCCTAACCAGTTCAACTTTCTATTACAGGGGGATCGATGTTGAAGCAATTTAGCCTTCTATGGCAGTGGTACATGGCTGCCCTAAATCCCAAACATCATTCTGAACTCAATAGGATGGAGTCACCCCAACAACCCTGAACACTAACCAATTTGGCCTTCTATGGCAGAGGGACCAAAGCCGAAGAAAAATAGATTTCTTAAGACATACAAAAAGTTTTCTACAACTACATAATACATAAGTTTTTTGAACTGCAGATAAGTTTTAATACAAAAGTTTCCTACAAATAGTTAACAAAAAGTTTTCATCTATAAGTTTCATAGCAAACTTCCATAAACAACTTTTACGCACTAAATAAAACTTTTGTATGGCAGGGGGACCGAAACCGAATCAATTTAGGCTTCTATGATAGGGATACATAGCCGCCACAAACCAAAACATTCTTCTGTACCCGATAGAACGGAGTTGCCCCCCAATAACCTGAACACTAACCAGTTCAGCCTTCTATGAAAGTGGACCGAAATCGAATCAATTTAGCCTTCTATGGCAGGGTATACATAGCCGCCCCAAACACAAACATCTTTCTGCACCCTATAGGACAGAGTCGACCCCCAATAACCCTGAACACTAACCAGTTTAGCCTTCTATGGCAGGAGACTGAAATCGAAGCAATTTAGGCTTCCATGGCAGGGGATACATAGCCGCCCCAAACCAAACATCCTTCTGCACCCGATAGGACGGAGTCGCCCCCAATAATCCTGAACACTAACCAGTTTAGCCTTCTATGGCAGGAGACCGAAATCGAATCAATTTAGCCTTCCATGGCAGGGGATACATAGTCGATCCAAACCCAAGCATCCTTCTGCACCCGATAGGACGGAGTCGCCCCCCAATAACCATGAACACTAACCAGTTTAGCCTTCTATGACAGGAGACCGAAATCGAAGCAATTTAGGCTTCCATGGCAGGGGATACATAGCCGCCCCAAACCCAAACATCCTTCTGCACCCGATAGGACGGAGTCGCCCCCAATAACCCTGAACACTAACCAGTTCAGCCTTCTATGGCAGGGGACCGAAACCGAATCAATTTAGCCTTCTATGGCATGTGGTACATAGCCGCCCCAAACACAAACATCCTTCTGCACCCGATAGGACGGAGTCGCCCCCAATAACCCTGAACACTAACCAGTTTAGCCTTCTATGGCAGGGGGACCGAAACCAAAGCAATTTAGCCTTCTATGGCAGGGGTACACGGCCGCCCTAAACCCCAAATATCCTTCTGAACCCGATAGGATGGAGTCGCCCCAACAACCCTGAACACTAACCAATTTGGCCTTCTATGGCAGAGGGACCAAAGCCGAAAAAAATAGATTTCTTAAGACATGCAAAACATCGTATTTTTCTAATGTAAATTTAATATTATAAAAGTTTTAGATTAAAAATACTGATAGTACTGCTGCTAAATTATATTTGTAATGTAAAAATTTACATAAAAGTTTACAATGTAAAATTTATCATAAAAGTTTATTATAAAAGTTTGTCATAAAAGTTTGTCATAAAAGTTTATCATAAAATCTTTTATGTAAAGTTTTACATAAATGTGCTAATTTTGTACCTCGTTTATCATATTTTGTTGTGTAAAAATTTTACATAATAATTTGGCATAAAAGGGAGCATGTCATTAATCTGGTCCACTTTGTCGGCATAAAAGTTTCCGAGCTCGCCGGCGACAGTAAAGTTAACATGGTGCATAACATCTCAGCTGTACTACAGTGCCACAAAGTCCTGAAGAAAAAAAAAATCAGCAAGGCCCAGCTCGCGAACAGAACAATGTCCTTTTGTTACTGCGACGTATATTAACCTTTTATAGTACTGCAGCTTTTCACCGCGGCCGGACCACGCTGGCGTAGGTGGCGGTAGCTGGCTGGCACCGGTTGCTGCGGCCGGGCAGGACAGCCACACATGCTCAGCGATAGGGGAGCACGAAGAGCACGTGCGGCAGGATGGATCGCACGGCGGGTGGCCGGTGGCCATCCTCTCGCCTGAATATACGTGTACGGCGTTGATCGGATAGGTGGCCCTTATAATAAAGAAAAAAGCCGGCAGGGGGAGAGCGCGACGCGCGCGGACCGATCAACCGCGAGTTTCCGAACTCGCGGGCGACGGTAAACTTAACATTGTTGCGATGAGATCTACAATATCACTCTCCTCCATTTTGCACAATACGCGTTTCCTAATGCACTTTTTCCTCTCTGTGACACGCGACCCAATGCATAAAAATACTATGCATAACAACATCTAAACACACCTATATCAATCTGCCTCCTTTTTTTTTTCTAAACCATCTGCTAGACCGCAAGCGGCTAATCATGCAGATAACTTGGTGGCAATAGTTTCAGTCAGACAGACAGACAGACAGTCAGACAGTTTTTGCAGATGCTTTTTTGTCTAAACTGACTGGAGAAAGAAACCATACGGTCCCTCACGAAACAATTCTCTTCGTCTGATGTTATATTATATGTTACCCTCACGAAATTGATTGCCAAATATGGCCATGTTTAGCTCCTCAATAAATTTCAAATTTTACTATTCATCAAAGGGAATCTTACATGCATGGAGTAGTAAATATGTGTTAATGACAAAATCCATTTCATAACCCCTGGGTAACTTCGCGAGACGAATCTAATGAGCCTAATTAGGCGGTAACTTCGGTGAACTAAACGCCATATCTGCGGCAGTTCGATCTGTACCGCACTAATAAGCCCCTGGTCTCGAACGATCCCTTTGCTGCATGGCGTCAAAAACTACTATTTTTAGCAACGCCTTGTTTTTTTTTTTTTTGAGAGTAGCAACGCCTTGTTTGGTCGGAGGAAGGAGGGCACTGCGTTCTTCAGCTGTGGCGGTGTCATCCTCAATCTGAAAGTTGAGCCGACAAGCTCAACATACGACAATCAAGGCCGTGTTTAGTTCGTGAGTTTAAACTTGCAAACTTGACTGTAGTAATTTTAAACCCAAGATTAGGAGGCCTAAATATGATCTAATTATAAAACTAATTACATGGATGGACGGAAAATCGCGAGACGAATCTATTAAGCCTAATTAATCTGTCATTAGAGATTGTTTACTGTAGCACGACGTTGTCTAATCATGGCCTAACTAAGCTCATTAGATTCGTCTCGCAAAGTTACCCGGGGGTTATGGAATAGGTTTTGTCATTAACACACATTTAATACTTCATACATGTAAGATTCCTTTTGATGAATAGTGAAGTTTTAAACATTTAATACTTCATGCATGTAAGATTTCTTTTGATGAATAGTGAAGTTTTAAAAATTGGAGGTAACTAAACAAGGCCTCAGTCACTAAACAAGGCCTCAGTCACATAGTTAATCGAACATCTAGTTTTGGAAGTGCTAGGCACGACAGAGTGGTTCAGTTAACTGCATGCGACCATTCAGAATTCACTGATCTTTTTTTTTTCTCTCTGACAAAGGAGCTCTCTTTGCTTCAAATAGGCAAATTTTTATACAAACTGCTGATGCTACTTATGAATAAAAGATGGTAGATGCAAGTTCGTGCCGCACTTTGGGTGGACGGATTGCCGGAACTAACCAAAAAAAGGAGGCAGAGCGGCGTATCGGTCCGGTGAGGGCGTAAGTGACTCTGCAAATGCTAATTATTTAATGGAATGCCCCATGAGTTCATATGCTAACAAAAGTGTTACTCCATACTGTGCCCGTCTGCAGAGACTCTGTCGGCCGTCTGTTGCTCAACAGTTCACCAGCAGTGTAGCCATGTGTATTTCAGATGCGCTCCTCCGGTCTTATTCGGATCTACGCGTGATGACTTTGTACATGTTTATTTATGCAGCCATGAACTGAATGGGAGTGCTACCAAGAGCAAGAAAGATAGCACGCATACCGTTAGTGATTTACAGCTTAGTCAACTGAGCAGCAGCCTTATCTATCATGGCATTTACTCCCTCCGTAAAAAAAGCAATTCTATTCTAGACAGTATTATCTAAAGTTTGACCAATTATAAATAAAAAATCAATATTTATGATATAAAATAAATATCATTAGATTAATTACAAAATATATTTTTATAATAAATTTATTAGAGCCAAAAATATAAATATAATTTGTTAGAAACTTGATCAAACGTGAACCTCTTAAACTGTCACGCAATACTTAGTCGTATTCTTTTTGGGACTGACGGAGTACAATGCCGTCTACAGCGCTGCGATAAGAGAATCTCCAGTTGTCTCCCAATACATATTTTCCAATAACCAGTTAATGGGGATGTCCTAATAACTCTTTCATGGTTACTGGGAGAGTTACTTTTGCAGTCTCACAATAATCTTGTCCCAATCCAACTACCGTATTGGGAGAGCCACAACTCCCCCTCTATTTGGAGAGAGTTGGGGTGGATTATTGGTTTGTCCCAATAATTTTTGGGAAAAAGGAAAAGATTAAGAGGATTTGCTGGAGCACTATTTTTCCAATAACTCTCTCAATATGGCAGTTGGATTGGGGAATGGAAGACTGCTGGAGATGCTCTAAGATCAATCAGATCAGTCTGCCACTTAGTCCTGTATTTAATCATCCAGGTTTGTGCCACACTTTGGATGGATGGAACAAGAGGATATCAAAGCAAAGCAGCCTGTCAATCCGAGAAAACACGAAGAAATCCGGAATGCCTCCCGTTACCCTCCTGCATGTATCTCGGCTGTCTTTGCAACCGAAACAAATTTCTCCAGGCTTTTGTGTTGTCACCCAGAAGTGAGAAAACATAAAGAAATATGCGTTTGTTTCACATGACCCCATGTCTTGATGTGGTTCTGGCCACGGTACACATGACCGCAATAGCCAATAGGTTGGGCCATTTTCTAAAGGGAACATTATTCCTGCAGAGAGGACATGACTAATTATACAGATAAATTGTGGCGCATTTGTTTCATATAGATGGCCAGTTTTGCAGATGTTCTTTTCTCGACTGGAGGAAAATAAACAGCCAGTTTTGTAGATGTTTTTTTTTCTCGACTGGTGGAAGACAACCAGCTTCACAGATGTTGTTTCTGGACTCTTTGAAGAGACCATGCGGATGGTGAAACCAACCAACAACGCTGAAGCATCTAGGCCATCTTAGATGGCGAGTTTTGGTGATAAATGACAATACCATCTATGTGACTAACATGTACTATGAAGGTTTTATTCTATATATGTTTAAGTCGCATGGAGAGTATGAAAGGAGGCCCCTCAATTGGACGCAAATCGGATATCTCATGAAGGCTTAGGATTTTTCTAGATCCGAGTGTCACAAGGAGATGAAGGACACTTGGTTTAGTTAGGTTTTCTAGTTTTCTAGATAGACCGTACTATTAAGGGGGGTCAATGAGTTAGTTGCTTGATCAAAGCTACGCTTATGCTTGAGTTAGATGCACACATACCAAAACCTAGCCCAAAACATCCCAAATATATCCTAGATCAAGATTGAAGTCAAGCCAAAACTCAAAACACTTGAATTGGACGAGTTTTGATTATTCAGAGAGCGGCGTATGATACGCCGCCAACGGAGTACAATTCAAGAAGTATACGGCGCATGAAGGAACCCGAAGGAAGGCCACGGCGTATGATACGCCGGCACTGTGCGTACACGGGGCGGATCATACGGCGTGCTACAGCATGAAGATATTCAAGTGAACCAAGGTCGCCGTATTATACGCCGGTCACGGCGTAGTATCGGCATACGTGTTACACAGTGAGCATGTCAAGAGGGTTTCGAGGAAAGCAAGCGCCGCATTATACGCCGGTCACGGCGTATATGTTTTGGCTGAGTCAGCAGATGAAAAGTGGCTTGTGACTGTTGGAGTTTATGCACGCCGTATGATACGCCGTGAGTACTTTGTGTACCGGCGTATTATACGCCGTTCATAAGTAGCCGTTGGAAAAGTGATTCGACCGTTTGAATAGTGGACGCCGTATTATACGCCGGTTGACTTTTGTGCACGGCGTATCATACGCCGCTCACGGTTTTCAGGGGAGTTGTTGAGTAACGGCTAGTTCTTTGTGTCTAGCCTATATATAACCCCTTGGTCGATTCCATGGCTGCTCTTTGGACCTCTTACCACCTGATACACCCCATGAGAGTTGCAAGGAGCCACTTGAGTGAATAGTGAAGATCATGAGTGAGTTTGAGCTAGTTTATCCACTTAGTGTGCATCTAGCTTGAGCTTGGGTTTAGTCTTTGATCAAGTGAAGTCTTGGAGGCCTGTTACCCTTGGTGTTTGACGGCACCTAGCCGGTCTTGGTGATTGGAGGAGTTCTTGGTGAGCTCTTGGAGATTGTGGGAGCCCCAAGATACAAACTTGTACACGGTTCTTGAAGCCCGCCGTTCCGGAGATGGAGAAAGGGTATTCTTAGTGGAGCGCTTGGTTCTTAGTGGATCAAGACGGAGCAATACTCTTAGTGAGTGCTCCAACGTGGACTAGGGGGGAGCGTCAACTCCTCGATACCACGGGAAAAAAATCCGGTTGTCTTCGTGTCCGTTCTCTTTACATTCTCGCATTTTGTTTCAAGCATTTACTTTCTTGTGGTTGCTAGTTCTTGCTTGTTTAGTATAGGGTTGGCTTTCCTTTGAACTATAGGTTTGGGCAACACTAGCATGATAGGCTAGGAAATTGCTTTTCATAGTTTTGAAAAAGTCCCAATTCACCCCCCTCTTGGGCCAACGATCCTTTCAATTGGTATCAGAGCATAGGCTCTCTTTTATAGGCTTAAAAGCTTAGAGAATGGCTCCAAGAGGTAGTAATGGTCCGCCTAAGTTCGATGGGAAAAACTACCCTCATTGGAAAGTTCGCATGGAGTGCTACTTGGAGGCACTTTCTCCCATTGCCTTAGCGGTTGCCATTAAGCCCCTACCGGATACACCTACTCTAGATCAAGCCGCATGGAATGCCACTACCAAGAATGCTATCTTTGAGTGTTTATCCGGTGACATCTTCTCCCAAGTGTACACCAAGAAAACCGCCCATGAGGTGTGGGATTTTCTAGAGAAGAGTAATGTTGGATCTAAGAAAATCCGTGAGGACAAGTACCAATTCCTTAGTGCTAAGCTCAAGAAATTCACCATGCTTCCCAAAAAGAATGTAGAACAAATGTTTACTAGGATGAATGTTATCATTGAGGATATAAATGCACTTAACATTGCTAATTTGTCTCAAGGTGCAATTATCCAGAACATATTGCAAGCTCTTCATAAGCCCGACTACAACATCATCACCTCCCTACTCTTTGAGAATGATCTTGACACGCTTGAAGTGGCGGAAGTGATTGGCAAGATTCGCTCTCATGAAATCTTCATGATGGGTGTGGGTGTGGAAGACTCTACCTCCACCAACAATGATCTTGCTCTCAAGGCCAAGAAGGAATCATCATCAAGTAAGAAGAAGGGCAAGGTGGTTGTTGTCCAAGAATCATGAAGTGAGAGTGAAGAAGGTGATGACGATGAAGAAGACATCAAGCTAGCTCTCATCATGAGGAAAACAACCAAGCTCCTCTCCAAGCTTAACAAGAAGGGCTACAACTATGACTCTAAGAAGAACAAGTTCCGCTCAAGGGATGGGAACAAGAAGTGCTACAATTGTGGGGAGTACAATCATCTCTCCTATGATTGTCCCAAGTCCGACAAGCGCAAGATGAAGAACAAGGAGGGAAAAGATGATGATGAGCATAAGAAGAAGGTCTCCGACAAGGCCAAGAAGAAACTCTTCAAGAAAGGCAAGAACAAGGCTTACATTGTTGGAGAATGGGTTTCCGGTGGCGAAAGCTCAAGTGAAGAATCAAGTGATGAAGAGGAAGAGAAGGGATTCGCCGGGCTTGCCATCAAGAATGAAGAAGATGATGAGCCTCTTCTTCCCCCACCACCTATGTGCCTCATGGCAAAAGGTAACACCAAGGTGAGTGATGATGAATCAAGTGATAGTGATGATGAACTCTCACCTTATGAGCTTAAGACACTTCTTGATGAGTACACCGAAATGATTAAGATGCAAAGAATCAAACTTAAAACTCTTGAGGGTTCCTATGTCAAGATTAAGCTTTCTAATGATGAGTTGCTTGCTAAACACAACACTCTTATCGAATCTCATGATACTCTTGTTGTGTCTAACAAGTCACTTAGAGATGAGCATAACACTCTCCTTGTTAAGCACAATGAATTACTCATTGAATATGAGGAAACCATTGAGGTTAACAAGGCCATTGAGGCTCACAATAGAAAGCTTAAGATTGATCTCATGAACCTAGAGATGAAACATCAAGAGCTTGAATTTGCTTATGATGCCATTGACCCTAGCTTACAAGATTATGGTAAGAATGATTGTGTTAAGGTCAATGCATCTACATCTTGTGATGATCTCATAGAAGTGCCTTTGCCATCAAGCAATGTTTCTTCTTCTTGTACTAACCATGATAGGAAAGAAATTGAAGAAGAACTTGCAAGCATTGCCACCGGGTTGGATGTCATGGTCAAGGGAAAGGGTCTTCTCAAAGACATCCTCTTCCACAACATGAAGCAACATGGGAGGAGTGGTCTTGGCAACTTCTTCTTAAAGGAAAAGCCAAAAGCCCCAAGATCACCTCAACTTGATGGGTGCTTCAATGATGTAGAGGGACCCTATTGCCAACTTTGCAAGGAAAGAGGCCATGATACAAGGGAGTGTCCTTCACCCACTAAACCCCTACCTATCTTACCACCTAATTATCGATGCACTTACAATAAACATCACTTTTGGTTGAGTAAGGTAGATGGGAAAGTGAAGGCCAAGTTCTTGACCCTTCCACCCAAGGGCACTTGTCCCAAGCAACTTTGGGTTCCTAAGACTCTTTGTTCTAAAATTCGTGGACCCAAGTATGTTTGGGTTCCCAAACCTCAAGCTTAATCTCCTATGTGTAGGTGAACTACAAAGCCGGCGGCAACCATTGGGTGTTGGATAGTGGATGTACACAACATATGACCGGCTATGTAAAGATGTTCACCTCACTAGATGAAGATGTGGGAGATCATGAGCAAGTAACATTTGGTGACAATTCCAAAGGCAAAGTGATAGGTTTAGGTAAGATTGCAATTTCTAATAATTTTTCTATTTCTAATGTCTTGCATGTAGAGTCTCTTAGTTATAATTTACTTTCAATAGCTCAACTTTGTGATCTTGGACTAACTTGCACATTTAGCGATACCGATGTTGTCGTGTCAAGCAAGAAACATAAAGATGTTATCTTCAAAGGCTTTCGACATGGCAACATCTATCTTGTGGATTTCTCTTCTAATGATGCTAGGTTGTCAACATGCCTCTTCACCAAGAGTTCCAAGGGTTGGCTTTGGCATAGGCGCATTGCTCATATTGGAATGAGCCAACTCAAGAAAACTTTCAAGAGAAGAATGGTGGTTGGTGTGGAGGATGTGAAGTTTGAGAAGAACAAGCCATGTAGTGCATGTCAAGCCGGCAAGCAATTTGCAACTTCACATCCCATGAAGGCGTACTTGTCGACGACTCAACCTCTTGAGCTTCTTCACATGGACCTCTTCGGCCCAACCACCTACAAGAGCCTTGGTGGTAATCTTTATTGCCTTATCATTGTTGATGATTATTCTAGATATACTTGGACTTTCTTTCTAGATGACAAGAGCAAGACGGCCGGCATATTCAAGAACTTCACCAAGAGAGCACAAGTGGAATTCAAGTCTACTTTGGTCAAGGTCCGAAGCGACAACGGCTCCGAGTTCAAGAACACCCAAGTTGAAGAATTTTGCAATGAAGGCGGCATCAAGCATGAGTTCTCATCCACCTACACGCCGCAACAAAATGGTGTTGTTGAAAGGAAGAACAAGACCTTGATCACTCTAGCAAGGGCCATGTTGGATGACTATGGCATCCCGCAAAGGTTTTGGGCAGAAGTAATCAACACGGCGTGCCATGCTTCCAACCGCGTCTACCTTCACCGCTTCTTGAAGAAGACGCCCTATGAGCTTCTCATTGGGAGGAAGCCCAACATCTCCTACTTCCGGGTGTTTGGTTGTGAGTGCTACATTTTCAAAAAGAGAAAGCACCTAGGCAAGTTTGAAAGTAGATGTGATGTTGGTTTTCTTGTTGGTTATTCATCTAACTCCAAGGCATATCGAGTATTCAATAATGCAACTCGCATGATTGAAGAAACGTGTGACGTGGAGTTTGATGAGACTAAGGGCTCCCAAGGGGAGAGTTTCTCTTGTGATGATGTAGGGGATGAACCACTAAGACATGCAATGAAGAAGATGGCTATTGGGGACATCAAGCCAAAGGAGGAGGATGAAGATGTACCTTCTACATCTACACAAAAGAAGCCTTCTTCAAGAGGACGAGTTGTACACACTACATCATGCTACCACTTCGACTCGTCCGATGAAGAGAAAGAAGCTACACCAACTACTTCATCCAACTCCATGGCTCCCCAAGTTGATCAAGATCAAGAAACTCAAGAACAAGATGATCAAGCTCAAGTTGATACTCAAGACCAAGAACAAGATGAGCAAGATCATGAAGATCAAGATCAACAAGAGCCACTTCCTTCCGACGATACTCCCATCACACAAGAGGAAGCTCAAGCTCAAGCACAAGACGTTGACCCACCACAAGCATCAATTCAAGAACCACAAGTGAAGCGTACACGTACCTCCACCAACCATCCTATTGACTTAGTCATGGGAGACCCAAGTGGCGGTACAAGGACTCGTCGTCGTCAATATGCTTCATTTTGTGAACATTACTCATTTGTCTCTTGTATGGAACCCACTCATGTAGGTGAAGCTCTTGAGGATCCGGATTGGGTGATGGCTATGCAAGAAGAACTCAACAACTTCACCCGCAATCAAGTTTGGGTCCTTGAAGAGCGTCCCCAAGGCAAGAATGTGATTGGCACCAAGTGGGTCTTCCACAACAAGCAAGATGAACATGGTGTGGTGGTGTGCAACAAAGCAAGACTTGTCGCCAAGGGCTTCTCACAAGTAGAAGGCTTGGACTACGGTGAAACCTTTGCTCCCGTGGCAAGACTTGAAGCCATCCGTATCCTCCTTGCATATGCTTCACATCATAATATCAAGTTATATCAAATGGATGTGAAGAGCGCTTTCTTAAATGGTTATATCAATGAATTGGTTTATGTTGAACAACCTCCCAGTTTCAAGGACCCTAGATATCCTAACCATGTTTATAGGTTGCACAAGGCGCTCTACGGGCTCAAGCAAGCGCCAAGGGCTTGGTATGAACGCCTACGTGACTTCCTCATCAACCGGGGATTCAAGATCGGGAGGGTGGACACCACCTTGTTCACAAAGATCATCGACAATGAGCTCTTCATTTGTCAAATTTATGTTGATGATATTATCTTTGGTTCAACTAACCAAGAATTTTGCAAGGAGTTTGGTGACATGATGTCTAAGGAGTTCGAGATGTCCATGATCGGCGAGCTCAACTTCTTCCTAGGATTTCAAATCAAGCAATTGAAGGAAGGGACGTTCATCCATCAAGAGAAGTACACGAAGGACATCCTCAAGAAGTTCAAGATGGATGAATGCAAGCCGATCAAGACTCCAATGCCAACCAATGGACATCTCGACTTGGATGAATCCGGTAAATCGGTTGACCAAAAGCTTTATCGCTCTATGATTGGGTCACTTCTTTACCTTACCGCATCTAGGCCGGATATCATGTTTAGTGTATGCTTATGTGCTCGTTTTCAAGCTAATCCTAAGGAATCCCATCTAAGTGCCTTAAAAAGGATCTTTAGATACCTTAACTTTACACCTAGCATAGGTTTGTGGTATCCCAAAGGTGCTTCTTTTACTCTCTTGGGTTACTCGGATTCGGATTTTGCCGGATGCCGTGTTGACCGTAAGAGTACCTCGGGGGGTTGCCATTTGCTAGGGCATTCATTAGTTTCATGGTCATCTAAGAAGCAAAATTCTGTGGCCTTATCCACCGCGGAGGCGGAATACATTGCCGCCGGGGCTTGTTGTGCTCAAATCCTTTATATGAGCAAAGCCTCTTGGATTATGGTGTGGTGCTAGATAGGGTTCCCCTCCTTTGTGATAACGAGAGTGCCGTAAAACTTGCTAATAACCCGGTTCAACACTCTCGCACAAAGCACATAGATATTCGCCATCACTTCCTTCGTGATCATGTGGCCCGTAACGATATATCACTTTGTGGTGTTCGTTCGGAAGATCAATTGGCGGATATCTTCACAAACCTCTTGATGATGCAACTTTTTCGAGGTTACGAAGTGAGCTTAACGTCTTAGATGCTTCTAACGTCATGTAGGTTTGCCTTGTCATATAGAATGCATTTCATATGTATATATGCTAGGGGCTTGTCTAACCTTGTCAAGATAGTGATGAGCATGGGTCTTGCTTGAGCCGGTGGTTCCCTTTTCGCTCAAGGCATGTAGTTTGGCTCATCATGAATAAGCTTGAGAAGGGTTGAAACTTGACAAGATAGATTTAAATTTCCGTTATTGCATCTTTCTTGTCATGTAAGGCTTGCACCCATGTTTAATTTCATGCATTTGTCTTGCATTGCATCTTGCATGCGTTAGATCACAAAGGAGAAATCATCTTGTGAGAAAGTTATTTCACTTTCAATGTGACTTAACAACTCCATAAGAATGATGAAATCAATGTTGTGCTTTCTTGCCTATTGAGTCACGTCCTAACGAGCTTAAAGTTTCCATCTCTAAGTTCAAAGGCCATGGCTCATACATTTCTTTTTGGAGTTCCTCCTCTTTGGTTCTTAATTCGCTTTAGAAAATCTATTGTTATGTAAAGCTCTTGAGCTACCTTAGATATTTTCAAATGAGTGTTTGAGGGGTGAGGATGTCACTCAAAACTAGCCCTAACTTGTGCTTGTCCCTGTTGGTTGTTCAAAAGTTGGGCTAGATGAGAGATCTTAGTTCAGCCAAAAATTTCTCTTAGCGACGTATAATACGCCGCCCACGGCGTTTCAAACGGCGTGTTGCTTTTGCAACAGATCTGGATCTAAGACTCATCCTTCGAACAGCGTATGCTTTCTACAGTACACGGCGTACAATCTCAGAAGCATAC
>CM014274.1:67466123-67561415 GCA_004135705.1 Alloteropsis semialata
GGGTGGGTGGCGGCGGCTGGCGATGACGGCCCAGCTCCGGTGCGGTCCGCTGGGGAGGAGCCGTAACCGAGGCCGGCCGGGAGTGGCGACGATGATGATCCACCGCGGCGATGGTCGTAGCGCGCGGCGAGCGGTCCCTCGCCACCCTGTGAGGATGGCGGCGCCCTGGTGCCGCAGCGCCCGTCGGGGGAGAAGGGGTGCGACCGAAGGCCGCCGGCCCTGTCGGCGTCGGCGGAGAAGGAGTGCGGCCAAGGGCCGCACCGCCTCTGGGCGTCGGCGGTGAGTCCCGGTGGTTGTGCACCCAGGTCCTGGCCGCACCGTCCCCAGAAGAGGCCGACGACACCGGGCTGCGCGAGCGCTTGCAGTCCCTCGCCAGATGCCGGAATCCGCGGTAGCGGAAGCATCTCGTAGGCAGCCGGCACTGCACCACAAGGTGCCTATAGGATAGGCAGTTGAGGCAGCGGCCGGTCATCGCGGCGGGGATGCGCGCCGGTGGGGGAGGTTGGTTCCGGGGTGGCGGCTGGGTTTGGTGTTGTGCCAGCCGCTGCCTGCACCGACGCCTGGAACGGCGGCTGCCCCCACGGGTCCATCCCTCCTCCACCTCTGCTTCCTGCTCAGCCACAGCAGACGGCGCCACCGCCACTGAGCGCAGGCGGGGGGCGGTGGGCGCGTGGTCGGGAGGGCGGACCGGCAAGCCGTGCGCCAGGAGCGTCTGCCCCCGACACCGTGGTGGGCGGCGGCTCGCCCAGGCATCCTCCCGCGGGCCAAAGCGGTCGCGGACGGACCCCCTTGCCGCGGCAGGGCGGGAGGACGCCGGACGGGAGAGGGGAGGTGGTGGCCGTGACGGCCCCGCCTTGTCGGATCCCCCCGGTCTGGGAGCCAGAGCGGGAGGGGAGCGTCGGAGGAGAAGCACATCCCGGTAGGAAGGGGGAGGAGATCCCGAGCGGGTGGAGCTCCGGTCGGAGTCGTCGTCCTCCCACCTCAGCCGCTTACCTCGGCCCGTGGAGGCGGCGCTTGGGTAGAACGGCTCCGCCTCCGGGGAGGGGGTGGAGAGGAGGCGCGCCGGGGAGGTGGGGGGGCCGTGGGTGGTCACCGGCGCCGGAGTAGCGGCCGGCGAGGGTTGGTCGTGGGGATTGGGCGAGGGAGGGGGAGGGGAGGGGAGAGAGGAGAGGAGAGCCATCGTCCGATAGGAGCGTGTTCCGTACTGGGGATCCCGGTCCCGCCAGCTGCTTCCACGGCAGCTTTTGCTCTTGCAGCTGTCCTTGATACCTGCAATTTTCAGTGTGTACTGTTTAAGAACTGATTTCTGGATCAAGACACAAATATGTAAAATAGCGCCAGCAACCACAGAAGCTCAGAAATTAGGGCACTGAGCTATCAAACTTATCCATACAGTGCGGGTACTGTTTCAGAACGTATTTCTGGATCAAGAAACAAATATGTAAAATAGCGCCAGCAACCACAGAAGCTCAGAAATGAGGGCGTTATACTATCAAACTTACCGACAGCAGCAATATCCAGAAATGTTCTAATCTAGTTCCACTAATCAATATAACCAAACCAGCAAGCTCTCAGCATGGTTGAACTACCTAACACTATCTCTACCAAGAAACCAATCACCAGCAGTGCTCTCAGCATATCCTGAGGAACAAATTTCCATGTTCATGCTTGGAAGTTTATGCTGCCAAATGCAGCGATGAATGAAAACCATCATTGTAGGTAAAGGCCTAGCTTTCATTCTGGACTAGGCATGAATGTCATTCTGAATGTCAACAGGGTTGAAAGGAAATTATATGTACTCAGCATGATTGCAAGCTGCAGAAAGTCAGAAAGGCTTGTAGATTATGTGGAGAACCAAGCTCATCACAAGTATCAACTTAATGTAAAAATATATCTCTTTTTCCAAAACATGTTCAGTTTCCTGTTTCAAGCTTGTGTCATCACATGCAACAAGAAGTAGAACATTATCTTTTGATAAAAGCCAGGCGTTCAACTTTGAAGACAAGCATGCATTTGATAAGATGGCTTGCAAGGAAACAAGAAACTACAATAGTAAATTTCACCCCTGATTAAAGATACAGATACATTTTTAACAGGTGATTATGTTTACCTCAAGGTGTATCGGCCATTTGATTTCTTCTGCTCCACGGCCCATTAAGCGAATTCCATCCTTTATTTGCTTCCCAATGGCACCTGTTTCCTGGCAAAGTGGGATGCAGATGTTCATGCCATTAAACAAAAAAAAAACAGAAACATATCATGTCCAAAGAAATAATCCTAAGTACCTTCAGTGTCTTCATTGTGATCAGTTCAGGTATGAATCAATTTTTCCAGCATTGATGAGCTTTGCAATTTTCCCCAGTCCACAAGGCTGATCAGAAGGAAATATTAATAACATCAAATATTGTCATACGAGCTATTGCAGATCACAATTTGAAGAGGTTCAAATCATGCATGAGCAAGGATCTCAGTAGTATTTACACTTGCTCAATATCATATATCATAGATAGCTCAAAGATTTTATGAAGGCAGTACCAATTTTTAGAAGGATAACATTTGTGTGGGAGGAAAGTTTCATCTTGACTTCTATTTCAATAGTTGCACACCATGACAATAATTTCAAGACCTATATTATATATATCCCTTGGCATTATCCATTGTCAAACTCCTTCCTATTGTGTATACCTCTTGAAGGGGGTGGAAGTGTAAAGGATAGTTGTGCACCATATGTTTGGCAATGGTGTTTTTGATTCAGTAAAAGGTTTATATCAAACATATGTTGCCTTTGGGCTTCTATACTATCAACTTTATTAACAATACCTGCCCTCGAAATCCAAATAGCTTCTCGATCCATGCGTGCACTAACTCTCTCGTGGTCATAGATTGCTGCTGCATACATACATATATATTTATATATCGGTCGAAGTGGATTAACCCGATCGAGAGTTCTAGGGGCGGTGCGCGATGTCGATGATGGACCGCCGTTGGAGCACGATGGATGAGCTTGCATGCGATCTGCGCTGCACGGTCGACAAGTACGTCGTCGTTGTGCGCGCGTGTTTTTTGATTGCGGTTAATTAATATTTGACGGCCACAAGATTTTGGTATGGTGCTGGAGTGGTCCATTTGGCGCCTAAACAACTCCATTAGCAGCAGCATCAGCAGCAGAATGCTTCCGCCATGGATGTGGTGCATGCTGCACTCGCACTCGGGGTTTGCATTCAGGTCGGTAGTAGAGGGGGACTAGTCTAGTCTAGTGCCTACTAAAAGATGCACTACTACCAGTAGATCAGTAGGAATGTAGCATACTAGCCTACCATGATAGCGTTGGTTGGAGATTAGTCTGACACTTCCATGCCTGTTTTTCCAGCTCGATGGAGCCATCTCCTGGTGCCTGACCGAGCAACAATCACTGTACAACCCTAAATAGAGACGCAATTGCTGAAACAAAGCGACTCGACTCGATCGATCGATCGATGCGTATGTAGCACAGTAGCAGCCAACACAGAAATTTCTCTTCGTCATATCGTTGCTATATGTCCGTATGTCACCCTCACAAAATCGAGAGCCAATGCAGCTATATGGGCGGCAATTATTCTCTACCGCACTAAAATCCCTGGTCTTGAACGACGATGTCTTTGCTGCATCGCGCTAGTAGCCAGAAAGTACCATTTTTAGCAGCGCCATGTTTGGTTGGAACTTGGAAGGAGCAGCGCATTAGCTGTGGCGGTTTCGTCGTCGTTCTGAAAGTTGAGCAGACAGAGAAGCCGCAATGAAGCTCACCAGATAACAAGCATATCAGATTATGAGTCAATCAAACATCTAGTTTTGGAAGGTGTTGACGCCTTTTACGGTCAACACACAGAATTGCGCTAGCTCGCGTGGATCCACAACGGATCAATCACCTGCAGCACGCCCAGGCAAAACCGGTGAAACCGGTTTATGAATCCGGTGAAACCGGTTTCCTGGAGCTTGCTGCGTAGACCTACGAACGCCCGACCCAGGAGGGACCCCGTCAGGGCTGGCGTGCCTAGGGTTTCTCTGAGATCGGTAGGCCACTCAGAGAGCCGTCAATCGCTGTGGAGACGAAAAACGAACAGTAATTAGGGTTGAAAAAGTTAGGGTTTGGAAGATACGAAAAGTAAAGATATTATTGATTGATCGATTGGATAACCTCAATCGGCCGTGGCACTTTATATTTATAGGGTGGGGAGATCTTGCACTGCAAGAAAAGCCCTATTACAACTCGAACTCACCAAAGAGTCCAAACCTACTAGGACTCGGGGAAAAACGGTTCCACCGGATTGCTTTGTCAGACAAGCCACAGTGAACCCAAACCGGTTCCACCGGTTCTCCTGTTAAAACTGCTCCGTGCCAATTTTGATCGTCAACATATGCCCCCCTGTTTTTTGGTAAAGCTTGCGTACCGGAAAATATTTTAGCACAATAAAATACTTCTGAGGGCGATGTTTAAACAAAATCCATCGGCCTTTTAATTCTAAAGGCGATATTCAAAACTATCGGCCATGTAAATTAAGCTTCCTGCCAAATACTCGGATAATATTTCTTCAAATACCTCCCATTGAGATCTTTTGGCAGCCGCTGACCTTGCAAAGTCTCTACCATATAAGAATTGCCGAAGATCATCTTAATTACCTTGTATGGACCTTCCCAACTTGGAGACCATTTACCAAACTTGTTGCTCTTCGATCCTATAGGCAGAATTGTTTTCCAAACCAGATCACCAACCTAAAAAGATTTTTGTTTTATCTTCTTGTTGTAGGCCTTAGAAACCCGATCTTGTCCTTCTTAATCTCCTTCAAGGCCTTTAATCGCTTGTCGGTCACCTCATCAATATTATCCATCATCAAGTCATGATAATCAACAATATTAAGATCATTATGCTTAGCCAACCGATAAGCACTCAAATTCACCTCAATAGGCAAAACAGCTTCTTGACCATACACAAGCTCAAAAAGAGTAACATTAGCATCACCATGTCTAGATATACGATGAGCCCACAAAGCCTCAGATAAAACCTTATGCCACCTCCTAGGATTCTCCTCTATCTTCTTTTTAATAAGCTTAATCAAAATCTTATTACTAGACTCGGCCTAACTATTAGCCTGAGCATAGTATGAAGATAAATTGAGCAATTTAATACCATACATCTCAACAAATTCATAAACTTCCTTTGATATAAATGAAGTACCTTGATCAGTAGTCAAAGTTTGTGGAATACCAAATCGATGGATAATATGCTCAGTAATAAACTCAATTACCTCCTAATGTGTCATATTCTTCAAAGATACTGCTTTGGTCCACTTTGTAAAATAATCAGAAGCCACTAACATGAAGTGATGCCCCTTTGAAGGAGGATAAATCTGCCCAACAAAGTCCAATCCCCATCCCAAAAAAGCCAAGGTTTGATAATAGGATGTAATAAAGCTGCTGGAACCATCTGAATATTCTCAAACCTTTGACAATCTTCACAACCTTTGTAGTACCGAAAACAATCAGCTATCATATTAGGCCAATAAAAACAAGCTCTTCTCAAAAGCCACTTCATCTTAGGAGCTGATTGATGTGTACCACAAATTTCTTCATGAACTTCACCCATTGCAACTTTAGCTTGATCAGATCCAGACATTTTAATAATAAATCTTCAGCTGTCCGACGATACAATTCACCATAAACCAAAGTAAATTTAAATGTCCACCGTCGGACTTTTCTGTCAATTTTATGACTAGGATTCTGCAAATATTCAATAATGGGTATTCTCCAATCAACAACTTCGTCCTTATTAATTTTAGGCTACTCATTGATCGAAGTGTTGCTGTCAGCGGGTAAACCGGTTTCACCGGTTCTAGAATCGGTTCCACTGAAAATTCTGGTTCCACCGGTTTCTGAATCCGGTGTAACCGGTTCTTCCTAGGCTGAGAACTTGGCTATTCAAAGTGTCGGCTTTCTTTCATAAAAATTTCTCTTCTGAACATCATAACCAGACGCTTGCTGAGCCAAAGCATTCACCTTTGGATTCTCAACTCCTGAAACATGATATATAGAGAATTCATAAAATTGAGCAACCATATCAAGCATTTATCAAGATATGCATTTAAAAATCTATCAAAGCATTGGTACACCTTATTAACTTGTTGTACAACCAGCAGAGAATCACCAAATGCTTCCACATGTTTTACTCCCATGTCATGCAAAATTTCTAGCCCGAACAATAAAGCTTCATATTCGACTTGATTATTTGTACAATTATTTTCTAATCAGCTAAGAGCCTCAAATTCAGCACCATTTGGTGATATAAAAACAACACCAATACCACAACCGCTCTTACAAACCGATCCATCAAAATGTAATATCCATGGAGTAAAAGTAATATAACCGATATCTAACTTATTATCATTAATGCTATGCTCAACAATAAAATCAGCAACAATTTGGCCTTTTATAGATTTCAAAGGTTCACAAGTCAAATCATATTCAATAAGAGCATAAGCCCATTTACCAATTCTACCACTCAAAATTGGTCTATGCAACATATATTTAATAATATCGGTTTGACAAGCTACTATGCAAGTATTGGACAATAAATAATGCCTCATCTTGGTACAAGCATAATATAATGATAAGCAAAGCTTTTCAATAAATATATACCTTGTTTCGGCATCCAATAATCGACGACTTGCATAAGTAATAATATGTTCCTTTCCTTCAGTTTCTTGAGTCAAAACAGCCCCAATCACTTGATCTTCACCAGCCACATATAATTTAATTGGAAATCTTCACCTAGGAGCTTTCATGGTCGACGGCGAAGACAAGTAATACTTAATTTTTTCAAAAGTTTCTTGTTGTTTTGCCCCCCAAGTAAATTCGGCTTCATCTTTCAACCGAAAAATAGGAGTAAAAGCATTAACCTTCCCAAACAAGTTGCAAATAAATCTCCTCAATTAATTTACCTTGCCTAGAAATTTCTGCAAATCTTTCTTGCATGTAGGAGATTTGATCTTCTTAATAATATCAATTTTCTTAGGAACTATCTCTATGTCATTTTCATGAATAATAAAGCCTAGAAACTTTCCAGCTGACACACCAAATGCACATTTAAGTGGGTTCATCTTTAATCCATATCAACGCATTCTCTCAAAAGCAAGCATCAAATCAGCCAAATGGGGTTCTAAACCAGCCGATTTAACAACAATATCATCGATATAAACTTCTATGATTAGACCAAGCAAATCATGAAAAATTAAAATCATAGCCCTTTGGTAAGTAGCACCAGCATTTTTCAAACCAAAGGTCATAACTACCCACTCAAATAAACCAACAAAACCTGGACATACAAAGGCCGTTTTGGATATATCCTCTTCAGCCATGAATATTTGATTGTAACCAGCATTACCATCAAGAAAACTAATAACTTTATATCCAGTAGCTTCATTAATAGGCACGTTGGCTATAGGCATAGGATATTCATCTTTAGGAGTAGCTCTATTAAGATTTCTAAAATCAATGCAAACTCTGAGCTTACCAGAATCCTTCTTCTCAATTGGCACAATATTTGATAACCATTCAGCATAACGACAAGGCCTAATAAAATTTGCATCCAACAACTGATTAATTTTTTCTTTAATCCGGTCATACATATTAGGATTGAAACGCCTAGCAGTTTGTTTAAAAGGCCCAAAACCAGGTTTAATAGGCAGCCGATGCTCAACTAACTCGCGGCTTAAACCAGGAATCTCTTGATAGTTCCACGCAAAACAATCAACATATTCTTTCAACAGCTCAATTAATTCAGCTTTATAATCAGCTTTTAAATTTTTGTTTACAAACGTCGGTCTAGGTATAGAACCATCACCAATATCAACTTCCTCTAAAGGATCAGCCGACGTAAAACCTTATCCCAATTTACTCATATCATCAAAATCTTCAATGGCCTCACACATATCGTTCTTTTGTGCCCGATAATGCTTAAGCCTCTGCTGTAACCATTCTGAACTATTTATTAATTTATAACAAATGGTTTAGCCAATACTCAACCGGCTTTAGAACAGTAGGCACAAAGCCATCTCTAGTACAGCTGATCATCTCATAGTCAGAAATATCTAAACCTGTCAAGCACTTGACATGATCATGCATAGACATAGTAGAGCCATCAGCCACAGCAACACAAGCCGATGTATCCCTATGTACAATCTCAACATCGTTGGCAACCCATTAAATAAGAAATTGGTGCAAACTAGAAGGTACACATCTATTTGCATGAATCCAATCGACCCAATATTAAACTGAAATTACCTTGGGCCTCGGCGACGAAGAAAGCAGTAGCCAACGTCTTGCTCCCAATGGTGAGCTCCATAGAAGCAACGCCCTTAGCACTCATAGGCTCGCCTCCTCCCACACCACTGACAGTCATGTTGGTCTTGATCAAGCTCATCATCCAAACCACCAAGTTTCTTGAACATAGAATAAGGCATCAAATTAACAATTGCCCCTGTATCAACAAGCATCCTAGAAACAGGCTTCCCATTGATATGTCCCTTTATGTACAGTGCTTTCAGATGATTTTCAGAATCCTTTGACCTTTTAAATATAGCTTTTTTTGGGCCAAAGTCTAGATGAGCCATCTCCTCCTCCGGAATGACGAAAGGTGCACCACGTTAGCATCAAGATTCATATGTTCAGGTGATGACCCATAATCAATAAGCTATTCATCGTCCATATTCTGGAAATCCGATGACAACTTCTGATCAAATGAAGAAGTAACAGAAATTTCAGAAGCAATATGAGATGGTCCTGGATCAGCAGAAACCGGTGCCACTGGATTCAAAACCGGTTCTGACGCAGCAGCTGGCATCGAGGCAGGCAAAACCGGTTCCACAGGTTTGGAATCCGGTTCCACCGGATTTTGTCCTGAAGCTTCAATTTTCTTCCACCCTTTGCCTGAAGGAATCATGGGCCTATACTTATTAAAGTGCTCCTCCCTCTGCTTCTCCGGCTCCTTCTCCTTCTGTTCTTGGAAGCGAAGCCGCTGCAACTTCCTCTTTTGTGTGCGTGTCAAACCTGGAGGACACCATATCGGCATGAAGTATTTAGATTTATCAATTTCAACTTTCTTACCCTCATCAGGATCTGCAGCAACATCTTTCTGGACTGATGGCTAGCCTCATCACCAATCACAATTGGCATCTTGTCAATCGTCCTCCGGAATCACCTTGATGTCACCAATCTGAATTACATCAGTGGCAGTAGTCCTCTCTTAGTCGACATCCATCTTCCGGACAATTTTCTCCACCTTTTTAGGCCGATAAACCTGCTTGGGAGGAGACGGTTGCCTCTTCTGAGGAGGCAACCGGTTCCACCAGTTTTGAGAACCGGTGCCACCGGTCTTGGGTGGCATATCCCAACCTGATCGACGAGGAGCCGAACGGTTATCCACCGACCTCTTATGCACTGGTCCTCTGTCATTACCCCATCCTAGATGAAAAGGAGGATATGGCATGGGGTAATATGGCATATGCATCCCATTGTAATCCCACGCCGGATATAGAGAATTGTAATACAGATGCATCCATGGCATGGCTTGATATTGAGTCTGTTGGGGATACAAGGTAGCAACATCACCGTTCTGTCTGTTATTCACCCTTGGAGGCGAAATTGGCTTTTCTTGACGCATGGATGATCTCTTTCTCTTTTTTTGCCGGCCAATTCTCATCAACTGGCCTTTGGTTTGCATACTTGGAAAACAACTGGTCAAAGGTCGGCTTTGGTTTTGCAACTTCACCCTGATCTTTGGCCACATTGATTTTTCAGGTTCCAATCTCAGGACGTTTGGGTTTCAGCATCTTCGGGTGCCCCTGACCAAAACCGGTAGAACTGGCTCCTGAAACCGGTGAAACCGGTTTGTCCTGCGTAGCAGGCTCAAACGGTATCTTTGATGATCCTTGCTCCCCGATATTTGCGACTCTTGCAGTGATCTTGAAAGTTTCTCTGCCATTGGGGGTCTTCTCACACACCACATCCCTGATAATTGACTTCCCTTTCAAATTTTTAGGCTTTTCATCTCCCACAACAATATGTTTTCTTTTGATAGATTCGACTTGATGCGGCCGAACCAGAACCTTAGGAGGTTGCATCTCAAGGGTGTTAACAGGAAAAGGTGCCTTGTCAATCTGCATCTCATGTAGTGTCAAACGTCCTTCATTAAAGGCCGATTGCACCTGTCGATGGAAAACATTGCAATCATTAGTAGCATGCGAGAAAGAATTATGCAACTTACAATAGGCCCATCTTTTAAATTCTTCAGGTGAAGGAATAGTACGAGACATTTTAATGTTTCCATTCTTTAACAATTCATCAAAAATACGATCACACTTGGAAACATCAAAAGTAAATCGCACTTCTTCTTGCCGATTCTTTTGAATTGGCTTAAGAGATAGACAAGTGTACGATTTATTCTTAGAAGGCCAAACAAGTTCAGCAACATACACATCTTCATCATCGTCTGAACTACTAGAATCATAAGTAACAACATGAACATTGGAACGATGAGTCTTATATGTATCTTTAGCATTTTTAATTCGGTTTTCAGTAGCTAAAGCTCTTACTTGTACTTGATTGACAAAAAGTGATCCAAGCCTTCTATTTTTCTTTCATAAAGGATCTCAAACCATTAAAAGCAATGTCAGCAAGATCCCTTTCAGAAAGCGACAAATTAAAGCATCGGTTTCTAGTTTCCTTGAATCGTTTAAAGTAATCTAAAATAGATTCATCTCTTTGTTGTCTAATCGATATTAAATCTGTCAACTTTAATTGAGTACTCCCACTATAAAGTGATCATAAAATTTTTTTCTCTAATTGATTCCATGAGTGAATTGAACCGGGAGTTAATGAAGAAATTAAAAGAAAGCAGTTCCAGTTAAAGATAATGAAAACAAGCGAACTTTTAAAGCATCACTAGAACTAGCCTCCCCTATTTGAGCAATATATTGGCTAATGTGTTCCCAAGTGGTCTTATTATCATCACCATTAAACTTCACAAAATCAGAAACACGCCAATTATTAGGATAAGCTACAGCATCAAAATCAGCAGAATATGGTTTTTGATATAATTCAGAATTACCCACATCAATGCTAAGCATATCCTGCATTATACTAGCTAACTCGTCCTTTAATTTAAAGAATTCAGCATATAAATTGGATCGAGCTAGGTTAGATTGCCCTGTGGCTGTACTTTGAGCTTGAACAACATGAGACATGCGAGTAGGACCTTGCCGCAAATATTGGTCATATACATCATTAAGAATCCCACTAGAACTGACAGGTTGATTAGGTATAGGGGGTGACGTATAAGCACGTGTTTCAATATATGCAGATCTATTAGCTACCTCTGTATTTCGGTTAGAAACTACCGAAAGAGGAGCTGTAGAATGTGGTACTAACTTCTGCGCAGCTGGGGCGACAAAACCGGTTCTACCGGTTTCTAGAACCGGTGCGATTGGTTTCACCGAGACTGGCGAAACATGTGCTGGCGGCTGTATCTGCCCTGGATAGAAATTAGCCGGCATACCATACAACGGATTTTCAGGTGTTTTTTCTGGCGCAGCCGACACATTCGCATGCATATTCTAATGTTGCATAGGTTGTATATTATGTGCATAATAAGAAAATTCTACCAACCTATCTTTTTCAATTTTATTTATCCTATCCATAAGAGTGCTTACTACTTCATCGGTATGTAAGTGCGCAGCACCAAGTTTATCATCAGGATTAGAAGCAGAAGGTTCGGGTGGGTGTTCAGTTACCGGAGGTATTTCTTCCACCTTCTTGTCCTTCATCATGAACGCCGGCATCATAAATTCATGAGTTCTTGTCACCTTGCCGTGTCGATCCTTCTTCCATTAGAAATTGATTCTTGAAGAACTCTTGGGCTGCTTCAAACTTCTGGCGTTCCTCCTCGCCGATCTCCCCCATAGAGGGTACAGCGATGTTGTCCTTGTCCAAATCTACGATAGATCCCATTTGGCTAGGGTTTGATAAATCGGTTATTAAAACCAAAATTTCCAAATTCCCCCAGCGGAGTTGCCAAAAATGTGTTGAAGCCTTTTACGGTCAACACACAGAATTGCGCTAGCTCGCGCGGATCCGCAACGGATCAATCACCAGCAGCACGCCCAGGCAAAACCGGTGTAACCGGTTTATGAATCCGGTGAAACCGGTTTCCTAGGGCTTGCTGCGTAGACCTACGAACGCCGACCCAGAAGGGACCCCGTCAAGGCTGGCACGCCTAGGGTTTCTCTGAGATCGGCAGGCTACTCAGATAGCCGTCAATCGCCGTGGAGATGAAGAACGAACAGCAATTAGGGTTGGAAAAGCTAGAGTTTGGAAGATACGAAAAGTAAAGGTATTATTGATTGATCGATTGGATAACCCTCAATCGGCCACGGCCCTTTATATTTATAGGGTGGGGAGGTCTTGCCCCGCAAGAAAAGCCCTATTACAACTCGAACTCACCAAAGAGTCCAAACCTACTAGGACTCGGGGAAAACCGGTTCCACCGGTCTCCGAATCCGGTTCCACCGGATTGCTTTGTCAGACAAGCCACAGTGAACCCAAACTGGTTCCACTGGTTCTTGAATCCGGTTCTACCAGTTCTTGAATCCGGTTCCACCGGTTCTTCTGTTAAAACTGCTCCGTGCCAATTTTGATCATCAACAGAAGGATCAGGCACAACAAAGTGGTTCACTTAACTGCAAGCGACTATTCAGAATTGCTAAGAGCATCTCCAACAGTCCCCTAATAGACATTTCCCAATCTTACTATTACTAATTGGAGGCTCCTTTTGAAACCTCCAGATGAAGCCACCTAGGATTCTAGGTGGATACTCTAGAAAAAGAGAGAAATCCTAGAAATTCTCATAAAAAGCAAAATATCTGGCCATCAATTGGAACACTCAAATCATCATAGCCATTAGATTTATTATATTTTTCTAAAAAATTACCCACCTATGCCGTTATGAACATAGCTTAAAGTAACCCCTTAAATCTATATCAAAATTACCCACCTCTGCCATTATATAAAATAAACCAAAGTAACCCCCTAATCTTCATCAAAATTACCCACTATGCCATTATAAACAATATTTAAAATAACCTCATAAATTTGCAACTAAATTACCCACTATGAATATCTAAAAAAACTTAAATTAATTGTTTTAAATCTATATTACCCGCATATGTCACTATTAAAAATAACATGAGGTAATCCTACATTGGAATCCAAATCACCTTAATTAAAAATATACACCAATATAAGATTCTAAATCATGTATTTAATAAATAATTGGTATATTATATAGTGATTAAGGTATATACGCATAATGTGCGTTGTCATTTATAAATATATAAGGGAAGTGACGACAATATAGAATTCTACGTTAAAATTATAGTTTAAACTTAGGGTTGATTAAATAAATTCAAGGCATACATGTGATGCAAAATGAACATGTAAAGATTATAATTGTGTATGAAAACATTATAGAATAATTACTAACAAAGTCTATCACAATAAATCCTAAAAATGTATCTAAATTATCGAGCTATGCCATTATAAAAACTAATTTAAATTAACCCCATAATTTTTATCTAATTTACTCATGCATATCATTATAAAGGATAACTTAAAATGACATTCAAAATTTGTATCTAAGTTACCCACGTATGTTGTTATCAAAGATAACCTAAACTAAACATCTAATTCTTAATCTAATTATCTTCATGTGTATTCTACCGAAAAGTCTAAAGGTAAACTGATATATGATTCTAAATTACGGTGATTTATCATGTTAACATAGAAATAATAAGTTAAGGTATATACGCATCATGAGTGTCACCATTTAGACCGTTTATACATGTACTAGCAACTTTGCACGTGTGTTGCTACGGATGAAGACCGTTGTATCATTTTTCTAAGCAAGTTAAAGTAATTAACTTGCTTTTCCTTATCTGATTGTGGTATACAATGGACTACTCCTAACCCAATCAGAGGACAAGATGAAGCATGTCTAATCCGATCGTGAGACGTATATGACAGACCGCTGAAACGTTCCTTCCTTCAGAAATAGGTAAATATATATAGATAGAGATAGAGAGGTAGGAGATAAAGATTGATGGGTTCAGTTAGGACTCTAATCCAATTAGAAAACCGATGCCGACATTTAGAACCGTGGTTACGGTTCGTTGCAATAGGTGAGATCCACCTGTTAGGACGGACAAAAAAAGGAAGAAACAATCCTCTCTTTGAAAATAGGTAAAGATATGTGAGGAAGTAATGAAAAATATTAATTTTTATGTTAAATATAATTTATGGTGGAGCGATACAAAGTGTAAGAATTGTGAATGTGGATTAAAAAAGTATAGAGTAATTATTAATTAAAAATCAATTTCAAATAGAAAATGATAAGTACACATATTTATGAGCATTATGTTGAAGTATTGACAAAAATAAAAGAGTAGTATATATATAATTTAGATTATTAGGTAGGAGTTTAATTTTTGAATAATTTTAAATATAATAGCTTTTAAAAATATTAGCCTGTGCGGGAGCACGGGTTGATGGACTAGTAATCTCCTAATGGGGATGTCCCTATATCTCTTTTATGATTGTTGGGAGAGTTGTTTTTGCAGTTCCCCAATAATCTTGTCCCAATCCAACTACCGTATTAGGAGAGTCACAACTCCCTCTCTGTATGGGGAGTTGGGGTGGGTTATTGGTTCATCCCAATAAATATTGAAAAAAGAAAAATATAAAGGGGATCTGCTGGAACACTATTTCTCCAATAACCCTTCCAATATAGTAGTTGGATTGGGGAATGTGGGACTGCGGGAGATGCTCAGCTCTGATCTTCCCTCTCTTTTTTGCCTATCTCTGACAAAGGAACTTTCTTTGCTGCAAATAGGCATAATTTTTGAACAATCTGCTGATGCTACATGCAGATAAAGAAGATAGGCCCGTCCAAGTTTCTGCCACACTTTGGGTGGGAGGATTTGCAGAACTAACAAAATGGCTCTGCAAATGACAATTGTTTAATGGAATCCCCATGTGTTTATTTGCTAACATAAGTGTTACTCCATACCTGTCCGCAGAACAGTATCGGCCATATGTTGTTGAGCAGTTAACAATCAGTGTACCCATGTATATTTCGGATTCGCTCCTCTGGTCTTCTTCAGATCCGCGCATGATGATTTCGCATGTTTATTTATGCAACAAACTTGATTTGAATGGTTTATTTACAGCGTAGTCAACCGAGCAGCCGCGAGCCCGCGATACTGATCATGGCATTTACACTGCAGTCTGTCTGCAGCACTGCGATGAGATCTACTATATCAATCTGCCTCCTTTTTTCTAAACCATCTGCTAGACCGCAAGCGGCTAATCATGCAGATAACTTGGTGGCAATAGTTTCAGTCAGACAGACAGACAGACAGTCAGACAGTTTTTGCAGATGCTTTTTTGTCTAAACTGACTGGAGAAAGAAACCCATACGGTCCCTCACGAAACAATTCTCTTCGTCAGATGTTATATTGTATGTTACCCTCACGAAATTGATTGCCAACTATATCTGCGGCAGTTCGATCTGTACCGCACTAATAAGCCCCTGGTCTCGAACGATACATCAGCCTGTTCGCTTGGCTTATCAGCCACCAGCCAGTAGTACTTTTCTCTCACAACAAATCAGCACCAGCCACCAGCCAGCCAGCAGTACTTTTCTTTCACAAGCCACCAGCCACCAGCCAACCGAACAGCCTGCATACCTGCGGCAGTTCGATCTATACCTGCGGCAGTTTGGTGCATGGCGTCAAAAACTACTATTTTTAGCAACGCCTTGTTTGGTCGGAAGGAGGAGGGCACTGCGTTCTTCAGCTGTGGCGGTGTCATCCTCATTCTGAAAGTTGAGCCGACAAGCTCAACATACGACAATCAACTGAGTCACAGAGTTAATCGAACATCTAGTTTTGGAAGTGCTAGGCACGGCAGAGTGCTTCAGTTAACTGCAAGCGACCATTCAGAATTCACTGATCTTTTTTTTTCTCTCTCTGACAAAGGAACTCTCTTTGCTTCAAATAGGTAAATTTTTATACAAACTGCTGATGCTACTTATGAATAAAAGACGGTAGATGCAAGTTTGTGCCACACTTTGGGTGGACGGATTGCCGGAACTAACCAAAAAAGGGAGGCAGAGCGGCCTATCGGTCTGGTGACGGCGTAAATGACTATGCAAATGCTACTTAATGGAATGACCCATGTGTTCATATGCTAACAAAAGTGTTAGGCCATACTGCCCGTCTGTAGAGACTGTGTCGGCCGTCTGCATGTGTATTTCAGATGCGCTCCTCCGGTCTTGTTGTTCGGATCTACGCATGATGATTTTTAAATGTTTATCTATGCAGCCATGAACTGAATGGGTGTGCTACCAAGTGCAAGAAGGATAACACGCATACCGTCATTGATTTACAGCTTAGTCAACTGAGCAGCCGTATCATAGCATCTACTCCCTTCGTCCAAAAAGAATACAATTCTAGATAGTATTATCTAAAGTTTGACCAATTATAAATAAAAATATCAATATTTATGATATGAAATAAATATAATTAGATTAATTATAAAATATATTTTCATAATAAATTTATTAGAGAAAAAATATAAATATAATTTGTTAGAAACTTGGTCAAATGTGAGCCTCTTAAAACTGGCACGCAACACGTAGTTGTATTCTTTTTGAGACAGAGAGGGTACAATGCAGTCTGCAGCGCTGCGATAAGATCAAGCAGATCAGTCTGCCACTTAGTCCTATATTGAATCATCCAGGTTTGTGCCACACTTTGGATGGATGGAACAAAAGGTATCAAAGCAAAGCAGCCCATCAGTCCGAGAAAACACAAAGAAATCTGGAAAGCCTCCCGTTACCCTCTGCATGTAATTTCGGCTGTCTTTGCAACTGAAACAAATTTCTCCAGGCTTTTGTGTTGTCACCCAGAAGCGAGAAAACATAAAGAAATATGCGTTTGTTTCACATGATCCCATGTCTTGTGCTTCTGGCCACGGTACACATGACCGCAATAGCCAATAGGTTGGGCCATTTTCTAAAGGGAACATTATTCCTGCAGAGAGGACATAGCCAATATGTTGGGCCATTTTCATATAGATGGCCAGTTTTGCAGATGTTCTTTTCTCGACTGGAGGAAAATAAACAGCCAGTTTTGCAGATGTTTTTTTTTTCTCGACCGGTGGAAGACAACCAGCTTCACAGATGTTGTTTGTAGACTCTTTGAAGAGATCATGCGGATGGTGAAACCAACCAACAACGCTTCATCTGCATATGTTCATTGCTATACTATAAACTTACCGTGGTAGAGCAGATCTTTCATGCACATAATTTACACAACACACGCCTAGTGAAACAGATTGCGAAGGCTGTCACATATTCATATTGTACATGTAGATTTAGTAAACGGCCAACTTATTGTGGTTATTTAGACCGTGACCAGATCCACATGTGGTCAATGTAAGAACAAAGATAACAATAAGAAATAACGTTCATATTTTTATTTCATGGGTTCAGTGATTAATACTTCAATTCTGACTGGCACTACTGCACTGCATCTCACACCCAAATTGGTTCCAAGGCCATTTCTTGAGGCATCCTCGACTGTGAGGATCCCAGCACCGCAACTTCGGGCCACAAGGGGTGCATCCGCAGCACAAAGAAGGGCACATGCCTCCCATCCTAGCTCTACCCAGACAAGAGCAAACAAAATCACGAAACTGTGGGCAAGGATCTAACTCCACAAGGAATGGGACCTTCAAGATATAACAGTCCTTTCTTACATGTCCTTCCATGCCCCAACCAATGCAAGTACACATTACGAGGGGCATGTGCTCTGTTGGTGACTTGGTGTGTAGGAGTAGAATGAAAAAAAGGTGCCTGAGCCGTGCTCCTATCTTACGCAGTCACACTTGAAAAGGAAATTCTTATGCAGCCACACTCACGCGAGCAGCCTCACGCTTTGCTGCAACCTCCAGCTCCTCTGGCGTGAATGGGAGTGGCTTTGTCGGTGCAGGCAGGCGGCCGATGCTATCCACCTTGTCTCGCTGCTTGGGAGGAGGCCGTGCCGCTTTTGGTAGCAGGCGGCCCTTCTTCTCAAACCACTCCGGTTTCAGGAGTGCCCGGAATCCGAGTTTGTTATAGTACACCAGTCTTACTGTCCCTCCAGCTGCTTCCACTGCAGCTTTTGCTCTTGCAGTCGTCCTAGATACCTGGAATTTTCAGTGTGTGTACTGTTTAAGAACAGATTTCTGGAAGACACAAATACGTAAAATAGCACCAGCAACCACAGAATCTCAGAAATTAGGGCACTGAACTATCAAACTTATCCATACAGTGTGTGTAATGTTTAAAAACAGATTTCTGGATCAAGAAATAAATATGTAAAATAGCGCCATCAACCATAGAAGCTCAGAAATTAGGGCGCTAAACTATCAAACTTATCCACAGCAGCAATATCCAGAAGTGTTCTAATCGAGTTCCATTGATCACTATAATCAAAACCAGCAAGCTCTCAGCATGGTTGAACTACCTAACTATAACAAGAAACCAATCACCAGCAGTGCTCTCAGCATGGTTGCAACCAGGAACAAATTTCCACGTTCATGCTTGGAAATTTATGCTGCCAAATGCAGCGATGTACGAAAACCATCATTGTAGGTAAAGGATTAACATTCATTCTGGACTTAGAAAGGCATGAATGTCATTCTGAATGTAAAAGGGGTTGAAAGGAAATTGTCTGTACTCAGCATGATTGCAAGCTGCAGAAAGTAAAAAAAAGTAGATTATGCGGAGAACTAAGCTCATTACAAGTATCAACTTAACACAAAAATACATCTTTTTCCAAAACATGTCCAACTTCTTGTTTCAAGCTTGTGTAGCATAACACTATCTTTCGATAAAAGTCAGGCATTCAACTTTGAAGACAAGCATGCATTTGATAAGATGGCTTGCAAAAACAAGAAACTACAAGAGTAAATTCACCTCTGATTAAAGATACAGATACATTTTTAACAGGTGATTATGTTTACCTCAAGGTGAATTGGCCATTTGATTTCTTCTGCTCCACGGCCCATTAAGCGAATTCCATCTTTTATTTGTTTCCCAATGGCGCCTGTTTCCTGGCAAAGTGGGATACAGATGTTAATGCCATTAAACAAAAAATAACAGAAACATACCATGCCCAAAGAAATAATTCTAAGTACCTTAAGTGTCTTCATTGTGATCAGTTCAGATGAATCAATTTTTCCAGCATTGATGAGCTTTGCAATTTTCCCCAGTCCACAAGGCTGATCAGAAGGAAATATTACTAACATCAAATATTGTCATACGAGTTATTGCAGATCACATTTCGAAGAGGTTCAAGTCATGCATGAGCAAGGATCCCAGTAGTATTCACAACTTGCTCAATATAGATAGCTGAAAGACTTTCTGAAGGCAGTACCAATTTGTAAATGGCTAACATTAGTGTGGGACGGACGCTTCTACTTCTACTTCTATTTCAAAAATAGTGGCACACCATGACAATAATTTCAAGACCTAAATTATATATTTCCCTTGGCGCTATCCATTGTCAAACTCCTTCCTCTTGTGTATGCATCTTGAAGGGGGGTGGGAGTGTAAAGGATAGTTGTGTACCATATGTCTGGCAATGGTGTTTTTAGTACTGTAGATTCAGTAAAAGGTATATCAAATGTATATATGTGGCCTTTGGGCTTCTATACTATCAACTTTATTAACAATAGCTGTCCCCAAAATCCAAATAACTTCTCAACTAATCTCTACCACCTCCATATATACCACTTCATTCATGTCACCACCTAGATGCTGCCACATGTCATAATTGGTGCTGCCACGGCACGAAAGATCAGCAGTATGGATCTGATTAGAATGCAAGTTGATGAAGGGAACTTCGACCAATGTAGTATTATCCCTACCCTCAACCAGAAGTACCCAAACAATAGAATGGGGCTAAAAAAATTCTGTTTTCCTTATCCCACTAATCTGTCCCTTCTCATTTTGCAATGCCACACACACCATGTATCCGAACACAACCTAAGTCTAAAGAAAACTATCTATCGAGAAGTTTCTGTTGTACAGGAGCATAGAGATGCAATAATGCTTCTTGTTCCACCATTTCCCTTTATTTTTCTCTCCTTTTGTGAGTGGGTTCACCATGCACAGAAGGAAATGCTGCCTCAAAACTAAACTAGAACGCCCAACTCAATTGGTCCAACCACCCAGACAGCTGTCATGAACATCTTAAACAAATTATAAAGTTCAGTGTGTTCAAGGCCCAGAACCAAATGAAGGAACTGATAATTAGTACATTCATCATCAATGTGATTCATTATGTCCACAGCATTAATTCAATAAAAAATGATATGCAAAACAATTATCGGCCATAATGTCACAAACGTACTACAGGATATCTATGTTGGTGTGAAAAAATTAAGCCTCTACAACAATGTTCTGATTCGATTTTATATTGTCTGACACAATGAAAACAAATTAAGGCAGCAAGAATCTTTATCCCTGCAAGGTCTTCTTATGCACCAAGATTGCGGCACAGAAACATCACTGCAGCAGGGCCTGCGCCATGTAATTGAAACCGCAATGTTCTGTGATCATTATTTTCAGCTGATTATGCTTTCTCTGGGACTATAAGTGCACAAAAAGTTCCTAAATTTGTTGAACTAAAATGGCTCATAGCTAGTTAACAGCACAATGCCAATGCGTGATGTAAATATCCACCAACATGGGGACCACACCATGATTATAAGGAAATTTTCATGGTACATGTTAATCAATCCATAAATGCTATTTTCAACACATTTTATCACAGAGATGTCAGTTAAAAAAAAGCTGAGGAAACCAACCGATAATAGGCCGGGTCAAAATTGTTTTACATCTAATTTAGTTGAGCAAAGAAGATGATAGACTCCTTATACGACAGCATAAGTTATACGATGAGAAGCTATACATGTCAACGGGTACATGGGTGGAACACCAGATGCGCGCACTACCGCGCACTGATTAGAATTGAGATGCGAGGAGGGAGAGGAAATGAAATGGGGCAAATAGGTGCTGCTGGGACCGACCTGGAATGTGAGGGAGAAGGGGTTCTTGAACCCGCGTCGGGGCAGGCGGCGGCGGAGCGGGGTCTGGCCGCCCTCGAAGCCAAACCTGGCGGTGCCGCGCGCCTTCTGCCCCTTGTGTCCGCGGCCAGCCGTCTTGCCCTTGCCGGACCCGATCCCGCGCCCCTTGCGCGTCTTCTGCTTCCGCGCGCCCGGGTTGTCCCGAAGGTCGTTGAGCCGCAGCAGGCTCCCCACCGTCCGCAGTGGCCTCGCCGCGGGCGCCGACGCCGCAGCGGCCGCCGTGGCGTAGGAGGATGCGGAGGCGACCCATGGCCGCGCGAGGGGAAGCGACGGGGGTAGGGCCGGGTGCGGGTGCGGGAGGCGCCGGGTGGCGGCGGCAGCGACGGCGGTGGTGCGGAGGAGGTGGGAGGCGCGGCGCCACATGGCTGGTGGTGTTGCGGGCTGCCTTCCTCGCCGGTGCGGCTGTGGGCCGGGGCTGAGGGGGGTTTAGGGTTCTTTCTTTCTCAACCTGGGTCTCGCGGTCTGCCGTTTCTGCAGAAATGGCTGGCCCAAATGGAAATGGTAGAATCTCTGCTGTTCGGCGTGAATCTCCTCCTCCCCTTCCTCTCGCCAGTTCAGTGTGAATCTCTGCTGCACAGTTGCTCTGGATTTGCTACAAAATTTTCTTAGAGTTGCCACCATCTATACTAAAAATTAACACGATAGTTTTTTTTGCGAGTAATCAATTACACAATAGTAGTTATTGGCTTTTGGGGATTCAAGAGCAAGTACCAAACAACCATAAAAATTCAAAACGATACAGGAGCCCAGATGTGCAGTTTCAAAAGTTCAGGGAATTCTTAGTAGCCTCTCCAGGTATGAGGTATGGTAATGAGCCCAGTACTAGATCATGGTCATATCAGGACTCAGGAATGCATATACAGAAAAAATCAAATAAAAGAAGAAAAGAAAATTAGGTAATCCACACAGCAATAACTAGTCTAAATTCTGTTCTCCTTTCTCTCTTCAAGGGAGGAGACCCGACACCCGAATTGGCACTTCCTACCACGCACAAGCCGGAGAAAAACAACTGAGGAAGACACGAACTTAAAATCAAACAATTCAGGTGCATCTTGCTTGTCCAAACATTCTCAGCCGAAGAATAGAAACGGATAACTAAAAATGTGACAAAACAACTCCAAATACATGTCAACTTTTGCATTACTTAAGATAGGACCCGATGTGGACACAAAAAAATAATAGAAATACAAAGAATAGTTTAGAGTGGACGAGACATAATCTTCAGATGCCCTTTCCTTGCCCATGACTGTTACTCCAATGATAGCCGAAAACCAACTCAGGCTCAGGACAAAGAATCCAGATCAAACATACATATGAGAGTTCCTTTTTTTCATTTGGTGATACGGATATGCAAAGAATCCCTCTCTCAAAAAAAAATGAATAGGATATGCAAAGAATCAAATTCTCAAGGTCGGTGGTCGGTGCAGACCAATATACAGACCACAAGAAAGGATGACCGCTCGCTTCCTCTGCTTTACAGAATGCGGTGAAAGGGCTCACCGCCATGGTAGATCAAAATGCGACATGACAGACCAAGTGATAGAAAGCAGCATGCACGGCGCATCCAATATTACTGTAGGCAATGCTATTCTGCAGTTCTCAACACAACATTGATCAGGTAATCTCCAAACTGCTGCTTCCTTTTTTTTCCTTTTTTGTACTCTGAACTGCTTTCTCATATTCCCAAGAAGGTACATTGCTTCTTAGCATGATGAGGAATTAATTTCATGAGAAACTCCATTGGTACTCCTCGCACCTCTGTTCAAGTTGGGCATGTAGCAGATCAGGATCTCCTAATAGGAAGTTTCAGTTGGTGCACATGTAAAAATAACATGAACATACCATTAGGTTTAAAATTGAAGAGATGGGGAAGAGAACGGCCATTCGGTAACCGGGCATTCGGATCCCTTAGTTCATCAAAGAATGGATGGATTAACGCCTCCAGCTGTTGAAGAGACGAGAAACAAAGTTTTATTAGATTCTTGGCAACAAATTAACCTCAAGTGCTATAGATTTCCAGAGACAAAGTGTTTAATACTTACTGCAGTGCACCGGAGGTTTGGTGAGTACTGCAGGAGCCGAGAAACAAGATCTACAGCTTCAGATGGCATTCTTTTGTGGAAGATCTTGTGAAAAACATGCATCATCAGATCCCAAAGTATATATAAATAGGAACAGAAATCTTGAAAGGAAAGCTAGAAGATGTGAAGAATTTACCTTGTGCCATGGGTGAGCTTTGATTTGTGGGAACTTAAATTCGGTATAGTTTGGATTCATGCGCTTAATTTCATCCCGTGTTGGAGTGCCTAGAACCTGAAAGAAAAATGAGCCTCCATTGTGAGTTCAACCAGAATGGGTAGCTACACACATATCTTCAGTTGAAAGTTTTTACCTTGATAATTTCAACAAGCTGATCGACGCCACTGTCCCCAGGAAAAACAGGCTATCCAACAAAATATATTAAAGAAGTTGCTTTAATCAGTTGGCTGATATTACACAATAACTTGATCTCTTACCTGCCCTAGAAGAAGTTCAGCAAGAACACAACCAGCAGACCACACGTCAATAGCCGTTGTGTATTCCGTAGCACCAAATATAAGCTCTGGGGCTCTATAGTATCTAGAACAGATATATGAAATATTTGGTTCCCCTTGTACCTATTGACATAGGTAGAATAATTGCAAATTTAGATGGCATAATGCAGATTATGTGATGCTTCAGGTGATATTGAGTACATTTAGAAGTCATGAACCATACCAAGACTTTCGCACTGCCAAAATCACACAATTTCAGTTGATGAGTATGCGGATTCACCTGATACAATAAGCCAATATCAAATCACCAGAGACCATCAACAGTCAAAGACAAAATGTTTCTTTAAACACTTTGAAAAATATAACCACAGGCATACCAGAATATTTTGTGGCTTTATATCTCTGTGGCATACTCCCACGCAGTTATGCATGTAAGCCAAAGCTCTACAAATCTGTAGATTTAGTTCAATAAAATGTACAGTTGAGTTATAAGAAATACTGAAACAAAAAGGAATAAAGCTAGAGTTGTGTTGAAGGGTATTTTGCAAAGTCGCAACCTTTACCTGGTACATATAGAGTTTAACATATATCAACGGCATCCGTTGGTTCATTTTATTGTAATGTTTAACAACACGGTGAACAGTTTCTGGCACATATTCAAGCACCAAATTCAGGTAGACCTCTTCCTTATCAGTTGTTGAGCAAAAGTAATGCTTCAAGCATACAACATTTGGGTGATCAAGAACTTGCATTGTTTGCAGCTCACGGTTCTTGTACCTCGCATCTTGAAGAACTTTCTTTATAGCTACTCTCTCATTAGTCTCCAGACACCTGGCCTGTTAATTGTAATTTGAACAAAGAAGTCAATGACAGTAATATTATACACAAAGATTCTAACAGAATATAATCCGTGAAATAAGGTATGGAACAAGAGAAAAAAGAATTTTGGCATATAGCAACCAACCTGGAAGACAACCCCAAATGAACCTTGCCCCACAATACGCTCTGCCATGTAACTAATAGTCTGCAATTTAATAAAATATCCGGTATTATGAACCTTGAGCATTCCTTTAGAGGGACTGAAAATGGTTAAAAAAGAGGAGGCTGTGGCACATAATACCAATTTATCATGTTGAGAGTACATGTTGCTCTACCGAAATTGGTATTTAAGGGTTGAGATCGCTGTGCACGGTTTATTTCATTACCTGCCTTGGCTGTGAATTTCTTCCACCAACAGATGTTACAATGGTATGACCAACCTCCATCCCATTGCCATTGACAACAACAGCTTCAACTTCCTTTTCATCTCTTATGCTCATCCCGTTCATCTCATCTGGCAAACAATCAGTAGCCCCGCTAGTACTAGCTTCATAACCTGATGAGTGATTTAGTAGACCTACTGATGTCATATTGCCTGGTTCCACTTTGTGGAAAAATTGACTGACCCAGTTCCTTTCTTCTGCTGCCAGATATCCACTCAATTCACCTGCAAAGAGCATTATTTTAGCATATCACAAAGCACAGGCTATGCACACGGTCTTCACTAATCTGCACCTTTACATATATAAATTATGCTACTCTCTCTGGTCACGAATAAATATTGTTTTGTACCATGGTTGCTCATAATATGATTTTGGTAAGCTTATGTGGTGTTTTTATGTAAAAATTATTAGAATTATAATATTATTATGGAAGTAGTATTAGGGTTGAATATAAAGCAATAAAAACGTTTGCAACCTTGCGCATCATCAATCTAGATATTTATAAGAGTTCTGTTGGTCAGACTCAAACAGTTTGACTGCACGGCTTACACGTAGAACAGTATGACACTTAATTTAGGCCTTCAGGTCCCACAGCATTAGGTGGCTTTGTGCCCATTTTACACATAGACCGGTTTGCTAGTATACACAGAGCAGCTCAACTTCCACGATAACAAGATCAATTTGACAATCTGCCTTCAATTTAGAAAATCACCCAGCAGAACATGGTACCTTTCTGAGTAGGACCCATATCTTTGTAATTTGTATTTGCGAAAACAAGCAAGAAAGTTGCTGAAGCCAAGACCTTTTACCCAGATGATGAAAACAAGATCACATTTAGGAGCACTTTTGTTCCCGGAATGTGCCAGGAGCTGTCATATTCATACTGCACAAGGAGATTGGCACCCAAACTATAGAAAGCATATACTTTCGAGAGATACAAGAAAGCTGACTCTAAAAAAACAAGAATTTTCGACCACGGCGATTATATTTGAAATCAAAATTGGGGCTTTATTTTTCATTGATGCATCATTACAATTAACTTAGCAGCAACGAGAATAAGGGCTTCCAATAGAAGTCCCCACGGCACAAATCAAGAGGCCTCCAAGGTCCCGACCCCCAAATCACCTACAAAGATCAAATCTTCCCCTTTGCAACAGCCAACAACGAACCAAGAGAGTGCCACCAAGGAAGTCCCGTTCTACGCCTCTACGATCTCCTCAGTTATCAGTGCAGCAAGAAAATACAGATCAAATTCGACTCCTCCTCGTCCGAAGCCTACCGAATTCCCCCGGCCCCAGTGAAGAATTCGAGAAAGGCACAAAAAAAATAGCAGGAAATCAGCTGTTAGAACATACCAGATCAGAGGATTTCCAAAGGGCGGGGCAGCTCTGGTCGAGGGATTGAGGAAAAGATTCGATCCCAATCGTTCGTCTCCCGCTCCCCCCTTCTGCAACCCAGTCGCAGGGCTGCGGTGCCCGATTTGAAGGGGCAGCAGAGAAGCAGAGGCGGCGGCGCAGACGCGCAGCGCAGTTATAATAGAGAGAGAGAGTAGAAACCGATGCAGGGCTGTCGACGAGCCGAGCACGAGCGGGCTCAGGAGCACGGCTCGCACCAGCTCGAGCCGAGCCTGGTTTAACCTTCGAGCTTCCAGTCAGGCAGAGCTGCGGAGGCAGGCCTGAGTTCGGCTCGATCGAAGCTCGAGCTCGGCTCGTCACTCGTCAGTGGAGAACGAGTCGAATGGCGAGACAGATTGGCGGCGCCACCGTCGCCCCTCCGCCCGTCGCCGTCGTGGAAGATGGAGCCGGTCCCCGCGCGTGGACTCGTGTTGTTGGCACCTCCTGGGTGGACAAAGAAAGACCCGGCACCACGGCGCTGGTCGATGGCCGGCGGATCTGGTGAGGTGAGCAGCGACCGGCGAGATGGGAGCAGAAGCGCCGGCTGGAGGAAGACAGAGCGGAGGAGACAGAGGGTGGTGGGAACTGGGAAGGGGAGACGAAGCAGCTGTAGGGGGGAACTAGGGAGTGGCCGGGTGGGGAGACAGAGACTCTACTGGGAAAGCGGCACTGCGGCAGCCGCCGGCGGTTGGAGAAGAGCAACAGCAGAGGCGGCGCTGCTGGTTCGAGGGGAAGAGGGGAGGGACTGTGCGGCTTGGGCTCCGTTGTTGTTCTTGTGGACCCTGGTCGCTTGGGTGGGCTTCGAAGTTGTGTGGACCTGGGGCTCCTGGGCTCCTGCTCCGCAAGCAAACTGGGCTCAAGGCTCAAGAGGCTCAAGCAGAATCGTGAGGTGGGCATTTCCACGGGTTCGATTCGACGTGGCTCGTTGGAGCTCGCGAGCCTCGAAGCAAGCTCGAGCGCCGCTTGAATCCTTGATCTGGATATATTACCCCAAAAAAAGACTCCATCCTCGATTTTTTTTTATACAGCCATAAAGGTGAAAGAAGAAAACATTGTTTCAGAAAATCCGGTGCTAGAAGCCTAGTAGAATGCAACTGGAGTCTCCAAAACATTAAGCTACAATCTTTTCTTGCATTAGAGCAAAATACTTTTGATTTATTTTGCTCAAATTAATTTGTCATTCAACTATTAGGTCAAACCCAGCATGCAACAAAATATCTGTGAGCATCTAGTGTTCGATAATGGTATCTGCCGGAGGACAAATATTATTATCTATCGATAAAACGTTTACAAGCTTTTTAGGCCTAAATTCCTATGCAAAAAAAAAAAGCGCCATGTGGTAACCCTCACCTGTGCTCCATAGGTGAAGAATTTTGTAGGAACGTGTACAGTCGTGTACCATGTGTAAAACTTATCACGGCACCAAAATCTGTGTGGTCTGGGGCAGCCTGCATAATCTTATGGCTTGCGTCGAGCTGGACCAGCGCCCAGCGTTAGCGACATCGCTGCCGCATGAACAGCCACACGCAACCCAACTGGGAAACTGGTCAGAAAGTTTCGAGATTATTTTAGGACACACTAACACGCTACATGAAGAGAACAATCAAGCAAGAGCTACTTTTTTTTTTGCGGGTAAGCAATAGCTACTTCTGTGAGCTAGCTATCGTCCTAACTTATGTGCCCATTTCTTTTCCTCAAATTTCGCAAGGAAACACGTAAAGGACAGCTGCGTGAGGCGTGAGCGCCCTCGTTCTGTACTGCAACCAAAGTTTTGCCTCTCTTTTTGGGAATTTGCATGTTTTCCGAACAATGTGGTTCAGACAAAAATCGTCTTTTTTCATAAAGCGTAAGGTACAAATGCTGCTTATTCTGAAAATGAATTTGGCAAATAGCACAATTGAGCCCTCTATCCGATATATCAAATTTTGTTTTTTGAGAATATGCGAAAATTCTGTCTCCTGATTTTTTTTTTGAATAATCACCGGGAGAGCGTCCCCACCTGAATTTCACTGATTCTTACGGCCCTGACACGGCCCATTAGATGTTCAAAATGGGTACGAGAGTTTACATTACAAAGGTTTTACATTGCCTGGGTGAGACGGTGGCACCAGGAGTCGACGACTCCTCTCTCCATCACCGGGAGACGGCAGCTTCAGAGCCGCGTGTCCTCGGCGCAGTTAAGCATGGTGCAGCGGATGTTGGCTTATTCATCTCGGGAAACCACCCCATTGCGGCGCTTCCAGAGATGCCAACAACAGAGCAGAATGAAGGAATCAAAGTGAGCAGCAGCTATACCGTTATGTGGCTTGCGTTGGTGAAGGTCGTGCACCGTCTGCTCTTGGCTGACCGGAATTCGCAACGCTGCCTAGAACGCGCGCGCAAAGGTGCAGGCGAACATGATATGGGTGCCGATCTCGGAGGCGACTGAGCATACCTCGCAATCCGCGTTCTCTGTGATGTTCTTCTTCACGAGGTTGGCTCGACACTGCAGATGATCGCGCATGAGGAGCCATCCGAAGAACTGAACTCGAGGCGGGGCTCTGCTGTTCCAGACGAATCTTGCTCGGAGGCAGGGGTCGCCCGAGCGTGCGCAAAGAGCTTTGTGGAGCAGTCCGGTGTGTAGCTGGCCATCAGGTGCGAGGAACGCGCTGTCGCAGCGATCCCGCGACACAGTGAGGACGTTGCCTCCCAGGATGTCCCGCACTGCGACCAGCTCCGTTCTGGATTCAACGGTGAGTCGCGGAGCCAGGTAAGCTTCCAGGCCGGTTGCGCAGACCTGCCGCACCGACTGCGACGACGTCTTGCAGTGTGTGCACAGCGTCGGGAAGCGCTCCGCAAGAGTTGTGTCCTGGTGCCACACATCTGTCCAGAATGTTGTTGTAGCGTCGTCCCCCAAGGTTACCGTGGTGATTGCCTGGTAGAGGGGGAGCAGTGACCGCAGTGCTGCCCAATGGAGACCTTGGAGTTCCTCTTCAAGGGTAGCGACGTAGGTGTTTCCATGGACCCAGCGACCCCAAGACGACGCCTTGCCCTGATGTAGGCGGTGAACGAGCTTGAGGAGGAGACAGGAGTTCTGCAGCTCCAGATCGCGCACCTCGAGTCCGCCATGGGTTTTGGCTGTCTCCTGATTTTCACGGGGTTTGAAATTAATGTTTGCTTGTTTCCACAGGACATCCTGCTGAATGACACTCTAGTTTTACACTAGACACGAAGAAATACATCTGTACAAATTGAATACATGTACTTCAGGCTTGACTGAAATGAAAATATGAAGGGTTTTGATAAGATACTCCGAAATCAATATGGACCGTCCATTTAGGTAGATCGGTTGACATATTACCTCAGAGGAGGTAATAGATTAAATAATAATATATTTTAAATTTAAAAAATAAAATATTTTCTTATTGTATCTAACTTTGTTGGATGTAAGGTGTAGGATGTTTCTTTTTTCACGTGAACATGACAAGTGTGCGTGAGAGATTTTTTGCCTAACGTGAGCATGATAGGTCCGTTTTAGGTATGTGGTTGTTTCTTTTTTTCTCACATTAACGATGGTATTTGCATTATATCAACATACTATGAATTTTTTTTGGTAACTATCCATTGAACCCTCGTGAATCTATAGCATACTCCCTCCGTCCTGAAATATAAGGCATTCTAGTTTTGTCCTAAGTCAAACTAGAAAAACTTTGACCAAATTTCTAGAAAAAAAGTATAACATTTATGACATCCAATGAGCATTGAAAGACTTATTATGAAATATATTTTGATACTTTACTTATTTGATTTGCTAAATATTAATATTTTTCTCTATAAACTTGGTCAAACTTTAAAAAGTTTGACTTAGGACAAACTCATAATACCCTTTATTCCAGGACGGAGGGAGTACTAACATGTCGATGTTACCTCATGAGCTCCGATCCATAATTTATATGTTGTTTTCATTTTTTTTTTTTGGCTTGAGATCAAGATGCAATGAATTTTAAGTGAACCTGGAAAGTTTGGTACAACCTAACAAACATTGGTACAATTTTGGACGAGCGTTTTGCTGAGCCTGCATCCATGATTCATATAAGCCTGGGTGCTTGATTACAGAAATTCGCATCTTAGTTGGAGTTCATGCGTGATTTACGGATCTGCATGCATGCATGCATGTGTGCAGGTTAAAAGGAACCCAAAAATAACCATTTAATTGTTTTTCTCTTATCTTAAAAAACATGAAGGGTCTAGAAGTCATTTGGTGTACCTTAGCAAGGCCCAAATATGAAATGTTTGATACCGCAGAGCTTGCATACACAGCCTTGCTGACTGAGAAAACAGCTTTGAAATGTTCATGGGATTCCACCCCTGTGATTTACTCTCCACTCTCTTGTGCACTAAAATCTTTCCATCAAACTCACCCCTGGGAGGCTGGAGGCGAGACGGCAAGAGGAATCTTTGGGTTTGTCAAAGCCTCCCTCCTGTGCTTGATCCGAACTAGGGCTGGATGAAAAGCTCGTGACTCGTTAGCTCGCTCGGGTCGTGACGAACTCGGCTTGGCTGGATTTGTTAATGAGCCAGCTCGAACAACCATCTCGGCTCGTTAGTATAACAAGTGAGTTCGAGCTGCTCGTGAGCTGGCTCGCGAGCCAAACAAGCTGCCACATTATAGCTCAACGAGCTAAAGTTTGCTCATGTGATAGTTATGTACTTTATGTTCATTTGCATATTTGCATGTTAGACCTTATTTGTACCATGTGAATGATTAAGTACTTGTGTTTATGTCATTTATGTGAAATTATGAACACCAATTATTATTTATGGATCTGTCTACTTGACCCGGGTGTTTTATGGGGATCTGTCACCCGGATGTCAAAACCCCAAAAAACACTCAGTTGGAACAAATCAGGAAATCCAAGTATTACACATATTTCATATACTCGAGTTTACGACCATTAGATCCAAATCTAATGTACAGAAAACAGTAATAGATAACATAACAGGTAAATAATAAAAAAAACCATAAGCAACATTGAAATAACAGAAAATATGAACAAATTGAAATTACCAAATTCACCAATTATTTTGTTATGACTGTCAAACAAGAAAACTTATTTTTCTGTGAGTGCAAGGCCCAAAAAAGAATCATATTTTCATAGACAAAACTACATATTTACATAACTAATAAACAAATTTTACAAAGCAAATCAACCAGATTATTTGCTATGAATGCCTAACAAGCAAATTTGTTTGGCAGTGAGTGCAAGACCCCAAAAAGAATCATATTTTCATAGAAAAATACAGATTTAAATTTCAAATGAACAAATAAGCCAGATTGATTGCTATGAATGCCAGACAATCAAAATGGTTTGATTGTGAGTGCAAGACCTCAAAAAGAAACATATTTTTATAGATCAAATGCTAAGCCAAAAATCACAAAGATTGCAGTTCAAACAAACACCTACCAGCATCCACAATTCATATTACACAATCATGACATTAGATTTACATTGTCATAATAAATGTAAGATTATATGACAAATGATGTAACTGAACCAATAAGTTACAAAGGCAAATAATGAGAACTATTATATGAAAATTCAAAGCATATATCAAAATAGAGAGATACAATAATAATTGTATCCAAGCTAGGACCACTTTCTGATATAAGATGACATATTTGAAGATAATGACAACCTATAACAGAAAGTGGAACATGGTTTAAATTAATATGTTACTCCCGAATCATCATTTGCACGTGCATGAAAACTGGAACAAGTGCAGAAAAAGATACCAGCAAATACAAGAAAAAATATATAAAAACCATGGCAACTGGATAGAACATAAAACATATTAATTAAATAAAATTAACCACTAACAATTACAAGAGTATAGGCCAAACTTACATTACACAAATTAATATAACGGTAGTTAAGAATACATGTAAGTGACCATACATGACTGGCACAGGGTCAGAAACAAACATTGCCATCAAGATGCCTGATGACAATGAAATGTTACTGCTAAGAGACATTCACAAGTATACAGGAGATACAATATATTAAAAATTTTCATCCACTAAAGTATCCTAGAAAACAAATGAAAAAATACAAACAAGGAAAACTACATATCAAATAATCTAGAACTAATGATATACAACAATAGAAACAAGTCACCATACTGAAATACAAAATAAATCTGTTTGATCAATGATGCAAAACATATATACTCATACTGTACAAGCAAAATCTAAAACACACACCAAAATTCCTGCAGAAAATCTGCAGCCAAATAGTAGAGAGATCAAGCTAGGCAATTAAGCAAGGATCAGAACATTTTGAAAGTAAAAAAAATCAAATCCTACCACATGTATAAAAATAGTATAAGAAAAAGGTGCCTACATATGCAAATGGAAACTAGTAGGAATCAGCTCAAACCCAGAAAAAATAATCCACAGGAACCAAGTATAGATACATAAACATGATGAACTGAATAGAAATAATCCATAGGAACCAAATCGATGCAGGGACAATAAAATCCTCCAACAACGAATACATGATCTAGAGCAACATCACATAATCCTAACAATCAACGGGGCTCTGCCCTACCAAATGGGGAATAGAATGAATCGGCTCTCCAGGCAAAATAATCATAACAGAAGCAATTTATGGATACATGAGGAGGACGACCTGAACCTTGAGATTGAGACACAGATCTAAATCCTCCACAAAATCGATGCAGGAACAATCAAATCCTCTAACTAAATTAGTCAATACCAACTATGAGTACATGAATAGGAGCAACAGGACCATGAAATTGAGATGCAGATCTAAATCCACCAACAAATCACAAACAAATTGAAGCAGGGATAATCTACACAACCTTAAATCGAGTACTAGCCCACAATCAGATGACATGAGCGGTCGAGAGAACAAAATCGATGGAAATGGCGAAACCGTAGCCATATCGCTCACCTAGAGAAGAAGTCAGATGAGACCACGAGCGAGAGGAGGAAATGAAATGGCTCCTCAGACTCCCTTGCTGCCTCCGCCAAAAAACTCTAGCATGATTCCCATAAATCCAAACACCGAGTCACTGACTAGCAGGGTCCACATCCTTCCACACACACCAGCAAAGCAACCAGATCAAACGAGCGAGAGGCAAAGGAACCAGCGATCGGACGGACAACAAACCGAGTGTTGGAAGCCTCCAAAACACCCAGGTGACATTTAGATTTAGATTTACCGTTATTTATTTATCAATATTTGTATTACATGTTCAGCTCGCAAGCTAAACGAGCTGGCTCGAGCGAGCTAACGAGCCGAGCCGAGCCGAGCCGAGCTTGAAAGTGCATCTAGGCCTCCCATGTGTTTTGGTGATAATGACAATTAGAATTTGGGATTTGATGATTGTATTAAGTATATGCAGGAATAAAAAGAAAAGAAGGATTTATGAATATCAAAGGATGGCCCCCAATTTCTTATGTATGGTGGATGAGCTCATTGAAGATTTAAATTTATTGTTGGTTTAAAATTGAGTATAGGAAATCACCGTACTATCAAAGGGGACGTGCTTGATGGATCAAAAGTGCCAAAAGTGCTTATTTGAGATGCTAACTACCCAAGAGAGAATATAGCTTCGTTTTTCAGGCCAAAACCGGTCTGATCGGTTTCTAACTTCAGTTTTTCAGGCGCTGCACAGCAGCTGGTCGGAAATTCCGACGCTGTGCCGGAAGTTCCGGCCAGCCCGGAAATATCCGGTGCAGTAGCTCCGGCAGCCTCGGTGGCGTCCCGGTAATTTCCGGTGCATAGTGCCGGAAGTTCCGGTGGGTTGTTCTTCGTGCTAATTCTGGTAGTTTGGGCCTGCCCAGAAATATCTGGTGGACATTCTCCGGTGGGCTCGGTTTGGTTCCGAAAGTTCCGGTGCGTAGTGCCGGAAGTTCCGTTGGGGCTGTTCGTCAGGCAGGTTCTTAGTTCAAAACAGTACCTTGTCGGAAGTTCTGACACTACGTCGGAAATTCCGGCAAGCGACCTGGCAGTGCATAACGGCTAGTTTTTGGGGGTTGAGTATATATACCCCCTCAGCCCCCCCCTTTCTTTGCTGCTGACCTAACCCGAGACAAACACATTCACTAGCATTCAATTCACTCTCCCAACTCCCTCTAGTGCTAATCCTTGCAAAGATTTGAGTAGGGCTTTGGATGTGAGTGATTCTTGAGGTGTGAGACCAAGCCATTGAGTGAGTTCATCCATTGTTCATCTCAAGAAGCACTTGAAGCAAGTTTGGTTCATCGATTCTCGTTCATTACTCTTGGAGTTGAGCTCCTAGACGGTTAGGCGTCGCCGGCAACTCCCAACTTGGTGTGGTTGAGTGCCGGACGTTTGTAATCTTCATCCCTAAGTGGGAACAATAGTAAGAATTTCAATCCGGCCCTTGTAGTTGATTGAAGGAGGCAAGGGGTTAGAGTTGACCCGGCTCTAAGTGAGCACCTCAACGGAGACGTAGCTCCTAAGTGGAGTGAACTTCGGTGAACAAATCCTTGTCTCTTGTTCTTGTTGTTGTTCTTCATATTCATATTGTTCTTGAGCTTAATTTCATCCGATCTATCTTGTTATAAGTTTCCGCTGCTAGAGATCATAGTTTAAGCTTTCTTGCACTTGTGGTGAACTTTCTATTCATATAGAATCTGCAGTTTCATATCTGTTTTTGAATCTCGTATTCAGGTTTGTGTTGAGCCGAAAGTTCTGCCCCTGTGCCGGAAATTCCGAAAAGCCGGAAATTCTGACACAGCGCCAGAACATCCGGCACATTTAATATTTAATTGTCAATTTTGCAGAAATTTTATACAGGCCTATTCACCCCCCTCTAGGCCTAGTGTCGGTCCTTTCAATTGGTATCAGAGCCTAATCTCTTGATTTAGGCTTAACCGCTAAGGGAAAACACTATGGCCGGTAAAGAGAATGAAGTTGTTGTCACCTGTGCTTCCGCCAATGTCTCTGATGCTTCCGCTACCGCTGCCCAACTCATAAAGATTGGCCGCACAAGTCATCCCTCAACTCCATATGACTCAAGCTCTAGTGATGATGATTTTGATGTGAGCGATGTTGAGGGTGACTTCACCGAAGAAGAAAAGAAGAAGAAAAGAAAGGAGAAGCTAAAAAAGAAGATTCAAGAGAAAGCCGAGAAGAAGGCTCAAAAGCTTCTCAAGAAAAAGATCAAAGAAGAAAGGGAGAAGAATACTCTTGATGGGCTTCATGCGGTATCTCATCCATATGGGGCATCTTCACAAAATACTTCTAACCCTTCTCCATTTTCATTTACTCCGGTTCCAATGGGCAAAGCCCCTCACTTTGATGGGAGTGACTATGCTCGTTGGAGTGATGATGTGAAAATGCATCTTTATGGTCTTAATCCCGCTCTTTGGACCATTGTGGTTGTAGGTGTGAAACAACATGATGAGGATGAACCTATCACTCCGGAGCTAGAGCATGACATGTTCCGGAATGCTCAAGCCGTTCGGGTTATTAGAAGCTCACTTTGCACCTATGAGTACAACAAGGTTAGAGGGATTGAGAGTGCCAAGGAGATTTGGGACATACTTCAATTGTCTCATGAGGGATCCGATGAAGTCAAGGAAGGGAAGATGGATCTACTCCAAGGGAAATTGGAGTCATTTGTCATGAAGAAGGATAAAACTCTCCGACAAATGTATGATAGGCTCAAGTTGCTTGTGACCGACATTAGATCTCTTGGAAGCAAGGATTGGGATGATAGCAAGGTCACAAAGAAGATGCTTAGAGCTTATGCTCCCAAGAACCGGACTTTGGCAACTATCATTAGAGAAAAGGAAAACTACAAGAAGATGAAACCTATCCAATTACTAAATGAGTTGGAATATCATGAGATGAATGACTTGGATATTACCAAGTCAATTGGGCAAGATGAAGTCAAAACCATTGCTCTCGAAGACGAACCAAGCAAGAAAGTTGAATCAATTGAGAAGCCATCAAAGTCAAAGAAGAAAATTGATTCAAGTGAAGATGAGAGCACGGATGAAGAAACGGCAATGATGGTCAAGAATTTCAAGAGGTTCATGAAGAGAAGAAGTGACAAGAAAAAGAACAACTCAAGAAGATGCTATTCTTGCAAGAGAGTTGGTCACTTCATTGTCGAGTGTCTGGACAAGACGGATGATGATGATGAGGACCACAAGGATGAGAAGAAATCCAAGGACAAGGAGAAGAGCAAAGAGTACAAAAAGAAGAATGGCCATGCTCATGTTGGTGAAGGATGGGATTCAAGTGATGAGTCCGATGAAGAAGGTGTGGCATCCATTATTATGCATGAAGCTTCACCAACACCAAGGCTCTTCAACAACCTCTCCGATGATGAAGATGATTACCCCACGTGCTTCATGGCCAAGGGGACTAAGGTATCAAACTATTCCAATCCTCCATCATCTCCTCCTCCACATCTAGTAATGTAGAAAATGACTTAGATGAGGAAGAAGAAGCCGAACATAAAGCAAACATGATAAAAGAGTTTGGCAAAAAGGGTTATAAACAAATTAAAAAGCTTATGGAGAAATTGGAGAAAAGAAAAGAGAAACTTAGAGAACAAGAAGAATTGCTCATCCTTGAGAAGGAGAGAAACCTTGTTCTAGAAGAGTCTCTAGTTGTCGGGGGTATACCCCCAGGGGTACCCAGAAGGCGGATTGGCCCAACCAGCAAGGGGCGGCCCAATCCGAGTACATCTGGATCGGTTTGTCGGACTGGCTGGCCCACCAGTCGGGGGCCCACCAGTCGGGCGAACCGAATGGGCGCGACGACGCGCGCAGCAAGGAAAGCACACGGCGTGTCCCGCAAGAAGCTCGGAGATCAGGATAAACTAGCCGGAATTGTAGGGAAAGATATCTGTAATCATTATAGGATCAAATCCTTGTAATTCGGGTAGGTTACGATCTCTGGCCGACTTGTAACTCAAGGCAGCCGGACTATATAAGGCGCCTTGAGACCCCCCTCCAGAGCATCAACATCCATCAACATCTACGCTACAACCCACGATCATACAACCCTAGGACAGAACCCAACTACGGAGATCCTTCCAGGAACTTCATACACAACAATACAATCGCCGCCAACACAGGACGTAGGGTGTTACGTCATCTCGACGGCCCGAACCTGTTCAATCCTTGCGTCTTGTGTTACCATCGACTTCTGATCCTCGATCTGTCCCTCAACAAATCAACCACGTAGGCTACCCTGTGTGGACTGCCGGGTCCAAACATCCGACAGTTGGCGCGCCAGGTAGGGGTTGATCGACGAGATCAATCTACAAGCTCGATGGCAGATTTATCTGTCACGGCGGCGGCGGCACGACCTGACATGCGTGGCGGCGCGACGAGATGGAGCTCCGCATGCATCCACTCGGCGTTCTCCGTATCGATCTCCAAAAGCTGCACTATGTTGCGTCAGAAGGAAAGCACCCGGCGGCCTCCAATCCATCTCTACGTCAATCCGGCCTCTCCGTCTCGATCTGCAAAAAGCTGTTGCGTCGTGATGGCCGAATCCACCGGCGCAAAAGCTTACATGCTCCACCACCACGGGATACATCTACAGACAGGATGAGCACTTTCTTAATTATTTTCTACTCTCTCGATTGTACGTTTTCTATACGCGCATGCATAAGACTCCACTTAATGTTTAATCTATCTCTCTGTTTACGTGCCCATGCATGTGCGTGCATCGCCGAGTTCTGTCCGCCGCCGGCGTCGAATTACTTCACCGAGCATGCGAAGTCGCCGATGCATACAACGTCCTTTGCATGAAACAGGAAGATTCTTCTGTTATTTCGATTTTCTCTCGTAATTAAATTTGATGATCATTCTCCTAATTATTTCTACTGGCTAACCTGCATCCCGATTGCATCTATTCATGGAGATTGGAGTTGTTGCCTGTCTGCAGACTCCAGACCAAACTACAGGGACAAGGCGACACCGTGTGTAGCAGAGCTTTGGTGCAAATTTCTAGAGTACAGCTACATGCACTTCCCGACACGCCGATTTGGTTCATTAGCGGCCAACCCGGAGGCTTGGCAGACCAGCACAAGGCGACGCTGTCTCGCCGACTTCAACGACCTCGACTACTCGGCCATGATGAACGACGCACGGGGGCTTCGCAGCCCACAAGCGAAGATGACACGCCGATTCTCCGACTCGATTACCAATCAAGCTAAGTATTATTTTCAATTAAATATTTTACGGCTTCTACATACTTTCGTACGCCTCGGTTCTTCCATGTCTCCATGATCATCACCGACTACCCTTGGTTTGTTCCCGACTGCTTATACAGCCCGAGCGCTACACGAGCAGTCGGGCTACACCCAACGGACGTATATTGCATTTTTCTCCATCGTTTATTTCTTTTTCCACTCTTGTACAAGTCGCTAAAGTACTTGGGAAGCACACGCCTTAATCCGTGAAACCTCGACTCTTCCGTACGCCTACGCTCCTACGCGTGCATGCGGCCCAGCTCCCTGCGCTATGGACTACGGCTATCGGGGATCAGGTGCATAAACGTAACAGGATAACTACCCGAGGAAATTAATAGACTTAAAGAGTTGGAAGTAGAAATTCTATTACATACAGCGCCGAATGTTTTTCTCCAGAATTAGTGTTTGCTACACCATATACTACCTATCCTTCATATCTTCATTGCAGGGCATAGGTTTGGATCCCGAGCTTGTCTGTTACGCTCGGGGGCTGGACCACTCCGACATCGCCGCTAGCCGAGTGCTTTGCAGCACTCGGGCTGGTACTACACTCCACGACAGTCGCTAGCCGAGTGCTTTGCAGCACTCGGGCTGGCGCTACACTCCATAAGGATCGCTAGCTGAGTGCTTTTGAGTACTGGGCTGGCACTACCGCATGACGAGGAAGACGAAGACTAGACGGACCCTCGACTCGGCCCTCACGCTCGGGGGCTGGGCACCGGGGGGACTACTCGGCGTGGCTCTGGCCCTCACGCTCGGGGGCTGGGCGCCGTGACGACCACTCGGCGTGCTCTGGCCCTCACGCTCGGGGGCTGGGCGCCGGGACGACCACTCGGCGTGCTCGGCCCTCACGCTCGGGGGCTGGCGCCGGGACGACCACTCGGCGTGCCTCGGACGGCTCGACTCGGCCCTCACGCTCGGGGGCTGGCGCCGGGACGACTACTCGGCGTGCTTCGGCCCTCACGCTCGGGGGCTGGCGCCGGGACGACTGCTCGCCGCGCTTGCCCGCCGAGTCCTCACGCTCGGGGGCTGGCGCCGGACGACCACTCGGCGTGCTCCGGCCCTCACGCTCGGGGGCTGGCGCCGGGACGACCACTCGGCGTGCTCTGGCCCTCACGCTCGGGGGCTGGGCGCCGGGACGACCACTCGGCGTGCCTCGGACGGCTCGACTCGGCCCTCACGCTCGGGGGCTGGCGCCGGGACGACTACTCGGCGTGCTTCGGCCCTCACGCTCGGGGGCTGGCGCCGGGACGACTGCTCGCCGCGCTTGCCCGCCGAGTCCTCACGCTCGGGGGCTGGCGCCGGGACGACTACTCGGCGTGCTCAGCCTCACGCTCGGGGGCTGGCGCCGGGACGACTACTCGGCGTGCTCCGGCCCTCACGCTCGGGGGCTGGCGCCGGGACGACTACTCGGCGTGCTCAGCCCTCACGCTCGGGGGCTGGCGCCGGGACGACCACTCGGCGTGCTCGGCCCTCACGCTCGGGGGCTGGCGCCGGGACGACCACTCGGCGTGCTCAGCCCTCACGCTCGGGGGCTGGGCGCTCGACGACTACTCGGCGTGCCTCGGACGGCTCGACTCGGCCCTCGCGCTCGGGGGCTGGGCGCCGGGGCGACTACTCGGCGTGCCTCGGACGGCTCGACTCGGCCCTCGCGCTCGGGGGCTGGGCGCCGGGGCGACTACTCGGCGTGCCTCGGACGGCTCGACTCGGCCCTCGCGCTCGGGGGCTGGGCGCCGGGGCGACCACTCGGCGTGCTCAGCCCTCACGCTCGGGGGCTGGCGCCGGGACGACTACTCGGCGTGCCCAGCCCTCACGCTCGGGGGCTGGCGCCGGGACGACCACTCGGCGTGTCTCAGGGCCCTCACGCTCGGGGGCTGGCGCCGGGACGACCACTCGGCGTGCTCGGCCCTCACGCTCGGGGGCTGGCGCCGGGACGACTACTCGGCGTGCTCAGCCCTCACGCTCGGGGGCTGGCGCCGGGACGACCACTCGGCGTGCTCGGCCCTCACGCTCGGGGGCTGGCGCCGGGACGACCACTCGGCGTGCTCGGCCCTCACGCTCGGGGGCTGGCGCCGGGACGACCACTCGGCGTGCTCGGCCCTCACGCTCGGGGGCTGGCGCCGGGACGACCACTCGGCGTGCTCGGCCCTCACGCTCGGGGGCTGGCGCCGGGACGACCACTCGGCGTGCTTCGGCCCTCACGCTCGGGGGCTGGCGCCGGGACGACCACTCGGCGTGCTCGGCCCTCACGCTCGGGGGCTGGCGCCGGGACGACCACTCGGCGTGCTCGGCCCTCACGCTCGGGGGCTGGCGCCGGGACGACCACTCGGCGTGCTCGGCCCTCACGCTCGGGGGCTGGCGCCGGGACGACCACTCGGCGTGCTCGGCCCTCACGCTCGGGGGCTGGCGCCGGGACGACCACTCGGCGTGCTCGGCCCTCACGCTCGGGGGCTGGCGCCGGGACGACCACTCGGCGTGCTCAGCCCTCACGCTCGGGGGCTGGCGCCGGGACGACCACTCGGCGTGTCTCTCAGGACTCCGCCGGCCCTCACGCTCGGGGGTTGGGCGCCGAAATTAACGCCGGATGATTTAGGCAGATGCTCCTTGACTAACCCTTGGACCGATTCCTTCGGAATCGCTTCAAGGCTCGGGGGCTACGGCCAACGGACGCACCTCGCGGCGCATCCGTTGATCATTCGGTGATCTCAGAAGAAGGCTACTAACCCTTGGACCGATTCCTTCGGAATCGCTTCAAGGCTCGGGGGCTACGGCCAACGGACGCACCTCGCGGCGCATCCGTTGGAAGACGGCTCTTTTCTCTCCAGTATCACGCGGTTTCGCTTCCAACTGCAGCAGGCTCGACGCTCATCGGACAGCGCGACCTCGCCGACTTGTCCCTCAACCACGTACTACTCGGGGGCTTGTCGGGGGTATACCCCCAGGGGTACCCAGAAGGCGGATTGGCCCAACCAGCAAGGGGCGGCCCAATCCGAGTACATCTGGATCGGTTTGTCGGACTGGCTGGCCCACCAGTCGGGGGCCCACCAGTCGGGCGAACCGAATGGGCGCGACGACGCGCGCAGCAAGGAAAGCACACGGCGTGTCCCGCAAGAAGCTCGGAGATCAGGATAAACTAGCCGGAATTGTAGGGAAAGATATCTGTAATCATTATAGGATCAAATCCTTGTAATTCGGGTAGGTTACGATCTCTGGCCGACTTGTAACTCAAGGCAGCCGGACTATATAAGGCGCCTTGAGACCCCCCTCCAGAGCATCAACATCCATCAACATCAGCGCTACAACCCACGATCATACAACCCTAGGACAGAACCCAACTACGGAGATCCTTCAGGAACTTCATACACAGCAATACAATCGCCGCCAACACAGGACGTAGGGTGTTACGTCATCTCGACGGCCCGAACCTGTTCAATCCTTGCGTCTTGTGTTACCATCGACTTCTGATCCTCGATCTGTCCCTCAACAAATCAACCACGTAGGCTACCCTGTGTGGACTGCCGGGTCCAAACATCCGACACTAGTTGAGGAAAAGATGAAGGTTGAAAAGTTGGCAATGGACTTGTCTCTTGCCAATGATTCATATGAGAGGATGTCAAAGGAACATGCTTTGGCAAATGATGCTCTAGCTAACCTAAAGAATGTGCATAGCGAGCTTCAAGAAAGGCACTCACGCCTAGAAGATACATACAAAGAACTTGAAGTTAGTTTTGGTACTCTTTGGGAAAGCACCAAAAGTAATTCCAAAACTACTCTTGACTCCAATGTCTCCACTAGCAAAGGTTGCTCAAGATGTTATAATGTTGATATCGATGCTTGTGCTACTAACCTTTCAAAGCTAGAAGAGTCAATCAAGGACAAGGATGCTCAAATCCATAGATTGAACATGTATATTGGAAAGGACAAGCTCAAATGTAAGAGTGAGTTTGATACTCACCCGGCTTACAAAGCCGCAAGGTATCCCACCATCCGTGATGGACTTGGCCACACAAGAGGAAACAAGACAAATGGTGAAGAGATTGTCAATGGCAAATCACGTCCATTGTGGAAGAAGGGTGCCAACCTTGGTGAGTTGATGGACATAGCTCATGGTGTCACCAAGAAGAATGTTGCACAAGGTAAGGCCATGGTTGAGAGCTCAAACAAGGTAAACATCAAGAGCCCAACCAAGGTTAATGCAAGCAACAAGAATGTGACACATTCTCCTTCTCCCAACTGCACCATTGACTACACGGTTGTATTCCAAAATGGCAAGATGGTGGTCAAGTATATTGGTGCTCACACTAGGAAGATGATGAGGAGTGTGTGGATACCTAAGATTGCTTATTCTAACCTTCAAGGACCCAAACAAGTTTGGGTACCTAAAGCTTGAGCTTAACTTGTTTTGTAGGCATATTCCTCCGGTGGGACTTCATGGTTGCTTGATAGTGGATGTTCAAATCATATGACCGGAGAGAAGAATATGTTCTCATCATTAGAAGAATATGATACACCTATTGAGAAGATCACATTTGGTGACAATAATCATGGTGATGTGGTCGGACAAGGTAAAATTGCTATCTCCAATGATTCATCACTTCCAAATGTTTATTTGGTTGATTCTTTGGGATACAATTTGTTGTCGGTATCACAACTTTGTGAGATGGGCTACAATTGTCTCTTTACTAATGAGGGTGTGTCCATTTTGAGAAGGGAGGATTCCTCTATTGCTTTTACGGGTCAACTTAAGGGAAAGGTTTATCTAGTTGATTTCACAACTACTAAAGTGGAACCGAAGACTTGTTTACTGGCAAAATCTAGCATGGGTTGGCTTTGGCATCGCCGACTAGTTTATGTTGGCATGAGGAACTTGGCCAAACTTCAAAAGAATGAACACATCCTAGGACTAACAAATGTTGTCTTTGAGAAAGATAGGTTGTGTAGTGCATGTCAAGCCGGGAAGCAAGTTGGTGCTCCACATCCTCCCAAGAATATATTATCTAGCTCAAGACCCTTGAAGTTTCTTCACATGGATTTATTTGGACCCATTGCTTACATTAGCATTGGGGGCAACAAATATGGTCTTGTCATTGTTGATGATTTCTCTCGATTTACTTGGGTATTCTTTTTGAAAGAGAAGAGTGAAGTTTAAGGAATCTTCAAGAAGTTTATTAGAAGGGCTCAAAATGAGTTTGAATTGAAGGTCAAGCGCATGAGAAGTGACAATGGCTCGGAGTTTAGGAATACCGGTGTTGAGGAATTTCTTGATGAAGAAGGCATCTTGCATGAGCTCTCCGCCCCTTATACACCTCAACAAAATGGCATTGTTGAGAGGAAGAGTAGGACATTGATTGAGATGGCAAGAACCATGCTTGATGAGTACAACACTTCGGATATCTTTTGGGCCGAAGCAATCAACACCGCATGCCATGCCTCCAACCGGCTTTATCTCCAAAAGTACTTGAACAAGACTCCATATGAGATAATCACCGGTAACAAGTCTAAGGTGCATTACTTTAGAGTTTTTGGTTGCAAATGTTATATTCTTAACAAGAAGGCCAAAAGTTCTAAGTTTGCACCTAAGGTTGATGAAGGTTTTCTACTTGGTTATGGTACTAATGAACACGCCTACCGTGTCTTCAACAAAACCACCGGTTGTGTTGAGGTCACGGTGGATGTGAAATTTGATGAATCAAACGGCTCTCAAGTAGAGCAAGTTGAAAATGACCTTGTAGATGAAGAAGTGCCTCCAAGGGAATCCATCTTGAAGATGGGATTATGTGAAGTAAGGCCGCGGGAGACTCTCATGAAAGATCAAGTGCAAGCTCAAGCTCTGGATGTTGGTACTAGTGATCCATCTTCTTCAACAAGAGTTGAACCATCAACTTCTCCTCATGATCAAGATCAAGGTCATGGTGACGATCATGGTCATGGCATTGATCAAGGGGAGGTCAAGATGAAGAAACTCACGATGTTGCTCCTCAAGCTAATGAAGAAGATGATGATGGGCCTATTCAAAGGCAATCTCAAGTATCTCATCCTAGAGTTCATCAAAGTGTCCAACAGGATCATCCCGTGGATAATATTCTTGGGAGCATTCGAAGAGGGGTAACTACTCGTTCTCGTTTAGCAAATTTTTGTGCTAGTTACTCGTTTGTTTCCTCTTTGGAACCTCTCAAGGTTGAAGAAGCACTTGGTGATGCGGATTGGGTAATGGCAATGCAAGAAGAATTGAATAACTTCACAAGAAATGAAGTTTGGGAATTGGTGAAGCGACCCAAGCAAAATGTGATTGGCACCAAGTGGGTATTCCGCAACAAACAAGATGAACATGGTGTTGTCACAAGAAACAAGGCAAGATTGGTTGCTCAAGGGTTCACTCAAATTGAAGGTTTGGAATTTGGTGAAACTTATGCTCCCGTAGCAAGGCTTGAATCAATTTGTATATTATTTGCCTATGCTACTCACCATGATTTCAAGCTTTATCAAATGGATATAAAAAGTGCATTCTTGAATGGGCCTCTCTCCGAGTTGGTATATGTGGAGCAACCACCGGGTTTTGAAGACCCCAAGCATCCTGACTACGTGTACAAGCTCCATAAGGCGCTCTATGGGCTCAAGCAAGCTCCTAGAGCATGGTATGAATGCCTTAGTGAATTTCTCCTCAAGAACGATTTTGTAATGGGCAAAGCCGATTCTACTCTCTTCACTCAAAAAGTAGACAATGATTTATTTGTTTGTCAAATATATGTTGATGATATTATCTTTGGTTCTACTAATGAAAAGTTTTGTGAAGAATTTAGTAAGATTATGACCAAGAGGTTTGAGATGTCCATGATGGGTGAATTGAAGTTCTTTCTTGGATTTCAAATCAAGCAATTGAAGGAAGGGACTTTCATATGTCAAACCAAGTATGTGAATGATATGCTCAAGAAGTTTGACATGACCGATGCAAAACCCATCAAGACACCCATGGCCGTCAATGGACATCTTGATCTTAATGAAGATGGAAAATCCGTGGATCAAAAGGTATATCGCTCCATGATTGGTTCTTTGCTTTACCTTTGTGCATCTAGGCCGGATATTATGCTTAGTGTGTGCATGTGTGCAAGATTTCAAGCTAATCCTAAAGAATGTCATTTGATAGCCGTTAAGAGAATTTTGACATATTTGGTGCATACTCCACACCTTGGCTTATGGTATCCCAAGGGCTCCACTTTTGATTTACTTGGCTATTCCGATTCGGATTATGCCGGTTGCAAAGTAGATCGAAAGAGTACTACCGGGACTTGTCAATTTCTTGGCCGGTCCTTGGTGTATTGGAGTTCTAAGAAACAAAATTCCGTTGCCCTATCCCCCGCCGAGGCCGAGTACGTTGCAGCCGGTGCTTGTTGTGCTCAACTACTTTGGATGAGGCAAACCTTGAGTGACTTTGGTTATGAGTACAAAAATATCCCTCTCTTGTGTGACAATGAGAGTGCCATAAAACTAGCCAACAACCCAGTCCAACACTCAAGAACCAAGCATATTGACATAAGACACCATTTCTTGAGAGACCATGAAGCCAAAGGAGATATCGCTCTAAGCCATGTGAGTACCGAAAAACAACTAGCCGATATCTCCACTAAGCCTCTTGATGAGCAAAGGTTTTGTGCTTTGAAGAATGAGCTAAATATCTTGGATTCTCGTAACGTGGTTTGAATTGTTGCACACACCCATTGTTTGATGCTTAGACTAGGCAAAATTGATTTATTTGTGTGAGTTTTTCAAAATATTTAGAGTTGTGATCGTTGGATCATTCCTTGGCTCAAATGATCATGGTTATGTAATGTTGAATGTGGCTGATCATTTTGAGTCAAGTTTCTTACATGTCCAATCTCCAAATCTATCAAAATCTCAAATCAAATCTCATCTCAAAATCTGTTTTTATCCAGAGCGTGTCGGAACTTGCCACCGGATTTTGCCGGCCGCAATTTCCGGTAGCCTCTATTGGCCCACCGGAATTTGCCAGCAGCTATTTCCGGCAGCCAGCTACTGGAATTTCCGGCAGGCGCCTCGACTATATATGTCGGGCTGAACCGTTTTTCTGGAACCCTAAGCTCATTCTTACTCAACCAGCGCCGCCCCTCTCTGTTCTCTCTCAATCCCTTGAGGAGGAACTCGATTTTCGACCGTGGGACTTTGATTCTTGGTGTTGGGTTTGATTCCCCACCCTCCGGAAGTTCCGTTCCTCCGCGAATCTTCATCAAATCGCGCGGGAAAACTCTAAGGTATTTCATTCAAAATCCCCGAATCCCGATCTCTCAATGCCGTAGCTTCTAGTGGATTTCCTTTGGGGGATAGACTCAAAAACCTCTCTAGATGCAATGCCTGTGATTTGGTGAAGTTTGGTGGGCAAAATTGTTCGATTCCTAGATTTCTTGGTCGTGCACTGCGTCGGCCGGAAATTGCCGACCCGGCTTGGGCCGGAATTTCCGGCAGGCCGCAGTGAACGCCAATAAACCTTGTTTCTTCGCTAAAGTTTATGGATTAAGGATTATATTGTCGTATCTTTTCAGATGGGCCGTGAACGTCCACGTGGCAAGGGCATTGTCATCCGCACTCCATCACCATCTCCATCCCCCTCTCCAAGCGAGACCGAATCGATGAGAGGGTGCAACCAACCAAAGGGAAAGGAAAGAGGGTCAAGAAGCAAGCCGTGCCCAAGAGGGGCCTTGGAAGAGGACGTGCAAATCCCCAAGCTCCTGCTGATCCTCCCCGTGGTCGCCGCACCAAGAATGCTAATGTTGATCCAACCGGTGAGGCATACAATGATAACATTGATCTATCTCTTCTTGAGAGTCAAGTGACCAAGGCTCTTCCCCCAGTGAGAAGCTCTGAAGATCCTCCTTTGGTTGACTATAGCAAGGGGGAGACAAACATGAAGGCACTAAGGTATGGTGAGGACCCTCGTGCTGCTCTTTCTAAGGAATTCAAGGGTGATCCTCGCTTTTGGCTTCCTTTTCAAGCGGATTGGTATCAATCCGTTATCATGGGGAAGAAATCCATCACCACTGACATGAAATGGATTGATTGGGCCTATCTCAAGACACTTAGCTCGCCGGTCAAGGAAGTGGTGGACGCTGTGTATGATAGGTGCAATGAATTGGGGCTTGTAAATCTTATGGGGTTTAGATGTGATTGGAATGAGGAAGTGGTGGCACAGTTTTATGCCACCCTTTATGTGGATAAACCCCATATGAGGCTTCATTGGACTCTTGGAGGCAAAAGGTTTACCATTGACCGAAGTAAGTTTGCAGCACTTCTTGGCCTTCCAAATGTTGATTATAGTTGTGCCGCCAGGTATCGCATCCATGAGCATGCTGATCTTGAGGTGACTAAGATGCATTTTATGTATGATCCTGCTTATGGGGAACATGGACAATGTGAGTTTGGTAAGACCAAGGGCCTCACTCCATTCTATAAGATGCTCAACCAGCTTTTCAGGTTCACTCTTTGCCCTCGTGGTGGTGATGCAAGCAATATCTCTCATAAGGCAAGGAATCTTTTGGCTCAAGCTGCACCTGACCGAGCCCCGTTTGATGTGGTTGATTATCTTTGGTATGAGATTGTGTTTTGCTCACATGATGCTTCAAGTGCTTGCCACTATGCCCCATATATATTTCACTTGATCAAGAATGTATCCAGGCTCAACATTCTGCCTGATAGAGAGCATGAGCGGTACAAGGCATCCAAGGGCAAGATTCTTCAGCTGCTCAAGGTTGATGGCTCTGGAAGAACTCATATTCCTCCCAAGGGACCCTTTCCGGGTGCATATCCTTCAAAGGTGCTTCTTCATCTCGCGCTCCACCTTCATCTAGTGCACCCTCAGCTCCTCATGGTCCTTTTGCTCCTACACGTGGTGCTCCCAAGAAGAGGGGTAAGTTTGATCAACTTGCCCAAAGCATATTTGCTTGTTTCAACATGCTTAAGCATTGTGTGACCGTGGGGAGCGCACAAGGCAACTTGATGAGGACAATGTGAAGCTTGAAAAGAGGCAAAAAGATATACTTGATAAACTTGATATTCCTCACTCTCCCGTTCGTGCTCCAAGGGATTACCCTCCTCCTCCACCTTTCTTTAGTTCTTATGAGGAAGGTGTAATTTTTTATTAATGATGTGATGTTTTGAGGATGATGAATGGTTGGTGTAATGTTAATCTCCACTTTTATTGTGTGATATACCATGTCATATGCATCATGGTTATAATTTGACACCTCTTGCACATTTGTACCTTTGTATGCAAAGATATTGGTTAAGTTCTTTCATAAATATGTGCAATGGCATTTGAGGCCATTTGAGTTGAATATGCACATATTTAGGGGGAGCTTTTCTAAATATAATTGGATACAAAAACATGATTTTATTCCTATCTTGTGAACCCAAATTGAGTTGTCATCAATCACCAAAAAGGGGGAGATTGAAAGTGCATCTAGGCCTCCCATGTGTTTTGGTGATAATGACAATTAAAATTTGGGATTTGATGGTTGTATTAAGTATATGCAGGATTAAAAAAAAAGAGAAAGATTTATGAATATCAAAGGATGGCCCCCAATTTCTTATGTATGGTGGATGAGCTCATTGAAGATTTAAATTTATTTTTGGTTTAAAATTGAGTATAGGAAATCAGCGTACTATCAAGGGGGACGTGCTTGATGGGTCAAAAGTGCCAAAAGTGCTTATTTGAGATGCTAACTACTCAAGAGAGAATATAGCTTCGTTTTTCAGGCCAAAACCGGTCTTACCGGTTTCTAACTTCAGTTTTTCAGGCGCTGCACAGCAGCTGGTCGGAAATTTCGACGCTGTGCCGGAAGTTCCGGCCAGCCCGGAAATATCCGGTGCAGTAGCTCCGGCAGCCTCGGTGGCATCTCGGTAATTTCCGGTGCGTAGTGCCGGAAGTTCCGGTGGGTTGTTCTTCGTGCTAATTCTGGTAGTTTGGGCCTGCCCGGAAATATCCGGTGGACATTCTCCGGTGGGCTCGGTTTGGTTCCGGAAGTTCCGGTGCGTAGTGCCGGAAGTTCCGTTGGTGCTGTTCGTCAGGCAGGTTCTTAGTTCAAAACAGTGCCTTGTCGGAAGTTCCGACACTACGTCAGAAATTCCGGCAAGCGACCTGGCAGTGCATAACGGCTAGTTTTTGGGGTTGAGTATATATACCCCCTCAGCCCCCCCTTTCTTTGCTGCTGACCTAACCCGAGACAAACACATTCACTAGCATTTAATTCACTCTCCCAACTCCCTCTAGTGCTAATCCTTGCAAAGATTTGAGTAGGACTTTGGATGTGAGTGATTCTTGAGGTGTGAGACCAAGCCATTGAGTGAGTTCATCCATTGTTCATCTCAAGAAGCACTTGAAGCAAGTTTGGCTCATCGATTCTCGTTCATTACTCTTGGAGCTGAGCTCCTAGACGGTTAGGCGTCGCCGGCAACTCCCAACTTGGTGTGGTTGAGTGCCGGACGTTTGTAATCTTCATCCCTAAGTGGGAACAATAGTAAGAATTTCAATCCGGCCCTTGTGGTTGATTGAAGCAGGCAAGGGGTTAGGGTTGACCCGGCTCTAAGTGAGCACCTCAACGGAGACGTAGCTCCTAAGTGGAGTGAACTTCGGTGAACAAATCCTTGTCTCTTGTTCTTGTTGTTGTTCTTCATATTCATATTGTTCTTGAGCTTAATTTCATCCGATCTATCTTGTTATAAGTTTCCGCTGCTAGAGATCATAGTTTTAAGCTTCCTTGCACTTGTGGTGAACTTTCTATTCATATAGAATCTGCAGTTTCATATCTGTTTTTGAATCTCGTATTCAGGTTTGTGTTGAGCCGGAAATTCTGCCCCTGTGCCGGAAATTCCGGAAAACCGGAAATTCCGACACAGCGCCAGAACATCCGGCACATTTAATATTTAATTGTCAATTTTGCAGAAATTTTATACAGGCCTATCACCCCCCTCTAGGCCTAGTGTCGGTCCTTTCAGAGCTGTCTTTCCAGCTCGTTAGGATAACGAGCTGGAACGAGCCGAGCCGAGCTGGCTCGTCGGACCGGCGATTCGTTCTGCAATTCATAAGCTTTTTGCAGTACCGAGAGCAGGGGACGTTGAGTACCTGCATGCTGACATCTTTAACAAGCGACTTACTCAGAGGGGATTTTAAGTACGTTTCTGAACTTTATTTCGTTTATCTGCAGCAGCAGCACCTCAATTTTGAGTTTATAACCGTTGTCAAGGATTTGATTTCCTGGCATATTTGCTCTGCATGCAAATGTAACATGCAAGCATCGCGAAGTAAATTTGCTTAAATTGAGGAAATATTGTGTAATTTCTGTTCCTGAAATTTTTACCGGTCGTCCAATTCGTAATGGAGAGTGTATGCTTTTTATAGGGCGCTGTCGATGCCGACATGGAGTCGAGGGGGATTAGCTAGCTTTCGGGCTTTCGGCTGCATGACTGGCCCAATCCACTTCCGCCAGCCCTCACTCGCTCTCTATACTCGAGGCCATTTCACTTTGCAGATCGAAATGGCCCAATTAGTTTGTGGGCATCTTGTACCCGTTATATCGGGCTATCGGCTAGCCGTGGGGGAGGAGAAAGAATTGATGGCAGCAAACTAAAATGGCGGCCCATTAGAGAGCCAGCCCTAGCCCGCGAGCCCGCGACACGACACATGGTCGTCTCTCTTCTCCCGGAGTTCAGCCTCAAGGCCGTATCCTCCATAGCCATGCTGTGACATCGCCGCCGGTCCCAATCCTACACTCCCACCTCGCGCCGCCCCCAAATCGCTTCGTTGTCCTTCTCCGTATCCAGGCAACGCCTCCCCATCCCTGCCACTGCGGAGATGGAAGCCCAGGCACCCTACCCCTTGCCTACCCCGTTGTGCCATTGGCATCTTGGGTGCGCAGCGAAGCCAACGGGTGCCCTGCGAAGAGCTTCTGCAGGGTGGATTTCCAGGCCTCCAGCCGTCCAGCGACGCCGCGCACTCTGTCACTACCCCGGCACTGTCACAGGCAGCATAGCAAGCCAGTGAAGCCGTGCCTCTCGGTTCCGGTGTGTTGCACATTTGCACTCAAGGTGCTAACCTTTTTGCTTGTTCAGAATAGCTCCTCTGTTCGCTTGCCTTCCGGGTTTTTTTAGTTCTATGGGACTCCAGAAATTTTCGTTTGACCATGTCAATTTTCGTTGAATTACTTACTCTCATTAGAGAATTCAAGTCATCGATTTGATATTTCCAGCTGGCTAGCACAGCACGTGTTCATGCATCCTAGTAGCAGATTATGCCGTCAAACTCGCTGTTGTTTTTTTATATAAAAAATGAAGCCAGGAGTATTTTCTTAAGATAAGCATGTTGCATAAATTCAGGCTAGTCATTCAGTTGTGACCATTGCATGGTTAGTTAGGCGCATGATTTTTGATTCAGTCGTGCATGAGCCCATTAGCAGGGCGCGTTTGTAGGAGGACCGACGCGTGCTGGTTCACGTGGGGTTCTAGTTGGTTGAGCGCTTCGTGCGCGCGTTCTGAGCTGTGGGATGGCGCAGCTTGTTCGGGAGCGTGGCGCGCGGTGTGCGCGTCGTGGCCGCATGGCGGCATGTACTTCCTTTCAATAAATAGCGAAGATAAACAGAAAAGCGGTGAATTGGCCCGCACCAAAATTCTCTCCAAGTGTTCGCGTGTGTTTAGGTGTTCACAATTGCTTCCGAGTCCTCTTCTCCAGCCTCGGCGAACCCACCATCACCGGCGTGTGGTGGAACAACTGGTATCAGAGCCCGGTTCCGGCGAGGAGATCGACATCAAGCGATTCTGTGGGCACTCATGGTGCGACCACGGTCAGCCTCACCCCTGCGGCGAGCTTGCCGAGACGCCACTCCACCGCCCGGCGGCGACGGTGGTGCGTCCGGGAGTCGCGGCGGCGGCAGTGGAGCCGCGTCAGGGGGAAGCGGCGGCTGCCCGGAGCGCGGCCTTGTCATTCATCGCGTCACCAAGGAGATCAGCAGCGGAGGCTCCTTCCCGGCGCTCACCAAGACCAATTACTATGATTGGGCGGCTCTCATGCGCGTGATGCTGCAGGCCAGGGGCCTGTGGATCGCGGTGAGCATCGGGACCGACGACTACACGGAAGATCGGATGGCTCTGGAGGTGATCTCCAAGGCCGTCCCGGCGGAGATGATGGGAACGATCGCCACCAAGGCGACGGCAAAGATTGCGTGGGACGCGATCAAGCTGATGAACGTCGGCGTCGAGCGGGTGCGCAAGGCCAAGTTGAACACCCTCCGCCGCGAGTTCGACGCCCTCAAGTTCCGCGACGGGGAGACTGTGGACGACTTCGGCATCCGCATCAACGGGCTAGCAAACCGCCTTGCAGCCCTCAACGACGGCTACACCGAGGAGGAGATAGTCCGCAAGTTCCTTCAGGCGCTCCCTTCGAGGTATTCCCAAATCGCCATGTCCATTGAGACGCTACTTGATCTCAGCGAGGTCTCGGTGGAAGAGCTCATCGGCCGGCTGAAGGCGACGGAGGAACGCCATGATCTGGGAGGTTCGGCGGCCAGGCTGAATCTCTCGGAGGAGGAGCTCGTCGCGCGCGTTGCGTCGCGGCTGCGGCTCGGCGGCGATCAGGCGACGTCGAGCAAAAGCAGAGGCCGTGGCCGCGGGCGCGGCAAAGGCCGTGGTGGCGGGAGGCCGCCAAAGCCACCCGCAGGGTCCGGAGGCGGCCCAAGCGACGCTGATGGGCCGCTTGATGAGGACCAGTGCAAGTATTGTAAGAAGAAGGGCCACTGGTCCCGCGAGTGCCGCAAGCGCATTCGCGATGAGGCGGCGGCCCAGGCCCATGCGGCCCAGGCGGAGGAGGCTGAAGGAGCCGCACTGATGCTGGCAACAGCGGCGGTCAACGCCACATCCTCTCCCTTGACTCCATCCACGGCGGCGCTGACGGCGTGCAAGCAGCTCGCGGCCCCCCTCCACATCAACGAGGGGAAGCTGTTCGTGCAGCTGGGCGATGGACAAGAAGGCGAGAGCACGAGGTGGATCCTCGATACGGGGGCCACCAATCACATGACGGGCGCGCACTCGGCGTTCTCCGAGCTGGACTCCGGGATCCGCGGCACGGTGAAATTCGGCGATGGGTCCGTCGTCGACATTGAAGGGCGCGGCACCGTCATCTTCAAGGGCAAGAGCGGCGAGCACCTTGCACTCAACGGCGTCTACCACATTCCCCGACTCACGGCCAACATCGTGAGCCTGGGGCAACTCGACGAAGAGGGGAACGAGTGGAGCTGCAAGGATGGAGTGCTACGCATCTGGGATCAGCAGCGGCGCCTGCTGGCAAAGGTGAATCGTTCCACAAATCGCCTCTTTGTGTTGAAGCTCGACATTGCAAGGCTAATCTGTTTGGCGGCGCGGAGCGGCGACAAGGCGTGGCGCTGACACGCCCGCTTCGGCCACCTCAACTTCCGAGCACTCCAGAAGCTGGCGAAAGATTGAATGGTGCGCGGACTGCCAGTGGTGAACCACGTTGATCAGGTCTGCGATAGCTGTCTGGCGGGCAAGCAGCGGCGCCTGGCATTCCCGTCAGAAGCCAAGTACCGCGCGAAGCAGAAGCTCGAGCTGGTCCATGGAGATCTCTGTGGACCAGTGTCGCCGGCGACGCCAAGCGGGAACAGGATGTTCCTTCTTCTGGTGGACGACCTGAGCCGCTACATGTGGCTTGTACTCCTGAGCTCCAAGGATCAAGCAGCGGCGGCGATTGTGCGTGTCCAGGCGCTGGTGGAAGCTGAGTCCGGGCGCACGCTGCGAACGGATCGCGGTGGCGAGTTCACGGCCAGGGCGTTCGCGGACTACTGCGCCGAGGAGGGCATCCAGAGGCACCTCACCGCCCCGTACACGCCCCAGCAGAACAGGGTGGTCGAGAGGCGCAATCAAACCGTCATGGGGATGGCCAGAAGCATGATGAAGGCGAAAGCTCTCCCTGGCTGGTTCTGGGGGGAGGCGGTGAACACGGCGGTGTTCATCCTGAACAGGGCGCCGACACAGAGCGTGGAAGGGAAAACGCCCTATGAGGTGTGGTACGGTTCCAAACCCCCAGTTCATTTCTTTCGCACCTTCGGATGTGTTGCGCATGTGAAGATCGCCGGCAAGCATCTCGCCAAGCTGGACGACAGGAGTTCGCCCATGGTGTTTGTGGGCTACGAGGCGGGAACGAAGGCGTTCCGCTTCTACAACCCGGCGACTCAGCGCGTCGTCATCTCGCGCGACGCTGTGTTCGAGGAAGATCGCGGCTGGGACTGGGGCGCGGCGCGCGGCGCCGGCCCGGAAGACGACGCCGATCCGTTCACGGTGGAGTACGTGACGATGACCGGGGGGACTGGAGCGACTTTGCCCCTGGTGCCGGAATCGCCCTGCGCACCCTCGACGCCCAGGAGCGCGGCAATGCCCACGTGCGGGTCTGAGCCGCGCACACCGCCGACAACACCTGGCAAGGGGGTCGAGTTCACATCCCCTCCGTCAGGCGAGCTCTATCTCGACGACGACCATGATGAGGAAGCGCCACTCCGTTTTCGCACCGTCGACAACATTCTCGGAGCAGCATCACCTCCGGCGTTCGCTGATCGAGCAGTAGCGCAGGAGCTGATGGTGGCGATTGGAGAAGAGCCGACGTCCGCAGAGGAGGCGAAGCAGAGCAAGGAGTGGCGAGCGGCAATGCTCGAGGAGATGGCATCGATCGAGCACAACCGTACCTGGACGCTGGTGGAGCTACCCAAGGGGCACCGCGCCATCGGCCTGAAGTGGGTCTTCAAGATCAAGCACGACGAGCATGGCAACGTCACCAAGCACAAGGCCAGGCTCGTCGCGAAGGGGTACGTCCAGTGCCAGGGAATCGACTACGAGGAGGTTTTCGCGCCGGTCGCCAGGATGGAATCGGTGCGCGTCCTGCTGGCGGTGGCGGCGCACAAGGCATGGGCTGTACATCACATGGACGTGAAGTCGGCCTTCCTCAACGGAGACCTGGCAGAAGAAGTGTACGTGCAGCAGCCGCCCGGCTTCATCGCCGCCGGGCACGAGGAGAAGGTTCTCAAGCTGCACAAGGCGCTGTACGGCCTGCGACAGGCGCCACGGGCATGGAATGCCAAGCTCGATGCAAGCTTGCATAAGCTCGGTTTCGGCAGGAGCGAGTGCGAGCACGGGCTGTACACGCGCGGAGCAGAGAAGAAGCGCCTGGTGGTGGGCATCTACGTTGACGATCTCATCATCACGGGGGAGTGCGCCGACGAGATCAGCGCGTTCAAGGCGGAGATGAAGTCCCTGTTTCGCATGAGCGACTTGGGGGCGCTCTCGTACTACCTCGGGATCGAGGTCAGGCAAGGGCGGCACGGCATCGAGCTCTCGCAGGCCGCCTATGCCAAGAAGGTGATCGAGAAGGCGGGCATGGGTGCCTGTAACCCGTGTGCGACACCAATGGAGACGAGGTTGAAGCTCTCGAAGCAGAGCGCAACTCCAGGGGTGGACGCAACGGAGTATCGCAGCATGATCGGCAGTCTGCGGTACCTGATGAACACGCGGCCGGACCTAGCGTTCGCCGTTGGTTATCTGAGCAGATTTATGGAAGAGCCAAAGCAGGAGCACTTAGCAGCGATGAAACATCTGCTCAGGTACGTTGCTGGCACAATCAACTACGGGCTGGCGTACACCAGGGGCGACGCCGGGCTCGTTCTCGTCGGCTACAGTGATAGCGACATGGCGGGCGACATCGACGACAGGAAGAGCACGAGCGGCATTGTCTTCTTCCTCGACGGCAATCCAGTGGCTTGGCAGTCGCAGAAGCAGCGCGTGGTTGCGTTGTCATCGTGTGAGGCTGAGTACATCGCCGGGGCGGCGGCGACATGCCAAGGAGTTTGGCTCAAGCGGCTGCTGGAAGATGTGCTTGGAGTCGGGTCGCCAACTCCAGTCCTGAAGATGGACAATCAATCGGCGATCGCTCTCAGCAAGAACCCCGTACTTCACGATCGCAGTAAGCATATCGACACCAAATTCCATTACATTCGTGAGTGCGTGGAGGCTGGAGCAGTTCTGTTGGAGTTCACGAGCACTCAGGAACAGCTCGCGGACATTCTGACGAAGGCGCTCGGGAGATCCAGGTTCCAGGAGCTCCGTGAGCAGATTGGGGTCATCAAGCTGAAGAACTAGTCCAGATTTTAGGGGGAGATTGTTGCATAAATTCAGGCTAGTCATTCAGTTGTGACCATTGCATGGTTAGTTAGGCGCATGATTTTTGATTCAGTCGTGCATGAGCCCATTAGCAGGGCGCGTTTGTAGGAGGACCGACGCGTGCTGGTTCACGCGGGGTTCTAGTTGGTTGAGCGCTTCGTGCGCGCGTTCTGAGCTGTGGGATGGCGCAGCTTGTTCGGGAGCGTGGCGCGCGGTGCGCGCGTCGTGGCCGCATGGCGGCATGTACTTCCTTTCAATAAATAGCGAAGATAAACAGAAAAGCGGTGAATTGGCCCGCACCAAAATTCTCTCCAAGTGTTCGCGTGTGTTTAGGTGTTCACAATTGCTTCCGAGTCCTCTTCTCCAGCCTCGGCGAACCCACCATCACCGGCGTGTGGTGGAACAAAGCACCCAATCCCCCCAGCTAGGTGAGCAATCAGCAATGGCATGGTCACATGAAACTGAAAGACACCAAGTCACCAACCAACCCATCGACGTCCAGTCCTGGTGAATGGTTGAGAAGTGAGACACGCTCACACGGGATGAAACCGGTCCCAATGTGTGGTCCAAGTGATGAAACCGCACAGACAGTGCTAGGCACTTTCGCAAGGCATCGAACTATCCAAGATGACTACAATTGGCAGCCTCTCTCCATTCCCAGTTCTCACTACTGACTTGCCCTCATCCCCGCATCGTCAAACCCCCCAGCGTTGCCAGACCTGGGTGGTGTAGTAGTCTGTAGTCCCATTGCCCTCATCATGGTTTCACAGTTGCTGATGGTGCTGTTCTTCTTCGCCATGGCTACCATGGCAGCGGCAGCACTGGATCTGGATGACCTACGGCTTCTTGAGCAATTCAAGGCTGCGGTGCCGAATGGCACAGCACTCACTGGCTGGAACAGCAGCAACGGTGCTTGCAGCTTCCCCGGTGTCGACTGCAAGAACGGCAGGGTCACCTCAGTGTCCCTCATCGGTGTCAAGCTCAACACCGATTTTAGTGCTGTGGCAAGCACCTTGCTGCACCTGAGCAACGTGGAGGCGATAACAGTCTGTGATACCAACATTTCTGGCATGCTCTCGGCGCTGAGCCGAGTGGAGTGCGGGGAGAAGTTGTCTTTGCTGGACCTCTCCAGGAATTATATCTCTGGGGAAGTTCCGGTATTCCTCAATTGCTCCGGACTGGAGTACCTTGATCTCTCTGGCAACCTTGTATCTGGTAGCATGGCGGTAGGGGTCCTGTCCGGATGCAGCAGGTTGAGCTCACTCAACCTTTCTGGCAACCATCTTGTTGGTGCGTTCCCAACAGATATTGCATTCCTCACATCCCTCACCACCCTCGACCTATCAAACAACAATTTCTCTGGCAAGATTCCAGGCAAAGCTTTTGTTAATCTATCTAAGCTCAGAACACTTTCCCTCTCCTTCAACTATTTCAATGGCTTCATTCCTGAAGTGGTCACCATGCTTCCAGAGCTTGAGATACTTGAACTCAGCTCAAACTTGCTTTCAGGCACCATCCCACCCACCCTCTGCTCCTCAAACACCAGCAGCAAGTTGCAAGTTCTTTACCTGCAGAATAACTACCTCACTGGTGGCATCCCGGAGGCCATCTCCAACTGCACTGGTCTCGTTTCACTTGACCTCAGCCTCAACTATATCAATGGGCAGATTCCGTCATTCCTTGGCTTGCTCACTGGCCTCCATGACCTGATCTTGTGGCAGAACTCACTTGAGGGAGAGATACCCCCCTCTCTGTCCAGAATGCTTGCACTTGAGAAACTCATTCTTGATTACAATGGTCTTGTCGGAAGCATCCCTCCAAGTTTAGCGAACTGCACAGAACTAAAGTGGATGTCACTTGCCAGTAACCAGCTTTCTGGTCACCTACCTGCATGGTTCGGTCGATTTGTGAAGCTTCAAATCTTGAGGCTGGGAAATAATTCCTTCTCTGGGATGATACCGCCGGAACTAGGCGACTGCAGGAGTCTATTATGGCTGGATCTGAGTGGCAACCAGCTGAACGGACATATCCCATCAGAGCTTGCAAAACAGTCTGGAAAGATGGCACCCCTCAGTTTTACAGCACAGTTCAATTACCTTCGCAATGACGAACTAAGGGAGTATCAATGCCATGGGAAAGGAAGTTTGTTAGATCTCACAGGCGTGCGGAGCAGTGATTTGAGTCGAATGCCAAGTAAGAAGGCCTGCGACTTCACATCAGTTTACTTAGGCGTGGAAAACCCGATCATTGACAACAACTTTTCAATGATATTTCTGGATTTGTCATTTAATCAGCTTGACTCAGAGATCCCAAAGGATCTTGGAAGCATGTATTACCTCATGGTCATGAACCTTGGACATAATAGTCTGTCAGGTGCGATCCCAGACGAACTCGGTGCTGCTAAGCATCTCGCGGTGCTCGACCTTTCACATAACATGCTTGAAGGGCTAATACCCAACTCATTGAGTACACTATCGTTGTCAGAAATTAATTTATCGAACAACAGGTTGAGTGGGATGATTCCACAACTTGGGTCGCTTGCCACATTCCCTGCAATATCATTTGAGAACAATTCTGGCCTGTGTGGGATCCCACTCCCACTCTGCAAGCAAAGTGCTGTCGATACCCAACAGCCCAAATCCCACAAGAGGCAGGCGCCCCTTGTTGGTGGCCTCGTAGCAGGATTTTCTCTCTTGCTATTCGGTATATTTATTACTCCATTCTAATTCCAAATAATAGTTCATTTTAGCTTTGTCCTAAGTCAAATACCAAAAAAATGCACTATCAAAACATATTTCATGGTGGATTCAATGAAATTAATTTGATGTTGTAGATGTTGATGCTTTTTTCTATGAACTTAATCGAAGTTATATAAGTTTGACTTAGGACAAAGCCAAAGTGAACTATAATTTGGAATGGAGGAGAATATATTTCTTTCTTCTTCTGTAAAAGGTCCCTCCTAATGTTCTCGGGTTACAACCTTCTAATTTGCTGCGCATCCTGCTGTTTGTGTTGCAGCACTGTTGACATGCCTATGTCAAAAGAAGAGATCCAATGCACATAATAATGCAAATGAAGCTTTAATATTACAGGGAGATTTATTCTCCATCTGGAACTTCAATGGGCGAGATGTTTACAAGCAGATTGTGGAAGCAACAGAGAACTTTGATGAAAAATATTGCATAGGAAGAGGAGGTCATGGGTCCGTCTACGAAGCTCAACTACCAACAGGCGAAATTTTTGCAGTAAAGAAGCTACGGAAAATAGAAGCCGATAGTTTAGAAAATGAGAAACTGTTCAGATGTGAAATAGAGGTCTTGGTGCAGATACGACACCGGAACATTGTGAAACTCTATGGATATTGCTCCACTGATCAAGATAAGTTTCTTATATATGAATACATGGAGAGAGGAAGCTTATCAACAATTCTCACCGACAAAAAATGTGCAGTTGAGCTGGATTGGAATAAGAGGCTAAATATTGCTAGGGATGTGGCTCATGCTCTCTCTTATTTGCACCATAACTGTTCAAGTCCAGTAGTCCACCGAGATATAACAAGCAATAACATTTTGATTGGTATGGAGTTCAGGGCCTGCATATCAGACTTTGGCTTGGCTAAAATATTGAGCTCTGATGCATCAAGCAGTACAAGGCTTGCTGGGACAGCTGGGTATCTGGCACCAGGTAAACAAAATTGGTTTGGTGTTCGACTTGTTTCTCTTTCTGTATGATGTTGCTACATTATCTCACACATGATTTCTAGTAGCGTGTGGTGTCACTGTAAGTAGTAATTTTATAATGCTGAAAGATGGTCTTGGCTTGCTTTTTCTTTATTATCTCATACGTAGTAGTAAATTATTTTTCATTGCATTGCACCAATGAGGCAATGATTGCCTGCTGAAACATATGTTTAGTAATAATTTTAGTATTCAGTGAGATATACAATCTTACGGACATTTACTTCAGTCTTGACTGAACTCTTCTATACCACAGAGCTTGCGTACACGACGAGGGTGACCGAGAAATGTGATGTATACAGCTTTGGTGTGGTTGTTCTCGAGTTGTTCATGGGATCCCATCCCGGTAATCTACTTTCAGAGCTCTTGTGCATCACCAAGAAAAGCGCATCACTGAAGGATCTGTTGGACACCCGGCTCCCGCTCCCTGAAGGTGAGGTAGCAAGAGAAATCCTTTTGCTATTCACGGTGGCCCTCCAGTGCTTAGATCCCAACCCAGTGACTCGCCCGACAATGCAGTCTGCAATTCAGAAGCTCTCAGCAGTGCCGGCAACCTGGGATTTTGAATACCTTCACACTGACATCATGGATGCTGGAACCCATGTGCATTGACGCACTTAGGAAGGAGGAAGGGTATTATGTTGCTGGGTTTGAGATTCTGTGCTGGGGATTCTTTCTTTCACAGTCAGCCTGGTTGTTTTCAACTTTTCATGGCATTGGTGTATGTTTTGTGAAGTGACATAATGTGTAGAGGAGATGCTTGAGGAAAATAGCATTGTATAAGTTGATTTATATGATTTGGCTTGTATGATTCATGTTTATGAGGTTCACTGATCGTTTTGAACACAATTTTCAATTTTGCTTTGCTGCTTGCTGGGCAATCACGCTGCACATTTCGTCAGGCTTCTATCATACAGGCCTTTCTAGCTTGTGGCCCAATAAGCTTATGGGCTTGTGGCTGCTGTGTTCCGACTGCGAGCAAGAAGAGCCCACGAACTTGAGAGGTTTTCTTCCCATTTCGGCCTTGTTTGGGAGTCAGCACAGCAGCCACCGGAGGTCCGGAGCGGAGGCCGGAGATGGTTCTCCCGACCTTATCGCCACCCGTTTCCCGCGCCGCCGCCGCTGCCGCTTTCCTCCTCCGGCGAGCCCCAGCGAAGCCCTTCTCCGCCCTTCATCCTACCCCACCAACTCTCCGCCGCTTTCTCGCCTCCGGCTCTTCGCCCTCTCCAGCAACCCCTCCCCCTGCCCTCCGCCCGCTCTCCACTGTGGCGTCCTCCTCCACCGCCGCTCGCGCCGTCCCGGACCGCCGCGACCTTCTAATGCTCGGCATCGAGACCAGCTGCGACGACACTGCGGCCGCTGTGGTACTAGTGCTTTCTCCCTGGATTCTCCTGTCGGTTTTGCCTTCGGCGGAGGCTTTTGTGCTGAGCTGCCTCTCTGCTGTTCTGCTGATTGGTTGCAGGTTAGAGGCGATGGGGAGATCCTTAGCCAAGTGGTGTCTTCCCAAGTAAGCCATTTTCCAGCACAACTTTATTTCTACATTCTTACCACTTATTGCGCCTGTAAAATCGGGCCGGTCTTCTTGTGCAACATATGGCGATTGGTAGCATATATAGGAAGGGGGTTTGTACATTGCTGACTATGTCTGCTTTCCTGTGGATTTTCGTTGGCCAACATTTGGAAGGCAGATTTGCTTGCGAGGTATGGGGGTGTTGCTCCGAAGATGGCCGAAGAAGCTCATGCTCTTGTGATTGACCAGGTGTGGCTTCTTAGATCAACATAGGTTCTACAGCCTTCTGAGGTCTAGCATTTATGTTAATTTCTTGTACTTATTCTTTGCCCAGGTTGTTCAAAAGGCCCTCGATGATGCAAAATTGTCGGGAAGTGATCTTTCTGCTGTCTCTGTTACCGTTGGACCAGGACTTAGTCTATGCCTTAGAGGTATGGATGTACCTCATGTTTGTTCATTGGGCTGTTGAAATGTCTGTTCACCAGATACTATTTACTACAGTTTTAAGTGTGACATTACCCAAAAGAGTTGAATTTGTTCAATTAATATTTGTGCTGGTTTTGCTGGCATGGAGAACCTTGAAATGCTTGGAATTTCCATGATGTTATATGACGTGCAATTTGTCAGACTTTGGGCTAAATGCTAGCATTCTTTGTATCAGGGTTCATGAAGTCTAGTTTCTTGTTGCTGTTTCTGTGATCATATCCCTTGGTTTTTCTAATGTTAATTCAATCACATGTCTAAATTACAGTTGGTGTTCACAAAGCCAGACAAGTAGCAAAATCATTTGGCTTGCCTATTGTTGGAGTTCATCATATGGAGGCACATGCATTAGTTTCCAGGTATTTAACTCATAGGCCCTTCGCTGTTCAGTTAGCCTTGGTCTTAAATACTTTTGGGCTTTGACCTTCTTTTTGTATGCTGTGCAAGTTATTTTTTTAGTTCATCATCAAATAGAAGGTCTAATCTTTTTTTTTCAAGAATAAATGACTGTGAATTTGTTTTTACATCATTTGTTGTAATTGTAGTTACATTGCTACCTCTTGGCAGCCTTCTATAGTGCCTTACAGACTTATGCAGATATTAATTAAACTAAGCTAGCATAAGCTGTGGACAAAAGTATTTAATTAAAACTTTCAGATTTTGAACCAATTTCAACCTGTGTAAAAACATTTATTTCCAACTGTTTATGCTAAATTACATAGAGCATGATGAACATGTTTATGCTAAAGACAATGTTTTACAAACACAAACAAAAGATTGCGTAATTTCATCACCATATTTCTAACTGTATGCATGCATTGTGCTCGCAGTTAATATTGTTTGATCCTTGTCAGGCTAGTGAACAAGGACCTTGATTTCCCATTTTTGGCTCTCCTAATTTCAGGTATATGCTAATGACAGTACTATGCCTCAGCCTTATACACTACTATTTTCCTTCCGTGGATCAGTAGGTCATGATAAGATTCTCAATGACTTTGCCACTGTGATTAGTTTCCAAGGTTTTGAGCCAGGGCAGGACCCAGCTGGAGGGAAGAAAAACATTGGGAATATATAAGACGTGGTTACTAACCAAACACTTGGTAACTTAGTCAAACCAGCCTATGAGAATTGTGGCAAGCCGTGGCTTCCAATCATACAAACCCATGCCACATTCAATATTTAACACACTAAAAACATAATTGCATTTTCCCACCTGCTACAACACAGAATAAAGCTACTAATTGCAGTTGATTTACTCTTCGTGCCTTAGTACTGCCAATTTATATCTTTATACTATTTCAGCCTTGGACGTTCCAACATTATTCCGTGATCATGGAGTCTCTTGATTTTTAATGTGTTTCAACTTATCAAATCTTAGCTACTTCCTCTGTTATTTTATATGTGACATTGATTAGCTCAATTTTGAACTAACCAGTGTCATATATAAAAGAACGGAGGAACTACTTCTTTCTACACTATATTCACTACTGGACGCGAATGTAATCTGGGAGAGAGAGAGTGGCGTGTGAGTTGGTGTGTGTCTGTGTGCGAGGCTGACCGGCCGGCCGGCCGGCCTTGCTGTGTGGTGTATGGTTTCTTATCCCGCTTTATCTTAATATAATGATGCGCAGTTCTCCTGCGTTTTCGAGGAAAAAAAAATTCACTACTTGAAATGTTTCCCTCTCATTCCAATCCATAAGCTGATTACTGTGTTATGCACTACACTCCTGTTACAATTATTGAATGAAATATATTTGACAAACATTAAGTCAATTACAAAATGAATCTTGTGCCAGTTGACAAAGGGCACATAACTCAATGCAGAACTACCTCAACATAAGTTCCTTAAGCATATGTGCTAAGAAAAGCTAGTGTAATAATCAGGACAGAAGAAATATCCTTGTTTCCTGAATTCTCTTCTAACAAGATGATCTGTTCAGGAGGACATAATCTTCTTGTTCTTGCCCATAGCCTTGGGCAATACGTTCAACTGGGGACTACTATAGATGATGCGATCGGTGAGGCATATGACAAATCAGCAAGATGGTTGGGCCTTGATATGCGGAAAGGTGGGGGCCCTGCTCTTGAAGAACTTGCTCTAGATGGTGATCCAAACGCTGTTAAATTCAGAGTAAGTCTGCTGATGTAATGTTCCCTTAACTTGGATATAGCTAAATGTTGTTATCCATTTATTATTATTCTTAGGCTACATGATGTAATTCCTTACCATTTTTCTTGTCATATGCTTTCAGGTTCCAATGCGACAACATAAAGATTGTAATTTTTCTTATGCTGGCCTGAAGACTCAAGTCCGACTGGCAATTGAATCTAAGAATTTGTAAGCACATACAATCCGTCTAGTCTCAATCCGTGTCCTCTCCTTTTTTTTTTTTCATGATATGAACATGCTTTCTGTTGTTCTTGGTAAAATCATCCACTCAGTATTCTTTGAGATGGCAGTATTTGGCACTTTCTCTATATGTCAAGTTCAAAGTTCTAAACTGACAGAGTGATCATATACAAAGTTTGCCCGTGTGTAAATTCGCTTTTATGCTTAAAATTTTTGTTTCAACTAGGACTTGTCAAAACCTGTGCAAGTGATCATATACAAAGTTTACTAGCTTGGTCTTAAAATATGGTATGTTCTTTACCATTCTTAGAGAACATGTTATCATAAAACATTTTGTACTTTACATGGTAATAATTATCAATTCCGTTAACTGTTCTTTTATTTTTATATTGTGATAGATGTGCAGATGATATTCCCATTTCGTCTGCGTCGGAGGAAGAAAGACAAGCAAGGGCAAACATTGCTGCCTCTTTTCAGGTTCTACACGATGGACAATGTATACGATGTTTCCCGAGGATTTCGATGTTCTTCCTGATAATTTTGACCTATGCAGCGAGTTGCTGTGTTACATTTGGAAGAAAGATGCCAACGAGCAGTTGAATGGGCATTGAAGATCGAACCTTCCATCAAATACTTTGTAATCCTGATATCTTGTTGATGGTTAAAGTAAATCCATTTAACTCATCCAGTATGTAGACTGATCCAATTATTAAAGGTTGTGTCAGGAGGTGTCGCTTCAAACAAGTATGTTAGGACTCGCCTGAATCAAGTTGCTGAGAATAACGGCCTACAACTCGTATCTCCTCCTCCAAGCCTTTGTACTGACAATGGTATGAGTTACTTGGAAAGTCTTATTAACTTGGTAACATATTGTATGGTTGATAAATTGTCTTGTATTCAAAGTCAATTATACAACACATTGCAGTACTTTGTTTTTCACTATAGACCCTAGGCTGTACTATTCTCTTTTTTGTCAAATTGAAGTATGTGTCATAATTATTGTAGCTGTCTTTACAACTTTATTCCTAATTCTTTCCATACTCCTGAGTAATAACCAGTTATATTATGTTGCTGCATTTGCATAGGAGTCATGATTGCTTGGACTGGGATTGAGCACTTTGTTGCGGGAAGATTTGAGGACCCACCTGCAGTTGATGAGCCTGATGATATGCAGGTCTGCATTGCATTTAATTCGTGCAAAGTTTCTGTTCTCATGGTTTAAGTTTATAACTAATTTACTTTGTTTCCTTTAACCATTTATACTGGCTAGTTTAAACAGCTCCCCTTTTTCCCTGCCCTTTTTTAAGTTTATTTACTCACTGTCTGAAGCTCAGGGCTGTTTAGCATCTTTACAGCATGACCACCAACGTAATAAGTTGCAGCCACCCTGCACCATGATTCCTGTCATGTCACATTTAGTTCTCTGAATTTTTACTTCATATAATTGGGCCGTTTGAGAACTGAGCAATAGCTCAGTAGGAGTTGAGAGGTCACCCACCTGGGTGCTCAAAGGTTGTGTGAGTACCTCCCTAAAGGGTTCACTCCCCTCTTAAGGCTTTGTTTGGATACAATACAAGTGGATTGGAGGGGAATGAAGGGGTTCGAGGAAAAAAAATGAACTAATTTCCTCTTCAATCCACTTAAATTCAAACAAGCCCTAAGACAAAGGGCACGTCTAACTGGGCCTTTTTTGTCAACTTAAAGGAAAAAGCAAGTAACAGACAAACAGCAATCCAATCTTCATCCAAGTGGAAGATAGTTCTTGAAGTTGTTTTGAAACTCTAAATCCGATTACAGTTCCATATTTGCTTATTTGATCCTGAATAACTGCATCTGAGCCTACTGTTGAACTTTGATAGTCCAATATTATATTATCAGCACTGTCAGAAATCAAAACCATGGCATCTATTTTTCTTCAATTAAAATGACACCATGGTGGTTGTAGTGAAAGGTGTCTTAGCAGTGGAGAATCTGAAACTGCTGCTGAGAAACAAAATCACAAGCTACTTCCCCATTTTCTTTGCTTGATCAGTTCTTGTGTGATACAGTATGAGCTTCGGCCAAGATGGCCTCTTGGTGAGGAATATTCAGAAGGAAGAAGTGTTGCACGATCATTGAAGACCGCTCGGGTCCATCAGTCCCTAACGTCAATGATACAGAGCTCTCTTCAGAAGTAGTTCAGTTGGAACCAATCATTGGTCTAAGCAGCTTCGTGCCCTTGAGTTCCCCGTTTTCTTCCAGTTTTGGGTTCGCAATCTTCATAGCTAACCATTAATTTGTATTCGCTGAGTTGCAGTAACAAGCTGCAAAAGGGCTGAACTGGGTGTTTACATGTACATATGAGGCAATACACACAGATCTAGCTCCTATAAAGCATCATTTGTTCCATTATGAAGGCTGTAAACAATACGCTCCTAGCTTGAATCTTTTATATTCCTTTACTCCTTTAATTTGAACATGCCCTCAGTGATTCATTTGAGATGCCATTAAGGTTGCTACCGGCATTAATATGTGTGCACGGGCAACCGAGGCAGTGGAAGGTCGATGGCGTGTATTTCTGGACGTCTATCTGAGTGGGCATGTATTTTCCAAGCAAGCTTTTCTCTCCTGCTTGGAGATGGAGAAGAAAACAAAAGTGTGATTCGTCAAACTGAAGTGAAGCTACTACCTATTGCCTTATTGGCTCCTGCAGTTGGATTTGCAGCATTTGCAAGGTGAAGCTGTGCCGTGGAGTTGATCAGTTGAGTTGCTTGCGGGACTTGCAGCCGCAGGTTATCGAAGAGTATGAAGGCTCTGCTGGCCGCAATTTGCTCTGGGCTGCACAACCGTTCGGCTGGGCTGGGCGGCAGCTGCTTGGGCTGTGCAGCCGATTGGCTGGGCTGTGCCGCTGCAGCCCAGCGGTAAAACCCGGAAAACAATGTTCCGGCGCCGGCGCCGGCGCCGCCGCCTGGTGCGTCTCGCTCTCGCCATCCCACCGATTCCCCCACCTCGGCCCCCATCCCATGGCTCGCGCGGTCGCATCTCACGCGCGGCGCCTCCTCCTCACGGTGCTGCTTGGGCCGCACCTGCACAGCCCAAGCAGCTGCCGCCCAGCCCAGCCCAACGACTGTGCTGCCCAGCGGTAAAACCCAGGAAAACAGCGTTCCGGCGCCGACGCCGCCATCCCATGGCTCTCGCGTTCGCATCTCACGCGCGCCGCCTCCTCCTCGCCGGCGCTGGAGCTCCCACGAGATCTTTCCACGCCCAGCCCTACCAAGGTACGCCCTCTCCTTCTACCCCTCCTTAATCTTGCAGTGCTTCTTTCTGCTGATTGGAGTTGGATCCTTGCGGGACGCAGCTAAGGTAGGCGTGGTGGAGTTCCTGAACGGTGTGGGAAAGGGGGTGCAGACGCACGCCGCGAAGGTGGAGGAGTCTGTGGGCGGCGACCTGCAGAGGCTCCTCGAGGCCCGCACGCTGCGGCTCAAGAAGCTTGGTATCCCCTGCAAGCATGTGAGTCGTTTATTTGTCTTCTTGGACCACTTGTAGTGTATAAGCTAGTTGCTGATGCGTTCGTGTTCGTGTTAATGACACCTGGTTTTTTAGCCTTCGTCGGGGAACATGCAAGTATTGGTCGGAATTTGTTGTCTGATGCTGTGTAGCTTTAGTGGAATCACTGGATTTTTGCGTCCACTCTGAATTTTGTAGATTGTTGTCAAATGTTGATGATGAGAGTTCCTGGCTGTCCTCTGATTGATATACATGTTACTTTTCTCCATATAGCTAGGTTGGCTAACGTGTGAGGCAATTTGCATGTTTATACTTTATAGGTGAACTTGACATGCTCCAAGGATAAATTAGCGAAGCCTAGTTTCTAGTTGTTCCAGTGGTATGCCCCCTTAATATTATTCTATATCTACTAAGCGCCGATGAAAAATGAAAAATGAAGCTATTTGATTTGAATATTTTGCTCCCGAGAGATTGTATTTTTTATCCAATTGTGGTGCCAAGTACCGGAAGCTAGGCAATGCTTTGGGTGCAACCTATCAGCCTATCACTTTAAAAGTTCGACTAGCCGACAAGAATACATTTTATATCATTATGGGTCTCCTAACATTCTCAATCAATGGCGAATGAGAAATGTGATAAGCTGTTGGCATTCCTTAACACTAAGAGCATGTTCTTTTTTTGGGTCGAATTCTCCAGTCAGTATTTTTTAAAATAATATTTAATGCTTCGATATCTCTAGAATGCACATGACCCAAATTTGCATTCAGAACTGTTGGATAAGGAATATGTGAATGTGCTGTGTTGTTGCATTTTCACATTGAGGTGAATTTTCGTTCATGTGGACAATGCATAATTAGATTTTTGAAGCACATGAAGGTTAATAATGTCAGTGGCTGGCAAATTTCCATACATTTTTGTTTGGGGCAATAGGAACTTAAACTCCAAATTCGAAAGCGGCATGATGGCATCAGCAATATTTTTAGCATTGATTAACTGAGTTCTAAATAATGTTGTAGTCATTTTCATCGCTCTTGCTTTTAATTGGAAGGCAATTAACTGATCGTTTTAGTCAATTCTATTTTTGCATACCAAAATATGTGGGGTGTTACTGTGGTTGATTAGAAGGTTCCAAAGCAAATCGGAAATGCACTACTTACAATTTATTTGATGGGATTTATCACCTCCGTACTTACATCGCAAACATTTGTTTATATGTTTTCTGTTCTGAAGTAATACTGTGAGCAATGCTCTGAGTAGTACCATCTACAATTGTAAGTTTACCTACTGAAAATTCTCAAGTTAGTGCATATATTTAGGTTGCTATCCTAGTCTTCTAGTTCGGCCCTTTGTGTCATGAAGTTTTAGTTGTTTTAGGAAGACACAATTAAGTATCTACAACTGTGTGTTTACCTTTGCTACTTGAAGTTTTTGGTTTAGTACACATGTTGGGCTTTAATTGTAGAAATGCTAGTCTTAAGTTTTTATTCATTGGGGCAGTGTTTAGAACAGCCTCTCTACTGTTTTCCTTTTTATACATTATTCTTATTTGTGAAAACCAGGTAATAGTTAGTTAGAACCCATTGTTTGACTACTGAAACTGGCTTTTAACATCCAAGTCTGTTTGTATCTAACCAAATCTGGTTGTACTTAGGTATAAATCAAGTTCAATAAAATCTAGCTGTTCTTGACTCGAGATTGAAACAAAATCCAGTTGAGCTCTTGCTAACTACGGTTCTTGTTTGTAACATTTACTGGTGGTTGGGTTAAGGCATGTTTAGTTCTTGATGACAAACTTCTTTTTCTCGATTGGAATATGTTTCACCATTTAGCTCTGTATTATTTTTAAAGCGTTAATGTTAAGATTAAGTGACTGTGCTAATCTAAATTATTAATTTATTATTTTTGATTATTTCCCTAACAATGCAGAGAAAGTTGATTTTGAGTTTTGCTCACAAGTACCGGCTTGGTCTCTGGAAGCCTCGAGCAGAACCCAAGAAAGCTGAATAAAGGTGGTTTGTTCTTGAAATGCTTGCTTGGAAAGTAGTCTGCTGTAGGACTGAGCATGTTTGTGACTTTGAAAAGTTGCTTTGTAGTTTGAGAGCCACAAATCTTTGTTCTTTGACCATGCTTATTTGCAACTGTTGAACAAAATTTCTAGGAAAATACCAAGTAGCTGTGGTGTGGTTGTTCCTTTTTGTAATAACAAGCCTTAACAACCAGCACAGCCCCCTGTGATAAGCTCGCACTCAATGTTTGTATTGTTCCTTCAGTTTCTTACCAACAACATTGCAGTTTTGCGAATGTATTCTAAACAAATTGTTTAGTTTCAGAGTTTGACCAGTCAGTTCATCGACTATTTGTGTTCTCAGAAAGAGACATTACTGTGCATTAGAGTTGTTCCAGTCAGCTTATATGTAAACAAATCGACCATGCATATTGGAATGCTATGGAAGTTTTTGTGGTTCTGCCGTGCCCTATCAAGATGCAAAGATGCACATAAACTGTTTGCATCGATGTTTTTGAACTGAATTTCGAGTAGTTGGCAGATGCCCAAAAGTTAAGATCTTCAGGATGTTTTCAGGCAATGGCTCGCCAGACTGGGCCGTGTAGGCCCCTTTTGCATGTTGATCTGCAATGGTCATGGAGCAAGTATTTTAAGCAAAACCTAAAATTTGTTTCGTTCGATTCATCTCTATCCAGGTCTCCTTGACTAGTCACAGATTCTTTTTTTTTTCTTTTGACCAGGAAAAGAGAAGACGAAATTGCTCTTTGTTTTTATCGTTTCTAAGATGCCTAATTCCCACCCAAAGCTCCGTACGCCACTCGAGTCATGCTTTGTGCTCATTTGTTTGGTCCTCGTACTTGTTGGTGTTGGCAACGAGAAAAGAACTCGTAAATCCTAATGCCTAAAAAAAGATCCATGAAATGGCCATTTTTTTTTTCCAAGTACCTAGCTAGCCGTCTAGAGCTTGACATTGATTCCGTTCTCTTTTGCATCGAAAGCGAAAAGGGGCTACGATGGTGCAGCAAGAACAATTGGATCCTTGTTGCGTGCCAATTCGATTCTCCAAGAGCTGAAAAAAGAAGACCCCAGCAAGCAGCTGAAAAGCAGTAGTGCTTTGTTCCTCCGATATGGCCTCATGGGAGGGTGGCCCTGTTAACACCCGATTGGTTCAGGCAAAGGCAAAATGCCCGTAACCAATTGACACGAAAATAAGCGCAACGGAACTAGTATATCTGTATATATTGAACTTTATAATAAGATGCTGTAGTATTTCCTTTTACAAAAGAAAAGAAAGTTAAAGTGGGGACCGAGAATGCTGACACGATGCCTTGTACAAGATATTTCTGGATAGGTATATAACCTTTATGTTATGCCAAATATATATAAAAAAAATAAAGAGACCACATATTGTTTTTTTTCCCCCCAAAAGCAACTCCTGTACGCCTGTACCCGTGTATAATTTTTTTTTGACAAGGATATAATTCTATTTCTGATATCCAAGCTTGCCGTGTGGCACTGCCACTCCCGTTACGTGTCTCGTGCTGCCTGCCTCGCAGAGAGAGAGAGAGAGCAACAGGTGTTCCCTCCAGAAAAGGGGGTCAGCGTCTTGGCGAAACGGAGCAAGCAAACTGCGCAGCGCAGTATTGGTCCTGATACTTTTGGCTATCTCTAGCCAAAGCCTCTGTTCTTTTTTATCACCACACAAAGCGGAACCTAACCTTTTAATTTTAGACGGGGGAGAAAGCGCTTGAGGGCTCGCGTGCGTAACACGCGGTGGATGAGAACGAGACTGCGCCCGTCACTGCGAGGTGGATCAGTTTTGGTCCCTATGTTGTGGCGTCCCGGGAAGTGGGTTCTTTTAGCTTTACATCAAATCTTCTGAGTTTGGTCAAGTTGATATGTTAAAATATATCCTGCTCTCTCCGTTCTGGAATAAAAGTGGGTTTGTCCTAAGTCAAATTTTTGAAAGTTTGACCAAGTTCATAGAGAAAAGTATTAACATTTAGCAAATCAAATAAGTAAAATATAAAAATATATTTTACAATGAGTCTATTGATACTCATTGGATGTCATAAATATTATTTTTTTCTAAAAAGTTGATCAAAGTTTATCTAGTTTGATTTAGGACAAAACTAGGATGCCTTATATTTCAGGACGAAGAGAGTATTTCATAAAACTTGGTGTGTGTGTAAATTGTAAAAAGTGTTGATACGTTTCTCCAGACAAAAATAAAAAAACACTCCTACTCAGACAGGGAAAGAGTATCCCCTTTCACCCCTTGTCATTGAAGGCTATTTGTTGGATTACAATAACACAAAAAACAAAAAAATTATAATCTAGTGCGTACAGGTTTTATACATCACATAATTTCATGAACTCGATTATGCAACAATGTGAGTAGGGAAAAAAAACCCAGAAAGGGCGTAGCTATGCGTATGCGAGACTGCAAAAAGGTCCTAGTAGAGTACCTTTTTGTTGGTCCTTCCAGTTCCAGAGCTAGCGCCGCTGGTCGCTGATGATCTGGAGAAGGCAAGCATGATTAGGGCTTCTCCAGTGGCCAAGCGATGCAAGGCAGAAAAAAAACTAGCCACGTCAGGTCACGGGAGAATCAAATAATACTGACATACTATAGCATGCAGCCTCATAGGCAATAAAAAAAATTATCACCATCCCTTTTTAATTCAGCAAGATAAGTTTAGAAAATTTACTGTAGCAAAACTAAATCGAAAATTAAAAGGGCTAAACATGATCTAATTATAAAACTAATTATATGGATGGACGGAAAATCGCGAGACGAATCTATTAAGCCTAATTAATCCGTCATTAATCTACGTTTAATATCTTTAATTAGTGTTCTAATATTTGATGTGACAGGATGAATAGAAAAAACTTATAGAATTAAACATGACCTCCGTCTTCTATCTGGCCTTGCGCAGGATGGCAGTGTACTTTTACTTTAATTATTCACCGTGCGTCGAATCTCAATTAGGCATCAGTGCTTCTCTCTTTCCTCATGATTCTCTCTCCAGTGACCTTGCACCGATGCGTACACTCCACGTCGGATGATGCTTCGGTCACTGATGGCCTTAGCGACGCCATCCACCCATAGCCACGAAGTGCAAGGGGGGCACGTACGCGTGTCCCGAGCACGCGCCGCGGGCTGGGGCATGCAGCAGCAATAGCTGGAGCCAGCCGGCCCCCTGTAGCGACAGATCAAAATGTCGCAACCACGCGTCGCCCAGAGCGAGCGTCACCAGTCCTGAGTTCTCCTCGCATCTACTGTATCGCATTGATCCGCCGGCCCGACCGACCGATCCTCTGGTCCCACTCGAAGCCCGAGCTGACCATCGTCCCGGCGCGCGGGAGTGATTAGGAGCGGGCGTAAAGGGAACCGAGCCTAAAAAACTAGAACCGAAATAGGAAAAATCGGTTTCTAGTTCGGTTCCAGACAGTGTGGAACCGAACTTTTATGTTTATTTCGATTCCAGCTCTGAATTAACCGAAATAACCAAATTATATGAGCTGTACTTCACGTATTCAATTATCCACATTTTGTAAGATTAGATTAGATTTAAATGAGATTTATCATGTTTGAACTGCCATGTAACTGTGGTCCACTGGTACTATATCGCTACTGTCACTTGTCAATTATTGTTATCTAAAATGGAGGAATTGTAACCCAAACTTGCTTTAAAACTAGCACATTTTTTGTTGTCTTAGCCTCTGCTGATAATGTTCGGTTAGTTTGGTTATAACCGAAACCGAACCGAAAGAACCGAGAACCGAAATGCTCGGTTCCAAGAATTTCTTGGAACCGTCGGTTCCCATTTTCTAGTAATCGAATTTGTCAAAACCAAAAAAGCAAACTGAAACCAAACCGAAAACCGAATGCCCAGCCCAAGGAGTGATGGATGTGGCAATATAGCAGTGGTTCCATCGGCAGCGGCACCATGAACGAAATGCCGAGCCGCCGCCGATGGACCGCGCGAAGCATTCCCTTTCGGTGGGTGGACACTGGACAGCACGCGGCACAGCGGCAGCCAGCCAGCCGACGGAGCCAAGAGTGGCGACGTCACAAGTCGCGCACGCCGTGGCCAGCGAGAAACAACCCGCCCGCCTTGGCGTAAAGCTGCTAATGGTTTGGTCTCAAACCGGTTTTTAATTATGGTTTGGTTTTTTAATGGATTAGCTTGGTTTGATGAATAATGGACTGCAACATATAATGATTTGATTTGGCTTGGTTTAATAGTTACAACGGTCTAGAATGGTTTACAATTATAATGGTTATGTGTGTAAGTAACATCTCGCGTTCACACATGAAAATTTTAACGAATTTGATTGAAATTTGTTAGAAATGTCTCAGAGTTACAATCCGCTATTTTGTGCAAATCGGTGTACCCATATCTATATGTGGAGCCCACGTCCAAAGCCGGACCCTAAAATTAAAAGCTCGCATTCACACCTTAAAATTTTATCAAAATTTATTGGCGATGTCTTAGAATCACGGTCCGTTACCCCGTGCAAATCAATGTAGCCAAATTTGCATGTGGGCCCCACGTGTAAAGTCGGACCCTAGAATTAAAAGTTAGCGTTCACACTTTAAAATTTTAGCAGATTTTACCGAAATTTGTTGGAGGTTTCTCAGAACCACGGTCCGTTATTTTGTGCAAATCGGTGTAGCCATATCAATACATGAGCCCTAGGTTCAAAGCCACACCTAATAAAACTATAGAATTGAATCAATTTGGTTTGTTTTGGAAAACTAGTTTAAGTGGTTTGGATTGGTTCGAAGGAAGAAGCAAATGGATAGGATTGAATTGATTTATGAAGTGTAGTATTATAGTCTAAATAGTTTTACGTGGATTTAGTTTGATTTCTGAACTATTACTAGCTTTACCCTTTATCCGGGCCGTCCCGTACGTGCACGCGCGGGAACTGCCCATCGACTCATCTGGAGGAACTGGCAGCAATGGCGTCGCCGTCCCGTCGCGGTCGCGGCTAAACAAAAGGCGGGGGGCGGCGCGCGTGAAGGAAGGGGAAGGCAACGCGGAATCCGTTTTTGCCCTCCCCAGCCTGCTTGCGCGTCGCGCGCGAACCCGCGGGAAGCCACGGGAAACGGGCGCACACGGCTGCCCGCCGCCCGCGTTGACTCTTCTCAAAGGGACAAGGCGGCCGCGGCGGCGCGGGCCTGGTGGTGGCGTGGAGGCCACGCGCCGTCCCCTGCCACAGGCCCTCCGCAGGAGGGCACTTTTGACTTCCTTTGGCTGCGTTTGTTTTTCTAGCATTGCTAGAATCACAAAAGGAATTTTTCTTGCATGAAGTACTAAATAAAGTTTATTTGTAAAATTTTTTCACGGATAAGCGTAACTTTTCGAGACGAATCTAATGAGTCTAATTAATCGATGATTGGCTACAGTGATGCTATAGTAACCATCCTCTAATCATCCTCTAATCATGCGGTCAAAGGCTTTATTAGATTCTTTAGGGTTCCTAGTGCAGGGATTCTGGAGTTAGTTTTGTAAAATACCTTTATTTAATACCTTTAATTAGTGATCAAAGTTGTGAACAGTTTCTAGCGCTGAAAAACCAAACGCGGCCTTTGAATCTTTCTTCTCCTCTTCCACCTCCCAATCCGGCCGGCGATCCGAAGCAAGCAGAATCGAGTACCAGCGGCGGTTTTGGGGATCGGTTGGGGTTGGATCAGTGCTGAGCCGCGTCTCCGGTTTCAGGGGGGGCTCCGGTGCGTGCAGCACCTAGGTCCGGTACGCTCAAGTACAGCAATCTACTCCGTATACGAGTAGGACAGTACGTGGTAGGGGAAAGAAAAAAGAGATAATATTGTACGTTTTGTTTAGCTATATAAGCGCACGACAAGTGGCAGTTTACCGAGATGGGAAAACGGCAACGAGCACCATGCATATATAATTACGTGTCGCTGCTGCATGAACCGAACCCACCTACTTCCCCTGCTGTGTAAAACATGCAAAACGAGGGTGTTCTTCTTCTATGGGACCTTCTGCTGCGTTTGACGGTAAAAATCAGCGAGCGACAAGACGGAATATGCCATTTTAACAGCCTCCCTAGAATAGCCATATGGAGAATTGGTCAAATAGTTTTAGCCACTTCAACTAAAATTTAACTAACCATCAGTATCTTTTAAAAAAAAGAACAAAGTGTAAAGGAGGCCATATATTGCCCATTCAACTATTCAAGCATGGTCCCATTTTTTGTTTTCCCCGGAACAACTATATCTTCTTTTACTTGGAAGTTGGAACCGCTATTTCCTTGGTTAATTAACGCGTGCACAAATCATTATTATCACGGAGTGAGTAGCATAAACAATCACCACAATAATATAATTATTAGTAACCAATATTTTCACCTTTATGTAGGTTATTTATTTGTCTCAGAATACTCCATATGAAGCATTGTTCAACTATTTAGGTCAAACTGTTTTAGAGCTCATGAAAGTCAATTTAATTATTCTATGGCATAGTGTTGCAGTATGATTTATGTAACATTTAATTTTAGGTGATGTAGAAAAAGGAAAATTATAACAGGCTATTTTCTTTCTTATCATTCCAGGTTAAGAAAAGAAAGAAAAAACACGGGCGCTCCCCGTCCGCTGTTCCCACACGCCAACGGTGTGAAACGAGTGCACGCATCATCGCTTATTCTGCCCTAGCCAAAACGAGGTCGCCGTCCACCCTCGCACCGCGCACGTGCCGGTACCCCGCTACTCCCGCCCGCGCACGGCACGAAGCCACCCGGCCCAGCCACGGCCACCTGCCGGTCACACACCCGCGTCGCCCACCGGCAGCCGCCGTCCTCCCTCTCGCGTACACGCGCGAATAAATAGCAGACACCTTCTCTGCTTCTCCGCCATTTCTTTGCTGAATTCCAGTTCCTGTTCGGATCGAGAGTCGGTGCGCCGTGTCCGTGTTGTGTCCAAACAAACAGAAAGTTTCTTGCGTGTCGCCCTTCGTCTACCGGATTGTGTAAAGGCCGCTTCTTGCGGAGATTTGCGCGTGTTTCTCGTCGACCGGTGCTGGTATCGAGCGTGGACAAATTTCGAGGCCAAGAAGAGGTCGGAATCGGATCGGAGTCCTTGTGGGGGTCGGAAGGCGCGGAAAGGCGGGGGATTCGGGAGGAGCTCGTGTCGCCACAGCCTCACGCGGTGGGGAAAAATCGGTTGCTGAGCGGATTGGAGGCGGAGATGGGAGCCGGAGCTGAGGTCATGCACCAGGTCGTGCCGCTGCTGGAGGCGCCGTTCCACCGGTGCGGCGTCAAGAGCGTCGAGGTCGTCGAGGAGGTGGTCGCAGTGGCGCCCGCGCCGGTGCAGCTGGCGGCGTCGCCGAAGGCGGTGGTGGAGGTCGCCGTCGAGGTGTCCGATCTGGTGAGTTTTTGTTTTAATCTGAGCGAAGGTTTCGGTTTTCTTCCTCTGTTTAATGTTTTTGTTAGAAATTATATTGCTTGAAATCATTGCATAAGAATTTCACCTGTGCTGTTGTCGAATATTTATTGGATGGGGTAGCATAATATTTCTTGTAGCATTTACTCTGATTCGAATATTTTTTGAGTCTGAAAGTAAATTGCAGGAATCATTTGTCTGAATATTCAAAGGACCAGAGCTTTCTTTTCTTTCTTTTTTCTTGTTCGTCTGCATATGGTTCGATGGAAGTATAACAAGTCGATTTGTCTGGGGCATATTGATCAATTGCGTGTATGAAATGTGTAGACTCCTGTAAATTCATTGCTGAAGTCATCTGGATCTTGCCAGACTCGTGACATATTGTTGGCTTTTTCTTTGGAATTGGTTTATTGTGCAGCTTAATCAATTGATTGATTTAGCCTAGAACAAAAAGAAGAGTTGTTTGATCAATTCCTTGCGCCATAGTTGGCAGCTCTTAATCAGAAAAAAGCAGAACTTTAGGGTGTGCTTTGTTGTTAATTAAACATATGGGAGAATCAAATTCTAGGTTGTTCTCGTTATATTGTACCGCAAGACATCAGCATAGTTAACTGTTTTGTGCTTGATGCAGGAGTTGAAGAGATCTTCTAATGCTGGGGATAGTGTTTCTGCAGAACCCCTGCAGTTTGTCCCATGCATTCGATCTGGTAGCTTCGCTGATATTGGACCTAGGCGGTACATGGAAGATGAACATATTCGAATTGATGATCTTTCTGGTCATCTTGGCTCACTGTTGATGTTCTCTGCACCTAGCGCCTTCTATGGGGTACGGCCAGGGAATGCAGTTTGGGTAATTATAATCTTCATGTAAATTTCTGAATCCAATTTAACTGTTTGTGCTTTTGCCTTTCAGGTCTTTGACGGGCATGGGAGTTCTGATGCAGCTGCCTACATGAAAAAGCATGCAATGAGATTGTTCTTTGAGGATACTGAATTCCCACAAGCATCACAGGATGATGAAATGTTTGCTGAATCTGTTGAGGATTCAGTCCGCAAGGCTTTCTTGCGGGCCGACCTTGCTCTGGCTGATGATTCAATCATCAACCGGTCTTCTGGAACCACAGCACTGACAGCATTGATCCTTGGGAGGTGAGTTGAATGTGAAAAACCAAGCCTCATTGCACCATAATGCATGCTTCAATGCAGTAGTTCTCATGCTCTTTTGTTCTTCCTATCTTGCAGTCAACTTTTAGTTGCAAATGCCGGGGATTGCCGTGCAGTCCTGTGTAGGAAAGGCGTAGCAGTGGAGATGTCAAAGGACCATAGGCCCACATACGAAGCAGAGCGTCAAAGGGTTACCGAGTCTGGCGGATACATTGAAGATGGCTACCTCAATGGAGTACTCTCTGTGACCCGGGCTCTGGGTGACTGGGACATGAAACTGCCTCAAGGCTCGCCTTCACCTCTCATCGCCGAGCCAGAGATCCGCTGGACAACGCTCACTGAGGACGACGAGTTCCTCATCATCGGCTGCGATGGGATATGGGACGTGATGACCAGCCAGCACGCGGTGAGCACGGTCCGCAAGGGGCTGCGGCGGCACGATGACCCTGAGCGGTGTGCGAGGGAGCTCGCCATGGAGGCGAAGAGGCTCGAGACCTTTGACAACCTCACGGTGATCGTGGTCTGCTTTGTGTCCGAGTCCCCGCCGCCCCTAGAGCCGGCATCGAACAGTAGGCTAAGGTGCTGCAAGAGCCTGTCTCCGGAGGCTCTCGCCAAGCTGAGGCGATGGCTCGACTCCGACCAGTAGAAGGTGCTGCTGTGGAGGCCGGCCTCTGTTCTGTGCTGTGGCCGTGTAAATACTGGTGCAGATGGTCGCCCGTCCAGTAGGGGCTGTGCTTGCACGGCCAGCAATTTTGTAGCGAGTTCCTGGCAGCTCCCTGTTGTTGCTGCTGCTTTTTTTGTTTACCATTCCTGTTGGATGTACATACCATTGTTTGTCACCTCTGTTGTTCGGCTCGCCAGATGATTTGTTCTGGTAACTAGTTTGCAGCCCCGTTGCCAGCTGGGGTGGAGTTATTAGCATTGCGTTGTTTACAATTGGCTGTCTGGTGATACACAGGCCATGCTTGGTGTCTGGTGATATCCCATGCTTGGTGTGAGCAAGATCAGAATTCAGAAACGTACAGGCCAATGCTTGGTCTGAGCAAGATCAGAATTCAGAAACGTCACTGTTCGGTATGGAGGGTTTTCTGGGCTCAGTTTCTGAATTTCTGCAAGCGGAACCTTGAGGCGGCTAGAGTTTTGCCGCCTTTTGAGCTGGTTGGATGCTGGTGCGGTCAAACGTGGTCTGCAGAAAAATATCTGAGAGGAGACGCAGTGGCGCTCACTGTTGCGCAGCGCAGGATGGAGCTGCGGGATAAGATTTGCTGATCGGGTCACCAAGAGGGGCATCAGCTGCCGGAACAAGTTGCATCGGCTTAATGCGGTCGCATGTGGTTGCCATCAGCGAAATGAAAGAAAGAAATCAGGGGCGGCCGCGTTGTTTGACCAGAACAAAAGAGGGAGAGAACCAAACCAAAGGTTGGAGTGAGAGGTTGGTCAGATTCTCGGTCTCGGCGGCGTCTGCAGCCGCACAAAGAGTTAGCCCCACGGCCTTGACCGACTTGAGCAGTCAGCCGTGAGAGGCCGTCGTGTCTGGAATCTGCTTGTTTCGGGCCAACCGTTCTCCTCTGGTCTTTCTTAAAAAAAAAAAGTACTTGACACGTATTTCATTAAAAGTTAAAGTAGATTTACAAACACGAACAAACACACAAAAGAAACAACAACGACAAACACAACGCCCCACGCGTACACCTACAACTAAAGCTACAATAGACATGAAGAACCGCGGTTCCACAAGCACACTTTTATTGGAGAAGACCGAAGAGCGTCAAAAGACGGTAAACCACGACCAACAGACGAGAACTACCTCGAAGTGCTTTCTTATAGCAGATCAAAACGACCAAAGAACTCGCGACCATCGAAACGACCATATGACAGGCCCCACCATAATGAAGACGACCTCGCCGGCGATGGAGAAAGCTGTCGAGGCAACAAAAGGTCTAGAGGTTAGAGAACATAGGAGAAACTGTGAGACGATGCTTTCAAGAAGGGAACGACGCAACAGCAACACCATCGACCGTTTGTCGGAGGGCAAACCAAGTTTTCACCCGACAGAACTAGAGGAGGGGGAGGAAAACCGTGACAACGCCCTCAACAGGGAGAACTGCGCAAGAGCGTAGCCATTGCCCGCACCGGCATAACCCGTGCATGGTTTTCACCCATGGCGTCCAACACCTCGACTACGCACTTAGCCTCAACGACCCCTCGCATCCCAAGCCAGTGGGGCCAAACAGCTCCACGACCAGCACATGAGCAGAGGCCGATGCCACCTCCGACCAGTCCTAGCACTTCTGCCCCACAACACAGTTCCCCATAACACCACCCGCTCTCGCCAATGCACGCCAGCCCAAAAAGACGAACTTCCGAAATGACGGCAAGGGGGCGGAGCAAGAACACAACGACCACGGTCGAGGCACGACGAGGAAAGCCAAGGTGGCTCTAGCGGACCGAGCAGGAGGGACCCCACCGGGGGAAAGGGCGGGCGCGGCCACACCACGGGCGCCGTCAAGCAGGCATGGAAGGAACTGGCGAGGGAGCACAGATCTGGCGCATCATCGATGACCTAGGGGAGGGGTAGAGTGAGGGAGAGGGGAAGGGTCGACCTTCCCAAGCACGAAGGGTGGATCCGGGCCTATACGAGAAGATCCGACGACGAATCCACCGGAGAAGACCATGACGGTGACCAAGGGGCGACCTTGAGGAGGGGGAAGGCGGAGGGACTACCGAGGCACGACGAGCAGCGGGCCTTCGGACCCGACGCCGGTAGAGGCGGCCGCAGCAGCCAGGGCTCGGCTGACTGGGTCAGGCTGCCCGGGTCCGCGCAGGTCACTGGGGACGCCCACGCGGATCTCACGGCTCGGCCGCTATGTGCAGCCGCTGTGCCTCCATGGCCGGCCAGGGCCGTGCCGCCGAGCCACCGGTGCCGAGCCCCAGTGGCCGCCCGAGGCCACGTCGCGCAGAGTTAAGGCCGCCGCAGCTGCGCCGGTCTGCCGGGTAGCCCAGGGTCGCGCAAGCCGCCGCAGGGAGCTAGACCCGATCCAGATCTCAAGGGAGAAGAGAGGGAGAGAGAAGAGGGAGGAAGAAAGAGGAGGTGGGGAGGAGGGTGGTGCGTCCAGGAGGGGTTCAGGAGCGCTCGTATCGAACCACATGTCACTCGAGTCAATCTGTTCTGGTCTTTCTTTCAAATTCCCAAATCTCCTATCTCAAATTCCTGACACTAACACGCTAGAGAAGCTCGATTTTACTAGAGATGTAGCTGAGTAACTCACTGGAGTTACCCCAAAAGAACAAAAAAAAGTCACTGGAGTTGGGGAAGACAGCGAGAGGAAGGGAGGGGAAAATTTCAGCTATTTTTTAGGCATCTTTCAGCTGGTTATAGCTGGGCCGCTTGACCNGTGTGGAGGGAGGGGCGGGCTTAGGAATATTGGATTAGACATACGACTATTACCAAACTCCAATTTACCTCCTAAACTATTAACAAAGTCCAGCTTTCATCCCTAAACTCCAAAATTGGGTAACCCTCCTCCCTCTACTTTCAAAACCATTCAATTAACCTCCCTGTCCTGATTACTTTCAAAACCATTCAATTAACCTTCCTGTCTCCGGTTATGAGCGGTTTCCAAATGTGGTTTTATCATTTTCAATTAATTTGATTTTCCAATTGTATCGGCAATTAATAACTTTTATGTTGCAAACACTTTTATCCAATTTTTTAGATTAAATTAATCTATAGAAGCTTTGTATTATTATTTTTATATACATATATATGTACAGATATATTTATATACATATGTTTTAATATATTAATAGCAATAGAAAGTACATAATTGTGTAGAAAAATATGAATACCAATATATAGTCAGCATATAGATATGGCCCGTACAAAACAAAAAGATCATCCTATTGCTTCTATAGACGTCCAACCATACTCTAAAATGATTAGGCAAGAAAAAATATCATGCCTTCGAAAAAGAAGAATGACAAAAAATAAAAAGCATGCAGATAAAGAAAGAGGCTCAAAAAGAAAATGCCTACCCAAATATATAACAATGATACGCGTATACATATGGCTCAACCCATTGCTTCTATAGACGTCCAACCATACTCTAAAATGATTAGGCAAGAAAAAATATCATGCCTTGGAAAAAGAAGAATGACCAAAAATAAAGAGCACGCAGATGAAGAAAGAGACTCAAAAAGAAAATGCCTACCAGAAATATATAACAATGATACATATATAGGTTCAAATTATGGTGTGGTGTCATTTACACCGCAATATATTCAGCAACTAAAAAATCATATAGTGAACGATCATATCTAGGCCTACCAACCTACCAATGCAAACACTGTGGAGCTGCGTTTTGGTACAATGAATGTAACAAAAAAGAAACCTACCACAATAAGCATCCAACTTATACAAATTGCTGTAAGAATGGCAAGATTAAATACCACCATATAAAGAACCTCCCACATTTCTATCATACTTAGTTAATGACAAGGAAAATGAAATATCAAAGCATTTCATGCAAAAAATAAGACAATATACATTCACATCAATGGGTGCGATAATAAAAGATATGAACAAAGGCGAGGGGCCATATGTATTTTGTATCAATGGACAAATATATCACCGAATAGGATCATTGCTTCCTGAAAATGGTCAAGCAACTCAATATGCTGAGCTATATATTTTGACAAAAAAATGAGATAAAAAATAGAATAAAAGCGCTACACAAAGAGGACCCTCAAGACATAGATATAGATCCAAGGATAGTAGAAGAGCTTAAAAATATGCTAGATGAATGTAACCCATTAGTAAAAATATTTCGCCATGCCCGTGACTTGTTAGAACAACACAAAGGCATAGATTTACATATTTTAGGTGCTGACAAAGTTGATGCAGTACAATATGAAATGCCACACCCCAAAGATTTAGCAAATGTTAATAGTTGGTGACCTAAATTTAGAGAGATACAAGAGAGATATTATCATCAGCAGTAAAAGCAAAGTGTCTTCAACGTATAACCATTTTCCATCCAGCGTACATGGCTTTGCAATATCCATTGCTCTTCCCCTATGGAGAAAGAGGATTCCAGCTTGGCATACCATATCATTAAAACAAACCTCCCATAGTAAGCCTTGTTGGTATTTCTTACGATCACAGATAAATCCGCAAGCGCACGGATACCGTTGTAGCTTTCACCCGGAAGTATTCAGGGTATCGAATCCACAGGGAACGTGTGTACTAATCTTCTAACTAGATCGTCCAAGGACAACAAGAGAAATGATGGCGAGGGCAGAGAGGATTCTTATGGATAAGGACCTTGATAAGGAAGCTCAGTGTCTATAGTCTGCTTACTTTGGGCACCGGGGTATCCTAGGCCTCTAGGAAATTGCCGGCCAACAGCTCTACGCCGTACCCGAACGACGAGGATTACAAAGGACGGACAGGGCTGTCACCACCTGCCGCCTACCTCTGAATACGTGGGGCTACGAGGCAAACAAAGGTAACTTCTAGCCCAGACACCACGTCTATGCTATCAATTACTACTTTAGTCTTGTTCCTAGACCAAAGTATTCACTAAGCATTCACAAATGATTAATGAACGATGAACCCGCAAGCAACTATAGCAGAGAACTTACTTAATCAAGAGAACTCAATACCATAAGAGATCACGAACACTTACTAGAAGAAGGAAGCATCCGTCGAGGTACAAGATCGGGGAAGAGTGCCGACAGACCCGGCACTTCCCCCGGACTACCCCTCACTCTCTCCCTATTCTCTAGATACTACACTGGAGTAGAGCTTCGCCTTGGAGTGGAGCTTGTGGCTTCTCAATCTTGTGTGTCCTGTTCAATGCCCGGTATGCAGCTATTTATAGCTTGTAGAGGCGGTTAGGAGTGGACACGTGGAAGATGAGGACGAACGGACTCAGTCACAGGTCGGGCGATTCGGGGAGATCGGCCGACGTTAGATCCACCGCCTTGAGTGATGCACGGTGTAGATGGACTCCTGGAGGCGGTGGGAACCCGTACCAGAAGGATGAGGCGGTTTGGCCTCCGGACCAGGTCGGGCGACCGGGCTCGGACGGGCGACCGGCTATCTGCACCGATCGGGCCCATCTTCGGCTGAGTGACTGTTTAGTGGGTCCTAATGGCGGTTCCAGGTGGTATAGGTGCATTTGAGTACGTTTAGTTGGAAGGTGGGCCCTTCTATCCATGTGACCTCCCCTTGGACCATTCCCATCTCTTGGATCCAACCGACATGGAATCAGTGGCTAGGATGGTCCTGGAGTGTGCTTCTTTGCCCTGGATGAAGTTGGGCCCCATTGGGCTCTAGGCCAGGCTCGGCCGACCGGGCCAGGTCGGCCGACGGACCTTTTGTGCCCGATTGGCCTCATCTTTTGCCAGCCACTATCTTTTAGGCCGTGGAGTCCCACCCTAGGTTACAACACTCCATTTGAGTATGAGTACTTGTGGATGTGGCCTCTTTGTACTTCTCTTGAGGTCTTTCTCCCATATGGACTTGACCCAACCTTGGTGCATAGACAAGGGTTGGTCTAGAATGGCTTTCCTAGCACATATCCAAAGATAGAGTCATTTGGCCTTGGTTGGGCGTCGGCCGACCTGGCTAGGTCGGGCGACCGCCCACCGAGCCTGTTTTGCCTCAAATTTCACCTGTTGCCTCCTGCATACACATAGTCACCAAAACTAGTTGAACATGTTAGATATAAGCCCTATAGCTATGGTGAATATATATCTTTATGTCAGAGTTGACGGTCTGTGATGTGCATTAATGAGCGTCAACAAGCTCCCCCACACTTAGCCTTTACTCGTCCTCGAGTAAAGCTTTAGGACTAAAGTGGAAACCATGACTCCTTCTGATATGAAGCTAGCATATAAATTATTTCAAGACATACCTGCACTTGTGAATTTGGAAGTGTCTAACATGCCATCTTGGGTGGTTGAGGAATGGAACGGCCTTGATTCAAGTCATCTCCACTCCTCTGTTAAGTAGCTTGGGTTTTTGATAAATTTTCAAAAACATAACCTTATCTAGCTCCTCAAGTGATTCTCTCAGATCTCTCAAAGTGTATAATTCCTCACCAAGGCATTATTTTGCCTTCTTTCACCCTACTTCTAAAAGGCTTATGTGGAGCTCAAGGTAGGAGTAAAGGAAAGGCACACTTGCATCACATATATTGCAAAGTCAAAGAGTGGATCCAAGAAGAAAACTATTCATACAATCTGATCAAGATGTGCATGTGTGTGGAACAATGGAATTGTAGCTCCTTTTTATATGATCTCTCTCCTCTTGAATTTATTTTTAGAACATGGCTATCTATTTTTTTTCTCATGATACTTGGGCCTTCATGTGCCCACATTTTTTTTCTTTTTTCTTTTTTTTATGCTTGGACCTTCATGTGTTCATATTCTTTTTATAGCCCATGTCTCTTTTGAAATAACACTTGGAGAGGAGATCAACACTTTTTGTGGAGTATTTATTTTGTGGATGGATGCAATGTATGTTGCTAACTTCCAGTCTAGAAGTTTAGCATGTGTATGTGGAGTGTACGTGATCTTGATCATGAAAGTATGAAGAGCATCTTACAAAGGTCACAACAATTTGACAAAGCTCAATGCAATAAACAAGTAGCATATGTATATATGTTTTTCAATGTGAACATCATATGGCTTTGGTAGGAATAAGGCATCACTGAGGAGCTTTGCAAGGCTACTGATTTTAAGGTTTTGCAAGAAAAACATCCCAAGCACTTTATACAGAAAGAGCAAGATTTCTTTTATCATACCATATCTCATTAATCAACCACTTAGATAAACATGTTTCCTAAGGATATATGTTCACAAGCAACAGGTGTATGTGCAAGGAATAAAGTATATGCAAGCCAATCAAGGATAGACATGTAAACCAAAGGATCACCCAAGTTCATTTTATCATGAGTTTAATTTTAGAGATTATCTCAAGATAGGATTGAATAAACTCATGGACTAGAGAGGGTGAGGGACAGGATGTGCAAACCATCGCTCTGGACGAAAATGGGGATGCCTAGAGGGCCTTCGGCCGACCAAGGGAATCGGCCGACCCCTCCTGGCCTCGGTCGCCTTGATCTTTCTTAAGCTGACCTGTGCGATGTTGTACAACCTATCTGTGGGTGGTCTCGATCATGTGCATGTCAGGAAACTCGAAAGACCCCCACACTTGATCATGTACCTGCATTTATTCATGGTGGAAACAAAACAAGGGCTCTTTGGTTCTAAAGACCAAGAGCCACTTTTTTTCTTTTTTTTATCAATGTGCAAGGACTAACACCAGCTCTGGACCAAAATAAGATTTGGCTCGAAAGGGAACTTACTTGGAATACTCACATACCTCCCCCACACTTGAGTTTGCAGTGCAAATCAACATAACTCAAGTGTGTGAAGTTCAAGCTTCTTTTGTAATCTTCCCAAACCAAGACTTACCGAGGTTTTTGTAGCTGATGTAGCTCCATGTTCTTAAGCATCACCTATCCATCGTTCTTCTTAATCTCTACCTGAAACGGCTAGTGACCAAAAGTACCCGAAGAAAAATTTATACTAAAAACATGTTCTTGCTTTTTATTTGAAGGGAAATAAATGATAATCCGGGCCATCTCCCGGCAGTGCTTTATTTATGGTCTGAAGCTAGACCATGGGGAACCTCACATTGCAGCTGTCATTGGCGACGTTGTTCCCATGATTATCGCCAATTGTTAATGTACCGTTGAAGTTCTAGCTGCAATGTTAATGCCAAAGATGCAAAACGAAATCTGCAATGTTTATGATAAATGAATACATCCACAACCAACCTCCTAAACATTTTAGAAATGAGGACCTTAAGGTGGTTGTAGCCCTCGTGTGCGCTCGGGGCACAAAACATGTTTGACTCTGGAGATTCATTCAATGAGCATGACTCTTGTGGGATTTCGAAAGAGAAGGTTTCATGCTCATTTATAGGATCCTTTTGCTCGGACTCCAGAGTTGATACTCCAAACATGTCCATGGCCCTTGGGTTCTCCAACTCAAGAGGTTCATCATTGAAAATCGGAGTTGTTTCTCGACCATTATCGAGAATAACTTCTTGAGGGCCTAAGGGACACGGCTTCCGCTTGATTGAAGGTGATGATGAAGGTCGCTTGTGTTCAAAGAGATGAGAAGTAGGTTCTAATGGCGACACAAACATTACCTTCTCGAGCAGGCTATGCTGGGGAGGAGGCTTTGCTCTTGGAATTTTTGCGCAAGGGATAGGATTGGCAAAAGCAGCATTCCCAAGCGTGTCATGAAGGCTCCCATGAGATGCTTCTTTTTGGAGAAGCTTTTCTAGTGGGAAGCCTATGAGAAGATCAAAATCGAGGATATCGAAGATATGGAAGTCTAAGTCTACCTCGATTTTGTCTAACATGATCGTCACGGCACTTGCAACCCCCCGACATTGAAGGATGTGTCCAAAAGGACAACTTTTTAAAACCGTGTCGGATGACCTTAGCGGAACATTCCCTAGGAGAGCATACGCTAGGTACCATGGCATGACATTGATCTCCATGTTGGGGTTGAAATGGGCTTCTACGACAGTTCCCTTTATATAACATGGAAGGATTATGGAAGGTGAATTATTCCAAATTGCTTCGAAAAAGTGCCTCCCTCCATCCGACCACTCCTTCGTTATGGCTTTCACGAGAAATGCTTCGTTGGGAGGATCGGGAGGATGAGAAAAAGGAAGTGTCATAGCCTTCTTGTGCCAAGAGTAGTCTGAGGTGTTTCCATGGTTTTCATATAGATCATCCTCAAATTTAAAATTGAATCCTGAAGGTTGAATTTTTTCTTCCTTCAAGGATTTTGGTTCGGGAGTGGGCTCTAAGGCTGGATCGTGCGAGATAAATAGGTTTGGCTCGGATCTTGTCTTAGAGCTGTGCTGGGGTTCGTGCTGTGTTTCGATGGAGGGAGTGTTTTCCAGAATCTTTTCTAGAAGAGCTCTCCCTTCATCCAAGGTTACGTGCATGAACGAACCACCGGCGGCACCATCTAGGATGAAAGCAGCTTCCTTTTTTAGGCCCGATCGAAAATGTTGCATGAGCATGAAGTCGGATATACCTAAGTCTGGGCCAAATTTGTTTAGTGAGACAAATCTTTCCCAAGCTGCACCTAGAGTTTCCTTCTCACCCTGCTGGAAGCAGACGACCTCCCTCCGAAGGGCACATATACGGTGAATGGGAAAGAAGTAAAGACAAAACTTGTCCCGTAATTTCCCCAATTTCCGTTTACATCCCTAACGGTCTGGTAGTACCATCTCTTTGCCGTCTCATCGAGAGAGAATGGAAATAACTTCCATTTGATGGTCTTTGTGTCATGCCTGAGATTCTCAAACATGAGCACAACATCTCGAATTCTCGCAGGTGATCATAAGGATTTTCGTTGTTGGCCCCTGAGAAGGTTTTATTCCGAACCATGGCTATAAAGCCGGGGCGGAGTTCAAAGCTAGATGTGGTGATTGGTTGATCAGAAGGTGGTAGCTCAAAGAACTCACGCCTTGGAGCAGAGAAGTCTATAATTGAATATTGCTCCATGGTAGAGGGGGTAACTGGTAAAAGAAAATAAAAAGAAAAATAAAAAGAAAAATAAAAAGATATGAGGACGAACAAGGTTCGAAGATAATACAGCAACCGTTCCCCAGCAACGGCGCCAGAAAGCTTGTTGGTATTTCTTACGTCGCAGATAAATCCGCAAGCGCACGGATACCGTTGTAGCTTTCACCCGGAAGTATTCAGGGTATCGAATCCACAGGGAACGTGTGTACTAATCTTCTAACTAGATCGTCCAAGGACAACAAGAGAAATGATGGCGAGGGCAGAGAGGATTCTTATGGATAAGGACCTTGATAAGGAAGCTCAGTGTCTATAGTCTGCTTACTTTGGGCACCGGGGTATCCTAGGCCTCTAGGAAATTGCCGGCCAACAGCTCTACGCCGTACCCGAACGGCGAGGATTACAAAGGACGGACAGGGCTGTCACCACCTGCCGCCTACCTCTGAATACGTGGGGCTACGAGGCAAACAAAGGTAACTTCTAGCCCAGACACCACGTCTATGCTATCAATTACTACTTTAGTCTTGTTCCTAGACCAAAGTATTCACTAAGCATTCACAAATAATTAATGAATGATGAACCCGCAAGCAACTATAGCAGAGAACTTACTTAATCAAGAGAACTCAATACCATAAGAGATCACGAACACTTACTAGAAGAAGGAAGCATCCGTCGAGGTACAAGATCGGGGAAGAGTGCCGACAGACCCGGCACTTCCCCCGGACTACCCCTCACTCTCTCCCTATTCTCTAGATACTACACTGGAGTAGAGCTTTGCCTTGGAGTGGAGCTTGTGGCTTCTCAATCTTGTGTGTCCTGTTCAATGCCCGGTATGCAGCTATTTATAGCTTGTAGAGGCGGTTAGGAGTGGACACGTGGAAGATGAGGACGAACGGACTCAGTCACAGGTCGGGCGATTCGGGGAGATCGGCCGACGTTCGATCCACCGCCTTGAGTGATGCACGGCGTAGATGGACTCCTGGAGGCGGTGGGAACCCGTACCAGAAGGATGAGGCGGTTTGGCCTCCGGACCAGGTCGGGCGACCGGCTATCGGCACCGATCGGGCCCATCTTCGGCTGAGTGACTGTTTAGTGGGTCCTAATGGCGGTTCCAGGTGGTATATGTACATTTGAGTATGTTTAGGTTGGAAGGTGGGCCCTTCTATCCATGTGACCTCTCCTTGGACCATTCCCATCTCTTGGATCCAACCGACATGGAATTAGTGGCTAGGATGGTCCTGGAGTGTGCTTCTTTGCCCTGGATGAAGTTGGGCCCCATTGGGCTCTGGGCCAGGCTCGGCCGACCGGGCCAGGTCGGCCGACGGACCTTTTGTGCCCGATTGGCCTCATCTTTTGCCAGCCACTATCTTTTAGGCCGTGGAGTCCCACCCTAGGTTACAACACTCCATTTGAGTATGAGTACTTGTGGATGTGGCCTCTTTGTACTTCTCTTGAGGTCTTTCTCCCATATGGACTTGACCCAACCTTGTGCATAGACAAGGGTTGGTCTAGAATGGCTTTCCTAGCACATATCCAAAGATAGAGTCATTTGGCCTTGGTTGGGCGTCGGCCGACCTGGCTAGGTCGGGCGACCGCCCACCGAGCCTGTTTTGCCTCAAATTTCACCTGTTGCCTCCTGCATACACATAGTCACCAAAACTAGTTGAACATGTTAGATATAAGCCCTATAGCTATGGTGAATATATATCTTTATGTCAGAGTTGACGGTCTGTGATGTGCATTAATGAGCGTCAACAAGCCTACAAAAAGAAATACCATGACAATGCATGAATATTACAAATACCAAGTTCACTGCAGACAAAATTAACCTAATCCATTTTTGTGCTACGATAGACTCTCAAAACAAGCTATAGTAGACGCTAGGGCAATGGAAGATGAAGATAGATTGGCATATATAGCAATAAACCAAAACAAATTAAGGTGTGGATATTTGCAAGGAGTTTTTGATGCCATGGAAAAAGGACTTACTGAAAGCGATCAAATAGGTAATAAAATTTTGCTCCCTTCGAGCCACATAGGATGCAAACGATATGTTGTACAAAATTATCATGATGGGATTGAAGCAAATAAGTTGCATGAAGATGCAAGGAAACTGACATATTGTGAATTTCTTGCATGAAGATGCAAGGAAACTGACATATTGTGAATTTCCACAAGAGTGGACATGGGATGAAAAAAATAGAAAATGGACAAAGAGACAACACTGTTTTAAGATTGGTAGATTATACTATGTGAACCCTATAGAAGGAGAACATTTTTACCTACGGATGTTATTAATGATAGTTAGAGGGGCTAAGGACTTCAAAGATATAAGGACATATAATGGAACAGTGTATCCAACATTCAAAGTAGCATGTGCAGCACGCATACTACTAAAGGAGGATAAAGAATGGTAAGATACATTTAGCGAATCCGCTAATTGGGCAACTGCTGCACAACTGAGATACCTATTTTTCACCATGGTGTTATATTATAACTTGCAAGATGAACGGAAATTTTATGAGCACAACTGGAGAAAAGTTACTGATGATATTGAATGGCAACTAATTAAAAAATATCATCCAATTATATATAATCCAGCAGATACCGAGCTACAAGATTTGCTACTAGAAGATCTTGAAGAGATCTTTTCCAAAAATGGAATTTATATGTACAATTATAACCTTCCTCACAAATCAGCACAATACCATATTGATGGAAACAATAAGTTAATTGAGGAAGAACTTAGTTATGATTGTGACACGCTACAAAAGGAATCAGACCAGTTATATCAATAATTAAATAATGACCAAAAAATGCATTTCATGGCATAATAAAAGTTGTTCTCACTAAAGAACCCAATATTTTCTTTGTCATAGGCCATGGCAGTGCTGGAAAAACATTTCTATGGAACACTATAATCATGTATCTAAGAGCCTAGAGAAAAATTGTACTGACCGTAGCTTCATCAGGAGTTGCATCATTATTACTTCCTAATGGACGAACCGCACATTCAAGATATTGAATTCCTATTGATTTAGATGAGCTCTCAATTTGTGACATCAAAAGAGGAACAAAGCTAGCCGATCTTATGCTTACCACAGACCTTATCATTTGGGATGAAGCTCTGATGACAAATAAACAATGTTTCCAAGCTCTTGATAGATCACTTAGAGATATAGTTTCTGAAAAACAGCCAGGATTAAAAGACGTACCATTCGGAGAGGACCGAATTTTTTTTTTGCCGGTAATCAAAAATGCTACGAGAGCACAAATAACTAATGCCTCAATATTTCTCTTGTATCTATGGAAGGATATAAAGAGACTTTACTTACATGAAAATTTGTGATTAAAGAAAATAGATGCAACGACATCGGAATACAAGGAATTAAATGAATTTAGTGAATGGATACTAAAAATAGGAAATGGAACCATACAAAATAAATCTTCATGTACCGTAAATGATAATCTAGATTGTTGCATAGTTGAAATCCCATATGATCTATTGATAAAGCAAGCAGACAATAAAATCAAAGCTCTTGTAGACTCAACGTTCCTAAATTTCACCTTCAACTACAACAATCCTGAGTACCTCAGAGACCGAGCTATCTTATCAACAACCAACGACATAGTCGACGAAATAAATGACTACATATTAGTCTGCTACATGGGAATGAGATAGAGTATTACAGTGCAGATTCAATATCTACATGTATAGATACTTGCAATGATGCTGACATATTATATCCTATTGAATATTTAAATAGCCTCAGCGCAAACAATTTTCCTGCACACAAACTGAAATTGAAAATAGGAGTGCCAGTTATGCTACTATGAAATCTTAACCAAAGCATAGGACTATGCAATGGAACACGATTAATAGTAACAAATCTTGGACACAATGTGATTGAGGCTATTATTATAACAGGAACACGTATCAGAGAAAAAGTGTACATACCTAGAATAAACCTAACTACACAGGGATGTCGTTGGCTATTTGTTTTAAGCCGTCGACAATTTCCAATAAAAGTATGCTACTCTATGACAATAAACAAAAGCCAAGACAGACACTAACAAATGTAGGAGTGTATCTAAGGAAGCCAGTATTAACGCACGGGCAACTATGTGTTGCTTTCTCTCGAGTAAAAGATAGAAAATGGCTTAAAATACTAATTGAAAATGAAGACGGAACATGTGGAAATAGAAAAACAAATATTGTGTATAAAGAAATATTTGATCTGGACTAGCATAAATATGTACTCAAAATATTTCATGCCTCTGTTATAAGTTATGTCATTTATTTACTATATTCTTTGCTTCTATTTGCTTCTGGTTTTTAACTTGTAGGTTCCATTGCATTGTTCCAGTAACAATGCAGGGTCAGATCACTCCACTGCCAGAGCTGCGACCTATAAACACTCTATACAATATGCATGTTAGAGTGTCAAGAACCTGGGAATACAGAGGCAAGGGTGAACATAATGATCTGCTCCATTTCGACATGTGCTCATTGATCAGAAGGTATAAGAGCTTATACGTTTATTAAATTTGATATCATCATTTACAACTGCAATTTTTGTTTGATGTCTACATTTTTCTTCCAATGTTAAAAACTATAGGGTTATGCATTGTACTGTGAGGTAACAAAAGACATACCTCCTCAATTTAAGGAGCACCTACAGGAAGGCAAAATTCTCTATGTAAGCAAGCCAATTGTTGAAAAGACTAAACCTGGCTACAAAGTGGTAGATGCCCCTTACATGCTAAAGTTCAGCAAGAGAACACAGATATTTGAAGCAAAAAGTGATGACACAAGTTTTCCCAAATATGTGTTTTCATTAACTCCAATTGAACTGCTACCACAATATGCCAGAAGGACAGATCGTTTCCTAGGTTTCTAACAAATCATACATAATATTCAAATATTCCAATACAAATTACCTAATTTCCTATACTGTTAATATAGATGTGCTTGGGAAAATTACAGTTGTTTCAAACGCAGCCATTGTGCGCAACACATCTGGGGATCTCATATTGTGTAGTCATAAAACTTCAGAATCATAAGTATGATTTCAAACTACAAAGTTTATGCATTTTTGAATAGATGGCTTTATTCTTAACTGTTACCTTAATGCTCATATTTTTCTAATCAATATGCAAGGGAATCACAGTTGACTTAACCTTATCAGGACAAAGGGCTCTCAAATTCAATGCAGAGACTGTCTTTGAGGTTGGTCAGAACCATCACGTCATTGCAATATTTGTGGGCACTTTAATGAAGGTGTATAGGGAGGACTACAAGTTTCTTAGCGGAACATGAGGGTATGCTTTTAATCTCCTTTCTTTATTACACCTAGCATTTCTTAAACTGCATGCTTATGGCAAATATATTGCATCATACTAACAGCTTGCCCTATGGAGTCACACCGATTCAAAAACTAGAACTCCAAAGTGAAGACTCTGTTTGATCTCAAAGAAGTTGATCCTTATATAGACAAGGTGCAAACAAAATGCAATGTTATATTACTAACAGTTGCCTATTTGTATATCTAAATTCTGCATATCTCACTACTTTACTGTCTGCTAGTTA